>CP139501.1:18067930-18765729 GCA_021014915.2 Artemisia tridentata subsp. tridentata | reverse complement strand
GTAATGTAAGGAAACACACTTTGCCTAAAGCAATTAACCAACCACGGATTTTAATCTATAGGGTAGGCTAAGGTGTAAGGGTGTAACGAAACATTTTAAACATTGGTGTAAGAAACGAAAGGAATGGCTCTGAGTGTTTTTCTAGGGGTATCTTACTCTAAAAGTGAGAGTAACAAAAGGGTTTTTACGGGGGTTAACTAACCAGTGTAGTTAGCTAATAACACATAACATATAAAGGCTATTTGGGTGTAATCCTAGAAATTTACCAATTTAGACAAGTCATTCCAATTATATAAATAATACTTATTATGGTGGTCTCGAATAGTATACAAGCCAAGTTCTAAAGTTTACAAGTCACCGGCACACTCATAGATTTGTGAATTTTAAAAAATCACAATTTTTAAAAATAACGTCATGTGTGCAGCTATGCAACTTAGACTTTAAATAAAAACATGCTAAAAATTTTAAATTTTGATATATTAAGCACATTTTAAGCATAATTTTTGAAAAAGTTTAGGACAAGTAAGTGTTAAGTGTTTTAATTCTCCAATCCCCCCACTTAATTTAAACAACATCCTCGTTGTTTGTATAAAAGGTTAAAAACTTGAAAATAAAAGAATTAGAACAGAAAAACTCCCCTGAGATTTGCTCGGTATGATCTTCCATTTGTATAAGAGCAAAAATCATCTTTCTTGTGGATGAGAACGTTTAAGCTTCATAATCAATGTATCCACAGGAAATGCAGGAATCTATAATACCACCAAGACTTTAAAACACACCTAAGTTAAGAAAGGTTCAAACTTGCATAATACATTAGTAGTTAGGAAAAATAAAACATAAAAATTAAAAATGAAAATCATCAGGTCAGTCGATGCGCCGTATCTTATGGAAGAAGATACGCCGTATCGAGCCTGGAATAAATACGGATCAGAATAGAAGATGCATCGCATCCTTAACTAGGGATGCGCCGCATTGAAATAAACTGATAAAAAGTTTTAAAGTCGAAATATAAAAAATAAATGCAGAAAAATAAAGTAAGATATGACCAGTGCAGGAGATGCGTCGCATCTCAGAATTGAGATGCGTCGTATCCTCTACGGCCTGACTGACTCGACTCAGAACAGAATAATAAAAATTTTCCGGGTTGTCTCCCGGTCAGCA
Organism: Artemisia tridentata subsp. tridentata; assembly: GCA_021014915.2. Lineage (NCBI taxonomy): Eukaryota > Viridiplantae > Streptophyta > Magnoliopsida > Asterales > Asteraceae > Artemisia > Artemisia tridentata. Next base: position 18,764,568 of record CP139501.1, on the reverse strand, counting down.
CTTGTCTTTATTCCAGAGTCTTCAAGTTAGACTCACGTTCAGCTCTTTATTAAGTCCTTGTCACGGTCCATCCTTCTTCCTTCATCCGAAAGATGCTCCCGTATAGCTTTGCGACGTTTTCTTCCGTTCGACTTAATCTAGTATAACTCTTGGTCTTCGTCGCAACATATTCCTCATCTGGTCCCAAAGAGTATTTGATGATTTTAAATTTTTCAGAAATAATCATGGGTGGCTCATTATAAGGGATCCCAAGTAGTTGACACTTTCTTTTGGTGAATTCTTCCTCGTCTTTATCAACAAACTTAAAATAAGGATCCTTAATCAAATAGTCATCAAGTTCATCAATTAATGACTTATTGTTATCATCATCTTGAATTGCCTCCCACTCTCTTTCCAATTCCCATTGTAACCGTCGACTAAGCTTCGTGTAATCATCAAATTGTTCATGCACCCATTCCCAGAAAGTAGTATTTGATGTTCCCTTTAGCTCTTTCAAGTATTCAATTCTACCCTTTTCTTGCAAAGCCTCCGCTTTTTGTGGGCAGTCTTCAACATTATCATACCACTCATAGTCTTCAAAGGTTACATCGTTTCCAACCCGTTTCATCCCAATTATACTTCCCCCATTACAGGTTCCGTCACTCTTATAATCACAGGTCGGCCAAACACTACTCCCATCCTTGAAAACGAAAGGTGTACAGGTGTGATTAATGTGCTCAAATTCCCATGGTTTATCCCAAACCCATGGTATTTGGTCATTCCATTCGTAGTACCAGGTGTTTTTGAAATCATCATAAGTCTTAAATCCTGGTAGATCTCCAGTTAGCACATCATTGTCGACTTGAAGAAGGTAATTGAATTCTTTGAATTGTTTGCACAAGGGTGTCTCATAATCGAACACGTCAATGTCTATTCTGAATAATTCTTCAACTCCCTCATTGATTGTTGAATCATGAAGTGACGACCCATAGTCGCTCTCAACTTCTTCGTCTTCTCCTCTCATCCAATACACCCATAACGCATCTTTAGTAGCTCGATCCATGCTCTTATGGTTATTGAACTTACTAGCCAACCAATCTGAAAAATCAACATTGTTAGGATCATGGTCAACATTAAAGCAAGCTTTACCAATCATTTTCCTCCTTATCTCCATGAACTCGTTAAATTGCTCCCTAAAACTCCGTGTCAACCATGAAGTCATAATCCGCTTGACTTCATTTGCAGGGGCAAATTTCGGACTACCATATTTAAGTTCAAGCTATTCTTCGAGGGAGAGGTCCATCAATCTTACCAACCTGCCATGAAATAGTAACTCCGCCACAGCATAAATTCTTTCATCGTCCAGATAGTCCTCATTTAATCCCCAGTACTGTTCGGAATAAGGCATGTAAGAGATTTGCATAGGTTGGGTATTGCCTCCACCACAGCTTTTATTGCTTGAGTTCATGAATTCAATTTTGAATTTCCCATCATTCTCTTCGATAATAGTCCAAGTCAATCCTTTAGATTCCATGATGGGCCATAAGAGTACCAATTCATCTTCAGTGTAGCTCATTAGTAAATCATACGAGAATATCCCATCTTCAATATTGCATAAGCGCTTGAATTCCTTATAAGTAGCTTCAAGAGGGGTTTCCCAAGAAAATAAATCTACATCAATCATGAGCACATTGAAGTTGACATTATCAAAAACTTTCACTTCGAAAGAATTCGAAAGCAAGAGTTCCTTAGCAAGATATCCGTTCACTGACATGTCTTCCATAGCAGAACCTGTCATCATAGGTAAAATCATCAGTAGGATTTGTTCGCTAGAAGAGAAATTAATGAATATAGAAACGGATATAAGAATAAAAATAGCTGATATCTGCAGACGATGCGCCGTATCCAAAAAGTTGGATACGCCGTATCTTATAATCGTTAAAATTAAATCAGATTTTTATTCAGAAAAGAGATACGCCGCTTTTAAAGTTGAATGCGCCGTATCAGTTTTAATTATCAAAAATCGATATTTATTTAAAATTAAATGCGTCGTATTAACAAAAGTTAATGCGCCGTATTTTCGTTACGTTTCAAAATATAAGATTTTTGATTCAGAAGATACGCCGTATCGACAGAGATCGATGCGTCGTATCTGTTTAATAATTCGAAAACTGTTTTTAATTAAAATAATAGATACGCCGTATCTGCTAAAGCAGATGCGTCGTATGGCGTTAACGTTTAGAAAAAAAAATTTCCTTAAAAACAGATACGCCGTATCTTGGGGAAAAGATGCGTCGTATCGAATTAATTAAACGCGTTGTATTTTATAAAAATTAAACGTAATACGCCGTATCTGAGAAATCAGATGCGCTGTATCGTTTGAATAAGCTCAGTACAACGATAGCAGAACACAGAAAATACGAAAAATAAAAACAAATAAAAACACAAATGAAAATAAACACAAATAAAAGCAAACAAATAACACACAAAACAAAAAATATGCAAATAATACAATGAATGCAATTTAACTAATACACAACACAGTTAGCGGTTAGATTAAAAAATTAAAAACCTAATTAAAATACTAATCAAATTAACAGATAATACCAATTCACTCCCCGGCAACGGCGCCAAAAACTTGATGCGTGCGATGTGTCATTGCGGTTTAGCAGTATTAATGCCTACTCAAGTTTTAAATTTATATTTAGCCGACTTATCAATAACACACACACTTAACGAGCAGTGTACCCGGTCGGTATGAATATAATGGTAAGTAGAGTGTCGATCACTAAGAGTGGAACGTATTATCTCGTTATTCTAATCAGTATTTTAATATATTAAGTTAGCTATACAACCTAATCTAACGCAAGGGGGTTTCAGCCTGAGAGACTGGCACGATTGGTTGCAATTAAATAATAAACTAAACTAATAGGTACGAATCAGCAAGTAGCACACACGTACACAGATAAATACTCGAGACAATAAGAAGACCTGTCCTGATAGATAAGTAGTTTGTCACTTGTTTTATTGCTAGTTTTATATGAAGTGTATAGTTCGATGCAACGCACCGAGATTAAGTCCTTTCTCGTTGGTTCTAATCTTATCGGCGAGTAAACCCTTAATGATTACTTATGACTATCCTATTTATCTTTCTTCCTACTTTTCTACAGACGATAGAATGCATAGGCGATCTAATAAATAGGCGAGGGCAGAGGCATGGCGACCCGATCAACGCTCAGCTAGACACAGAGTTTATCAATGCACTAATAAAAGTCACCAAAGACATCAACATATAAACTTTAATTAATGGGAAAGCAGTTTTAAGGGAGTGCAATCTTTCCGTTGTCACATTACACAAGCCACCAATCCGGATGAATTAAAGTTTACTAACACAATAAAACAAAACTACTTAATGAATTAAATACATGCAGGACCTTCTTATAGCTCTTGTATCTTCGTTCAAGGTGTGTCTTGTGCTGCTGCCTTGACTGAATTCGTCCTAGGGTTTCTGTACTTCGGTCTTCTGTCGAACTTCGGAACTCTGAACTCGTCTGGTCTTTGGGGTATTTATAGTTTCTGTCTGAGGGTAAGATGCGGCGCATCTAGTAAGTGGATGAGGCGCATTGACTTAACTTTGCGTGGGGTCCAAGATTAATATATTCAGGAATATTCGTACACCGCCAGAAGATGCGGCGTAACTCCATAAATAGATGCGGCGCATGTCCTCTTGTATCTTGGATCGTATCTGGTGAAATCTTGATAGTGATGCGCCGTATGTAATAGGAAAGATGCGGCGCATCTGGAGCAGAATGTCTTGATCTTGTATATTTCGGTAGACTCTTAACTTCATGCTTGTTTTGCTCCATAATTAGTCCAAAATCGCCAAGTTTCACCAAATGCTTGTTTTTACCTGAGAATTACAAAAGTAAACAATTAAGTATCAATCCTCATACATAGTATAATAAAACAAGTCAAATTAATAGGATAAATGATGGTAATAAAATGTACTTATTTGAGTTCATCATGGAACAACTTGAAAGATATGCAAGTCTTCATTCGTAGTTTCTTTTTAATTTCCTTATCGTATTTTCATTTGTAGTTTGGTTTTAATTTCCGTATCGTAGTTTAATGTAATTTCTATTTGACGTTTAATGTATTATTTCTATTTGATGTTTAATGTATTTCTATTTGATACTTTAGAAAACGTTACAATTTTTTATAAAACATTACATACCATATCAAAGTGGCAAATAAAACATTACAATTTTTTACAAACCCTAAACCCTAAACCCTTAAAGCTAAACCAATCCGTAACTCAAACAATAACCAAACGAATAGTCCAATAAATCCAAATATGTTAGTCTACGGGTAGCATGTCTCGAATAGTCTAAAGGTATAATGTCATTTAAAGAGTATTAACATGTTTTTTTTTTTTTTTTTTTTTTTTTTTTTTTTTTTTTTTTTTTTTTTTTTAATTCTACAAAATACATTCCATACTTTTTTAGTTTGCGGTTCGAGAAAAGTAAGATCGTATCGTATTAGTTCTTAAGATCCTATGGTAAAGATCGGGATCCTATAAGATCTTAAACACACTGCCACGTCAGCTTTAACCTTTTCACCTTTAACTCAAAAAAAATACCCGCAATCATAACTCACCCTTAACTCACCTTTAACTCAACTATTTTCAAACCCTATAAACTTATTTAATATCATTAATAATTTAATATAGAAAATATCATTAATATATAAAATATCAATTACCCTAATCAAAAAGTCAATTAGTCAATCCAACACCAAACACACTTCCAAATCAACTAAACTAGTCGATCCAAACCAAACACAAACCAAATCCTATTATCCATCTATTTACTTTTGGCGCATTTCGATGGTCCCTCTTCCCGCCTAAAGTATTGGGAACCGTTCGTATACCGTCTGCAGCCTATTTATACCTATGGACATGGAAAACCGTTCATAATCAACTCCTTTGATATTTTCATTAGAAAATAAATTTCAAATTTCAATGGCTGAATCCTCTTCAACTCCTTCTTCAAACAAAAACAAACGCCCAAGGGATGATTCTCCTCCTCCAATGCCTGAAGAATATAAAAAATTAGGCATATCCCAACATATTTGGGAGAAATGTAGGGAAGGCGAGTATGGTGCTCAAAACGCATTGATAGAAATTTACAACAAGCGTTGATGCGCGTGATGTGTCGTTGCGGTTTAGCAGTTTTAATGCCTACTCAAGTTTTAAATTTATATTTAGCCGACTTATCAATAACACACACACTTAACGAGCAGTGTACCCGGTCAGTATGAAGATAATGGTAAGTAGAGTGTCGATCACTAAGAGTGGAACGTATTATCTAGTTATTCTAATCAGTATTTTAATATCCTAACGCAAGGGGGTTTCAGCCTGAGAGACTGGCACAGTTTTGTTTGCAATTGAATAATAAAATAAACCAATAGGCACGAATCAGCAAGTAGCACACACGTACACAGATAGATACTCGAGACAATAAGAGGGCTGTCCTTATAATTAAGTAGATTGTCACTTGTTTTATTGATAGCTTTATATGAAGTGTATGTAGTTAACCCTTTCTCGTTGGTCCTATTCTTATCGGCGAGTAAACCCTTAATGATTACTTATGTCTAAAAGTTATTCCTAAGTGATCAATTTAGAAACAACCGTGGGAGCCACATCTTGTCCCGCAGTCAAATGCCCGCAAGCCACTAATAAACACAGAGGTTATCAATGCACTAATAAGTAGTAACCAAAGACATCAACATATAAACTTTAATTAATGAGAAAGCAGTTTTAAGGGAGTGCAATCTTTCCGTTGCCACATTACACAAGCCACCAATCTTGATGAATTAAAGTTTGCTAAAACAATAAAACAAAACTACTTAATGAATTAAATACATGCAGCACCTTCTTACAGCTCTTGTATCTTAGATTTGGGTGTGTCTTGTGCTGCCTCCTTGACTGAATTCGTCCTTTTGCTCTGCTGTCCGAACTTCGGTTTTTGGGTTTCGAACTCTTAAATTCGTCTGGTCTACGGGGTATTTATAGTTTCTGTCTGAGGGAAGATGTGGCGCATCTACTAAGTAGATGCGGCGCATGTACTTAACTTCGCGTGGGGTCCAAGATTATAATATTCAGGAATATTCGTACACCGCCAGAAGATGCGGCGTAACTCTTGATTAGGATGCGGCGCATGTCCTCTTGTATCTTGGATCGTATCTGGTGATATCTTGATAGAGATGCGGCGCATGTTGATAGTGAGATGCGGCGCATCTGGAGCAGAATTGACTTGATCTTGTCCATGTCAGTAGACTTCCACTTTATGCACGTTTTGCTCCATAATTAGTCCATAATCGCTAAGTTTCACCAAATGCTTGTTTTTACCTGAGAATTACAAAAGTAAACAATTAAGTATCAATCCTCATACATAATATAGTAAAACAAGTCAAATTAATAGGATAAATGATAGTAATAAAATGTACTTATTTGAGTTCATCAAATATCCCCCCACTTGAACTTTACTTGTCCCCAAGTAAACCTTAGAATAAAACTTATGAAAATGTATCCTAAAAGATGTTAGGATTTATTTTTATATTTAAGCATGTATTCGTTTATTTCATAATCACACAACTAAACACTTAACGAATTAGGAGTAAAATAAAATAAGTCGATAAAAGCAAATCTAATCGTTTAACTGTCCAGTCGCGACGAATATTCTATCATAAGCTTGGCAAGTATACACATCTCCACCACTAAAGCTAAGGAATAACAAGTCTAAAGCGGTAAAAAGGGTTTTTAGGCTAAAGGGTTAATTATTCTTATTTACACTATCGATCTCAAATTCCAGAAAAGGCGACAAAATCACAAATACATGATCGAATCCACGAACACGATACTTGCAATTGCTCAAATCCTTAACTCGAATAGGCTAAAGATAGGTCCAAACTTCACCAATAATAATATATCAAAAAGGGCGACAAAATCATAAATACATAGCCGAATCCACGACTACGATACTTAAGATTGCTCAAATCCCTAATCTCAATAAATCAAAGGTTCGGTTGGATAAAGAACAATACAGGGTATGGATAACATTTGGGATATAAATTGGTGTAAAAATAAAATAAACAAAACAAAACAAATAAATTAAAATCCTAAGTGTGGTTAATCACTATCCCAACCATCCCATGAATAAGACTCATATCATTGAATAACTCACGCTTTAACACTTGAAACACACGCTTTAGGTAGACACGAATTATACTCAACAAAATCTTAATCAAAGAATAAACCTTAATTGGCATTCCCATAACTGCCAATTCCCATTCAATCCATAGATATAATACAACAAATAGTGGTGATATCGACCACTTACATAACTTTACATAAGTTGGTTAAAATAAACATCCAACTTTTCTTTCTTTTTCTTTTTCTTTTCTTATTTTTTCGATTTTTTTTTTTTTTTTTTTTTTTTTTTTTTTTTTTTACTAAGCATAAACATAGATGTGTAAAATTTCACCACATCACTACAACTTTCTTTCCGGATAATTTTTTTCATACTTTTCATACTTTCAGAAATAACGGTAATAGTGAAAGTAGTAAACACACGAAAAATAAACTCAAAGATATACAATATTTACTTTCACTCCAATTGCATTGTGCAATTTCCCGACCTAACCATAGATAATGAATTACGCACGCGAACACAGGTAATGTAAGGAAACACACTTTGCCTATAGCAATTAACCAACCACGGATTCTAATCTACAGGGTAGGCTAAGGTTTAAGGTGTAACGAAACATTTTAAACATAGGTGTAAGAAACGAAAGGAATGGCTCTGAGTGTTTTTCTAGGGGTATCTTACTCTAAAAGTGAGAGTAACAAAAGGTTTTATACGGGGGTTAACTAACCAGTGTAGTTAGTCAATAACACATAACATATAAAGGCTATTTGGTGTAATCCTAGAATTTTACCAAGTTAGACAAGTCATTCCAATTATATAAATAATACTCATTATGGTGGTCTCGAATAGTATACAAGCCAAGTTCTAAAGTTTACAAGTCACCGGCACACTCATAGATTTGTGAATTTTGAAAAATCACAATTTTTGAAAATAATGTCATGTGTGCAGTTATGTAACTTAGATCTTAAACAAAAACATGCTAAAAAAAAAATTTTAAGTTTGATATATTAAGCACATTTTAAGCATAATTTTTGAAAAAGTAGGACAAGTAAGTGTTAAGTGTTCTAATTCTCCAATCCCCCCACTTAAGTTAAACAACGTCCTCGTTGTTTGTATAAAAGGTTAAAAACTGGAAAATAAAAGAATTAGAACGGAAAAAACTCCCCTGAGATTTGCTCGGTATGATCCTCCATTAGTATAAGAGCAAAAATCAACTTCCATGTGGATTAGAACGTTAAAGCTTCATACTTGATGTATCCACAGGAAATCCAGGAAACTATAATACCACCAACACTTTAAAACACACCTAAGATAAGAAAGGTTCAAACTTGCATAATACATTAGTAGTTAGGAAAAATAAAACTTAAAAATTAAAACTGAAAATCATCAGGTCAGTCGATGCGCCGTATCTTATTGAAGAAGATACGCCGTATCGAGCCTGGAATAATACGGATCAGAATAAAGATGCGCCGCATCCTTAACCAGGGATGCGCCGCATTAAAATAAACTGACAAATAGTTTTAAAGTCGAAAATAAAAATGCAGAAAAATAAAATAAGATATGACCATTGCAGAGGATGCGTCGCATCTCAGGATTGAGATGCGCCGTATCTTCGTGCGGCCTGGACTGACTATAAAACTAAATAAAGGATAGGATGCGTCGCATCTGTTTAGGCAGATACGGCGCATGTAGTAACCAAACAGAGTGTTAACAGTCTGTTGCAAAAATGGCTCGTTCCACGGTTTAATCTTGTATGTCCTCTCGTACTCTCATGCTGAACTTAATGCCAGTCTTCACCAAACATAACAAGAAATATAAACTGAAACATTAAACATAAACATAAGAATAACGATAAGTACAATCCAAAAGTTAATAATAATGTGTGGAACAATGTCTATGAAATCAAGAGAGTAAGGTCATGGGTGAGTGTGGTCGTCTGGATGGGTCCCGGAAGTGCTAGCTCCATCAGTCCTCTGGCGGACTCTGCGCTCGTATGCACGTGTCACTCCCGCAACCTCAGTACCATCTGGACGAACGTGTGTAACACCCTGCTGCTCTAGTAGTCTGCTCACACTCATGACCACCCACTCTAAGTCTCTCCTTAGTACCATCACCTCTCCCTCGACTGCGTCGAGTCTCTGAATCACGGTGCGTGGGGGTACTGGTGCCTGTGGCACCTCCTCGTCGGCAGGAGCAGCAGCCGGAGGATCCTGAGGTCCTCCCTGCTCCGCCTCTGGCCCTGCAGCTCTGGCGGGCCCTAATGCTGCCCAAAAGTGACCTCCCGCAGCAACCTGGCAGATCCTGAGTCTAACCAAATAATCTCTATCGATAACTGGGAGACGGGCCACAATAACCTCCAGCCCAGCTGGGATCTCTGCTCCAATAACTCCAAAATGGCGGGCCAGCCTCGAAACAAAATGCCCGCCAGTCATCTGGCTCCTCCGATCTCTCCCCGCAGCAGATCGGTGGAGGTAGTGCGCTAAAAAGTGTGGGATGTTCACCGACATCCCCTCATCCATACTCCTCAAAAGGAAGAGGTCCAGAGTGGTCACCTTCTCAGGTGACTGACCCCTCCCAGCAATGGTGAGTGCAATCAAACGGTGACATAGCCGCCTCATCGGCTCCCTGATCAATGTGTAGGATAGGGTGGAAGTAACAATGTCACCCATCGAAGAAATCCTAACCCAGTAATCACTGAATACCCCTCTGTCAGGGACAACCCGTAAACTCTCAGCCCAATACCTGGCAAACCCAGCAGATCCAAGCTCCTCCTCAGTGTGTAGTCCCATGGCCAAAATAAACTGCCTCATCGACATCTGCCTATGCACACCTCCTAACCTAAACACCAGTGTGTCAGCTGTATCAATCTCCACATCCGTCTCCCTGTAGTGAATCGTGCTAAAGAACTCCAGCATAAGCTCCCTAATCAGAGGCTCGTCAATCCTAAATAGTCTCTCCCAAGCACTAGATCTAAACACAGCCTCCTCATCATCTCCAACAACTACCATCTCCATCCTACGCTGTAAGCTAGCAGCTGCATGTCCACCACCGATCAACCCCACATCGTCGAAATTCAAAACCTGGACTCTGAATATTTTCTTGAAGTAGATCGAGTCGAGCCTATGCAAGTAATCCTCTAGAGTGGCAGGAGTAAGTCCCATGTTTTCGAACTGTAGCCACTGATGCCTCAGTGTGACTTCTGGTAATGTCATCTGAAATAGATATGCACAGTCAGTAAACAGTCTGCAAAATAGGTAGATACGGCGCATTGGATTAAATCAATGCGGCGTATCTGTATAAGGTATAAGAGATGCGATGCAAGACAATAGATACGGCGTATTGAGATGCGTCGTATCTGGATTAATCAATACGGCGTATCTAAAATTTTATCAATTTTGAAATAGGTCGTTACGCCGCATTAATCAACCCAGATGCGCCGCATCTAAAAGCATATCAGTATAAAATAAAGGGGCAGGCACGTTTATCGAGAATCCGTACCCATGACGTAAACTACCACTAAATATCACAGTATTATATACTCTTTATATCAGTTCAAATATCGCATTCCACCACTACTAATTCGCCTTCCCGCTAGATATTCAAAATCAAACTCAAACCCTAAATTTTCGTTCGATTCAATTAGTGTCAAATTCGATGTCTTATTCTAAAATTAACTTAGGGGAAATAATCAATGCCAAGTTCTAATCATATCCCTATATCGTTTAAGCGCGAATCGATTCAATCCTATAAACCCTAATTTTTGTATTAATCAAAATTAAATCGAAATGTAACAATTACCTTAGTATTTGTGATTAGGAGAAGGATTAATGCTAGGATTAAAGGCGGATTAAAGAAGAATGATCGGGATTCGAGTATAATTTTAGTGCGTGTTCTTAACTGTGTGTATTTATGCGGCGTATTCCCGTCGTATTTATAGGGCGACACGATGCGCCGTATTAGAAAATTGGGATGCGCCGTATCTATTTAATTCCGTTGACTAGTCAATAAGTCCTAGTTGGTCAGGGATACGGCGCTTTGGATATTTAGATCCGCCGTATCTCTATGTTAGTTAACGAAATTTAAATGAAGAACGTACCTTGGCCTCCGCAACACAGTTCCTTATACATCAAATTTGGGTAAAAACGGCACACCATATAGATGAATTCAAAATAAGAGTAATAGGCATAAACGTTTCATTAATAATTGTAATCTTATTGTTTAGAGGATAAGGGTTTATTCCAAGGTTAGGAACAAAATATCGTTTTTAAGCGTGCAAAATTAAGATTACGATTTGAATCAGATGTATAACATAGATAATAAAACTGAGATGATAATGTAGAGAACTTTCCTTTGGGCAGTTGAATTATCGTAGAGTTTACCTGGGACTTTATTTCAAGAATTTAAGAAGTTCAATGTTACCAGTACTGAGTTTTCCTCCACTCTTGTCGTCTTATGTTCGGTCACTCTAGCTAGCGTCTCTAGGTTTGGTTCAGAATGTAATCCTTCTTGGTGATGCTTGAGTCATCATTTATCCTGAAAATAAACAACTTGCACACGAGAGTAGCGGACCGATCAAGGTAAATATCAAAAATCAACTATATTTATTAAATTATATTCGTCGTATTAACAAAAGTTAATGCGCCGTATTTTCGTTACGTTTAAAAATAAAAGATTTTTGATTCAGTAAGATGCGCCGTATCGACAGAGATCGATACGCCGTATCTGTTTAATAATTCGCAAACTGTTTTTAATTAAAATAATAGATACGCCGTATCTTCAAAAGAAGATGCGTCGTATGGCGTTAATGTTTTAGAAAAAATTTTTATCAAAAACAGATACGCCGTATCTGCAAAAGCAGATGCGTCGTATTACTTTATCGCTTAGAAAAATTTTCTTGTTAAAAACAGATACGCTGTATCTTGGGGAAAAGATGCGTCGTATCGAATTAATTAAACGCGTTGTATTAAAAAAAATTAAACGCAATACGCCGTATCTGAGAGATCAGATGCGCCGTATCGTTTGATTTAGCACAGTACAACGATAGCAGAACAGAAAAATACAAAAAAAATAAAAACAAAAATTAAACACACAAACGAAAATAAACACACAAAAATAAAAGAAAACAATTAACACACAATACAACAAATATGCAAAATAGTACAATGATGCAATTAATCTAATAAAAAGAAAAACCTAATTAAAATACTAATCAAATTAACAGATAATAACAATTCACTCCCCGGCAGCGGCGCCAAAAACTTGATGCGCGTGATGTGTCGTTGCGGTTTAGCAGTTTTAATGCCTACTCAAGTTTTAAATTTATATTTAGCCGACTTATCAATAACACACACACTTAACGAGCAGTGTACCCGGTCAGTATGAAGATAATGGTAAGTAGAGTGTCGATCACTAAGAGTGGAACGTATTATCTAGTTATTCTAATCAGTATTTTAATATCCTAACGCAAGGGGGTTTCAGCCTGAGAGACTGGCACAGTTTTGTTTGCAATTGAATAATAAAATAAACCAATAGGCACGAATCAGCAAGTAGCACACACGTACACAGATAGATACTCGAGACAATAAGAGGGCTGTCCTTATAATTAAGTAGATTGTCACTTGTTTTATTGATAGCTTTATATGAAGTGTATGTAGTTAACCCTTTCTCGTTGGTCCTATTCTTATCGGTGAGTAAACCCTTAATGATTACTTATGTCTAAAAGTTATTCCTAAGTGATCAATTTAGAAACAACCGTGGGAGCCACATCTTGTCCCGCAGTCAAATGCCCGCAAGCCACTAATAAACACAGAGGTTATCAATGCACTAATAAGTAGTAACCAAAGACATCAACATATAAACTTTAATTAATGAGAAAGCAGTTTTAAGGGAGTGCAATCTTTCCGTTGCCACATTACACAAGCCACCAATCTTGATGAATTAAAGTTTGCTAAAACAATAAAACAAAACTACTTAATGAATTAAATACATGCAGCACCTTCTTACAGCTCTTGTATCTTAGATTTGGGTGTGTCTTGTGCTGCCTCCTTGACTGAATTCGTCCTTTTGCTCTGCTGTCCGAACTTCGGTTTTTGGGTTTCGAACTCTTAAATTCGTCTGGTCTACGGGGTATTTATAGTTTCTGTCTGAGGGAAGATGCGGCGCATCTACTAAGTAGATGCGGCACATGTACTTAACTTCGCGTGGGGTCTAAGATTATAATATTCAGGAATATTCGTACACCGCCAGAAGATGCGGCGTAACTCTTGATTAGGATGCGGCGCATGTCCTCTTGTATCTTGGATCGTATCTGGTGATATCTTGATAGAGATGCGGCGCATGTTGATAGTGAGATGCGGCGCATCTGGAGCAGAATTGACTTGATCTTGTCCATGTCAGTAGACTTCCACTTTATGCACGTTTTGCTCCATAATTAGTCCATAATCGCTAAGTTTCACCAAATGCTTGTTTTTACCTGAGAATTACAAAAGTAAACAATTAAGTATCAATCCTCATACATAATATAGTAAAACAAGTCAAATTAATAGGATAAATGATAGTAATAAAATGTACTTATTTGAGTTCATCAAGCGTATAAAGATGTTTGAAGAAAGGAACAAGAAAGATTTAGAGGCCATTGAGGAGCATCAGAAGAAAATTGATGAGAGGAACAAAAAAATAGAAGAAGCAAGAGAGCAAATAGTTGAAGTTTACAAAAGTATTCAAGCTAGTATATATATGTCTTAATGTATCTTTTGTTTATATATTTTGCCTATGTAAATGTAAACTTATTTTGACTTTGTTTAATATATGAATGCAGTTATTATTACAAGTTTATGATATTTGAATGCAGTTATTATTATTGTACTGCTAGGCAAACCGTTGTACTGCTGGGTATCCTTTTAGCAGTGGTTGGGAGTGCAGGGTAGTTTGTATCACTTTTTACTTAAAGGGTAAAAATCCCCAATTGCGGCACACAAGCACATTCACGCACACATTAATCTCTCTCTTCCACTCCCTAATCGAATTTTAATCGTCATATTGCAAAACCCCCAAATCAAATCATAATGTCGAACCTAACTTTTACCGAACCTCATAATAATGTTGCCTTTTTAGAAAAATCCAACGAGTCTGTAGATTTTACTGAGATCATTGATTTCCTTAATGCAAGCTATATTAAGTTTGCATTAACAGTAAAACCTACTACATATACTTCCAACATTATCCAGTTTTGGTCGTCTGCTAAGGTCAAAACTATTAATGGGGAAGCACAAATCCATGCCCTTGTAGATGGGCAGAGGATTATCATTACAGAGGCGTCTATTCGAAGAGATCTTCTCCTAGATGATGCTAACGGAGTTGAGAATCTTCCAAATACTACAATCTTTGAAAAACTTTCACTGATGGGATATGATAGAAATACAGATGCTTTAATGTTTGAAAAAGGTAATTTTTCTCCTCAGTAGAAATTCTTAATTCATACTGTCTTAGTGTGTCTAAGTCCAAAGATAACTGCGTGGAATGAATTTAGCAGTAATTTAGCTTCTGCTATAATTTGTTTGGCTGAAAATACTCAACGATTTAATTTCTCGAAATTAATTTTTGATAGTATAGTTAAGAACTTGGAAAGTTCTTCGGCTAAATATTTTCTATATCCAAGGTTTTTGCAACTCTTTTTGGACAACCAATTTAAAAAAAGAAAAGTCACAAAAATGTTTATCCCACTCCCTGCCTTACCAAAAAGGTTTTTGCTAATATGAGGAGGGTTGGAAAAGTTTTTGCAGGGACAGTGACACCTTTGTTTCCAACAATGGTGGCACTAGCCCAAACCCAAATGGGTGAAGGTTCAGCAATCCCAGCTGGTACCCATCACACACCCACAGAACAACAACAACAGACCTATAAACGTAGGACTAACACCAAGAACACTGAGCTACCTCAGGCTAGTGGTTCTATACCAACTGTTGCAGATGAGGATGTCACTGGGGGGAGAGTGACATGTTGGCAAGGGCTGCCACTACTGTGTCTAGCTTAGCAGCAGCACAGGACAGTGGTGAGGATAGTATGCAACTTTTGAATGAATTGAAGGATACCTGTGCCAAGCTGTCTGCACAAATTGGTGATCTGCGAGCAATAGCTTCTTCCCAAGATGGAGTCATCAAAGCTCAAGGTGGGGAGATAAAGGCTTTGAAGAGAAGGGTTAGGTATTTAGAAGGAGTCAAAGGATCAAGAATTCCCAAACAAAAGGTTAAATCTTCTGAAGCTTCTAAGGATGCTCCCAAACAGGGAGGGAATGAAGGCAAAGTTTCAGGGGAGGATAACCAAGGGAATCAAGTGGTGATTGATCATCGTCTGGGCAAGGTTACAAATGCTGATAGTGCTAGTGAGCCAATTATAGCTGGTACTACAAAAGCTAGTACTGCTACACCAGAGGTTTTTGCAACTGCTGTTAGTGTACTTGCTGAGCTGAAGACAACAAAACCAGTAACCAAAGGTGTTGTGATACAAGAGCCATCATCCTCTCCAAAAGCTAAACAATCAACTCCACAGGTACAAGGCAAAGGTAAAGGGATTCTTATTGAAGAGCCTGTGGAGAAACCATTATCAAAAGAAGAGCAATTAAAAGTTGATGCTGAAATTGCTATGAAATTATCACAAAAGTATGATGCAGAACATCAGACAATTTTGGAACAAAGGAGAATACAAGAAGAAAAAGATGCAGAGTTAATAGCTTCATGGGATGAGGAAAGGGCTCAGGTTGCAGCTGATTCTGAGCTTGCTAAGAAACTACATAAACAAGAGCAAGATAAGTACTCAGTAGATGAAAAAGCCAGGATGCTGAAAGAATTTTTTGATGCAAAAAAGAAGTTGTATGCAGAACAAAGATATGCAGCTAAGAAGAACAAGCCACCCACTCAAAAACAAAGAAGAGATCTCATGTGCAGTTTTTTTTTTTTTTTTTTTTTTTTTTTTTTTTTTTTTTTTTTTGCAAAGGTAAATTTATATTAATATCAACAACACCCAATATTTACATCATAAACATCTACTCATGTGCAGGTATTTGAAGAATGTGGCCAGTTGGAAACTAAAGGATTTGAAATTCTTGGATGATAAAAGAATTGAAGAATTATATGCAATTGCCAAGAGAAACAATGAACTCTTCTTGAATGATAGTTCAAATAGAGCAGGTGAACAGTTGGAAATAGAAAGCAGTAAAAAGAGAAAACAAGAACAAACTGAGCAAGCTGTTGCTAAAGAACAAATGCAAGCTCACACTGAACTTGCAGTTGACTCTGTAGGAGAAGCCATGGATGCACAACCTTTAACTGTCAAACATCCCATTGTTGATTATAAGTCTGGATCTCATGGGGAAATAGTTTATTATGATATTAAGAGGCATGATGGTTCTTCTAGAAGGTTTGTAAGCTTTCTTCACATAGTTCATGATTTTGATAGACGAGATATGATAGCTCTATGGAAATTACTCAAACAAAGATTTGGTAATAAGACACCAGAACAAGCTTATGATAGAGAAGTCTGGAATTATTTAAAGGTAATGTTTGAACCAAATCATGAAGATGAATGTTGGAGAAGACTAACGCACAATAATGTTAAAGAATGGAAAAATTTTCAACGATGTGGAGTACATGCTTTAACTGTGAATGAGTTGGTGATCTACATGCTAGTAGAAAAGGATTACCCTTTAAAGTTTCACAAAGACATTCTACATCAGATGTTGCGTGGGAAGAAAGTACTCAAGCTTCAGCTTAGTTATGATGACATGGCATATGAATTGCTCAGGAAGATGGAAGAGTATCTAGGACCCAAGGACAAGAAATAGAATGTATAGTTATTACTGCTAGAATGTATAGTTTGACTTAAACTTGTATAGTTATTACTGCTTATGAGATAAACATATGGACCCATCCATTTACTTCTCAATTTTCCCGGAAAGAGCTTAAGTCTAGCATTGAATAGCCAAACTTTTTGACCCACCAAGAAAGATTTCTTGGTGATGTGCCAGTCATGAAAAGCCTTAGTTTTCTCCTTATAAATCTGGGAGTTCTCATAAGCATCGCGTCTAATCTCATCTAATTTAGATAATTGAAGTTTCCTAGAATTACCCGAATTATTTAAGTCCATATTAACCTGCTTAATTTCCCACTCAGCCCTATGCTCTATTTCAACCGGTAAATGACACGCCTTGCCATATACCAACCTATACGGTGACATCCCAATAGGGGTCTTAAAAGCCGTCCTATATGCCCAAAAGGCATCATCTAGCCTCAGGGACCAATCCTTCCTATCGCTACGAACGATCTTTTCTAATATTCGCTTAATCTCCCTATTAGATACTTCCACCTGTCCACTAGTCTGTGGGTGATAAAGGGTAGCTATTCTATGATTAACCCCATAGTGTTTCAATAACTTTCCAAATTTGAAGTTCTTAAAGTGGGAACCCCCGTCACTAATGATGGCCTTGGGGATTCCATGCCTAGCAAAGATGTTTTTCTTTACAAACTTAAGAACTACACTATGGTCATTTGTTTTTGTAGCCTCAGCTTCTACCCACTTAGAGACATAGTCAACTGCCACTAAAATATACACATTGCCATGGGAGGTAGGGAATGGTCCCATAAAATCAATACCCCACACGTCAAAGATCTCAACAAAAAGTATAGGATTCATAGGCATCTGATCACGCCTTGAAATCCCATCAACTTGTTGGCAACGAGTACATGCTTTCACAAAAGAATGGGCATCCTTGAATATAGTCGGCCAAAAGAAGCCACTTTGCAGGACTTTGTGCCCAGTTTTTGTCGCACCAAAGTGTCCCCCACACGCATAAGAATAGCAATGAGCCAATATGTCCATATGCTCGTGATTGGGAACACACCTCCTAACAACTTGGTCAGCACACACTTTATAAAGCTCCGGATCCTCTCAAATATAATGCTTCAATTGAGAAAAAAAGTATTGTATTTATTGTTTGGACCAGTAATCCAGAAGCTTTTTAACTACAAAGTAGTTAACAATGTTTGCATACCAAGGGAGCTTAGAAACCTGAAGTAAGCTTTCATCTTGAAAGCTTTCTTTGATCACATCAGATGGGTTGAACGGTGGAGGGATAATCCTGGACAAGTGGTCGGCAACCACATTTTCCGACCCCTTTTTTTCCCGGATTTCCAGATTAAATTCTTGTAAGAGTAGAATCCACCTAAGCAACCTCGGTTTTGTCTCTTTCTTTGTCAATAAATGTTTAAAGGCACTGTGATCCGAAAATACTATCACCTTAAAATGCCCCCAGATATATGACCGGAACTTATCAAAAGCAAAAACCATGACTAGCAATTCCTTTTCAGTAGTGGTGTAATTCATTCGAGCTTCTGAAAAAGTCTTGCTAGCATAAAAGATTACAACGGGTTTCTTATCGGCTCGTTATCCCAGCACCGCCCCAGCGACATAATCATTCGCATCACACATGATCTCGAAAGGCTTCGACCAATCAGGTGATTGCAGAATCGGGGCTTCTACAAGCTTTTGCTTAAGCATATTGAATGATTTAAGACATGCTTCATTAAAGTCAAATCGTGCCTCTTTTAAGAGTAAATTACAAAGAGGCTTTGATATAGCACTAAAATCTTTAATAAATCGCTTGTAGAACCCTGCATGACCAAGAAAAGATCGCACAGCTTTAACGTTAGTGGGAGGAGGAAGGGTTGAAATTATTTGCACCTTGGCACAGTCAAGCTCGAATCCTTTTTCAGAGACAACGTACCCCAATACAATTCCCTCACGAACCATGAAATGGCTCTTCTCCCAACTAAGCACTAGATTAGTTTCGGTGCATCTTTTTAACACACTTTCAAGTTGACCCAAACAACTTTCAAAGGATTGACCAAAGATGGAGAAATCATCCATAAATATCTTTACAGATTCTCCAACCATGTCCGAAAGATGCTCATCATGCACCGTTGAAAGGTCGCGGGTGCATTACACAGACCAAACGGCATTCGGCGGAATGCAAATGTCCCATAAGGACATGTAAAAGTAGTTTTGGCCTGATCATCAAGATGGATGGGTATTTGATTATACCCGGACTACCCATCCAAAAAGCAATAGAACTTCTGACCGGAAAGCTTCTCAACTATTTGATCAATAAAAGGTAGTGGTAAATGATCTTTAGATGTGGCATTATTCAGCTTACGGTAATCTATGCACACTCTCCACTCGGTCACTGGTCGGGTGGTGAGTTTTTCCCCACTCTCGGTTTCCACAACAGTGATACCAGCCTTTTTAGGCACCGTTTGCGTAGGACTTACCCATTTACTATCCGAGATAGGATAGATGATGCCAGCATCTAGCCATTTGAGAACTTCCTTCTTCACTACCTCTTTCATATTAGGATTCAAGCGCCTTTGCGCATCTCTTGATGGCGTAACATCTGGGTCCGTAACAATTTGGTGCATACATAATGAAGGACTAATTCCTTTCAAGTCTGCACTTGTCCAACCCACGGCTGCTTTATACTTGGAAAGCACTTACAAGAGTGCTTCCTCTTGTGATTCAGAAAGATCAGAAGCAACAATAACAGGTAAAGTATTGTTAGGACCTAGAAAAGCATATTTGAGATTGGATGGCAAAGGTTTCAGCTCGAGAGTTGGAGGCACCTCTAGTGACGGCTTTGTGGCCGTGTCAAAATTAGCAGGCAAGGGCTCCACTTTATAAGACCAAGGTAGTTTTTGATGGTCCAAATAACTGACCAAACACTCTTGAATCTCTTGTACTTCAGCAACATCGAGAATCTCCTCATTCTCACCAGTTAGATACAAATCTACAGGGTCATCCTTAAGCATACGGGGTGCATGCTTTTGGACTTCCTCATCAATCACATCCACCTGGTAGCATTCATTCATAGTAGGAGAATTCACAGAATTAAACACATTCAATCTTAGCTTCTTACTACCGAAGGCAATATCCATGGCGCCAGTTCGAAAATTAATCCTAGCATCTATCGTGGCCAGAAATGGTCGCCTGATGAGTGTCTAAATACTCATCATTTCTGTCACATTTTATCTGCAAAAACATTTAAAAACATACAGATATGCTTCAAAATACAGGAAATATCATTTGATTGTGTTTTTATGTGTTGCAAGTGCAAAAGAATTGAAAACAGGTGAAAACGAACAAAGTTTGCATAATTGGCAGTTTCAGTCCCTGAACTTTCAAAAGTTGTCAAAATTAGTCCTTGGTTTTAAAAAAATGGAAAATTATCTTTTATGGTCCTTGGAATTAATTTTCACTCTTGGCAATTTTGGTCCTTGGATTTTCAGCATTGTACAACTATGGTCCCTAAGGTTTAATTAAAATCCAAACCAAATCCAATCCTAAACTAACCCAGCAACTAATAAACCTAACCCAAAACAAAATAAATAAACCCCAACCCACAAACTAAACCCAGTTACCATCACCCAGCCCACAAGCCCAATCCACTACACTAACCCAAACCCGACTCCCTTTTAGTTAACCAGAAGTTTGACTTCGGTCAAACTCATCCCCTTCCCATACTACCCCGCCAAAACCATACCACCTCAACCCATAGATTTTTCTGCAAAACCACCCCCTCCTCCTCAACACTCTACCTAACACTCCAAAAGCAATTAATGCTTCGTCCCCCAACAAGTTACCAGTCCTAGTGGTATTTCCCACTCACATTAGTTTTGGCACCAAAACTGGTTTAGAAGGCTCAGATCACTTCAAGGGCATCCAAGGGCTGGAAATGAATCAGAGATAAAGAGAAGTCTAATCCCACCTCAGTTTTTGTATATATAGGACCAATGTAAGCCTTAATGGCTAAGTAGTTAATTTTCTTAATCATTTTTAATTATCAGTCTTTTATTTATTGTAATGTTCAATTCCAGTTGTTAATTCAAGTTGTTCTAAAGTTAATTACTCTCTTGTAATTCAGTATTGTACTCAATTTCAGTGATAATAGAAATGCAAGTTTTTGTTAATTCGAATTAAGCTTGTTGTTGTTAAGAATCAACCATAAACACTACCCAACCTTCCTATAAGCTTATGAAAGCTTTTCATAGCTTTGTGTAAGCTTACATTAGAAATAGCAGTTCTTAATTTGAAGAAATCAAGAAAGTCAATGAAAGTCAACATAAGCTCTCAATAAGCTCTTCTGAAGGTATAAGCTATTCAGGAAGGCTTTTTCTGGATTTCTAGCTTGTGTGAACAAGCTAGGAGTGTTCTTGGTCCTTGTTTCATTGTTCCATAAGCATCACAGTTGTAAGCCAAATTCCAAGTTTTACTCCATTTTCCAAGATACTGTGCAATAGCTTATTTTTAGCTTATTATTGTTGTTTATTGCTTATTACTAGTTTCTAGTTATATTTCATCACTTACTTCAGTTTTAAATAGTCATTGTCTTTATTTTACTTAAAATCACTTAAAAAGCCAAAAAGAGCCAAATAAGGCATAGCTAGTCCTACTGCTTATCTAGCTTTTGAAAGTTACTTGTTAGAGTTAAAATAAGATATTGATTTAGTAAAATCCAGTTATCACAATAAAAACTTGGCTTTTGCCTTTGAAAATCCAACACAGACACCATTAAGGGGCTGTTTGGGTTAACAACTCAAAATGGGTCATTAGGGTGTTCACTGTTCATTTGCCATTTTGTTAAGTTTGATCTTGCTTAAATTAAGTTAAAGAAGCTGTTTTTAAGTTGTTATAAGTCAATTTGATAGGTTTTGTACTTTTGAGCCATCTGTGGGAATTATAGAGGCTCAAAAGTCATTATAAGCCACAATAAGCCACAAGCTTATTTGGTCCTTATTTTTGGATTCCTTGTAGTTCTTTTAGTCCATATAGTGTATTAACAAAAGTTGGTTTAGTCTCTGTGGTGTTGTGCAATTTCTGCACAAGTCTGCACACACAGACTCCTAATCAGCAGTCTGCAACTTTTTCTAACTAGGTTTTTAGTGCTTATTTGTGTTAATAAGCTCCTGATTTTTGGTTTCTGAATAGCTTACTAGGTGATCTCTGCTTATTACAAAATCCAGATCATACCTTAGCTTATTTAAGCTTAAAATTAAGCTCAAAATCCCCCCTAACACACAAGCATGTATTGAGTGATCAGTAAATACTTGTCTGGATAGGCTATTTTCTCAGCTTATTTTTAAGCCCTAGATAAGCTCTTCTGGATCTGATTTTTGGTTTCTAGAGTCTTTGCTAGGTCAGCTTTAAGAATTTTAAGCTTTTGTGGTCCTTAGTGCTTATTTAAGTGCTTTAAAATAAGCCCATAGTTGCCTAGGTGAACTGAGAAGTGCCCTGTGCACTCAGTTCCCACTTTGCTTATTCAAGCTTTGATTAAGTGCTTATTTCTGTTTTCTTGTAGCTTTTTCATTTTCATTCTTGCTTATTTTCATTACTCAGCTTATTGTTATTCCTTCTTAGCTTATTTAATCAACCTATAGCTTATTTCATAGAAATCCTAGTCTTAAAAAGCTTCTAACTAAACTGATAAGCTAAGCAGCTTATTTTAGCTTATTTAATAAGTTTTAAAAATAATTTCCAGTTTTAAAGTTGCTTAATATTAGCTTATAGATAAATAGCAAACAGAAAAAGTCCAAAAAAATAAGTTTGAGCAAAAAAGGTGTGTGTGGATTCGAACCTGGGTTCCCTGGGTGACAAGTTCACTGCATAACCAGCTGGGCTAGCTCACTTCTCAGTTATACTTTGCATCAGTTTTTATTTATACCTTTTTCATTTTAACCCTTTAGCTTATATAAGTTGTTCAGCTTGTAGCAGCTTATCAGAATAAGCTGGCACCACCTTTTTATTTTTCTTAGCCTTTTTATAACTTAAAATAATTTATGAAAAAGTTTCAAAATTTTCTGAATAGTTTTAATATTTTTAATATTTTAATTAGTTTAAATTAGTAATTAAATCATAATAAATAGAATAATAATCAGAAAAATATAATTTTAATTTTCAAAATTTTCTTTTATTAAGTAGAATCTAGGAAAAATATAATCATCTCTGTAGACCTTAGGAAAAATAAAATATAAAATAAGTGATAGTTTCTATTTAATAGATTTTATCTTTTTAATTTTTTAATTAAGCACTTTTCATTTTTATAAGTTTCTTAGCTTCTTTTCACCTCATAATATTTATAGAAAAAGTTTTAGATTTTTCTTTGTTCATTTAGTATTTATTATAAATTAAAATAATTTAAAAAGTAATTAAATAATAAATAATTAATAATAATTAGATAACAAGTGTAAAAAAAAATATAATTTTAGTTTTAAAATGAGTTTTAAGTAATATTACACTTGTAGGTTTTAATTTCATAGATTTCACTTTTTATTCGCTTTTTTATAATTCACGTAACGCGTTTTAATTATAATTTGTTAACCTTAATTTTATTTTGAGAATTTGTTTCTCATTATTTAATTAGAACATCATAAGCAATCAAAAATCTCAATCCCATATCATCAGTCACTCTAATCCAAGCTTTCAAACAATTGCCCATTCACACTTCGTTGGGAAACGATCCGGGTAATCACTTACCTGGTTTCACACTACACACACAAACGTGAGTTTTTGCAAGTATCCTTTTTCACAAAGGGGTGATTTGTATTTATTCACGTGTATCCGTCGTTGCATAATATTTATATATCTATTTAGCACGGATCAAATTTTGGCGCCGCTGCCGGGGAGGTGTGTTGCGACAATATTGTTTAAAGTTTAAGCGATTAGTGATTTGAGATCCTTCCTTGTGAAGTTCCTATTTCCCATAAACCATATAAAATACAAAAATATTTTCCTTTTCTTTTATATATAAATATCATATAAAAAAATTAAAAACCCAAAAACATTTTCTGTTTTATTGTTAAAATAAAAGATTAAAAGCAAAATCAATATAATATTCCTCAACTTGGGTATTATCATAATAAGTTCCCAAACCAAAGATAAAAACTTGCCTTTGTGTCGCTTGCGAATTCGGCTCACCTTTGATTGATAAACAAACTATAACGGAGGTTTAAGGATAGTTTGACATTAAATTGTCGAACTGAAAGAAGCGGGTTTTTAAGGAGCATTTATTGCCCACCTTTGCTTCTCCGCCACTCTGTGCGTTTTTCAGTCAGAGAGCTACCGTACGCTGGTTGATTTAAGGTTTAAGTTCCTTGTGTTTTGCTTCGATCTTGATTTAATTGAAAATTTTTGCTAAAGTGCATGCGCACTCGTTCTTCTAGGTCATCAAGCCCTTTTCGTGAGCTTGTCAACATACCTTGAAGACGTCGTAGGCGTTCTGCTCCATCAGTCGTACCCGAGATATGAACTGATCCCAAAACCACTGTCATCATGGCAGAAGACCGTCCTATGAATGAGCTCCTCCAAGCTCCCACCGAGGGCTATGGAGATGCCATTATTGTTCCAGCCATCGTGGTTGAGAATTTTGAGCTTAAAACCGGGTTGATAAACCTTGTAACATCACGTCAATTCTATGGTTTTGAAAGGGACGATCCTCAAGATCACATTCGATGGTTCAATAAAATCACATCCACCATCAAATGCAAAAATGTCCCTGAGGAATCAATCAAACTTCTTCTTTTCCCGTTTTCCATCGATGGGGCAGCCCGGATTTGGCTTGATAAACAACCCCCTCGATCAATTGGAACATGGGAAGATTTGGTTCAAAAGTTCGTAAATGAATTCTTTCCTCCTTCTAAGACCACGCATCTTAAAAATGAAATCATGAAATTCTCTCAAAGGTTTGATGAACCATTTGGAGAGGCATGTGATCGTTTCAAAGAATTGCTCCGCAGATGTCCTCATCACGGTTTCACCGATTTGATGCAAATGGACACTTTCTACAATGGGTTAAACCCATCTGACCAAGATTCTCTCAATGCCTCAGCTGGAGGTAATTTTCTGAGCAAATCCACTAAGGAAGCCATTGCACTCATTGAAAATAAGTCAAAGGTCCGCACTGCACGAGCCAGACCATATAATTCTCAGGCTAGTGCTGGTCCTTCTACTTCATCTCCCGTGAGTCAGTCCAGTACTGATACTCAGCTTGCTGAACTCACAAAGGCTATTCAAGCTTTGGTTTTCTCCTCACAAAAGAAAGAGTCCGCTCCGCAAACTTCTCACACTGCTGAAGTCAAAAAGATAGAAGTTTGTGTTACTTGTGGTGGTCCTCACGCTTACTACAATTGTACTGCCACCGATGGCACTACATTTGAGGCTAATGCTATAGCCAGAACTTCCAATCAAGGAGGTAATCAATACCGTCCTCAAGTGGAACCAAACTACCGTGCTAGCAACCAATTTGGACCACCCGAATTTCCTCCTCCCAACAATCCAAATAGGATTAATCCTAATCAACAAAGAGGGCAAAACACGCAAAATCAATTTCATGCCCCGAACAATCAATACCCACCCCAAAGGGGTAATCAAGGGTATTCAGCTCCTAATTACCAAGGACCTCTCTCAAATGAACTTGATAACTACATCAAGGTTAATGAGACCAAAATGAGGGCAATGCAAAATCAAATCTCTAATTTGAAGAATGAATTTCAATCTTCAATACACAAGCAGGAACTGAGCTAAAGAATGAACTTTCAAACAAAATTGATCATTCTCAGAGCGAGGTTAAGAATATGCTTGCCAGTCTCATGAACCATCTCAATCCACCTTCTTCCTCGGTAGGTCTCCCTGGTAACACTGTTGTCAACCCAAAGGGTGAACTCAAAGCTGTCACCACACGCAGTGGTAAAGCTTATGATGGACCCACTATTCCTACTACCCCTTCTTCTCCTCCCCCCAAGGTAGTGGAAAGTGAACCTGAGGTGACTAAGGACAAGATACTTCCTACTAATAACGGAGTTACCGACAACGTCCAACCTTAAGTTGTCCCGAAACCCAAGACTAAACCTGGAGTTGTCTTTGAATCACACGAAATCCCTGTTGAAAACCCTAAATCCAAACCTTCTATTCCTTACCCATCACGTTTAAATGAGCAAAAGCTCCGTGAAAAGGCTAGTCAACAAATGGATAAATTCTTTCAAATCTTTAAAGAATTACATTTTGACATAAGCTTTGCGGATGCTATCATTCTGATGCCCAAGTTTGCATCCACAATCAAACACTTGTTAAGCAACAAGGAAAAACTGTTTGAAATGGCGAAAACTCCATTAAATGAGAACTGCTCAGCAGTTATCTTGAAAAAGCTTCCCGAGAAGCTTGGAGATCCTGGAAAGTTTCTAATACCTTGTGTATTTCCGAGAATGGTTGAATGCTATGCCTTGGCCGATCTTGGTGCAAGCATCAACCTGATGCCTCATTCAGTATGGAAGAAACTTTCTCTTCCGGCTCTTACCCCTACATGCATGACTCTTGAGCTTGCAGATCGTACCATATCTCATCCACGCGGCATTGCTGAGGATGTATTTGTGAAAGTAGGAAAGTTCCATTTTCCAGCTGACTTTGTGGTTGTCGATTTCGAAGCTGATCCTAGGGTTCCTCTCATTCTTGGAAGAGGATTCCTAAGAACGGGCCATGCTTTCATTGACGTATTTGAGCATGAAATCACATTACGTGTGGGTAATGAAGCTGTTACCTTTAACCTCGATCAAACTTCGAGGTACTCCTCAAATTATGATTCTGAATCGGTTAACCGAATCGATGTCATTGATGTTAATTCAGAGGAGTACTCTCAAGAGTTTCTTGGTTATTCCCATAATTCTGTGAGTGGGGATCCCACCACATCTTCTCTGCCTATCATTTCAGACTCTTCCCCTTCTCTCACTCCGTTTGAGGGAAGTGATTTCATTTTGGAAAAGATCGAGGCTTTTCTCAAGTGTGATTCATTTCTGGAAGGAATTGATAATGCTGAGATTGATCTGGAGGGAGATATTCTTCTTCTTGAGAAATTGTTGAATCGGGACAATTCTCCTCCACTCCCTCCCGTTGAACTTCATAATGAGGAAATCAAATCAATTGAGAAAACCGATGAATTTCCTAAGGTCGAACTCAAAGACTTACCACCTCATCTTGAGTACGCATTTTTGGAGGGTGATGATAAATTACCCGTCATTATTGCTAAAGATTTAAGTGATGAGGAAAAGACTGCTCTAATAAAGATCTTGAAGTCACACAAGCAAGCCATTTCTTGGAAACTCTCCGACATAAAGGGTATCGACCCTGAATTTTGTACTCACAAGATTTTAATGGAGGATGACTTTAAACCAGTAGTCCAACACCAAAGAAGGGTAAATCCTAAAATCCACGATGTTATCAAACAAAAGGTTCTCAAACTTCTTGATGCAGGATTGATTTATCCCATCTCTAATAGTCCTTGGGTTAGTCCCATTCACTGTGTTCCCAAAAAGGGTGGCATAACTGTTGTCACAAATGAGGAGAATGAGTTGATCCCAACTCGATTGGTTACGGGGTGGCGTGTTTGCATTGACTATCGTAAGTTAAATGATGCCACCCGAAAAGATCACTTTCCTCTACCCTTTATGGACCAAATGCTTGAGAGATTAGCAGGGAACGAGTACTATTGTTTCCTTGATGGTTTCTCAGGTTACTTTCAAATTCCCATTGATCCACAAGATCAAGAAAAGAACACCTTTACATGCCCCTATGGAACCTTTGCTTATAAACGTATGCCTTTTGGCTTATGCAATGCTCTAGGCACATTCCAAAGGTGCATGATGTCCATATTCTTCGACATGATCGGGAAAACTATGGAGGTCTTTATGGATGACTTCTCGGTCATTGGGGATTCATTCAAAACATGTCTCTTCCATTTAGAAAACATGCTGAAACGGTGTGAAGACACCAATCTTTGTCTAAATTGGGAGAAGAGTCATTTTATGGTAAAAGAAGGCATTGTCCTCGGCCATAAGATATCAAAGAACGGGATTGAGGTTGACAGAGCTAAAGTTGATGTCATTGCTAAATTACCTCATTCCACTACCGTTAAAGGTATTAGGAGTTTTCTGGGTCATGCCGGTTTCTATCGTAGATTCATACAAGATTTTTCCAAAATCGCCCGGCCTATGACTCATCTCCTTGAAAAGGATGCTCCTTTTATCTTCTCACCCGAGTGCATCGAAGCTTTTGAAACATTAAAGAAAAAGCTGACTGAAGCACCCATTCTGGTTGCCCCCGACTGGGATTTTCCCTTTGAGCTCATGTGCGATGCAAGTGATTTTGCTATCGGTGCAGTCCTGGGGCAACGAAAAGCCAAACACTTTCATCCTATCCACTACGCAAGTAAAACCATGACTGAAGCTCAAACTCATTACACCACTACAGAAAAAGAATTATTAGCTGTGGTGTATGCCTTTGAGAAGTTTCGGCCATATTTGATCTTGACAAAATGTGTAGTGTATACGGATCACTCGGCTCTCAAATATCTCTTTGCAAAACAAGATGCAAAGCCGAGATTGCTCCGTTGGGTTCTCCTCCTGCAAGAATTTGATATCATTATACGTGATAAAAAAGGAGCTGAGAACCTAGCTGCTGATCATCTATCCCGATTAGAGAACCCACACCAAGATGTTTTCGAGAAAAAGGAAATTAATGAAACATTTCCTCTCGAGACACTCAATGCGGTTGCTTTTCATGGAGATTCTACTACCCCATGGTTTGTTGACTTCGCAAATTACCATGCGGGTAACTTCATAGTGAAAGGGATGTCGACCCAACAAAAGAACAAATTCTTCAAAGATGTGAAGCATTACTTTTGGGACGACCCCTACTTGTTCAAAGTATGTGCGGATCAAGTCATCCGGTGGTGTGTTCACGGCCAAGAGGCCGATGATATTCTTAAGGCATGCCACAATGGACCCACAGGGGGACATCATGGTGCAAATTACACCGCCAAGAAGGTGTTTGATTCCGGTTTCTATTGGCCTACAATCTACCGTGATGCCCATGACTTAGTCAAATCTTGTGACTCTTGTCAACGTCACGGGAAGATCTCTCAAAGAGATGAAATGCCACAAAACGTCGTTCAAGTTTGTGAAATCTTTGACGTTTGGGGCATTGACTTTATGGGCCCGTTCCCGTCTTCACGAGGGAACAAATATATACTCGTGGCTGTCGATTATTTGTCTAAATGGGTCGAAGTGAAAGCTCTCCCCACCAACGACGCCCGAGTAGTGTGTAAATTTTTGAAATCACTCTTTTCTCAGTTTGGAACTCCCCGTGCTATCATTAGTGATCGCGGTACGCACTTTTGCAATGAACAATTTGCAAAAGTCATGCTAAAATACGGTATTACTCACCGTCTTTCTACCGCGTATCACCCACAAACAAGTGGACAAGTGGAAGTTTCAAATCGCGGTATTAAAAGAATACTGGAAAGGACTGTAGGAGATAATTGTGCATCCTGGTCGGATAAGTTGGATGATGCATTATGGGCCTTCCATACAGCTTATAAAACACCCATCGGGTGTACACCTTACAAGCTTGTGTACGGAAAGGCATGTCATCTTCCGATCGAATTAGAGCACAAAGCCTACTGGGCCTTGAAGCATGCTAACTTTGACCTCCAAACTGCGGGTGATCACCGTAAAGTTCAAATGAATGAATTAAATGAACTGCGTGATCAGGCCTACGAGAACTCTTTGATCTACAAAGAAAAGACAAAGAAGATTCATGACTCAAAAATAAAGAACCGCGTTTTTAACGTTGGTGATCGAGTCCTTGTAATACCTCGTAAATTACCATGTCATTTATTAATATTAAATCATCAACAAATTTTAATTTTATGCGATTAGCCTATTTTACGGGTTGAAATTTTTTTTAAAAATCTATTGAACCACAACACCAATCAATCTTTGATATTTATACTGTGACGCGATTCGAATGGCTCACTCGTGTGCCAACCATTCTAAAACGAACCTCGAAATAAATCAAACCCGAAACAACAAATTATGCATTTTTATTCAAGTTATTTTATTCACCTTTGCATTCAAAATATTGCTATGTCTTTAAACTGAGAAACAACTAGTGATGTTACAAAACGAACAATGTGGCACAACTCACGTTCCATTTTCACTGGAACCGCACGCGTACCGACACCGTGATAGTATGGCATAAGTCAAATGAAATCTAAACGAAGAATATACAGAAAAATCATGAAAATAATTACAAACTCGGAAACAAGCTCAAATAATATACGACAACTCTAAAAATATGAACTCTTGAGTTAGAGACATTTTAAACGAGACCAGAGCCGACACCGTCTAACGAGACTCGGGTATTTAAAACACAAAGTGTACCCTACCAAATCTTAAAACACACTACTAAATCAAAATTTCACACTACCTCTAAAATAATTAAAACCTACTCCACTAAAATGTATAGCTATTACTACCATATTTATTTCTTTTCTTCCTTCTCCTATATTTGCCGGCATCCTCTTATCCCAAAAACAAAATTTTTCTTTTGTTTCTTCTGCTGCTACTTTTCCTCTTTTCTTCCTTGTTCTTGTCGAAACCCTTATTCCATCCAAAAACACCATCACCTTTCTACTCCCACCTTTTCATCCCCTTCATTTTCGGCAAAACACCATCCTCAAAAGACACCATCTTTGATCCATCACTTTCCTCCCTCACTACTCTTGTCGCTATAATTGTTTTTCCCAAAAACCCAGAAACCGAACCATCACCATCCATAATTAATTAGAGTTGACCAAATAAGCTTTGTCCCATTCTTAGTCACAAGAGTTCATAAAAATTTGAAGCATAAGTATAAGGATAACACACCGATTAGGAAGGTTGGTTTTCCCACAACCCGAAAGCTCGTATGGAGCTATTCTCCTCAATCCAGCATAAATCCGAGCCTTCCAGGGAGAGATCGAATCACAACATTCATCACCAAACACCACAAAAACTGAGAAGTTCTCAAGTGAGGATAAAAGTGAAGGTTGTGATTCGGTTTGGAAGCTAGGATTGCTCGGGTTGGAGCTTTTGGATTCGGGTTTGGAGAACTTGATTAGTGTTCGAGACATCCCACCAATTTCAGGTTAATTTTTACTTAAGATTGATTTATATGTTTTTACTTTCATTCGAATTATAAGAATTGGAAAATTAGGATTAATATTTGAGGATATGTTGATAAAATGTAAGTATTAAGAATAGGTGCGTTAATCGAATGCAGCTTTGAAATTTAAGAGTAGGTTGAATTAGATTTAAGTGGGGATCATGTTGATTTTTGATATGTAAATCAAATTGTAAGAGGCTGTGAAAGATTGAAAAGGGGAGAATTAAGTGTTGTTATAAGATGGGAAAATGTGGTTTAGATGTAAAACGGGTCGAAGGGGAAAGTTTGACTTAAAAAGTCATTGGGTTAGTTTGATTTCGGAATTGTTAAAAGTTATTAAGGGATAGCGGTTAAAGAGTAAGTCGAAATCGTGTACATAAAACCCGGGCTAGCCTTTGCGTTATCAACCCCTAGACACCCAACGACTTGAGCTCGAGTGGTACTCGAGAGTCGTGTAACCAGCGAGACCATAGCTTCAACCTTAATAACATTCGAACCTCGCCGAAGTCTCATTTGAGACAGCCTATTTTTTTTAAAACTGCTAATGGTTGTTTTTGGTTCCAACTAAAATACCAGGCAAACCACAAACCTCAAAACATACAACCTGCATATTTGCTACAAATGAAATTGGGATTCAAAGTATAACACTGGGCCGAAGCCCAGTAAATAATAAAGGAGTAGGGGCTTGTGTGATTTTTGTACCGGGCCAAAGCCCCAAGGGATTGGGATTGGATCATGTAATAGGGCCATAGCCCATTTGAGTTTAGATATGAAAACATAGGGTGCGTTTGGTTATAAATATAAAATGGGAAATGTCACATGTATTTTAAAATATGATAACACATGATAAAACTCGAAATGACAACACGTCGAATATTAGTTATTAGGATTGTGACGAAAATGAATAACCGAGACACTAAAAATTGTTATACGCCGTCAATAATAATTACGCCGTAAAATAAATAATTACCACGTGCAACAACAACATGATCATTTTGAAAATATATGTAAACTATTTTTACGTCCACCAAATCTTAAATGCGAACTAAATTATGCCATACTAATCTAGGTCACGCGTTGAAGTTACTACACACCATTTGACTCTATTGCATCACGGATTTCTACTACTACCAAGGTGAGTTCATAGTCCCACATTTTACTATGTTTTCAAATCCCGTGGGGAGATACATGCTATAAATCTGAACACAAGTATTTTTCTGTATGCTTCCCTGATTGATATTACTAAGAAATATTTGCCTAAGTTATTACCCCAGCCAATTTAAAAGTCCCTTTATCATGAACCATTAATCACTTGCGAGTGAACGCGAATTTCGTGAATAGATCTATTGGAAGTTGACATCCCATTTGTACTAGCCGGATAGATAGCCATAGTGTTAGCCGGATTGATAGACAAATGCACTTTATTCGAATTTGAGTATGGCAAAACTCCTATACCAGGGCATTTATCACCCATATCATTGCTATGATTGGGATATTTATTATTACTACCCCTACACGTTAAGGTTTGCGTTTCATGAGGCTTAGTGCAATATTTATCTATTTATTACCCCTGCAATATCATTGTTTTCACTATTATTTACCTTGTGTTCAAACTATTACAAATAAAACACTGTGAATTCACTCAACCTTTGTGTTGACATTTTAAGCATGTTTATCTCAGGTAATTAAAGAAATCTCAAGCACGGAGTTGGCACGGGCATGGAGAAAAGACCCACCTTGTTCCAAATAACTATATCATTCTTTTCAAACTCATCATCACTTTTGTGAACTACTACCCCTTTTGATAACAAATATGTAATCTCTGAATATTGAGTTTTCATTGAATGATATAAAATTTCCCTTTTTATCAAAAATCTATACTTATGACTATGATCTAGTTGGTAATACCCCGTTTAAGTCTTCCGCTGTTTCATTACGATTTTCGGGGTGTTACAGATTGGTATCAGAGCCAAGGTTATAGAGAACCAAATGCTTTTTCAAAAACATTGGACTATAACCGTGATTTCTAAAAGGACCATTTTAAACCTTACCACCCTATGCCCTCCGTGCCAACACTTTGCTACACTTTTGCATTGAGATTTGCTTGGCAGATTATGCATGACAAACGAATTTTATCACTATAGAAAATAGCATCGAGATTTGCTTGGCAGATTATGCATGACGAATTAGTTTTATCACCTACGAATGTTATTACAACTAATGCATGTTATTATTAGCTAACTTACACTTGTTATTATTGGGATATTACAGTACCATGGCTTTTAATTCTCTTTACTCTACCGAAATCATTCCCCGTACTATTCGCACTTCCTCAGTTATCCAACTCATACCAAACTCAGACGATTCTTATGTGCTAACAGAGTCCACATCCACGTTACCCGATTCGACATTATTCTTTCCCTTACTCCCACACTCACTTATCTACTTACCACCGTCAGGGAGAGTTGTCATGCCTCAAAATAACGAGATGTTGGAGGGAGTGCCCAGTACATTCGAGGTTGACCAGAGTTCCAGGAGAACTCAAATGGAGACAGAGGATGACATGATGTGGAGAGATATACCATGCCTAGACGATCGCATTGCCACCATGGAGACCTGGGACTATATGTCTCATTTATCATCATTCGAGTCTTCGGACACTCCATACCCTGGGGCACCACTAGAGGACACAGAGACGAGCGTTGTTGCTCAGATGCAGAACCAGTTGGACTTGCTGACTAGAAGAGTAGAGCTTCACTTCGAGCACCTCGATGAGCTACCAGCTGATCAGTTGGAGTCGTACGACCAAGACCTCCGTATATTGTTCAGGAGGATGAACATCAGAAGACAAGAGATCTCTGATGTGAGTTTTAGAGTTGATGTCGTTGAGCATGCGGGGACGGTAGCCCAGGAGACAGTCCAGGGATTGCAGTGTAGGGTAGGAGATGTTGAGAGAGCCCTACGAGCAGCCAAGGATACTGAGAGAACCCAGAGTCAGAGGATTACCGCTTTAGAGGCTATGTTGGCAGCACAGTTGAGTATAAACCAGGATTTCCAAAGGCGTTTTATAGAGATGGATGACTTGGCTGAGATAGTTAGAGGTTTACAGCACGGACCTGGAGATGCACCCGATACTTCATAGATTAGCCACGTATTGTTGTAGTAGTGACATCTTAACTTGTCCAGCGTGGCATTAATAATTTTGTATTGTATTGTTCTTTTGGAAACAATGTATCAAATTATTAAAACTCATGGTTAGTTATGATTACTATGTACCAATATTGATCTATGTTATGGTTTCTTTCTTCATTTAGGTGTTGTGATTTTCTTTTATACGTCACCATATTATTCCATGTGTGTTGTGATTGTATTCAGACATGTCGTGATGATTAATTATGATGATTTTCTTTATGAGGATGTTGTATGCTACTATTATGAGGACAATTATGACACCTCACTTGATTATATTAACCGTAAAACCTAAATATATGTTCTTGTGTCATTGTTAGAACATGGTTACCCGAAACAGAACTACAGAAGCAGTCGCCGGATCGATCATGACTCCGGAGGAGATCCGCCGATTGATCACGGAAAGCGTGACCGCTGCATTAATAGCTCAAGCTGCAGCCACGACTCCTACCGGCAGTGCAACAAGGCCAACTGCCGAGAGCGAGCCAGTTGCAACCCGCAAGTGCACGTACAAGGAGTTCATGAGTTGCAAACCGCCAACCTTTAAAGGTACTGAAGGAGTGACAGAGTTAGCTCGATGGTTTGAGCGTTCAGAGACTGTCTTTACAAGAAGTGGTTGTGCCGAAAACGACAAAGTCGCCTTTGCTACTGGCACTCTAGCAGATGATGCACTGTCGTGGTGGAACGCCACTGCTCATAAAATGGGTAATGATAGAGCTTACCAACTTCCTTGGGCTGAGTTTAAACAGAAGATGTTGAAGAAGTATTGTCCTCGCACCGAAATTCAAAAGATGGAAGATGAGTTTGACCGCTTGGTGGTAAAAGGATATGATCTTAGGGCTTATGATAGGAGATTCCAAGAGCTCTCCATACTATGCCCAACCAAGGTGCCGGATTTCGAGAAAACACTGGAAAGGTATGTTGAAGGATTACCCAGAAGCGTAGAAGGAGATGTCACGGTGTCCAAACCACAAACACTGGAGGAAGCCATGGAGACTGCTCAGAAATTACTGGAAAGGGAAATCAGGCGTAATCAGGCTCAGGGAAGCAACGATCACAAAAGAAAATTTGATGATCGTAGAAGCAATCACAACAACAGCTCGCATCACAACAACAACACTCATCATAACAACAACAACCACCACCACCAACAAAACAGAGAGCAAAAAGTCACAAGGGCTTATATGGCTGCACCAACAGAAGGCAGAGTTTATGCTGGGAACCACCCACTATGCGATCAGTGCAATTGGCATCACTCAGGGCCTTGCACTGTTAAGTATGGAAGCTGCCACAGAATAGGCCATCAGACCAAGAATTGCAAGGATAGAGGCCCCATTGCTGGGAACGACTTACAACGAGTAGTGACTTGTTTTAGCTGTAGGGAGCGTGGACACTACAGGAACGAATGCCCTCAGAACCGTGGGCGAAAAGTCAAAGGTGCTCGCGGGAGAGCATATATGTTGGAGGAAAGAGAAGCTCACCAGGACCTCAACAACGCGACGGACTGATGAAGTTTAGAATTTAGCAGTCCTATTCCCTTATGTATTATGTGGTACTAAGTCTATGACATCCCTAGTATCCAGATTTTTAAGACTACTTTCTGTTCTATAAACAACTTGCTGTGATAATTCCCCACCTATTGTACTTTCTATTCCTTTCTGATTTCCATATTATCAACAAATTTGTTATCAATCATAACATCTTTCCTTAAATTGCCATTTTGTAAACGGCATGGGTTGAATCTATTTAAACACTGAGAATTATAACGACTAAACCGAACATCACATCATTGTTCCTAAATTATACATAGCCTAGCTACCTATGTCTAATTCAGGAGGGATCATGTTATGCTGGGAGCAGTTATTTATAAATCTTAAAACAAACTGATTCACCATCTACAAAAGCTGAAGATTAGAAACTTTCTCTACATTCACCAAGTTCTCGACCGGAACCCTCATTGTTATTAACAAACTCCTTTGTCTAACGGGTAGGTTACCCCCACAGATTTTTGATATTCATGAAACCCTGGTCGTACCTTTGAAAGAAATTCGACTTGACGATAAGCTAAATTCTGTCGAAGAACCAATGGAGATTTTGGATAGAGATGTCAAACAATTAAAACAAAGCCGTATCCCTATTGTCAAAGTTAGACGAAACTCTAAGAGAGGACCAGAGTACACATGGGAACGCGAAGATCAAATCCGTTCTAAATACCCCCACTTGTTTGATAACACAACTCCGACGACTATCACCTCTTTGGATTCGGGACGAATCCAGTCTAACGGGTAGGTACTGTAATACCTCGTAAATTCCCATGTCATTTATTAATATTAAATCATCAACAAATTTTAATTTTATGCGATTAGCCTATTTTACGGGTTGAATTTTTTTTTTAAAATCTATTGAACCACAACACCAATCAATCTTTGATATTTATACTGTGACGCGATTCGAATGGCTCACTCGTGTGCCAACCATTCTAAAACGAACCTCGAAATAAATCAAACCCGAAACAACAAATTATGCATTTTTATTCAAGTTATTTTATTCACCTTTGCATTCAAAATATTGCTATGTCTTTAAACTGAGAAACAACTAGTGATGTTACAAAACGAACAATGTGGCACAACTCACGTTCCATTTTCACTGGAACCGCACGCGTACCGACACCGTGATAGTATGGCATAAGTCAAATGAAATCTAAACGAAGAATATACAGAAAAATCATGAAAATAATTACAAACTCGGAAACAAGCTCAAATAATATACGACAACTCTAAAAATATGAACTCTCGAGTTAGAGACATTTTAAACGAGACCAGAGCCGACACCGTCTAACGAGACTCGGGTATTTAAAACACAAAGTGTACCCTACCAAATCTTAAAACACACTACTAAATCAAAATTTCACACTACCTCTAAAATAATTAAAACCTACTCCACTAAAATGTATAGCTATTACTACCATATTTATTTCTTTTCTTCCTTCTCCTATATTTGTCGGCATCCTCTTATCCCAAAAACAAAATTTTTCTTTTGTTTCTTCTGCTGCTACTTTTCCTCTTTTCTTCCTTGTTCTTGTCGAAACCCTTATTCCATCCAAAAACACCATCACCTTTCTACTCCCACCTTTTCATCCCCTTCATTTTCGGCAAAACACCATCCTCAAAAGACACCATCTTTGATCCATCACTTTCCTCCCTCACTACTCTTGTCGCTATAATTGTTTTTCCCAAAAACCCAGAAACCGAACCATCACCATCCATAATTAATTAGAGTTGACCAAATAAGCTTTGTCCCATTCTTAGTCACAAGAGTTCATAAAATTTTGAAGCATAAGTATAAGGATAACACACCGATTAGGAAGGTTGGTTTTCCCACAACCCGAAAGCTCGTATGGAGCTATTCTCCTCAATCCAGCATAAATCCGAGCCTTCCAGGGGGAGATCGAATCACAACATTCATCACAAAACACCACAAAAACTGAGAAGTTCTCAAGTGAGTATAAAAGTGAAGGTTGTGATTCGGTTTGGAAGCTAGGATTGCTCGGGTTGGAGCTTTTGGATTCGGGTTTGGAGAACTTGATTAGTGTTCGAGACATCTGATGAACTCAAATAAGTACATTTTATTACTATCATTTATCCTATTAATTTGACTTGTTTTACTATATTATGTATGAGGATTGATACTTAATTGTTTACTTTTGTAATTCTCAGGTAAAAACAAGCATTTGGTGAAACTTAGCGATTATGGACTAATTATGGAGCAAAACGTGCATAAAGTGGAAGTCTACTGACATGGACAAGATCAAGTCAATTCTGCTCCAGATGCGCCGCATCTCACTATCAACATGCGCCGCATCTCTATCAAGATATCACCAGATACGATCCAAGATACAAGAGGACATGCGCCGCATCCTAATCAAGAGTTACGCCGCATCTTCTGGCGGTGTACGAATATTCCTGAATATTATAATCTTGGACCCCACGCGAAGTTAAGTACATGCGCCGCATCTACTTAGTAGATGCGCCACATCTTCCCTCAGACAGAAACTATAAATACCCCGTAGACCAGACGAATTTAAGAGTTCGAAACCCAAAAAAACCGAAGTTCGGACAGCAGAGCAAAAGGACGAATTCAGTCAAGGAGGCAGCACAAGACACACCCAAATCTAAGATACAAGAGCTGTAAGAAGGTGCTGCATGTATTTAATTCATTAAGTAGTTTTGTTTTATTGTTTTAGCAAACTTTAATTCATCAAGATTGGTGGCTTGTGTAATGTGGCAACGGAAAGATTGCACTCCCTTAAAACTGCTTTCTCATTAATTAAAGTTTATATGTTGATGTCTTTGGTTACTACTTATTAGTGCATTGATAACCTCTGTGTTTATTAGTGGCTTGCGGGCATTTGACTGCGGGACAAGATGTGGCTCCCACGGTTGTTTCTAAATTGATCACTTAGGAATAACTTTTAGACATAAGTAATCATTAAGGGTTTACTCGCCGATAAGAATAGGACCAACGAGAAAGGGTTAACTACATACACTTCATATAAAGCTATCAATAAAACAAGTGACAATCTACTTAATTATAAGGACAGCCCTCTTATTGTCTCGAGTATCTATCTGTGTACGTGTGTACTACTTGCTGATTCGTGCCTATTGGTTTATTTTATTATTCAATTGCAAACAAAACTGTGCCAGTCTCTCAGGCTGAAACCCCCTTGCGTTAGGATATTAAAATACTGATTAGAATAACTAGATAATACGTTCCACTCTTAGTGATCGACACTCTACTTACCATTATCTTCATACTGACCGGGTACACTGCTCGTTAAGTGTGTGTGTTATTGATAAGTCGGCTAAATATAAATTTAAAACTTGAGTAGGCATTAAAACTGCTAAACCGCAACGACACATCACGCGCATCAAGTTTTTGGCGCCGTTGCCGGGGAGTGAATTGTTATTATCTGTTAATTTGATAAGTATTTTAATTAGGTTTTTCTTTTTATTAGATTAATTGCATCATTGTACTATTTTGCATATTTGTTGTATTGTGTGTTAATTGTTTTCTTTTATTTTTGTGTGTTTATTTTCGTTTGTGTGTTTAATTTTTGTTTTTATTTTTTTATTTTTCTGTTCTGCTATCGTTGTACTGTGCTAAATCAAACGATACGGCGCATCTGATCTCTCAGATACGGCGTATTGCGTTTAATTTTTTTTAATACAACGCGTTTAATTAATTCGATACGACGCATCTTTTCCCCAAGATACAGCGTATCTGTTTTTAACAAGAAAATTTTTCTAAGCGATAAAGTAATACGACGCATCTGCTTTTGCAGATACGGCGTATCTGTTTTTGATAAAAAATTTTTCTAAAACATTAACGCCATACGACGCATCTTCTTTTGAAGATACGGCGTATCTATTATTTTGATTAAAAACAGTTTGCGAATTATTAAACAGATACGGCGTAGCGATCTCTGTCGATACGGCGCATCTTACTGAATCAAAAATCTTTTATTTTTAAACGTAACGAAAATACGGCGCATTAACTTTCGTTAATACGACGCATTTAATTTTAATTAGATAAGTTGATTTTTGATTAATTAATTCGATACGGCGCATTCTTAAATTCTAAAGCGGCGTATCTATTTTCTGAATAAAGTCTGATTAAATTTTAACGATTATAAGATACGGCGTATCCAACTTTTTGGATACGGCGCATCGTCTGCAGATATCAGTAACTTTAAATTTTCGTATTCCGTTTTCGTTGTTGATTTTCTGATATACTACTTTCTTGGGCATACCCTACTGATGCTTTTGTGATTGATTTCAGGAAGTGCATGACCAGGAGTTCTACGAAGAACTTGATTCAACCTTTCGAAGATCCTGAACGAGCCCTACATTCGCTTAAAAGGCCTTTCAACACAAGAAGCTTTGATCTTTCAAGTTCACTCGAGCTTGATTACTTTTCTGAAGAAAAAGAGGAAGTTGAAACAGAAACAATGGGCGAAAACACTACTATGGAGGAATACATGAACAATACCCGTGCTGATTACACTTCAGGAGTTGCTAGACCTAAGTTTGATGACAAGTCAAAATTTGAGTTGAAGGGACAATTTCTCAAAGAGCTGAGAGAGAATGCTTTCAGTGGGACGGAACAAGAGGATGCTAATGAGCATGTTGAAAAGGTCCTGGAGATTGCAGATTTGTTTACTACAGAAAGTGTCAATACCGATCAACTCATGCTAAGAATCTTCCCAATCTCACTAAAAGGAGCTGCTAACAAGTGGCTAAGGAATGAACCTGCTAGTTCAATCACCACGTGGGAAGGTTTAAAGAGCAAATTCCTGAAGAGATATTGTCCACCTGCTAAGACTGCTAAGAAGATGGAGGCTATCAATAGTTTCAAGCAAGAGCCTGATGAAACCCTTTATCAAGCTTGGGAACGATTTAAAGATTTATTGATAAAATGTCCTCAACACTATCTAACCCCTATGCAGGAAATAATATTGTTTTATCAGGGATTGGACGTGCCTACAAGACAGATTTTGGATGCTAAGGGAGCTGTACCTCAGATGAGTGCAACTAATGCTAGGAAAGCGATCCAAGAAGCTGCTGATCATTCTCAGAAATGGCACGATGGGACCTCTACTAGATCTAAGAGCAGCACTAATTTTGACGGGATTGCTGCTATTCAAGCTCAATTGGATAAAATTAGTAGAGAGATGAAGAAGCGAGATGAAAGAGCATATGCTGCCCAAGTTGGATGTGAAAAGTGCGATGGACCTCACTACACTAAAGATTGCCCGAACAAGAATGAAAGTGAGACGTTTGAAGAAGCTTATTACACCCAATTTGGACAACCGTTCCGACCTTCAGCGAGATTTAGGGAAGCTAGTCCGGGATTCTATCAAAAGAACAACTTCAATCCCGCTTATCAAGAGAGGAGTCAGACTTTAGACGATACTTTAAAGCAAATTATGGCCGATGCTGCTAAAAGACATGAAGAGAATACTGCTATGATCAAGGAAATTCGAGCTTCAACGGACACTACTACAAGAAATCAAGGAGCTTCGATCAAAGCATTGGAACAACAAATTGGTCAAATGAGCAAAGTTCTTCAAGAAAGGGGATATGGAAGTTTACCGAGCTCAACTGAAACCAACCCAAGGGATCATGTCAAGGCCATAAGCACCACTGAAGAAGTCACTCCTAATATACCTAGAAGGTCGATGAATGGTAATGATGGTGCAAGACCCGAATTTTTCTTTAACTCTTCAATCAGCTTAAGGAGACTACTAAAAGAGAAGACAAAAATTGAAGAGGAGATCAAGGCAACAATGAAAGAAGAGAGCCCTGCAACCGATTCAAATGCCTTGCCTCATAAAGAAAGAGACCCAGGAAGTTTTACTCTACCTTGTTCTATTAATAATATATCTTTCAATAATGTGTTGGCTGACTTAGGAGCTAGTGTTAGTGTTATGCCTCTTAAGACATTCGCTACCCTAGGACTAGGAAAATTAGCACCAACTAAATTACTTATTGAATTGGCTGATAAAACAGTAAAACGACCTGAAGGGATTGCTAATAATGTGCTAGTTAAGATTGAGCAGTTTATTTTTCCCGTAGACTTTATTATACTAGACATGCCCGAGGATGTTAAGATTCCTTTAATCCTCGGAAGACCTTTCTTGTCTACTGCCCATGCTAAGATTGATGTGTTTAAGAGAAAAATTTCATTAAGGGTAGGGAATAATAAACTAGTCTATAAGTGCCAAGATCCGGTTAAAAGCATAATTAGAGGTGTTTATGTGCTAGGATTAAGAGAGCGTATGGACCTCGATCTTGAAGCTAGACTTATGGGAGAAACATTGATTCAAAACAACTCAACTAATCCTAATCATGAAGACTTTGAGGAATTCATTGACCTTAATGTACCTACGGAACTTAGACGCGATATTGTTAGTGATTCTGATGATGAGTGGTATGATTGTGTAGTAATTAATAAACGTAGGAGAGTAGTTGAGAAAACGAATTTGAATAATGATGTGTTTATTGAACTACCACCCCACCTTGCTTATTTGTGCCTGTATGATTATAAGAATTTCCCGTCTATCATTTTGTCATCTCTGCCCGAAAGGGACAGGACTTTGTTTATACAGATATTAAAGAAGAACGGCGTGGAAATTAAGGACGAGCAAGGAGTGTTCAATATTACTAAAT
The DNA here is from genome assembly GCA_021014915.2 of Artemisia tridentata subsp. tridentata. Taxonomy (NCBI): domain Eukaryota; kingdom Viridiplantae; phylum Streptophyta; class Magnoliopsida; order Asterales; family Asteraceae; genus Artemisia; species Artemisia tridentata. Next base: position 18,721,892 of record CP139501.1, on the reverse strand, counting down.
TGGGGATGAAGGAGCGTGATGTTTCCGACTCCTTCAATGATCGATACTAAAGTGCTGAACGTGAGTCTAACTTGAAGACTCTGGAATAAAGACAAGTGCTTACCGGGAGACAACCCGGATTTATCTTTTATTATTCTGTTTTCTGTGTCGAGTCAGTCCAGGCCGCACGAAGATACGGCGCATCTCAATTCTGAGATGCGACGCATCCTCTGCAATGGTCATATCTTATTTTTTTTTTCTGCATTTTTATTTTCGACTTTAAAACTATTTATCAGTTTATTTTAATGCGGCGCATCCCTGGTTAAGGATGCGGCGCATCTTTATTCTGATCCGTATTATTCCAGGCTCGATACGGCGTATCTTCTTCAATAAGATACGGCGCATCGACTGACCTGATGATTTTCAGTTTTAATTTTTAAGTTTTATTTTTCCTAACTACTAATGTATTATGCAAGTTTGAACCTTTCTTATCTTAGGTGTGTTTTAAAGTGTTGGTGGTATTATAGTTTCCTGGATTTCCTGTGGATACATCAAGTATGAAGCTTTAACGTTCTAATCCACATGGAAGTTGATTTTTGCTCTTATACTAATGGAGGATCATACCGAGCAAATCTCAGGGGAGTTTTTCCGTTCTAATTCTTTTATTTTCCAGTTTTTAACCTTTTATACAAACAACGAGGACGTTGTTTAACTTAAGTGGGGGGATTGGAGAATTAGAACACTTAACACTTACTTGTCCTACTTTTTCAAAAATTATGCTTAAAATGTGCTTAATATATCAAACTTAAAATTTTTTTTAGCATGTTTTTGTTTAAGATCTAAGTTACATAACTGCACACATGACATTATTTTCAAAAATTGTGATTTTTCAAAATTCACAAATCTATGAGTGTGCCGGTGACTTGTAAACTTTAGAACTTGGCTTGTATACTATTCGAGACCACCATAATGAGTATTATTTATATAATTGGAATGACTTGTCTAACTTGGTAAAATTCTAGGATTACACCAAATAGCCTTTATATGTTATGTGTTATTGACTAACTACACTGGTTAGTTAACCCCCGTATAAAACCTTTTGTTACTCTCACTTTTAGAGTAAGATACCCTAGAAAAACACTCAGAGCCATTCCTTTCGTTTCTTACACCTATGTTTAAAATGTTTCGTTACACCTTAAACCTTAGCCTACCCTGTAGATTAGAATCCGTGGTTGGTTAATTGCTATAGGCAGAGTGTGTTTCCTTACATTACCTGTGTTCGCGTGCGTAATTCATTATCTATGGTTAGGTCGGGAAATTGCACAATGCAATTGGAGTGAAAGTAAATATTGTATATCTTTGAGTTTATTTTTCGTGTGTTTACTACTTTCACTATTACCGTTATTTCTGAAAGTATGAAAAGTATGAAAAAAATTATCCGGAAAGAAAGTTGTAGTGATGTGGTGAAATTTTACACATCTATGTTTATGCTTAGTAAAAAAAAAAAAAAAAAAAAAAAAAAAAAAAAAAAAAATCGAAAAAATAAGAAAAGAAAAAGAAAAAGAAAGAAAAGTTGGATGTTTATTTTAAGCCAACGATGTAAAGTTATGTAAGTGGTCGATATCACCACTATTTGTTGTATTATATCTATGGATTGAATGGGAATTGGCAGTTAAGGGAATGCCAATTAAGGTTTATTCTTTGATTAAGATTTTGTTGAGTATAATTCGTGTCTACCTAAAGCGTGTGTTTCAAGTGTTAAAGCGTGAGTTATTCAATGATATGAGTCTTATTCATGGGATGGTTGGGATAGTGATTAACCACACTTAGGATTTTAATTTATTTGTTTTGTTTTGTTTATTTTATTTTTACACCAATTTATATCCCAAATGTTATCCATACCCTGTATTGTTCTTTATCCAACCGAACCTTTGATTTATTGAGATTAGGGATTTGAGCAATCTTAAGTATCGTAGTCGTGGATTCGGCTATGTATTTATGATTTTGTCGCCCTTTTTGATATATTATTATTGGTGAAGTTTGGACCTATCTTTAGCCTATTCGAGTTAAGGATTTGAGCAATTGCAAGTATCGTGTTCGTGGATTCGATCATGTATTTGTGATTTTGTCGCCTTTTCTGGAATTTGAGATCGATAGTGTAAATAAGAATAATTAACCCTTTAGCCTAAAAACCCTTTTTACCGCTTTAGACTTGTTATTCCTTAGCTTTAGTGGTGGAGATGTGTATACTTGCCAAGCTTATGATAGAATATTCGTCGCGACTGGACAGTTAAACGATTAGATTTGCTTTTATCGACTTATTTTATTTTACTCCTAATTCGTTAAGTGTTTAGTTGTGTGATTATGAAATAAACGAATACATGCTTAAATATAAAAATAAATCCTAACATCTTTTAGGATACATTTTCATAAGTTTTATTCTAAGGTTTACTTGGGGACAAGTAAAGTTCAAGTGGGGGGATATTTGATGAACTCAAATAAGTACATTTTATTACTATCATTTATCCTATTAATTTGACTTGTTTTACTATATTATGTATGAGGATTGATACTTAATTGTTTACTTTTGTAATTCTCAGGTAAAAACAAGCATTTGGTGAAACTTAGCGATTATGGACTAATTATGGAGCAAAACGTGCATAAAGTGGAAGTCTACTGACATGGACAAGATCAAGTCAATTCTGCTCCAGATGCGCCGCATCTCACTATCAACATGCGCCGCATCTCTATCAAGATATCACCAGATACGATCCAAGATACAAGAGGACATGCGCCGCATCCTAATCAAGAGTTACGCCGCATCTTCTGGCGGTGTACGAATATTCCTAAATATTATAATCTTGGACCCCACGCGAAGTTAAGTACATGCGCCGCATCTACTTAGTAGATGCGCCGCATCTTCCCTCAGACAGAAACTATAAATACCCCGTAGACCAGACGAATTTAAGAGTTCGAAACCCAAAAAAACCGAAGTTCGGACAGCAGAGCAAAAGGACGAATTCAGTCAAGGAGGCAGCACAAGACACACCCAAATCTAAGATACAAGAGCTGTAAGAAGGTGCTGCATGTATTTAATTCATTAAGTAGTTTTGTTTTATTGTTTTAGCAAACTTTAATTCATCAAGATTGGTGGCTTGTGTAATGTGGCAACGGAAAGATTGCACTCCCTTAAAACTGCTTTCTCATTAATTAAAGTTTATATGTTGATGTCTTTGGTTACTACTTATTAGTGCATTGATAACCTCTGTGTTTATTAGTGGCTTGCGGGCATTTGACTGCGGGACAAGATGTGGCTCCCACGGTTGTTTCTAAATTGATCACTTAGGAATAACTTTTAGACATAAGTAATCATTAAGGGTTTACTCGCCGATAAGAATAGGACCAACGAGAAAGGGTTAACTACATACACTTCATATAAAGCTATCAATAAAACAAGTGACAATCTACTTAATTATAATGACAGCCCTCTTATTGTCTCGAGTATCTATCTGTGTACGTGTGTGCTACTTGCTGATTCGTGCCTATTGGTTTATTTTATTATTCAATTGCAAACAAAACTGTGCCAGTCTCTCAGGCTGAAACCCCCTTGCGTTAGGATATTAAAATACTGATTAGAATAACTAGATAATACGTTCCACTCTTAGTGATCGACACTCTACTTACCATTATCTTCATACTGACCGGGTACACTGCTCGTTAAGTGTGTGTGTTATTGATAAGTCGGCTAAATATAAATTTAAAACTTGAGTAGGCATTAAAACTGCTAAACCGCAACGACTCATCACGCGCATCAACATCCCACCAATTTCAGGTTAATTTTTACTTAAGATTGATTTATATGTTTTTACTTTCATTCGAATTATAAGAATTGGAGAATTAGGATTAATATTTGAGGATATGTTGATAAAATGTAAGTATTAAGAATAGGTGCGTTAATCGAATGCAGCTTTGAAATTTAAGAGTAGGTTGAATTAGATTTAAGTGGGGATCATGTTGATTTTTGATATGTAAATCAAATTGTAAGAGGCTGTGAAAGATTGAAACGGGGCGAATTAAGTGTTGTTATAAGATGGGCAAATGTGGTTTAGATGTAAAACGGGTCGAAGGGGAAAGTTTGACTTAAAAAGTCATTGGGTTAGTTTGATTTCGGAATTGTTAAAAGTTATTAAGGGATAGCGGTTAAAGAGTAAGTCGAAATCGTGTACATAAAACCCGGGCTAGCCTTTGCGTTATCAACCCCTAGACACCCAACGACTTGAGCTCGAGTGGTACTCGAGAGTCGTGTAACCAGCGAGACCATAGCTTCAACCTTAATAACATTCGAACCTCGCCGAAGTCTCATTTGAGACAGCCTATTTTTTTTAAAACTGCTAATGGTTGTTTTTGGTTCCAACTAAAATACCAGGCAAACCACAAACCTCAAAACATACAACCTGCATATTTGCTACAAATGAAATTGGGATTCAAAGTATAACACTGGGCCGAAGCCCAGTAAATAATAAATGAGTAGGGGCTTGTGTGATTTTTGTACCGGGCCAAAGCCCCAAGGGATTGGGATTGGATCATGTAATAGGGCCACGACCCATTTGAGTTTAGATATGAAAACGTAGGGTGCGTTTGGTTATAAATATAAAAAGGGAAATGTCACATGTATTTTAAAATATGTTAACACATGATAAAACTCGAAATGACAACACGTCGAATATTAGTTATTAGGATTGTGACGAAAATGAATAACCGAGACACTAAAAATTGTTATACGCCGTCAATAATAATTACGCCGTAAAATAAATAATTACCACGTGCAACAACAACATGATCATTTTGAAAATATATGTAAACTATTTTTACGTCCACCAAATCTTAAATGCGAACTAAATTATGCCATACTAATCTAGGTCACGCGTTGAAGTTACTACACACCATTTGACTCTATTGCATCACGGATTTCTACTACTACCAAGGTGAGTTCATAGTCCCACATTTTACTATGTTTTCAAATCCCGTGGGGAGATACATGCTATAAATCTGAACACAAGTATTTTTCTGTATGCTTCCCTGATTGATATTACTAAGAAATATTTGCCTAAGTTATTACCCCAGCCAATTTAAAAGTCCCTTTATCATGAACCATTAATCACTTGCGAGTGAACGCGAATTTCGTGAATAGATCTATTGGAAGTTGACATCCCATTTGTACTAGCCGGATAGATAGCCATAGTGTTAGCCAGATTGATAGACAAATGCACTTTATTCGAATTTGAGTATGGCAAAACTCCTACACCAGGGCATTTATCACCCATATCATTGCTATGATTGGGATATTTATTATTACTTCCCCTACACGTTAAGGTTTGCGTTTCATGAGGCTTAGTGCAATATTTATCTATTTATTACCCCTGCAATATCATTGTTTTCACTATTATTTACCTTGTGTTCAAACTATTACAAATAAAACACTGTGAATTCACTCAACCTTTGTGTTGACATTTTAAGCATGTTTATCTCAGGTAATTAAAGAAATCTCAAGCACGGAGTTGGCACGGGCATGGAGAAAAGACTCACCTTGTTCCAAATAACTATATCATTCTTTTCAAACTCATCATCACTTTTGTGAACTACTACCCCTTTTGATAACAAATATGTAATCTCTGAATATTGAGTTTTCATTGAATGATATAAAATTTCCCTTTTTATCAAAAATCTATACTTATGACTGTGATCTAGTTGGTAATACCCCGTTTAAGTCTTCCGCTGTTTCATTACGATTTTCGGGGTGTTACAGTCCTTCTTTTCAATTCAAGATTAAAGATCTTCTCAGGCAAACTCAAATCCCGTTGGTCTGGTCCATTCACTATTACAAAGGTTTATCCATATGGTACCGTTGAGTTATCTCAAAATGACGGTCCGAATTTTAAAGTGAATGGTCATCGGTTAAAACACTACTTTGGAGAGGACATACCACCCATGGTTGTCCCGGATCTTCAAACTTTCCCCATGAACCAATGAATGCGGGGTCGAGTCAAGCTAGTGACTCGGTGAACAAAAACATTAGCAAAACATGGGTTCTCACCCGTGTCTCTGTCTTCTTTCTCTGTTCTACCACCTAGTGTGGGGGTGTTGCCCCTGCTGTTGTATATATATATATATATATATATATATATATATATATATATATATATATATATATAGCCCCTGCTGTTATATATATATAAGTCAAAAAAAAAATGATGATAATAATTGTCTTGTTTCCACTCTTGACTAGTAGTATTTCCTTTTTACGTTCCAAGTCTCGGCATAATAGCCGGTGCTTTGAATATTGAGGGCAATATTCAATTCTAAGTGTGGGGGGGGGGGGGGGAATTCTCTCGAATTTTGTCACATTGTACCTTTTAGTGCCCTAATTCCCCCGTTTTGGCAAAATTTTAAATTATTTTTTTTGTGGTAGTGCTCTGCACTAACACGACAAATGGTTATCAGTCCACCATGTCTAACCCACATAAGGACTGGCTAATCCGAGAGCAAACGGCTCTTGGTAAAGATGTCTCAAATCCGTTTATGGCTTACAATTTGCCAAAAATTGTATGGTATTCAACTCCCCATATCTTTATAAGTGAAGAGTTGGCTAGCCCGCAAGGTTATGGCTTGTGGTAAAGGCATTGGAAAACCATGATTGGTAATCAGCTCACCAAAGATAATAACTGTATTTTATCTAAGAGTTGGCTAGTCCAGAAGCAAACGACTTTTGGTAAAGACAAATTAAATCCGTTGACAGCTGATGGTTTGCTCAAAATCATTTGGTTATTAATGTACCAAAGTATCACATACTAAAACATTGGCTACTCCAGAAGTAATGGCTATCTGGTAAAGAGTAAAATCCATTAAATTTTCAAAAAGTATTGCTAGGGACTAGCAATAGTTTAGTGTGGGGGATTGATGAGTGTCTAAATACTCATCATTTCTGTCACATTTTATCTGCAAAAACATTTAAAAATATACAGATATGCTTCAAAATACAGGAAATATCATTTGATTGTGTTTTTATGTGTTGCAAGTGCAAAAGAATTGAAAACAGGTGAAAATGAACAAAGTTTGCATAATTGGCAGTTTCAGTCCCTGAACTTTCAAAAGTTGTCAAAATTAGTCCTTGGTTTTAAAAAAATGGAAAATTATCTTTTATGGTCCCTGGAATTAATTTTCACTTTTGGCAATTTTGGTCCTTGGATTTTCAGCATTGTACAACTATGGTCCCTAAGGTTTAATTAAAATCCAAACCAAATCCAATCCTAAACTAACCCAGCAGCTAATAAACCAAACCCAAAACAAAATAAATAAACCTTACCATCACCCAGCCCACAAGCCCAATCCACTACACTAACCCAAACCCGACTCCCTTTAGTTAACCAGAAGTTTGACTTCGGTCAAACTCATCCCCTTCCCATACTACCCCGCCAAAACCATACCACCTCAACCCATAGATTTTTCTACAAAACCACCCCCTCCTCCTCAACACTCTACCTAACACTCCAAAAGCAATTAATGCTTCGTCCCCCAACAAGTTACCAGTCCTAGTGGTATTTCCCACTCACATTAGTTTTGGCGCCAAAACTGGTTTAGAAGGCTCAGATCACTTCAAGGGCATCCAAGGGCTGGAAATGAATCAGAGATAAAGAGAAGTCTAATCCCACCTCAGTTTTTGTATATATAGGACCAATGTAAGCCTTAATGGCTAAGTTGTTAATTTTCTTAATCGTTTTTAATTATCAGTCTTTTATTTATTGTAATGTTCAATTCCAGTTGTTAATTCAAGTTGTTCTAAAGTTAATTACTCTCTTGTAATTCAGTATTGTACTCAATTTCAGTGATAATAGAAATGCAAGTTTTTGTTAATTCGAATTAAGCTTGTTGTTGTTAAGAATCAACCATAAACACTACCCAACCTTCCTATAAGCTTATGAAAGCTTTTCATAGCTTTGTGTAAGCTTACATTAGAAATAGCAGTTCTTAATTTGAAGAAATCAAGAAAGTCAATGAAAGTCAAAATAAGCTCTCAATAAGCTCTTCTGAAGGTATAAGCTATTCAGGAAGGCTTTTTCTGGATTTCTAGCTTGTGTGAACAAGCTAGGAGTGTTCTTGGTCCTTGTTTCATTGTTCCATAAGCATCACAGTTGTAAGCCAAATTCCAAGTTTTACTCCATTTTCCAAGATACTGTGCAATAGCTTATTTTTAGCTTATTATTGTTGTTTATTGCTTATTACTAGTTTCTAGTTATATTTCATCACTTACTTCAGTTTTAAATAGTCATTGTCTTTATTTTACTTAAAATTACTTAAAAAGCCAAAAAGAGCCAAATAAGGCATAGCTAGTCCTACTGCTTATCTAGCTTTTGAAAGTTACTTGTTAGAGTTAAAATAAGATATTGATTTAGTAAAATCTGTTATCACAACAAAAACTTGGCTTTTGCCTTTGAAAATCCAACACAGACACCATTAAGGGGCTGTTTGGGTTAACAACTCAAAATGGGTCATTAGGGTGTTCACTGTTCATTTGCCATTTTGTTAAGTTTGATCTTGCTTAAATTAAGTTAAAGAAGCTGTTTTTAAGTTGTTATAAGTCAATTTGATAGGTTTTGTACTTTTGAGCCATCTGTGGGAATTATAGAGGCTCAAAAGTCATTATAAGCCACAATAAGCCACAAGCTTATTTGGTCCTTATTTTTGGCTTCCTTGTAGTTCTTTTAGTCCATATAGTGTATTAACAAAAGTTGGTTTAGTCTCTGTGGTGTTGTGCAATTTCTGCACAAGTCTGCACACACAGACTCCTAATCAGCAGTCTGCAACTTTTTCTAACTAGGTTTTTAGTGCTTATTTGTGTTAATAAGCTCCTGATTTTTGGTTTCTGAATAGCTTACTAGGTGATCTCTGCTTATTACAAAATCCAGATCATACCTTAGCTTATTTAAGCTTAAAATTAAGCTCAAAATCCCCCCTAACACACAAGCATGTACTGAGTGATCAGTAAATACTTGTCTGGATAGGCTATTTTCTCAGCTTATTTTTAAGCCCTAGATAAGCTCTTCTGGATCTGATTTTTGGTTTCTAGAGTCTTTGCTAGGTCAGCTTTAAGAATTTTAAGTTTTTGTGGTCCTTAGTGCTTATTTAAGTGCTTTAAAATAAGCCCATAGTTGCCTAGGTGAACTGAGAAGTGCCCTGTGCACTCAGTTCCCACTTTGCTTATTCAAGCTTTGATTAAGTGCTTATTTCTGTTTTCTTGTAGCTTTTTCATTTTCATTCTTGCTTATTTTCATTACTCAGCTTATTGTTATTCCTTCTTAGCTTATTTAATCAGCCTATAGCTTATTTCATAGAAATCCTAGTCTTAAAAAGCTTCTAACTAAACTGATAAGCTAAGCAGCTTATTTTAGCTTATTTAATAAGTTTTAAAAATAATTTCCAGTTTTAAAGTTGCTTAATATTAGCTTATAGATAAGTAGCAAACATAAAAAGTCCAAAAAAATAAGTTTGAGCAAAAAGGGTGTGTGTGGATTCGAACCTGGGTTCCCTGGGTGACAAGTTCACTGCATAACCAGCTGGGCTAGCTCACTTCTCAGTTATACTTTGCATCAGTTTTTATTTATACCTTTTTCATTTTAACCCTTTAGCTTATATAAGCTGTTCAGCTTGTAGCAGCTTATCAGAATAAGCTGGCACCACCTTTTTATTTTTCTTAGCCTTTTAATAATTAAAATAATTTAGGAAAAAGTTTCATAATTTTCTGAATAGTTTTAATATTTTTAATCTTTTAATTAGTTTAAATTAGTAATTAAATCATAATAAATAGAATAATAATCAGAAAAATATAATTTTAATTTTCAAAATTTTCTTTTATTAATTAGAATCTAGGAAAAATATAATCATCTTTGTAGACCTTAGGAAAAATAAAATATAAAATAAGTGATAGTTTCTATTTAATAGATTTTATCTTTTTAATTTTTTAATTAAGCACTTTTCATTTTTATAATTTTCTTAGCTTCTTTTCACCTCATAATATTTATAGAAAAAGTTTTAGATTTTTCTTTGTTCATTTAGTATTTATTATAAATTAAAATAGTTTAAAAAGTAATTAAATAATAAATAATTAATAATAATTAGATAAAAAGTGTAAAAAAATATATAATTTTAGTTTTAAAATAATTTTTAAGTAATATTACACTTGTAGGTTTTAATTTCATAGATTTCACTTTTTATTCGCGTTTTTATAATTCACGTAACGCGTTTTAATTATAATTTGTTAACCTTAATTTTATTTTGAGAATTTGTTTCTCATTATTTAATTAGAACATCATAAGCAATCAAAAATCTCAATCCCATATCATCAGTCACTCTAATCCAAGCTTTCAAACAATTGACCATCCACACTTCGTTGGAAAACGATCCGGGTAATCACTTACCTGGTTTCACACTACACACACAAACGTGAGTTTTTGCAAGTATCCTTTTTCACAAAGGGGTGATTTGTATTTATTCACGTGTATCCATCGTTGCATAATATTTATATATCTATTTAGCACGGATCATCGCCCCAGGATAATGGTTGGTTGAACATCGTTGTATGGTGACTCGGTGTCCATAACAAAGAAGTCAACTGGGTAATAGAAGTCATCAACTTTTACAATAACATCCTCTAAGATACCTCTAGGAATTTGGTAGATCGATCGGCTAAGGAAATTATAGTGTCAGTCTTACGAAGAGTTCCTAAGTCATACTTATCGACCAAACTAGCAGGAAGGATGTTGATACTAGCACCGAGATCAAGGAGCGCCTTCTTAATGGCAATATTTCCCACCACAACTGAAATCAATGGTGCTCCAGGATCTTTGAATTTGGGAGGAAGAGAGCTAGATAAGACTGCACTGACATGCTCAGTCAGGTCAATCTTTTTAGGCAAAGTTGCCTTCAACTTCCTCTTTTGGGTACACAAGTCCTTTAAAAACTTGGCATATGCAGGAATTTGCTTGATAGCCAATCTTGTAGATGCCGATTTTTTCAAAGCTGCGGGGTAAGGAGTGGTTGTGCTTGACACCACCCTCCCCAACTTTGGGTGATTCAGTAGCTTCTAGATTCTGTGTTGTTGGTTTTGGAAAATCTTTTAACAAATCATTTACCAACTCAGAATCAGACTTAACATTATCAGCTTTTTTACCTTTAACAACAATTTCGTCATCAGTAACGAAATCCTCGACATCATGTGAAAAATCATGAACACTTGGAATTTTGATGTCATTGTTGTAGGTTTTACCATTTCGAAGAGATGTCACCATATTCAACTGTTCAGGACCACCTGGCTTATGCGTTGGATTGAGAGTGGGATAGCTTGGAAGCTTACCCGCTTCTCGTTTGTGCACCTCTTCGGCTAATTGCCCCAGTTGTCTCTCAAGATTTACTACAGATTTAGAGAGGGACTCAAACTTTAGGTTTGCACCTTGATTGGACTTGGCCAACTCACTTAGGATCAAGTCAAACTTTTGGTCAACATTGGATTGTTGGCCATTGCTTGAACCTTGACCGTGATTTTGGTATTGATGTGGCCTTTGTTGGTAGGAGCTTTGTTGTTGGTAATTGTTAGAGCCATTGTCGTCATCCTTCCAACGAAAGTTGGGATGATTGCGCCATCCCAGATAGTAAATTTCGTAGAATGGGTCGTTTCGTGGATGGTTTCCATAGACTCCATTTACCTCTTCCTTCGATGGCGTCCCCCAATTTTGACAATTATTGACCGAATGACTCGGATCACCACACATTGAGCACACGCATTGCGACACATGCAACACATTTGAGGCACCTTTTCCTAGATTTCACAACAAAATATCAACTTTCTTACTTAACTCGCTAATTTCAGAATTTGTGCCAGATTGGTTAGACACAAAATTGGCGAAAGATCTTTGGTTTTTGTTTCGATCCACCGAAGCTTGGATCTTGGAACCCTTGCTCAGCTTTTCAAAAAACTCCCATTCTTCCTCCATGGGACGTGAGAAAAACGTACCCCAACTAGTTGCCATCACAAATTGTTGGTTGTCATAATCCAACCCATCATAGAAGATTTTGACAAGCTCCCATTTTGGAATATCGTGGTGAGGGCAAGTTCTTAACAACTCTTTTAGCCTATTAAAAGCTTCGTGAAACTGCTCGCCTGGGATTTGACGAAAGGATTTAATCTTATTCCTAACGGCAGCAGTTTTACTTATAGAATAAAATTCATCAAGAAACGCGGATTGCATTTCAGACCATGATTTAATACTACCTAGTTCGAGAGATGTGAACCAGGCCTTAGCTTGATCTTCAAGAGAAAAAGGAAAAAGGAGAAGTCTTACACCATCCTTAGTGGTGTTATTAACCTGATATGTATCGGCAATGGAGAAGAACTCCCGCAGATGTGCGTATGGCTCCTTATGACCTCTAAACGCGGGTAAGATCGCTATGAGGTTTGGCTGGATCTTGAAGTTGCTCATAGCCCCAATAGCCGCAGCCGGATAGTCAATCGGTGAGGGATCCTCGAAGTTCCCTGGTCTGTAGTGGGAATCCACACCCCGTGGTGGGGATTCTGTACCGGCGGCATCGTCGTCACCTGGCATTTCCGTGAAAAGCTCTTCTAAACCTGCAAAATCAAGGTTAGTAGAAAATTGTCTAACTGCTTTTCTCCTCAACCTTGCGCTTCTCTCTACCTCGGGATCATAAGCTAACGGTGATATACGTCCCGATCTACGCATCGCATACACTGACATGCACACTCACAACCAACAAAACAAACAAGCAAACAAAACAAGAGAAAAAAAAATACCGCTCAACAACATAATGATTTTCTATTAGTAACAACCTTGCTTGTGCATTCCCCTTTGTATAAGTTCAGTCACCCATACCAAATTTCTTGATTAATACTTGAGGCACATGTGGTGGGTTTGGGTCGATACGGGGGCCCTCGACTTCTTCCTCATTGCGATATTGTTGTTCTTTCAATGAATTTGAACACTCATCTTCATATAGCGAAAGAGCCAAAGAGTCCTTAACTTCTTTTGATTTTGTATCCTCAACTGATGAAAGTATTGGTTCTTGTAAAGTTGGGAGATATGGTGCGGTATTAGTCCCCACAACTCCCTCCCCAACTTTAGAAGGAAATGATTCTTCATGATCATCTTTAACCAGAAAAATGAGATCATCAAATGAATTGATATGAGCATTAGTAGGAAATAACCATCTTGATTGTGTGGTTGATTCGGGTGGTCTTGATTCATGGAAGATTAGATCCATGGTTTGAGTTAGATGCAAGAACTAGAGAGAGAGAGTTGAAAGGGAAAACTTGTATATTAGATTAAAGTGTGTGTAAAAGTGACAAGAGTTCCACCCTTCCCATGTGTGGGAAGGGGTTTATATACTTACTACTATTTGTGCCCCTAGTGGGCTGTGGAGTGAGCTGACAGTGGGGAAAGCCCCGACCCACTCCACAAATATAGATACGACTAATCTAATAAAACTAATAATACTAATAATACTAAGCTTATATAAATAAGCCTACGAGCTATATAAATTCTAATTAGATGCTCGGGGTAACCGAGCCTTCATCTGAATATTTATATTCCTAACAATCTTCCCCTAAGGGAGGTCACCCCAGAAATAATAATTCGAATTCTAGCATTCTTTCTTCTGAACTTGTCTTTATAGCTCGTAGTCTTTGATTCTTCAAAGTCTTGTATCTTTGTGCTTTCAGCAGTGAACTTTTGATGGCCTTTCCTTTGTCTTGGATGATTTTGAGTATTCTTCAAAAATATCATCCAGCATGTGTCTTTAAGCCATCTTTCAGTAGTATGTCTCCACGTGATGTGTAAATCTTTGAGCCGACATGCTCACACTATTTGGTGTCATGATCTTTAGCATCAGAGTTTGAAGAAGCCGTGTTAAAGGTCTTTTAGGTTGATCATGACATTGTTGAGTTACAATGATGATGTAGTGTGAACATGTGGTAGAGGATTTGCATCTTTACTGCAACCAGCTACAACCGCATTCAGCTGCAACCTCAATCAGCTACAACCGCAAACAGCTGCAACAGCAATCAGCTTCAACCGCCAGATGTTCCTGCATACGACAGTTAGCAATAAAACGTCTGGTACTTACAAGTTCGGACTTCGAGATTGTTAACAGCATAGTGTGAAAACTCTCTCTAATCCTTACCAAGACCGTTCCTAATCGAAAACCCACAGAGGGCTTTTTAAGATCGAACCGTAGCACATCAACGATTAGGGGAGTCGTTGGAGATCACTCCACGACTGTAGACCGTTTGAAACCGCCGTGACCACTAAGCGTAATCCATAAAGAATTACCGAAGTGACCTGCTTTTAGGGCTGCTTGATGTTGACCCTGGCAGGAATTTCCATTCAATCATTGAGAATTACATATGTAAATTCCCTCATAAATGTTCTGGCAGATTGCTAAGATCTGCGTAGGACTCTTAAATTTACAACTGGTGTCCTTAATGTTGAACAACCAGTGTAGAAGTAGCATGTGTTCCTATGAGATCTTATTATGCATCTCGTGGCTCTAGACTCAATTGTGCGTTTTGATTTAGTGAGCGGAGGCTGGAGAGGACTGCCACCTTTTCAATATCATCCAACTCGGAGTGAGAGAGAAGATATGAATGTATTGAACTCCGTGACAATTGAAACAAGAATCCTTTGAGGGACCTTGAGTGGCTAGGGAGGGTTGTGCAGCGTATCACTGGGTCCATGATACTTTGTCTTCAATGCCAGCAATCAACTAAGTGATTCTGACAGCATATGTATTGACCCGGTTTCTGCCTAAGTTGTAAGGAGGGCTATTTCTTTTCACCCTTTCTCTTTACAATTCTTTTTCATTCTTCAACCCCTTCAGTGCTTACCGAGACTTCATAACTAACACCTTGTTGGGTATGTTCCAGTGTTAGCTCCATCTCAGTCGGCACTCTTCCCTCATTCACTTTTCTCCTTTTTAATCATACCTAAGGACTTCTACACTAACTAGTGGATTATCCCTGGGTAGATCCCTCCGGCTCTCTGGCGGGATCGTGGGAACTTGAGCCTATCCTAACCATCCTTATAACTCCATGCATTAATTAAAATGGTCAGTCTTTGGTATTCTTCCACGATTGCCATAAAACCAAATCCTTGAAAAATCTCTCAAAGTGTTCATGATTCTGAAACACATTTTTGCAAACACTTGAGAGTTTTATATTTTTCAAATGCTCCCCCTCAACATGTGCTCAAATGATTGTTTTATAAATTTGCACATGTCGGGTGAAGCACACACTTTTTGAATTGATCAACTTTCAGTGAACATGACCGATTCGAGACACGCTTACATCACTAGTTAGACTAGCTTGAAATTATTACCCGGCCTGGTCAAGTCCACAGAAAGTTTCTCGAAACGGTACACTCTACTCAGACACATCCTTTTCGAGACACGCTTACATCACTGGTTAGACCAGCTTGAAATTATTACCCGGCTAGGATATGTCCTTTCGATCAACGACAGTATAGGTTTCGTCAATTCATTGGTTAAGTCTGAGTCACGATCTCATGCTATGCCAAATCCTTTTTGTCCATTCGCTCCCCCTCAATATGTGCATCGATATACGAAAGAGTTTAGCACATATGGGAGAGCCTAACGTTTAAGTCCAAAACATCACATTTTCATCAGGTTTCATATTTAAATCACATTCTCTCCCCCGATCAAAAATTTCAAACCTTTTGAGATTTGTGATCCCAATTGATTTAAATAAGTTAGAAAATGTGGGAGAAAATGTGTCCGATTTAATATATTCTGATGATGAGAACATACTACGCTCCCCCTTAATCTAAGAGGGAGATTCACTGCTTATTTTGCACATTTGATAATTATGACACATATGAGTTTGACCTTTTTGCGCAGACGATATAATCACCCGCTTTTCTGAGTGAATCAGTCAATATCAATCATCCATCCACCAACAAATCTTCCGCAAATGTAGTTGATCCCCACTTGGCGAGACCAAAATGAATGGTGGTGGTGGTGGTGAAAGTGTTGTTGTTGTTGTTGCTGCCGATGTTGTTGTCGTGGTGAATTTCGTGCAACATCGAATCCCTAAGTACTCTATACTCTTCAACCAACCAACCATCAAGTATAAGACGTACATCACCTCTTGGATATCCACATCTTCGTGTGACACTGAGCACTACAACGTGACTCCTTAAAGTGATAGTTATTTTGTAATAGAGAGAAAGCCAAAATAACTAGATATCCAAGTCCTCGTCATTGTATTGAAAGCTCGAACAAGGATCTCGAAGAATCTTCATCCAACCTCCCCGATATCTTCAGATACTAAGTACACGCACCCATGAAATTTCACTTCAGCCTCAAATAAATAATAATGAATTAACGCCGTAGTCACGTCTTGTGGTTAATGCCCAAATCTAGCCCTTCATGATGCTTTAACTGAACTTTGATAATGGTTTTAACCCGATCATGGTTAAGAGCGCATAGTCCATCATCACGGGATTTTACAAATCTATGATTTAAACGGAGAAATAAGTTCTTTCTCGGGATTTTACAAAATTAAGAAGAAACCGTGAGGCAGTAACAGATTGAATGTGGCATGACTGATTTTGATTTTAGGTGAACATCAGTTTGGGTAAAGAATATCTTGTGAGGATTACAGATCACATCACAACTTTTAAAACCTTTGGCCAACTAACCAACCTTGTACATAGATTAGTGACCACTCGATGAAGAAAACCCGATATACCAATACTGAAAACTGAAGTAGAAGTCCCCAAATTTGTTACTTAAGCTTGCACTAATGTTGGAAGAACGGTGTAGAGAATTAATGCTCCAAGCAAATCTCTAAGAGCTCCATACCCAACCAAAGTATGAGACATTAACACCTCTTGCGATTATCGACATCGTCATTGACGTGTGACACTGAGTACTCCAATAACTCTTAAGTGATAGTTACCCCGACTGCTGGTAACTAGATAACCCAAGTCTTCAACTTAAATTTTACGCACGAGCAAGTTATCATTGAAGGTCATGCATCCAACCAACCCCGACTTCAAGATAAAATAAGTAGACGCCTTCGTGAAATTCAACTTCAATCACAAATAAAGAATACCTGATTAACTTCGTGATCATCTTGTGTTGTTGACTAGCCAAAAAGAGAAGAAACATGCGCTAATTCTTAGAAGTGCCCATGACTCATAGTCAGTCCTATCAAACAAAGCTGTCTGATCCAGCTACTTGGATGTGGAATAGTTGTCGTACTGTGTACAGGATTTTACAGTTCTTGAGATTTATCTGAGAAATAAATTCAAGAACTAACTGCACAACAGTAAGTATCAAACTGCTGTAGACTGAACCGATACGATCTGACCCGCTGTAACCGGAACCGCTAAAATTCACATCGCTGGAGACGGAACTTCTAGGAAACTTGCGATAATTCTCCCCCTCAAAAAGGACATGAAATGACCTTTTTGCCAAAGCTGAGAGTCCGTGATGTTTGTGAATTTGTCAGGCACAAAACATGGAAAGAGACAAATGAAACTACTGCAACGAAGATGGTGATTAAGACTCTCTTGTAGTAACCCCTTGCTTTCCTCATCATCAATGGTTTAGTAGATTAACAATTCATTGAAGCTCGTAATATGCCAAAACCGCTTGATGAAATGCATATGACTTTAAAGTGAGTAAAAGGTTAAAACATGTCTCCAAACAAAGCACCTCTTGTCTTTAAGCTTGACTACCTCTTGAGAAGATCTTGAACAACAATTCCATTAGGAGCTTGAGAAATAACAATCACTTGATGAAGCTTGATAAAGAACAAGTCCGCGACTTAAACTTGCACTAAATTATGATTTAGAACCTATATTGAGCACAACAACGTAACTCCTTTAAATATAGGTAGTGATATATACCCAACCTTCCATCCTTAATTGTATATATCCACTTCGTGAACATCCAAGTCTAATCACCTTAAATTGCAAATTGTGATTTAGAACCTATATTGAGCACAACAACGTAACTCCTTTAAATATAGGTAGTGATATATACCCAACCTTCCATCCTTTATTGTATATATCCACTTCTTGAACATCCAGGTCTAATCACCTTAAATACGCTTGAGCAAGGGTCATCAAACATCGTGCATCCATCCACCCCGAGATGTTTGTGACACTAAGTACACCAACCCGTGAATTAACAAACCAACCAAGTTACCATAATTTCCCAATTCCTGCTGATCTTGAAGCACAAACTTATCCCGAAAAAGCAGTCAAACCCCGTAAGTTTCATTATGTCTACATCCAAGTCTAGCCTACTTGTCCAATATTAATTTCACGGGATTTTACAGCTCTTGAGATTTAAACCGAGAAATCGAATCTTTCGCGGGATTTTCTAAAATCTACAAGAGAAACCGTGAAATCAACCAGAATACCCAAGAGTGAGGTGCAATACCAATCGTCGAAATTCAAGTCACAGAAGTCAAATCACAACTTGATCAAATTGCAACAGGCCAAGTCACAGATTGTCAATTTGCAACAAGTCAGATTGCAATCAACCAAATCACAATTAGTCAAATCGCAAGTGTCAACTCGCAACGTCAAATCGTAACTGGTTAAATCGCAATCAGTCAAATTGCAACAAGTCAAATAGCAACTTGTCAACTCGCAATTAACCAAATCGCAATTTGTCAACTATAGCTCAAATTGCAAAGATCAACTTGCAGGATCACTCAAATTGAGGGCACTAATAGGACAATGCTGCCACATCCACAACTCTGTAGTCACGTTGACATTCATATACCCAAAGATATTCTTCCCCACCAAAATGTTGTACCATTCGTCTATATGAAATAAAACTTAACCAGATTCGTCCTTGTGTTGAAAGTCCAATGATCAGTCCAACCAAAACAATCCAAGTCGACCTTGTGATCACAGTCCACAAACTTAAGTCCATCTTATCCTGGCCCAACATCAACTCCGTAATAGGCCCACTTCACCAACAAATTAACACAACCCTAAATATTTGCATATATAAACATCCATTATCATAATACAATCCCTAATATCCCGTAACCCTAATCTCCTCTTAATACTCTCCGCCCCCCTGCTTCTTTAATCACTCCAAATGCATCTTACCTCCCATCAAATTAAAAAAAACTTGTCTCATCTCATCATCAACAGCCAACATCTAAACTCATCTATGTCATCAATCCGAATCCACAAGCCCCTTAACCTTTGTTTCTTTCAGTTGTTGCTCGTATTCAAATCAAGAAGGCGTTTTAGAGGCTTCACCGTCCTTAGTGGGGTCACGGTAGGTTCGACTGTTGATTTACGTTTATATTTATTGTTTTCAACGAGCCGAAGATAAGGAAATAACATACTTGTTATCTTTCTTATCTTTAGATTCGGATAGTTTATTGAAGTGATTAGCTTCAAAATTTGATCTATGACGGTATTTATTGAACCGAATAGCAAGAAAGGTGATAACACAAAATGTTATTGACCTTTTCTTGAAGATTTATTCGGATAAAAGAAAATGAGTATAAACTCATCACAAATCTATGATGATTATCTTTCTTTCGATTTGATCGACCTTTAAAGGCTTGATCTTACTTTGAGTTACACGAAAGACAAGAAACTGAGATTTTTGTAATTAGTCTTCTTCATTTGGATTCGAGTAGGGTAATGGAGATGGGATTAGCTGATTTGATGTAGGATTAGTTGAAGTTGGTTGTTGTATTATGTTGCATCTGTGGTAATTGTTGTGAACATGTTGGGTGTTAGTAGCTATAATTTGTATCGAATGCATTTGATTCATTCACAGTGATTGCTTCTTTCATTTTGATATTCCATAACCCGTTGACCAATATGAGTATTTGGCCGTTTGACCGAGTGACAGACAAACCGCGTACACCTTATATACACAAACCGAGTTCGTGAGCATATTGACAAACCGAGTTCGTGATAATACAGACAAACCGAGTTCGTGATTAAACAGACAAACCGCGTACACTTTATATACACAAACCGAGTTCGTGAGCATATAGACAAACCGAGTTCATGATTATACAGACAAACCGAGTACACTTTATATACACAAACCGAGTTCGTGAGCTTATAGACAAACCGCGTCTTTGACCAGTCAAAGTTGTCACTATCACCCATTTTGTCCCCATTATCCATTTTTGGCAAACAGCCAACCACCAATCCCATTGGACACAAACCGCATCCAAGAATAATCCATTACTTGGCAGCAACCCACTACTAAGAACAACCATTACTGATTCAAGATACTAGTTTGTGAAAGCACAAAACTGCATAAGCAGATTCAACATAAGGAAGTGGATATAAAAAATACGAGTTTGTGTTATGTGTAAAAATGAGTAGCAAGTGTAACAACATAGTGAACATCAAGCCCAACAACACAAGTGTACAAACCAAGAGTGTGATTTGTTGCTTGAACAACCAAAACCCAAAAACCAAGCTGCTGTTTTAGCCAACGCAAAAGAGAAGCACGGACACAACAAGAATACATGAGTTTAATTCACTTGATGGCACTAATAAATGAACCACAAACCAAGAAAAAGAAACCATCTGCTGCTACATCAACCAAACGAATGGGCTTGACTCAACCAAAAACACTAAGGCCCAAGATTCAAATTATTGAACAATATGAAATGATTCGAACAAAAAGAAGATGCAAGCAGTTAGACAAAAAAAATGTTCGAACCATACATAAAGAATAAATTAAGACCGACACACAATCAAACCGGATCTAACCATGGCTCTTGATACCAATTGTAGGAAATAACCATCTTGATTGTGTGGTTGATTCGGGTGGTCTTGATTCATGGAAGATTAGATCCATGGTTTGAGTTAGATGCAAGAACTAGAGAGAGAGAGTTGAAAGGGAAAACTTGTATATTAGATTAAAGTGTGTGTAAAAGTGACAAGAGTTCCACCCTTCCCATGTGTGGGAAGGGGTTTATATACTTACTACTATTTGTGCCCCTAGTGGGCTGTGGAGTGAGCTGACAGTGGGGAAAGCCCCGACCCACTCCACAAATATAGATACGACTAATCTAATAAAACTGATAATACTAATAATACTAAGCTTATATAAATAAGCCTACGAGCTATATAAATGCTAATTAGATGCTCGGGGTGCCGAGCCTTCATCTGAATATTTATATTCCTAACAATTGATATGAGCATCAGTATTATATTCATCTTCATGAGAGCTAATCGCCAACCATTCCATGGTGTTTGTCGAGTTAAGTGTGATTTCTTCATCTTGCTCTTCACCTTCATCTTCATCATCAAAATCAAACATGGTGACGCCTTGAGATTCATATGTTTCTTGCCTATTAAATTGATCTGCCAATGGACCCACATGTGTCTCAAGAGCTGCAATACTAGCGTATCTTTGATTTGCCTCTCTGTTGGATTCTATCATTGAAATGAGTTTATCTAATTTTTGGTCAAGATACGAGTGATGGTTATCACCTTGACTTTGGACTTGATGATCATATTGTTGAGTCGGTCTCTGTGGTTGATCGAAGAAACTAGAGCTCTCATACGAAGGATGATAATATTGACCACCATATTCCCCTCGATACCTCGTGTAATCTTCCATCTCAATATTGTAATTAGCATGATATGTGTTATGCTCATAATCATCATATTGAGATTGATAGTCATATGTCTCAAGTACTCGCTCCTTCCTACTTGCTTTCTCCTCCGGACAATTTTCATAAGAATGAAATGGATTCCCACAAGTCCAGCATGAATCCATAAAAGCTCTAGGTTAAACGAATGACGAAACTGACCATGCGAGATTACCTAGAAATCTCGGGATCGTAAACTAACGGTGATGTGCGTCCCGATCTACGCGTGCGCATACAATAACTTGCACACTCACAACCAACAAAACAAAACAAGCAAACAGAACAAGAGAAAAAGAAAATCTTTTTGTATTTTTGATTTTTAAAACTATTAATAAAAACTTAAACTAAAAGCGTACTCACTCCCCGGCAGCGGCGCCAAAATTTAACCTATGTCGTTGTACCAATAAAAAATAAACCTAATTACCTTATACTAGATAAAAAGGGCTAGGAATCTTTTTTTGCAAAAGTCGGCTAGGAATCTTTTTTTGTTCAAATGATACAAATGGTGTGAAATAAAAAGGGCCCCTCCCCGGCTGTATCTTTATTGTTTTGCAAATGATGTTTTCCGAATATTATAAAAAAGATCTGCTGAATGTAAAAGTGTCAGCTTGTGTTTTTAATCAAAGGGGTCCGCTACTAATTGTTGTCGAATCAGAATATATAAGGGATAATACCCTCTTTGTCTTGTCGTGCAATCCTCCTAATCAAAATAGGCCAAAGCCTTTTTTCTCTTTTCTTTCTTTTGTATCCTTTGCTGCGTCCACCCAACAGTAGCCAAAAAAAATCCATTGGGCCTTTTTTCCATTTAATAGATTTGAGCCCAATTCTTAAATAATAAGCCAAACCACGAGCTGTCTTTTCCAGCAGATAAACTCACGAGCTAACTCCAGATTTTCGGGTATTTTATCACATAAAAATAAATATCTCTTTTTTCTCTTTCCGTGGCCTTTTGAATCACCTAAAACGGAGCTCGGACGAAGAAGTTATGATACAAACAATGTAGCAATATCACGCTTGTATTTATATCTTCATTTTGGTTCTTAATCGTCCACATTTACCTCAAGTACAATCCAAACACTTCGTATATCACATTAGCTCATAAACTCGCCATTTTATCTCCTTTGTGTGCATAGCCTACATAATCACAAAACACCCTCAAAGTACATGTATAACAACGAATAACAATGCAACAATGCGTAATTAACATGCTATGAGGTGTATGTAAAATACACCGATCAATGACAAAAATTCCTTTGTCAGGTCAACCTAATTTTGGTCAGTGCCAAAGATCAGCATGTCATCAACATATAGGCAAATGATGACTCCTTTACCAGATTCATCAAATTTTCTATATACCCATTTGTCAGCTTGATTATGAAGATAACCATTTGACAAAACCACTTCATCAAAATTTTGATGTTATTGCTTAGGTGCCTGCTTCAGTCCATAGAGAGACTTAATCAGTTTACACACCTTGTTTTCATTGCCAGGCATGATGAAGCCCTGAGGTTGATTCATCTAATTCACCATTCAAGAAAGCTGTCTTCACATACATCTGATGAATAATCAGATTGTGAATTGATGACAAAGCAATCAACAATCTTATGGTACTGATACGTGCCACAGGGGCATAAGTATCAAAGTAGTCTATCCCTAACTTTTGTTTAAAGCCCTGAATGACTAGTCTAGCCTTGAACTTTTCAATAGTTCCATCTAACTTCATTTTCCTTTTGAAAATCCATTTGCAACCTAGAGGTTTGCAACTAGGTGGTAGATCAGCCAACACCCAAGTGTTGTTGCCCATGATGTAATCCATCTCATCATTTATTGCTTCTTTCTAGAAAGCAACATCCTGAGACTTCATTGCTTCATCAAATGTTTTGGGATCATCCTCAACAATGAAGCAATAGTAGTATTGGTCAGAGACCTCATCCCTTGTTCCTTCAATTAGATATAATTGAAACTCAGGTCTAAATGACTTTGGAGTCCTGACCCTATTGCTCCTTCTGAGCTCAGGTTCAGGTTGCTGTACCACAACCTCATCAGAGGCCTCTAAAACACCAATGTCATTAGTTCCATTTGGAATCCTTTGACTTGGTCTAGGGACTGATGAGAATCTATTCTCATCAAAGATTGCATCCCTTGATTCAATTATTGAGTCAATTGAAACAGACTCATTAGGTTCAATAACATAGAACCTATATGCCTTGGAATGCTCAACATATCCCAAAAAGATGCATTCAATGCCTCTTTCACCCAAAGCTTTCTGTTTTGGATCAGGGAGTCTTACAACAGCCCTACGACCCCAAACCCTAAGAAAGTTCAGGTTGGGTTTTCTTTTAGTCCTGAGTTCATAAGGGGTAATCTTGTTCATTTTATTGGGAACTCTATTTAATAAATAGCCAGCTGTTAACATAGCTTCACCCCAGAACCCTTGACTAAGCCCTGAATAGGACAACATGGAATTAACCATCTCCTTTAGTACCCTATTTTTCCTTTCAGAGATACCATTTTGCTGAGGAGTATAGGGAGCAGTCGTTTCATGAATTATACCAACAGACTGAAAATACAGAGTATCCATGTACTCACCTCAACCTTGTTGCAATTCAACTTCAGTTTTAAACACTTTAAATTTATCTAATGCTTCATCCTTAGTATGTAAAAAATAAACATAACAAAACCTAGAAGCATCATCAATAAATGTCACAAAGTATTTCTTATTCCCCAAAGAGGGAGTAGCATGTAAATCACATAAAAAGTTTCTTAGTTATTTTGGTTATCATGCAAGTTTTACACTTTTCAGTGTCCATGTCAAATGCTGGGATTAACCCATCCTTAGACATATCTTGCATCATTTTAAAATGTACATGGCCAAGTCTAGCATGCCATAGGGTTGAATCATTTAGTTTAGAGGTTGACATAAAGGCTGAATTAGCAATATCATTAACAATATTAAGACTGAACATTTGATTACACAAATAGCCAAAACCAATAAACACACCATGTTTACACAAAACAAACTTATCAGATTCAATAACTTGTTTATAACCACAATTATTCAAAACACTGCTAGAAACCAAGTTCTTTCTAATATTAGGAACATGTAAAACATTAAACAAAGAAAGAATCTTTCCAGAACTAAATCTTAAAACCACACATCCTCTTCTATGCACCAGGGTTGTTGACTCATTTCCCATATGAAGAATAGAACCATCATTCTGTGACTCATAGGTTTTGAACCAGCTTCTATCTTTACACACATGGATTGTTGCACCAGAGTCAACCCATCAACCAACATCATCATCCTGCACAAAGTATGCCTCAGATATATATGTAACATAATAAATCTGAAAAGACTTATTAAACATATTCTGACCTTTCGGAGGGTTGGTTGAACCAGTCCCTGAACCGCTTGTGCCTGATCCATTGGCTTTATTGCCAATTTTAACACCCTTACAATCCTTCCTGAAGTGTCCAGTTTTCCCATACTTCCAACAAATAGCTTTTGGCTTCTTGTTAAGATCAGCTTTGGTGTTATCCTGATTTTTAAGTTTGCCCTTGTTGTCATTGTACCTGGTGGAGTTGTTATGCTCCACCATATTGACAACTGATGGAACAGTAGCATTGCTACTCTTTGGCTTGTCACTGTCTTGCACTCTGAGTGATTCCTCAATGCGCAAATGACTGCCCAACTCAACAAGAGTTAATTCCTCCTTCTTATGTTTAAGCATATGCTTGAAATCTTTCTAAGAAGGAGGGAGTTTATCGATGACACAAGAGGCTGAAATAGTCTCATCCATGTTCATTTTGTGTTGTGTGAATCTACAAAGTATACTAAGAAGTTCATTGTATTGTTCCATAACTGGTCTAGAATCGACCATTTTGTAATTGTTAAAATTACTTACAAGAACTTCTTACTTGATGCATCCTCAGCCATATATTTGGCTTCCAAGGAATCCCATAGTTCTTTACCAGATTCCACATTTTGATAAATATCAAACAAAGGATCAGACATACCATTGAGGATTAAACCTCTGCAAATGTAGTCTTCATTCTCCCACTTGCTCCTTTTCTTGATATCCTCCACAGTTGCATCATCCCCATCATCAGGAATAGGTGTGCTCAACACATACACCACACTCATGCTTGACAACAAGAAGTGCATCTTCTTTTTCCATCTTCTGAAATTGACACCTTCAAACTTTTCCAATTTGGAAAAGTTAGCAGCCATTTGCCTCATAGCAGCAGCCATTGATTATCACTAAATAGTTTCTATTGATTGTTGGTTTCTTTTGATCAGTTCCAAGCAGGGTGAAGATAATAAATGGTACCGGATATCACTTGAAATCGTGTTATCACTTTCCAATAGAAACTATTCGACCCTATGCCTGGGTTACACGAATATCTCTATGGGATAAGACCAAGTGGTGTTCTTGTTTTAGGCACAAATCAAGAACCTGTTCGCTCTTAATTGTTTATGTTTCGTGTTTTCTTCCATGCAGATGAGTATCCTATTTATAGGATTGATTCACTCTTAGTCAATGGAATTTTGAGAATTAATCGGCCAATTAATCTCCTCATAATGTTCCTCCATCATAGCCATAGTGGTTACAAGACCAGGTTATTATGGTATTAATTACGAGTTTGAAACTGCCTATAAATAGGTCAAAGTAGTTACAGACTCATTCTAGCAGTACTAACTTATGCCAACAGTAGTAAATTGCTCCAGCAGTACTAACTTAAGGCAGCAGTAGTAACATTACTCCAGCAGTACTAACTTAAGGCAGCAGTAGTAACATTGCTCCAGCAGTACTAACTTAGTACTAGCAGTAGTAACTCTGCTCCAGCAGTACTAACTTAGTACTAGCAGTAGTAACTTAAACCACTATAAGAGTCAGGGTAATCAGGGACTTAATGGGTGTACACTCCGTACCTCCAAACCCACTTCCAAGTATGATCAAATCCCTCAGTTGAACTAAATTTCCAGCAGGGACTTATGCTAATATAGTTAAACATGTAGACAAAGTGTTTGAGAATAAGCTTAGTCTGATTCCAACTGTCATGGAAGATAGTAGAGATGTGGTTGTGTTTGAAGAAGAGCTGGTTAATGAAGGAAGCTTGAAATGGAACTTGACTTTGTGTGGGCATTTTGTTTGCTACAAAATGACCTACAATGAACTTAGGTACAACTTGTTCAGGATGTGGGGCAAGTTTGGACTTATGGACATTATTGCACAGAGTGAACTATTCTTCTTCTTTAAATTCAGGGATGAAGGTGGAATGAATCAAATTTTGGAAAATGGAGTGTGGATGGTAAACAATAAACCTTTGGTAGTGCAGAAGTGGGATCCTAGTATTAGCATTATCAATATTGAACCTGTACTGCTTCCTATTTGGGTCAAACTGTATAATGTACCCTTAGAAGCATGAACAGTGAAAGGGATCAGTGCTATTACTAGCAGTCTTGGGAGACCTATTATGATGGACAAAACTACTAAAAGAATGTGTCATGAAGGTGCTGGTAATGCAAGAGTATTAGTGGAACTAAGTGCTGATAAAGAATTAAAGGAAAGAATTGAGATTGCGTACAAAAGTAAGAATCAATTGGCTAGATGGACTAAGTTGGTCTAGTGGTTGGGACTTCCCTTGGTGACCTTTAGGTCTCAAGTTCAAATCCCACTAATGCCAACTTTGAGATATTAGGAAGTCCCTTTATGAGGGCTTGGCTTGGGTATACCCAGGTTCAAGTCTGAGGGGGCAGGGTTTACCCCTATTAATCGTCGTGCCTTCGGGCGGATTAGTAGGGTGTTTTCCCCCCTATCGGGTATTTGAATAGACATTCCTACTTCGAGGGAGCTCTCTAGCGCGGGCCCGGTTAAAACAACGTAAGCTAGACCTCCCGCTATCGAATCGCGACACGAAGTTTCAACGAAATTCACCTTTCAAAAAAAAAAAAAAAAAAGATGGACTAAGTTTGTGAATGTGGAGTACACTTGGAGACCACCAAGATGTAGTCACTGCAAGGTTTTTGGGCATTGTGACAGTAGGTGTGGGATTATGAAGAGTAAGGGTGCCCTTATTCAGTTATAAGTCTCAACTGTTATGTAGATATCATAGCTTGGGCCTGTTTTTACTTGGGCTTCTGTGTACGGAAAAAAAAAAGTAAATACTGCAAAGTGTCACCGCCAAGAATCGAACTCAGGTCTCTCGTGTGAAAAAGAGCGTCTCATCCAGCGATTCGAGACACTCCTATACGTTATGTTATACAGTTTAAATATCATTAAAGGGTTTGCGACTGCTTTGTTTTAATTATAATTTCCTGTCGGTATACTGAGTTGTGTTTGCATGCGTATGGTTTTGTTTGTGTTTCAAATCAGTTTTGCCATCTTTGTTTCAAATAAGTATTCAAGCTTACTAATAAGCACCAGTTTACAAGAAGGAGACTAAAATAAGCTCAAATTAGTCTCGACTTATTTGAGTTTATTACGACTCAAAAACCAAACAAAGTCAAAATTGTAAATCGATTTCGTGTAGATTTCCAAAAGCTCGTTTAAGTCACAAAAAGCATTTTTACATGAGTTAGCTTATTTTTAAGCATTCGGTTAACGGGTTGGGCCTTTTGGCCTGATATGTAAAAATAAGTTTTCAAGTAGCAATTAAGCATGTATAACTTGACGATAAGCTATACAAGCCACGAATAAGCATATAAGTCGAATAAGCACATGTCCGCGAGAGCCAAGACTTAGATTGTTTACATGTAAGTTTTCTTATTGTCACTTTAAAGTTCCAAAAACTACTTGTATCCCACATGCATTTAGCTTATGTTGTTCGAATATAGTGAATATAAGCACAAGTCATTTTCTTTGAGCTTATTAGTGTTAAGCTTGCTTAAAGATACCACACAAGTTGTCTTAAAACACAAAATGGTTAATTCTTGAATGAAGATCAAATGTATAAATGTGTATATACTCGACTGTGTAACATATATGAAACACATTCCTATTTGGTTTTTTTCAAACTAAGCTTGTGATGTTTCATATATTATAAGAGTGTTATGTATGCTTTAACGATAAATCAAACTATCTAGTTATTGAAATCGGGTTAAAATGTAACCTTGCTGTGAGAATAGAAGTGATTCGAATAGAGGAATTATGAGAACCCAATTTATAACCCGAATCCCCTACTTAACCCAAATGGACCTTCTTAAACTATCTTTCTTGCTTTCTTTTCTCCTTTGTGAATCGACAGTAACAAGGTGAGAATGAGACAAGTGTTTGTGTTTGTAAGTTTGCAAGTTGGAAATGTGTGTCTAAAAGCTTATGCCTTGACTTCCTTTTATATTAACCAAAGCATGTCCTCACCATTAAACAATTCCTAGTCTTGCATGGATTTTTGAAAAAGGAGATGTGCATGGTTGTGGTTCGTGGATATCGACTGAAAAGAAGAAAAAAGAGGCTTCCCTTCATGTTTTGTCCAAGGGGACATACTACTCAATGAGTAACAAAGTCTTGATTTGAAAAGGGATTAGTCAAAGTAGTGGGTTCAAGTTTATTTTACTCCTAGCTTATGACTTCAAAGGTTGAAGTATAGGGCGACGGCTTAATTTGTAGCCTTGGGGGAAATGGGATTTTGATTTTTATAATATTAGATTGTACAAGCATGCTTTTGTAGGTTGGTTGACAAGTATAGAATGTGGACAAGCTAGTTATGTAGAGCTTATGTGAGAGTTTGTGTTGGCCTTGTGGTGTTCGACCCAAGGGAGCAAAGGGACAAGGATGAGTATGGTGTTGGCATTACTTTAGGGCTTACAATACAACATGTAGGCAAACTAGGATGTGATGGTAATTAACTTGTAGGAGTTTTCATAAAGATTGTGGCTTATCCTAGGATTCGAAACAGAGTTCTTAAAAGAAAGGTCGAGGGATTTTAGTGTAAAAGAGGAAAATAATAGCATTTAAAATTATGGCATTAAAACTTGTACGTCGTGCATTAAAGGGTGTAAGAAAAGCTTTTGGTGGGAAATGTAATGTTTAAACTTGTGCTTAGTATGTTTGTACGTGTGCATGTAGAAGTGGTACATTGGGGTTAGGTTTCAAAGGTGGTGTTCTTGCATGCATGCATGTATTCTATGTAAATAAGTTAAGGGTTAATTCCAAAAGGGACTTTGAAAAAACTTTTTTCAAAATCTAGTATGAATAAAATGGCTTTTCTCAAAAAGATCATGTGCGAATGTGCGAATCCACAAATACTTTGACACATGTCCAGACAAAATGATACCAAACCAATAATGCAGCCCACCAATACCCCCACATGCCCAGTTGACTTTTTCAAACAAATGTGCGAACGTGCGAACGACGGCTATAAAATCTTCCAATATCTTTAGAAAATCTTACTTTTGTATCTTTCTTGGGAAATAAATATTTGTAATTTTTAAATATAAATTTGTACTTTACAAAATTTTTTTCATTTCCATAAAAATTAAACAAAAACTTCTGTACGGATCATTAACAAATACGGTTTCTTTGAGATAAGCTATGAAAATCAAACTCAAGAACACATACTGTACCGATCAAAATCAAACGATCAAAAACACATACCGATCAAAAACACATATCAAACACTGTACCGATCATTAACAAATACCAAGGGTTTCTTTGATTTTTTTGTTGTACCGATCAATGACGTCTAGAATGTAGTCTAGAATTCATGTAAGTTATATTTCTTTGATTTTTTTATAGCTATTTTGAAGAAAGTGTTTGATTTTGTTATATTTTGATTTTGTTGAAAAGTATGTTAAAACCAAATCATACCAAATCGGTTTTGGGTCAAAACCCACTTAGGGTTTAGACTAATGTTAGGGTTTGATTGTTCTTGGGGTTTGATTGTTAGGGTTTGATTGTTTTTGGAGTTTGATTGTTAGGGTTTGATATATGAATAGATCGAAACACTGACAGCCAAACCCAAAAAGAACTTAGGGTTTAGACTAATTGCATCGACTGGTTACAAAAGTGATAAATGTTTGCACAGGGATGTAATATGAGACCTTGTTGATAAATTGGTTAAGTTTTTCTAAAAATTTAAATGCTTAGCAGTTTAGGAAGCCTTTTATATTCCATTATGTTGAGTCAAGAGCTTGACTATCATCACTAAAATGTGAGAGATCCCAAGTTCAATCATGCTTGTTGCAAAAAAACTGGAAGTTGCCACACCAACTTTCCCGAAGGGGAGGGCTTTACGCGGCTTGTGTCTGTGTGGCGATGGGCGCATGCCCCGTGTATTAGTTGTCCAAAATATCCGAAACCATGGTTAGCATCCCTCCTAGAAAAATTAATGTGTCATCCCTGTATGTTGTTTTTGTTACTATGAAGTCCTAGGTAATTATTCTATTGACACGTTGAATAATTTCTGATTATCCTAGATCTTTCCCTGTTGCCATAGAGATCATACTTCGATCTACTAAATGTTCTAGTTAGCAATTTATAAAGAGGTCATAAGATCACCGAAAAGAAGGGCTATGTAAATTGGTGAATTTTAAACCTGCAACGATGATCTGAATCAACAGTGTTACACTTTTCCATTAGATACGGGTAGTCATAATCTTGACATCTAGCATTGCCTTAACTTAGATTCATGTGTCGAGATATATACTTACAAATGGCTATGATCTCTTATGGTGGTTTGTGTCTCATTAAAGTTCTTGCCTTGATTACGTCTTAAGTAACCAAGATGCTTGGTTTCATGTGAACACAGTCATCAGATGGTTTATGGTTGTGATAAGAAATATTTGGCCATAACTTTACTATATATCAATTGTACTTCTGGGCTCTCAGATGTTTCCCCTGTTGTTTGCGAATCCCTTATTTGATTCTTCTACTTTGATGTAGGTATGCTACTGCAAGTGCACGTTCGGATGGTCTTCTTTTGCTTTGTGGAGGGCGTGATGCAAATAGCGTGGTGAGTAATATGTTTTAATTAGGTCTTTTGATCATTGAGGCTTTAATGATTTCTGAAACCCTGTGTCTTTTTAGTGCTTAAGTTATTTAATGTGTTAGCTACAAATTATAGTTACTGCTTTCCAAACCTTAAAGATTCATCTTAAACAAATTTAACATAAATTATATACCATCAGTGTAGAAGCACTTGTAGAGTTTAATGTGACAGAAAACCCCATCCAATACCATAGAATAGATAAACAAGTTCATTAGATTCATTGTACTGGCTACTTTCTTGTCTCACTTATTAAGTTGGCTGTCTTATGTAATTGCTACTACCAACATATATGTTGCTATAATAAACTCATAACTCTTTGAAATGATAAGCATGTTAATTGATTATTATGGATATCACGTTTATGGTTGGAACCGATGTATGGCTTAATTTTTTAGTTCATTGATCTTATACTCGAAATGCTCTTCACATTAAGAAAATAAAGGAACATCCTGGACCCTGCAACCCCCTATGAAATGAGAAATGTTGTTTAGATTCATAAGGATGCTATATGTACCCATAAACATGATACATATTTGACTTGAGTTATATATTCATGTCTACAGCCTCTGGCAAGTGCTTATGGACTTGCAAAGCACAGAGATGGTCATTGGGAATGGGCAATTGCTCCTGGGGTTTCACCATCTCCTCGATATCAACATGCAGCGGTTCGTTCTTTTCAGAGTACTAGTGGATTGCAACGTCTCAAGCACACACTTCAACATTCAGACATGCAAGAGTATTTAATGGTGTTTATTTGTTGTTTTAGGTCTTCGTCAATGCTAGGCTCCATGTATCTGGTGGAGCACTTGGAGGTGGACGCATGGTGGAGGACTCATCGAGTGTGGCAGGTACGAATAACCCCATGTGTTTGCAATAATCTGAGAAAGCAACTATGTTGATCCTGGAATTACCAGTTCATTATACTTATATCATATATGTCATAATGTTAAGCATTTTAGGGAATGAATATTTATTTCAACTGCCCCAAAATCCTAAATGGGCTCATTAAAGGCAAGAAGGAACTTGTAGTGCATTCTGTCTTTGAGACCATACATGTTTTTCTTTCAGCGCCTGGCTTGTGTGGTAATGCACATGATTTGAAATGTTGATGCACTACTACACAAACTGGTTTTTCCCACGGTAGAATCCGTGGGAAACCCCGTGGGTAAGGGCCCTTTTCCACGGATTTCACACGGAATCATTCCGTGTGTAAAACCCTCGTGGGTAAATATTTTCCCACTGATTTTCCCACCGAGCGTTGACTTTTTTCCCACGGATATTACTGTGGATAATCCGTGGTTTTAATTTCCCACAACTTTCTCACAAACATTTTCCCACTGATTTCCCACAGTTTCTGCATCCATTTTTTCATATATATCAGTGGTTTTTTTGCCACAGATTTCCGACAAACATTTTCCCACTGATTTCCCACATTTTTAGCATCCATTTTTCACATAAATTAGTCTTTTTTTGCCACAGATTTCCAACAATTCTTTCCCACAGTTTTCTCACTACAACCTACGACGGTTTTATCACAGATTTCCCACGGAAAAATAAATTTCCTCGAATAATTCTGTGGGAATTTTGTGATTAATTAGTGGGAAATATGTGGCTAAATTCCGTGGTATTTCGGATTTTTCAGAACCTGGAAATACGAAAAACCAATATCTGAAACAATAAAAGCAATTGACAAATTACCAAAATAAACAAATCCATTACCCAAAATGCATTAATGTGTCGCCCAATGCACATAAATTTGTAATCCAAAAGACATAAGTTAGTAACGTGTTATCGGACGATGCACCATCGAAATTGTTTCCGACCTACTACAACCTAATAGTTCGAACACAAAAACTAAAGCCTAACGAGGACGGCGGCGACCCGCCGTGTTGCGACGGGGCAGCGAATTTATGGAGTTTTAAGCTGTGACGGGCTCGAACCTGATGATTTCATTTTTGTATCCGTAAGCTACTTGAGTCCGGTCATCAAGGTTCACGATAATCTTATCTAACACAGATTGTGTCCCGTCACTGCTGTAACCTCCAGCATTCTCGATCAATAGTCCCAATGGAGCTACCTCAAAAAGAAGCCTTAGCTTGGCTTTTGTTGTTGGCGATATCACATTTGTGAATACACCCTTTTCTTTCACAATAATCTGCAAGAAAAAGAGAATTAGCTCGAAAAAAATCACCAAAAAATATCTACTTTTTTCAAAGATTAGAATGAAGAGATCAACCTGGTTAACATCTGGCACCATACCACCAGTGTACCTCAAAGTGTACTTTTCTTTTACTTAGTAGTTGGTCAACTGCATTAGATGATTTAAGTAAAACTAAATCGGCAAAAAAAATGCAAGATTTCTCGATGAGTGCAATAATAAGGATTAATTAATTAAGACCTTGTCATAATCCGGGTTGTCAAAAGTGGATTTGAGGTTTCCAGGGGGAAAACATTTTTCCTTCTGAAATTTCGGTTGTTTCTTTCACATGTTGCCATTTCCCTAATCATGGAACTCGAAACTGTCAGTTTTTAATGTTTGAATAGTACAATTATCGTTAGTTATAATTGAAGACATAATTTGTTTTTCTCTAAAAAAAAAAAGAGAACAAAAGTTGGTTTCACCTTCGTCTAGGAGAAGGAACTCGTGTGTTCCAGGGAAACCCTTGATAGCAGTAACATAAGTTGTTCGAGGTCCGTAAATTAAATTCCCATGGCTGCAGCCACTTGGTCTCCTCCAGTCACACCGGTTAGCTTATCTCTTGGCCATACTCCAAAGATGGTGCCCACGGTGAAGTTTGTGTCAACAATGCTGGATCCGTCAAGGGGATCAAACGCGACACTGAATCCACCTGTCATTCACATAATCTAAATTATTAACATTATGGTTTATTATATGTCGATGATAAAGATACCTTCAAACTTATCATATAATATCATGACATGATAGTATGACGTTGGAGCGAGTATAACTGCCTATCTTGAAATTTCATCATGTCATGTATTATAAGTATAACCAAGAGTTTGGGGGTTAAAGTCTCATTGGAGGCGTTCGTAAGATAAATTGCTGTTAAAAATTGTATTAAAAGTATAACTGTATAAGTTCAATTATATCATATGTTAACGTTATATATACTCAAAATCTTGTACAAGTTTAGAAAATGTAATATTATAACCTTCGACAGGACCACCCATGTCTTGAAGCTCAGGAACTTCTTCAGAGTAAGCATATTTGCAGAAATGCGAGTGAGTCAATGCCTATAAAAGAGTTTAGCAAAAGAGGTTAGTTAGCATTTGAATATGAGTAGGCTAGCTGGTTCAAAAGGTCCTTCCAATTTTTATGTTTACAAAGTTTGGGTCTAAACAAAATACTAAAATGTTAGAAACTACACTATAAGACACATATAACCTCTTCTTGCTATATATCACAGAAAAAAATCTCGGCAACCAATATAAACCATATATTCTAACTTTGACTGAATAAGATGCACATATAATTGTTCTCATGATGGTTTTATGATTGAATAGTTACATATATTACCTTACGAAGAACATCAGTCATGCCATTTTCCTATACGGATACCGTGTTCCTATTATTATTATCATGTTAAAGCACTACTATATAATTATGTTTATAATTGAACGTTTACAACTATATGCTAATGTTTATATTATAAAAGCATTAATACATAGAGGAAGGATATGACTCAACAATGTGGTGGTGAAGTACAGACATTCACAGGGTCAGCCCTGTAATAGATTGCATATCATAAACAATTTAAGGTGCTTAGAGCTGAGACACGGGGTGTGCAAACAGTAACAGTTATTAACAATTATAATTTCTTTTCCCAAAAGAAAACATACTTCTAAGATTTAACGCTTACAAAAAACATTATAGTTGAATCACAGGAAATGGTATATCACTAGCTTATCTATATATTATGAAGGCACCTGCTTCTAGTATCCAACAACCCGAAGTGTCAATCACATATTTCATGCCCTCACTATAACTCAATGGCAAACAATTAAACGAGTAAAAATCCATTCTTCAACACAAACTGAGATCTGGTAATAGTATAAAGATTATAGTTCTGTTAAAACAATAAACAAACACAGTTTAAAAATAACAAGAGGAGGAGGCCTAGACTTTATTAAATTTTAAACCACCTGGCACCGAGTTATCTCGTTGAACACATATCAATGTCAGCTTTAAACACACAAAAACTAAATATTTGGGACGAACAGGAATAATAACTTTACTCAAACGGAGACCAGGACACGGACTTGACCAGACAAGGTCATAACCAGGCTTTGGGTTTGAATAGTTTGGGCCGGCTTTTTCTATATTCTTTTTTGTTTGGTTTTGTAATTAATCTAAACTTTGTGGCTGCATATTTTCATGCTTCAACACATGATCAGAATACAATATATGATACGGCAGAGGTATTTGCCAGACAGGTGGGAGTCACTTATTGCCCTTCCCGTACCTTCATTTTTTAAATTATTGATTGTTCTCTTTCATTCCATATGCATCATACTTTCAGTTAACTGTTAGTAATTAGCAAAAATAATTGTTTCAAGATGTGATTATTAATGACGGTAACTATACACTAAACGCAGCTCATACACCGGCACAGCTACACACTAAAGCCCAGGCACATGCCTTGTTATGTTTTTCTCATGAGGCAACCATCAATTATACACAAAGCAGATTGTTAGCAAAAAATAACTTTGAATGAAAGAATAATTTACCTTTTAACAGCTGGTGGTGGTGGCTAGGTCGGCGACGGCAGTGGCACTGTGGTGGTCGGGGACGACACTTAAACACAACAATAAATAAACAATAATTAACAAAATACAAAAATAAACTAATAAAAATTAACAAAACATACATAAAAAAAAATTAAATGCATACCTTTTATAAAGATGAAAGAAAGGGGAAGATCGAAAGAAAGAAAGAAAGAGAGAAAAATTGAAAAAGAGGAAGAGAAGGTGGTGCTAGTGTGGTGGGGCAGCCGGCGGTGGTGTGAGACGGGATGGAGCAGCGGCGGTGGTGTGGTGTTTTTGGTAGCAGATTAAATGAGAGGAAGATAAATGAGATAAAGTGTAAGTGTAGATCTGGGTTTTGGTAAGGCAAATAAATGGCGGCTTATTTGACTTTTGGTGAAATTTTTGGTAAAATGAAATTTTGTGGAGGATTTATTATAAATACTTTTATTTAATATATAATTAAAATTAAAATTAAATACTTTAAAAAAATTAATTAATTTAATTTAATATAAATACTTTTATTTAATATATCATTAAAATTAAAAAATGTAATTTAATTTAATATAAATATTTTATTTAATATATAATTAAAATTAAAATTAAATAGTTTTAAAAAATTAACTAATTTAATTTATAGTTGTACACGAGATATTCAACAAATGATAGCACTTTTAAGTATTTGAGGTGTCCCAAAAGAATTCTTTTTGAAATTACTAAAAGAAACATTAGAAGATACTCAAAGAGTATGTCTTGATCAACGAGATGTTTAGCTAATGATTCGAGATGATATGGTTCTACACGAGATGTTTAACGAATGAGACGATATGATATGGTTCTACACGAGATGTTTAACGAATGATTCGAGATGATATGGTTCTACACGAGATGTTTAACGAATGAGACGAGATGACATGGTTCTACACGAGATGTTAAACGAATGAGCCAAGCAATTATGGAACTCGCGCTCAACAACAAAGTTCCAGCTTATCTTGTTCTAGTTTGAAAGTTGCAATTCCTAACTATGGGCCAATGGTTAACAACTATGTCTCACCAGGCGTAAAGCAGTTTATTAACTCGCCTGTTCGTTTAACGAATGAGCCGAGTTGACATGGTTCTACACGAGATGTTTAACGAATGAGCCGAGATGACATGGTTCTACACGAGATGTTTAACGAATGAGACGAGATGACATGGTTTTACACGAGATGTTAAACGAATGAGCCAAGCAATTATGGAACTCGCGCTCAACAACAAAGTTCCAGCTTATCTTGTTCTAGTTTGAAAGTTGCAATTCCTAACTATGGGCCAATGGTTAACAACAATGTCTCACCAGGCGTAAAGCAGTTTATTAACTCGCCTGTTCGTTTAACGAATGAGCCGAGTTGACATGGTTCTACACGAGATATTTAACGAATGAGCCGAGATGACATGGTTCTACACGAGATGTTTAACGAATGAGACGAGATGATATGATTCTACACGAGATGTTTAGCGAATGATCTGAGATGGTATGGTTCTACACGAGATGTTAAACGAATGAGCCGAGATGATATGGTTCTACACGAGATGTTTAGCGAATGATCCGAGATGGTATGGTTCTACACGAGATGTTTAACGAATTATCCGAGATGATATGGTTCTACACGAGATGTTTAACGAATGAGCCGAGATGATATGGTTCTACACGATATGTTTAACGAATGAGCCGAGATGATATGGTTCTACACAATATGTTTAACACAGACTTTGATAGCACTTTTAAGCATTTGAGGTGTCCCAAAAGAATTCTTTTTGAAATTACGAAAAGAAACATTAGAAGATACTCAAAGAGTATATCTTGATCAACGAGATGTTAAACGAATGAGCCGAGTTAACATGGTTCTACATGAGATGTTAAGCGAATGATCCGAGATGGTATGGTTCTACACGAGATTTTTAATCAATCGCTAATCACACGCTAATCACAATTATTTTTTTGTTTATATGGTGCCGACGCCATGTCGTCGGCATAATATTGGCGGGTCAAACTCTCGCCCAAGTTTTCACTAGTTTTTGAAAAGACAAACATTGTTATAATTATACCGACGACATGTCGTCGGTATTTTGTCATCAAAAAAATTCAACGCAACCTTGGCTTGGTCAAGCATGTTTTTTGTCATTTAGTGTTTGATGCCGACGACATTATGTCGTCGGCGTGGTTTTCGTTGCCCGTTCTATGTTTTCTTGTAGTGATAGTTACACGTTCATGCATATACATGTCCGTATACCTACATACAAAACATCTATACACACACAGAAGATCATAAACGGGCATACGGAACATATACGTGTAGATATCCACATATATACAATGATTTGTTACACATATATGTTATACCTAAACTTAGACATACACTTGTGATACTAGCATAAATAGTTACATTAATAAACAATCACATAAAATATTAAACTACAAACACATATGAAGCCATACTAAGTAATGTGGGAGTCTGTAAGCATACACAAACATCAAAACGGTATTTTTGTGGGAAATTCGTGGGTATTTACACACACATATTTCCCACGGATTTGACACATTTGTGGATAATCGGTATGAAATTACCGACAACTTTCCCACGGGCATAATAATTTTCTTTTACTTTTTAATATAGGTACACATATACACGTCCGTATACCTACATACAAAACATCTAAAGATACAATGAAGGTCGTAAACGGACATACGAAACATACATGTGTAGATATTAATACATATGCAATGGTTTGTTACCTAAATAAGTGATACTTGCATAAATAGTTACATTAATAAATAGACACATATAATATGAAACTACAAATACATATGAATACATACTAACTAATGTGAGAATGTGTAAGTGCACACAAACATAAAAATGATATTTTGTGGGAAATCCGTAGGTATTTACACGCATATTTTCCACGGATTTATCACACTGGTATTTACACATATAGACCGTGTGAAATCCGTGAGTAATGTAGCTAAAATATGCCACGGACTTTTGGCCGTGGCTAATATGTGTGAAATCTGCGACAAGTTTCCCACTGAAGTTTAATCAACACAAATAGTGTGAATATTGTTGCAAATCTGTGGGAAATTTGCGACGGATTTGCCACAAAAACTTGGTCAACAATTTAGTGTGTAAATAGTGGGAAATCCTTGGGAAAATTACGACATATTTCCCACGGAAATTTGGTCAATAATTTAGTGTGTAATTTGTGTGTATTCCGTGTGAAATTTCCCACAAATTTTTTTCGTGTGTAAAGTTTGTGGGTAAAACCAGTTTGTGTAGTAGTGATGTTAGTATGTTACATAGTGGTTTTTTAAACAATAGGAGGTCGTTCATGGCAACCGCAAAAAAAGTGTGGAAGAGCATGAAGTAGAACATAAATCACTAGACCTATATGGAATATTGTGGGAATATGATACTTGATCAAGCTATAAATTATAAGTAAAGCGAAGTTGGTAATGGATTTTGGGAATAACCATGGTTTACGTTTGAACCTTACATTTTAATGGGTATCGTGCCTTTGCTTAGACTACCGAAAGGCTATTGCAGAGATCTAGAGTTCAAAGTATTGCTACTAACAAGTAGCATGTGCAAGTACTATACAATATAGGCTCATAGTTTGAGGAATGAAATAGAACAAACTAAAATGACATAAGGGAGACATGATGAAAACTAATTATACTAACAACTATAATTGATGCCTCTCCACTACATGCTGTTCTTTCTGAAACCCTATTGGGAAACAGTCCATCACTAGTTTTAAATGGTGGTCCATAAATATTTCTTCTTCCTGTTTAATAATGGCATAATAGTTTATTTGAGTTGATTTATTAAGAAGAGAATGTTGAAGGTGTATGTCAATGTGGTCCATTTTTTTTTCTCTGCTTCTATGATCTTATCACATGTTTCTCGCTACTTTTTTTCATACTTTTTTCCCATGTATAGTTCTTGATACAGCGGCAGGAGTGTGGTGCGATACGAAATCTGTTGTGACCTCTCCACGGACAGG
The DNA here is from genome assembly GCA_021014915.2 of Artemisia tridentata subsp. tridentata. Lineage (NCBI taxonomy): Eukaryota > Viridiplantae > Streptophyta > Magnoliopsida > Asterales > Asteraceae > Artemisia > Artemisia tridentata. Next base: position 18,681,373 of record CP139501.1, on the reverse strand, counting down.
TAGATACAGTGCTGATGCTGCTGGTGGAGATGCTGCTGTTGAATTGACAAGGCGTTGTAGGCATGCAGCTGCTGCTATAGGTGATCTAATATTCATCTATGGTGGTTTGCGTGGAGGTAAGACCTGATCCAACGTTGTACATTCCTGTACCCATTATAATCAGATAGCTAATTTTTCAGATCTTATGACTTAAGCACCTTGTTTCTGTATATTATCTTTAGAAAGCAATAATTACTCAATTTATATCTCATATCTGGTGGCTTATTTCAATTTTTCTTTCATTACATGTGTATTGTTAGATGATCTTTTAGTTGCCGAAGACTTGGCTGCTGCTGAAATGACATCAACAGCATCACATGCAGCAGCTGTTGCTACATCCTCCAACTCACAGGTAGGGAGGTTACCTGGACAGAGTGCATTATATGTAGTTAGTTCTTGATTTTATTCTTTCTACACACAAAAAAAAAAAAATGATTCTTGCCAATTTTGAAGTTATGATATAAATTGTTTGACTCTCAAAAGTCAACTATCACATTATTAAATGCTGACTTAGCTTATTATATATTTGCTTTTGGTAGGCTGGTCCGGGGACCATTGCAGAAGCTATGATCCGAGGACTTCCAATAATTCTAAATGACTACATAGCCGGGCAGGTAATTATTATTAAAATTTTAAAATGATTTTCTTCCTTTACTTATTTGCTGACCAAGAAACAACTTTTAAAGATGATGGTAGGTGTGGAAGGTCGTTTAGCTGTTCTAGAGCGGTTAGTCCAACCAGGTAAGGTTCCGACTGCTGTTGCGGGTTCCAGTGATGTTACGGATGTTGTTCAAGATTCACATGTATTTATTTACTATTAAGAAGCCTATGGAAGGCTCACGCTGTCTTAAATTTTAAAAAATTTCTAATTGTTGTGAAATCACAAACCAATTAAACATGTCACGTTTTTTATTGTTAGGTTTTGGTAATTAAAACCTGAATATGTATCGTAAACTGTTATTTGATTGCTAGTGATTTGAAAAAACTGTTACATAGTTAGATGGCTGTTTTGGGAAATCAAACTTCACACAATTTTACAAAACAATTTTCAAGTGCGAGCATTGGAAACCTTTTGCTTTTTTCTTTGCAATCGATCCAAGTAGGGCTGTAAACGAACTGAACGTTCAGTGAACATTTCATGAACCGTTCGGTAAAAAGTTCGTTTATGTTCGTTTATTTATTAAATGAACGAACATGAACAATATTTTACGATCGTTTTGTTAAACGAACGAACATGAACAAAAGTCATGTCCGTTTATTTATGTTCGTGAACGTCCGATTATGCGTTTGTTAACGTTCGTTTATGTTCATTTATTTATTTATGTTCATATATCATATCTTTTAATTGCATAATATTAAAACTAGTTTGTTTAAACAAAACAACACTTATAAAACAATATTAGATGTATCATTTAAAAAAGTTTATGTTTGTTTGTCTATGTTCATTTATGTTCGATCGTTTATGTCCGTTTAGCGTTCGTTTAGTGTCTTAATGAACGAACATAAACGAACATGAACAACTCATTTTCTTAATAAACGAACATGAACAAGAAAATTCGTCCGTTTAAACGTTCGTGTTCGTTTATTTGTCCGGTTAAAATTAAATGAACGAACATGAACAAGGCTCCGTTCGTGTTCGTCCGGTTCATTTACAGCCCTAGATCCAAGTGTTGTATCATTCCGGTGGTAATCGGCTATTCTATGGGAATCTTTGGGGGGAAACGGATCAGCGTGTAGATTCGGGCATCCTTGAACCATAGATGGTCGGTTTACTTAACCCTGTAGAGTTGGGCTTAGATATCGGGCCTCAGATTATTCATCCTGCTTGTGATTAAGCCACGGCGGAGGTAGTCTGTACTCCCAATCAGGTTTGAACTACACGGGCAACTGTTTTGACAGCTTGTGATCTTGCGAAGACTTAGTGCATGGCGGTACACACAATCTTGTAAATTCTTTTGCAAAATTTTGTGAGCTTTAATTTTTCACTAACGGTTAGTTTATGGATATGATAAAGTATTTGGAAAGTTTAATTTACCTTGAATTCAAAGTTGTGTGTTAAGGAGCCTATGGTAGAGCAGCCAAATGTTGCTGATAAGGAGCCTATGGTAGAGCCTGTTTTAAAATCATCTGGAAAGGAGCCAAATGTTGCTGATGTTGATGTTGAGGTTGCTGGTGTTGATGCTGGTGTTGATGTTGATGTTGAGGTTGCTGATGTTGATGTTGAGCAGCCAAATGTTGCTACTAAGGAGCCTTTGGTAGAGTTTGTTTTAATAAATAGTCGTTAACATATATGATTTTTTTATTTATGTATTTACAATTTTTTTCCTTTTTTAAAGTCATCCGTTACAAATGTGCGAATTTGCGACTTGGCCAAATGTGCGAACTATTTTTTTTCCTTTTTTAAAGTCATCCATTACAAATATACTTACTGTTTCTACATGGCATAAAGTACCATGAGTACGTCTCGTATACAAATATAGTGGTTATAAATTATGTGTTTTATAACGTGTCTCTATATGTGGTTGTTGTAAAGCGAAAATGTATTTAATTTTTAGATGTGCAAATTATATACTTATTGTTTCTACATGGCATAAAGTACCATGAGTACGTCTCTTATATAAATATAGTGGTTATAAAGTACGTGTTTTATAACGTGTCATCATATGTGGTTGTTGTAAAGTGATATGTACTTAATTTTTAGATGTGCGAATGTGCGACTTAGCCAAATATGCGAATTATATAATCATTGTTTCTACATGACATAAAGTACCATGAGTATGTCTCTAATACAAATATAGTGGTTATAAATTATGTGTTTGATAACGTGTCCCCATATGTGGTTGTTGTAAAGTGAAAATGTATTTAATTTTTAGATGTGCGAATGTAAGACTTGGCCAAATGTGCGAATTATATAATCATTGTTTCTACATGACATAAAGTACCATGAGTACATCTCTTATATAAATATGGTGGTTATAAATTATGTGTTTTATAACGTGTCCCCATATGTGGTTGTTGTAAAGTGAAAATGTACTTAATTTTTAGATGTGCGAATGTGCGAATTGGCGAAATGTGCAAATTATATACTTATTGTTTCTACATGGCATAAAGTACCATGAGTACGTCTCTTATACAAATATAGTGGTTATAAATTATGTGTTGTATAACGTGTCCCCATATGTGGTTGTTATAAAGTGAAAATGTACTTAATTTTTAGATGTGCGAATGTGCGACTTGGCCAAATGTGCGAATTATATATTTATTGTTTATACATGGCATAAAGTACCATGAGTACGTCTCTTACACAAATCTAGTGGTTATAAATTATGTGTTCTATAACGTGTCTCCATATGTGGTTGTTGTAAAGTGAAAATGTATTTAATTTTTAGATGTGCGAATGTGCGACTTGGCCAAATGTGCGAATTATATATTTATTGTTTATACATGGCATAAAGTACTATGAGTACGTTTCTTATACAAATATGGTGGTTATAAATTATGTGTTTTATAACGTGTCTCCATATGTGGTTGTTGTAAAGTGAAAATGTATTTAATTTTTAGATGTGCGAATTGGCCAAATGTGCGAATTATATATTTATTGTTTATACATGGCATAAAGTACCATGAGTACGTTTCGTATACAAATATAGTGGTTATAAATTATGATTTGTATAACTGATCCGTGCTAAAGTGTATATATAAATAATATGCAGACGGATACGCGTGAATAAAGACAAATCAACCCTTAGGAAAAGGCTAACTTGCAAAAACTCACGTTGTGTGTGTGATACCAGGTAAGTGATTACCCGGGTCGTTTCCCAACGAGGATGGAATGGACAACCGTTTGAGGTTCTAGATTAAAGTGACTGATGATATAGAATTTTTGCTTGTTTTTTTTTTTTTAATTTTCTAATTAACAAATGAGAAACAAATTCTCAAAAGAAAATTAAGATTTAACACAAATTATATTAAAAACGCGTAACGGGAAATCTAAAAACGGGACTAAAACCAAAATATTAGAAAACTAATCTTACAAGTTCAAAATTATTTTTCTTATAGCCTAAATAATAAAGGAAAATTTTAGAAAAAAGATTTATATTTTTCTGACTTTTATATTTTTTATTATGAATTAAAAACTAAATTACTCGAATTAAATGATTGAAAATACTAAACCTAATTAGAAAAATCTGAAACTTTTTCTAAAAATACTTTATTTTAAAACAGTTCTAGGAAAAATAAAGACAAGGACCCAGCTTATTCAAATAAGCTGTAAATAAGCTAATTAATTCGTATAAGCTTAAAATGAAAAAGGGTTTAAATAATAATAGGTGTAGGGATTAACCAGAACAAGACCCTAGGGCAGTTGGTTAAGTGTGTGTGTGTTTATCTGAGAGACCAGGGTTCGAATCCCACCCCTGGCCTTTTTGCTTTTATTTTCTTTTTGTGATTTTTATTGTTGAAACAGATTAAGTACAAATTAATAAGCAAATTTGATAACTACCACTTTTTATGAAAATCACTAATAAGCTCAGAAATCAGCTATGATTGCTGATCAGTGGGCAAAAATGGAAATAAGCCCAAGGATTGGCCAAATTACTGATAAGCTATGCAATAAGCTAAAAGCAAAGATGAAATAAGCAAAACAACAAATAATAAGCTAAGATGAACACTGATTAAGCACTAGAAATCAAGAACAAGCACTGATTAATCACAAATTAAGCACAAAAGTTGCTGTTTGCACAGGGCACTTTTTTGGATTTCTAGGAAATTTCAAGCTTATATTTAAGCACTTAAATGATTACTAATCTCCAAAAAGGATGATGATTCTTAAACTTCACCTACTGAGGATTACTTAAAACCAAAAATCAGGCCAATGGAAGCTTATTTGTGGCTTAAAAATAAGCTAGAAAATTGGCTCAATTAACCAAATCCAACACTGATGACTCAGTGTTGAGTTTGTTTGATCAGGCAATTTTGAGCTTGATTCAAAGCTTGAATAAGGTAAACTAATGACTGAATTTGAGAATTAAGCAAAAGTAGACTAGCAAACTACTGGAAACCAAAAACTTAAGCTAAGATTAACACTAATAAGCACTTTAAATGGAACAAGAAAATGTTGTGCAGACCTGCACTAAGGTCTGTGATATGCAGACTTGTGCAGAGTGGCATAAACCACAAGAACCCTTAACTAACTTTTGCAATTACACTGAATGGGTCCAAAGGACCTCAGAAATACCAAAGATAAGGGTCAAATGAGCTTGTAGCTTATATTGGCTTATTTGGACAGTTGAGGCTTTAGGATTATCACAGTTGGCTCAAAACCACTAAATCTATCAATTTGGCTTTAAAGAACTTAGAGACAACTAATTCTAAACAAGTTAAGTAGGATTAAAGTTGATGAAATGGTAAATGCACAGTACAAGGCTAATATGCCCAAAATTAAGCTTTAAACCAAACACTCCTTTATGTTGAGCTGATTTGGAATTTCAAAGAAAACAGGCTTTATTAAGCTTAGATTTGAAATCTAAAATAACAACTGAGTGTGACAAGCACTAAATAGTAATCTTGAAATGAAAACAAGCAGTCTAATAAGCTATTCTATATATAAGCTAATTTTGGCTTTTTGTAGGTTTTTTAAGAAAATAAAACAAAAGTTATTAAACACTGATGATATTGATGAAATAACACTACAAACTATTAATAAACATAAAACAACAATAATAAGCTAATATTAAGCTATTGTACAGTAAATACACAAAACTTGAAAAATAAGCTTACAACTGAATGGATTATAGAACAAAGGACTAAGGATCAGAAACACCTAGCTTGTCAAATACAAGCTTGAAAACCACTTTCCACCTTCCAAAGTAGCTTATCTCTTCTGAACAGCTTATTGTGAGCTTATGTTGACTTTGTTGACTTTCTTCATCATTTGAAATTTGAACAGCTTATTTCTAATATAAGCTTACACAAAGCTATGAAAAGCTTTCATAAGCTTATAGGGAGGGTGTTTATGGCTTTTGAGTGATTCTTAACAACTGAACAACTTAAAAATGAATTACAGGAAACTTGAAATTTATTAAACTTGAAAACTGAGTACAATGGTGCTTGAAACAAGAACACTTAGACTGAATTTAACTTGAATTAACAACTGATAACTTGAAATTACAAACTATGATAACTAAATATTAAAAACGATTACTGGAAATTAACTACTCCTATTACAAGCTACAATGTCGACTATTTATACTACAAACTAAGTGGGATATGCTCCTTATCTTCCTCTGATCATCTCTGCACCTTTGGATTGGATTCTCATGATCTCAGCCATTGAAATGGATTTTGGCGCCAAAAAGGAGATAGTGGAAAAATCCACTATCTCTGATAATCTTGAAAATTGGGGAAGAAACATTAATTGCTTTTGGTTTGTTAGGTGGAGTGGGATAGGAGAAAAGGGTGAGGTGTGGTGGTATTGCAGGGATAAGAGGTGAGGTGGGGGTGGTTTCTGGTTTGGCGGTAAATGGTTTTGAGGAAGAAGGTTTGACCGAAGTCAAACCTTTTGTTTAACTAAAAAAGTCGGGGTTGGGCTTTGTTTTTAAGTGGGCTTGGGTTTATTTGTCTGGGTTGGGTTATTAGTGTGGGTTTTATTTTAGGATTGGATATGGATTGGATTTAAGATAAACCTTAGGGACTAAAATTGTACAATGCTGAAAATCCAAGGACCAAAGTTGCCAAAAGTGAAAATTAATTCCAGGGACCATTTGTGAATTTCCATTTTTGAATGCCCAGGGACTATTTTTGCCATTTATGAAACTTTGCTCATTTTTCAACTGTTTTCAATTCTTTTGCACATGAAACAGATAAAAACACAATTCAAGGATATTTTCTGTATTTTGAAGCATTTCTGAGTGTTTTTAAATGTTTTTGCAGTTCAGATGGGACAAAAATGATGAGTATTTACACACTCATCAATAACGTGTCCCCATGTGTGGTTTGTTGGAATTTAAATATCTTGACATTCAAATAAATAAATAAACATCAAAGCACGTATAATAGCGGAAGCAAGATTCTTTATTTAACATGTATAAAGTATTACCGAATATTAAATAGGAACATACCGTTATGATCCTAGCAAGAACAAGGATCAAATCTTCTTTCTCCTTCACTTGAGCAATCAAACGGATTAACGTGGAACCCCTTACCTTTTTGTTCCACAATCCAAGATTAATATCTAAAGTAAGATATTACTGAGCTCTCGAACACACGTACTATTACTCGATCAAAGGTTGATGCTAGTGAATGAACACAATTATTAAACCAAAACTATTTTGTTCAATAAACCTTGAATCTATTATTCAAGAAGGAAGTAAATAATAAAATCATTCTTGCACCCACATACTGTACGATACATATGTAGAATATATATCATGTGATATTATTTATCATGCATAGTACGATACATATCTTTTACTAATATATAATACATATATCAAAGCTACTGTATATTATATAGTGAAAGCATATCACTGTACGATGCATATGCAAGGAATAGAAAAGTCAATTGACCTTTTTGTATATATTAATATGTCGTATCTTTTGAAGACTTGAGGTTTGTTTATATAGCCTCCAAACTTGTTCTCCAAGTTTGAGTCTAATACCTCCTCAAGTTCTAAAACTCGACACTCAACCCCCTCATTTATTTACTAACAGCCATTAGTCAATTTCATTAATTACTTTAACGTCCGTTAGTTATATTTCGTGTCCAAATAATTAAAATATATAATAGTTATATATATTAATTATTCCTTTGAGCATTCATACGTAAAGTGTGCAATCCCTCAGTCCCGGGTTCGATTCTAGTCATACACGATTTAATATTTTTCCAAAACTCTAACAGCTCCCACTTGAAAATCTATTAAAAGGGTAATGACATTGGTTAGCGTCTAGCAACACGCCAATGCCCCTAGTACAACTCGGGTGGTGGCCTCCTGGAAAAAACCACTTGATTAATCATCATACTTATCCTTTTGTTCTAATACTACATTAATAAAGATATGAATCTAAGTCATTCTTTATTAATAATTATGTTTCTCGTTGTTTATGATTGAGCAAGATTACCAAATCATCTGAACTATTCAGGGGAGATCTTGGGTGCGGCCGCACAAACATCTTGTCAACCCTACGAGGGGCCCAACAGTATTAAACTCCAAACAATTTGAAGGAACAAATTCTATCTTGACTACGAGCATAACACATGCACTTCGCAACGCTTCCCAAAATAATCCGTATAGTTACCAGTTACGTATAGCGTTAAATTGAATCAAAGAAATGCACTACATGCATGACATTTATCTGGCATCTCAAGTCTGAGGATAACTATATAATCATGATTTACTTGATGACAAGATCCATAAAGTAAACTCATGTGGCGGGATAAGCCCTATACTTAAACATTTTAAATATCATGTGAAATTGGTATGACAACGCATCAATATACTTTCAAGTATATTCTACCAATACTCAGATTTGCCTTAATTTAATGATATTCCCATATCATTAACTGGCAACGGATAATTTAGAATATATAAACATATTCAAGGATATAAACATGCAAATATAGGATATATTATTAAGAAAATGATAAACAAACATAACCATTATTTTATTTCATTAAAATAATAACTATTCAATAACATCCCATTATCCAAACACTAAAATAGATCAATGCATGATAATACCCATTAATGAATTATGCCTCAAGTCATGTCAAACATACTTGTTGACAAGGCATAAATCAACTAATTTTGATCTATGAGATTTTCGAGAATACTTATTTCAAGAATTCAATTAATGAAGTTCTTGTATGTGTGCTATCAATTATCTTGATAATGCCAAATAATATTTCATACATACGTGACATCCTCAACCACGAATTTATGACAAGCAAACTATCAAACCTTTTATAGTTTAAAGTATTCTAATTCTTTAATGTAAAATGCAACTATGCTTACAGTTAAGCATAACTAGTACACATGGCTATAAACTAGGATGAAATCCTACCACGACTAGTATTGAGTGTCATCTCAATCTTATCAGCATCATTGTATGCAAACAACAATATGCTCTTTAAAATCCCGTAAACTTTAATATCCAATGTGTAATGTTTGATACCTTCCAATCTTTCGAGATTTGTCGGCTATATCAATTACGCAACAATTGCCATATGGTTCATATTTAGAATTCAGGAGATATTCCAGGATGAAGATGTTAATTCTAAATCTAACCATATCCATTACACTTAGTTATCTAATAACCTTTCAATTAGATATTAATGTTGTCAAATCATCTTTCATCAAGCATGATACAACAAACAACATGATGTACATGAAAAATCCTTGTGTCAAACTTAGATTTATTCATGTCATATCTTTTCAAAGATATGTATCTATCTAGACTTTCTAATAGTACAATCATATTTATTAGAATCAATAATTTTACCACTTATGTTTATAATAAACATATATTCCAAGGTTGTATTTTCTAAATCTTCACGTGAAGTTTCATTCCAAATTAATACTTAACATTTAATGTTAAATGGAATGTTACTTCCTATATGTTATACAACATATATGAAATAAGAAAATATATGTAAAACTCCCACTAGCTTTTAGAAATATTAAGAGATTGTCTTATTTTAATTATAAATCAAAACTAGGATTTAATAATTAAACATAAGTGTATCTCCTAGATGCATTAATACATTCATAAATGATTGCACTTTGTATACTTCCAAAGATTATTTTAATTCAAATACTCCTTTCAATTACTTATCGTCCTCGCATAAGTAATTACTCAAGAAAGAGTTTTGATATTCCATTGTTAATTTCATATAAATGAAACTAAGAATGACAATCATAATCTTTATACATTTAATGTGCTTAGAAAGAATTCCAATCACAGTTAATTGCTTAAGTGTGTTTGATAATCTTTTCATACATTAAATATGTATACAGAATTGTCCATTATGATTTCTACACAGGAATTTAAATCTCTAGGATTTTTATTCCTTTTGAGAAACTCATCATTATTCTATAGTGTAACTATAGAGTTCAAGATTAATTAAGTTTCCAAAACTAATTATCTTTATGGACTGCATCTAATCATTCATAGTATGAGTAACTTGCCAAATTCAATATTTGCAATTCATCAACAGGTTTACCATAATCCTGTAACTCATAATCCTCAACATATTATACAAATATTTGAGATATCCTTGCGGATCTATGAATGAGTATTCCTTCATCTTGAGATTTAACATTTACATGTTAATCCTCAGCATGACATTTGCTAGTGTGTTTTAGAAGATCATGTATCTTGTAATTTTATCTTTTTAAGATAAAACTCCCACTTGCCTTTTGCAATTTATAGACTATCTATAAATACTTTAGCAAGTAGAGCACCATAAAATTGTTCTCTTTTGGGACATTACAAATACACATTGACAGTTCCTTACATGAAGTTTGTTAATAACCTACTCAAAATAGTTTTAACAAATTCAGAACTTCAATTTTAAGACTTAATGTGATTTATCACATTCCATAATAAATGGTATCTTATTAATCTTCTAGGTTGGAGTCTAATTGAGTATATACAATGCATACTCAATTTCCTAACCTTGATAACAATTTTGGAAGAAAAGAAGATATAGTTATCTTTAATCAAACAATATAATAAGAGTTTGATTTTTTATTTTTTTTTCTAACTGAACGTACCATAACCATTATGTATTTCATTTAGGATTAATATTGTAAGACAATCTTACAATATGTAAGATAAATATATTTTGTTTGGTTTATCTATTTACCAACTAAATCAGCTTAATGGTATAATAGAATTTCCAAGCCAATGCATGCTATATAACATAAATACTTTTTAACCAAGTCACTTCATGTCCATGTCTTAACAAGAAGACATAAACTGTTATAATCCCAATTTACGTTATAAATCATTGATCAACTCAATGACTTCTTGTATATGTCTTAATTAAAACATAACAAGTTAACATCTTACTTTATTATAAGTCTTGTAACAATTAAAAGACTTCATATTTATATCTTTACAATAAAATATAAATATGCATAACTAAAGTAATCATGAACACCACAATTTGGTTTCAATAGTATTTCAAGTTAATTTATTTACTTCATATATTTATGACATTCCAAGAATACATAAACATTCAAATTTGAAGTAGTATTAGATTACTTTATCGCATTATCATATTGACACTTGTTCTAATAAGAATATAATTTAGAACTTGCAAATTAACATAGTTTCATTACATCAGTTGATCTGCTAGTAATGAAAGTATGTAATTTACCTTGTCATTAATATCTATGTCAAGGTCTCACTTACGCTAGATATTAATTCCAAGTGTTCTATTTATTAGATGTGAATAAATCACATTAGAACATTAATTCTCTTACCTTGCAGTCAAGATAATCCTTTAAATCATATTCCTTTGTGTTGTTGCTTGCACACAATTAAGATTTCTCGCACTTGTGCATGGAACAACATCATGTATCAGATAAACAACACGTCACACGTTTGTTTAATGTGATCAATATGATTGTGTCATAGATATTAGTAGATATAGAATCACATTGTCAAGTAAGGAAACGTACATGACTATCCTTAAGCCAAAAGTGTCTATAATTGGAAAGTAATTATCTCAAGAGATTCTTGAGATAATCCGGGTTACTACCAAGATAACAAACTTGTAGCTCCCACTGAATTACAGATCATTACATTTAATATATATTATTTAGTAATTACAACACTCTGCTCCCACTGGATTTGACAACATGATAAGTGTTTCATAACCAGTAAAAGCAAATAGTATGCTATTTACTTTCCTACACCTTTGAGTAATCATATACGTAACAATTACTTAGGTACTATATAGTGAAAGCATATCACTGTACGATGCATATGCAGGGAATAGAAAAGTCAATTGACCTTTCTGTATATATTAATATGTCGTATCTTTTGAAGACTTGAGGTTTGTTTATATAGCCTCCAAACTTGTTCTCCATGTTTGAATCTAATACCTCCTCAAGTTTCAAAACTCGACACTCAACCCCCTCCTTTATTTACTAACAGCCATTAGTCAATTTCATTAATTACTTTCACGTCAGTTAGTTATATTTTGTGTCCAAAAAATTAAAATATATAACAATTATACCTATTAATTCTTCCTTTGATCATTCATACGTAAAGTGTGCAATCCCTCAGTCCCAGGTTCGATTCTAGTCATACACGATTTAATATTTTTCCAAAACTCTAACATGGTTGTTGTAAAGTGAAAATGTATTTAATTTTTAGATGTGCGAATGTGCGACTTGGCTAAATGTTCGAATAATATACTTATTGTTTCTACATGGCATAAAGTACCATGAGTACGTCTCTTATACAAATATGGTGGTTATAAATTATGTGTTTTATAACGTGTCCCCATATGTGGTTGTTGTAAAGTGAAAACGTATTTAATTTTTAGATGTGTGAATGTGCGACTTAGCCAAATGTGCGAATTATATAATCATTGTTTCTACATGACATAAAGTTCCATGAGTACATCTCTTATAAAATATATGGTGGTTATAAATTATGTGTTTTATAACGTGTCCCAATATGTGGTTGTTGTAAAGTGAAAATATACTTAATTTTTAGATGTGCGAATGTGCGAATTGGCCAAATGTGCGAATTATATACTTATTGTTTCTGCATGGCATAAAATACCATGAGTACGTCTCTTATACAAATATAGTGGTTATAAATTATGTGTTGTATAACGTGTCTCCATATGTGGTTGTTGTAAAGTGAAAATGTATTTAATTTTTAGATGTGCGAATGTGCGACTTGGCCAAATGTGCGAATTATATATTTATTGTTTATACATGGCATAAAGTACCATGAGTACGTTTCTTATACAAATATGGTGGTTATAAATTATGTGTTTTATAACGTGTCCCCATATGTGGTTGTTGTAAAGTGAAAATGTACATAATTTTTAGATGTGCGAATGTGCGAATTGGCCAAATGTGCGAATTATATACTTATTGTTTCTACATGGCATAAAGTACCATGAGTACGTCTCGTATACAAATATAGTGGTTATAAATTATGTGTTTTATAACTTGTCTCCATATGTGGTTGTTGTAAAGTGAAAATGTATTTAATTTTTAGATGTGCGAATGTGCGACTTGGCGAAATGTGCGAATTATATACTTATTGTTTCTACATGGCATAAAGTACCATGAGTACGTCTCTTATACAAATATAGTGGTTATAAATTATGTGTTTTATAACGTGTCCCCATATGTGGTTGTTGTAAAGTGAAAATGTATTTAATTTTTAGATGTGCGAATGTGCGACTTGACCAAATGTGCGAATTATATAATTATTGTTTCTACATGGCATAAAGTACCATGAGTACGTCTCGTATACAAATATAGTGGTTATAAATTATGTGTTTTATAACGTGTCCCCATATGTGGTTGTTGTAAAGTGAAAATGTATTTAATTTTTAGATGTGCGAATGTGCGACTTGACCAAATGTGCGAATTATATACATATAAAAATATAGTGGTTATAAATTATGTGTTTTAGAACGTGTCCCCGTATAACAATAAACCTCATTTAAAATACTTGACCGTATGACAACACCGCTCAATTAAGACTCCTGTTATAACAATAAACCTCATTTAAAATACTTGACCGTATCGGAACACATTATTGTCACACGTATTTGACTAATACATGAGCATTTTTCTTTTACGTGTAAACAATTGGAATGACATACTATTAGTTTCTTTTGTGGGTAGAACTAAAAAAGTCAAAGTCAAATTGTATTCTTTCTTTCTTCTTTACAAACAAAAAAAATTGGAATGACATACTATTAGTTTCTTTTGTGTGGGTAGAACTAAGAAATTTAAAGTTAAATTGTATTCTTTCTTTCTTCTTTACCAATATTCATCATCACACCAATTACACATTCATAATTCCTGTCACAACAATTATTTTATCAGCAAAAAATAATAATAACAATATTACATCCATATTCTTAAGTTGCAGTCGCATATTGCATTGTTAAACTTCTTTGTTTGACAAGCTTGTGAAGATCTTGAACGATTTTGAATACAGAATTGGACCAAACTACTGACTAACAATTGTCGCAATCTCTTTTGGTGACTTCGAAAATTTTCCACATTCATTCTCAACTACATATGGTACATTCCCAACTTCCTACAGAACGAGAAATAAAGTTATAACCAATTACAAATGGCAATCACCCATTGTTGTCTAACGGATCAAATGTGCAAAATACATAATTAGCTAAGATGGTAACCTGTCAAATGGGTTGTTATGGGTCAAAAGGGCCAAAGGTTGAACAAAGTGTATTCATACTACATAAATGATAAAACCTCCTATATTGTTCTTTTCGAGATATTAAAAGTATATTATTATTTCAAAAAAATAATTATAACATATTTAGCACACTAATCATCTGTAAAATTACAAAAGAAACAGAATAAATGTGCCAGTAGCGTTGGCCTGTCCTGTTTTGTAACGCACTTACAAACTGCCCATTTGGACCCAAACTCATCTAACTTATTTCTTTTTTAGCTATACTTTTTTTATTATACTACTTGTGGTACCGTCATATGCAAATCACATATGCCACTATATATAAAGGTAGATCAAAAAAAAAAAGAAAATCAATATGCTACATAGGTTTCAAGAAAATTATATGCAATGGTATTATACCTTCAGGTCGAGTTGTTCTTGAATTACTCTATTATCCGCTGTTCTCACCTGTCAAAAGGATGGTAGAACATCCAATTTGTGAATCAGTGTCTTCTGAATTGCTTGATGAGGGCGTAACAGTGGAAATGAGCAGAAAGAGATCAGGAATAGATATGTATCAATGAGAAAATGGTATAATGGTTCCATAAGACCAAGATTTGCTTTTCTGCAAGCGACTATGGGACATACTTTTCCGATATACTGAAATTTTTGTTTAAGACTTACTGATACTCTTCCATGACCACTTAGCGAAGATTGAAGAAGCCTGGTCAGTTTGGAATCCCTATACGGTATGTGAGAAGCTTTTCCATCGATTAATTTAGATATTACCTGTGATACTTTAGAGTTAGCAAAACAAAGATCCGATAAACAGTATACAAACAGCCTAAATAGAGCAAAAGCAAATAAACATTATGATCGATGTTTTTTAAGACCCATTCTATTAAAAAAAGGTAATAATAGTTAGCGGGTGTTGTGCTGTTTTGTCTTCTTATTTGGAGTTCTTAAATTTTGCAAAGAGATTTGAAAGCGCATGTTCCGTCACTAGCTCATTAACAAACTAAGTTTGATGAACCAAAATATCAATATCAAACAAGTTTTAACAATCTCAATGTAAATGATAGATGTTGAGAAATGGGCAGGTCGGGTAGTCAAAGGTCAAAACTGGTAAAGTTTTTGGTCAGAATGGGTCATGTTGGGTTGATCCCGAAACTTTTTTTGGTTCTTTTTTTCTTTCTATAATTAATTAAAGTATTAGTGTTAACTACATATATTAAATGATCACTATAATAATCAATTTCATAGAATGCAAGTTAGGAGGTTATAATCATTTGTATACACTATGGGCAACTTTCGATCTGCTTGAACATTTGACCCATTGGAACATTTCTAATTTGGATCAATTAACTTTGATCCGCTCATTAGACCCAAATCGACCCTTTTACCTATAAATGAATTAGAACTGCCGCCTGTATTAGAAGGGTGTGAAATAATACAGGAAAGATCAATTGTAACAAATAAACCAAAAGCTAGTCATAGTGAGACCTATATCTAAACTATTCTAGCAACAGGACTTCAGATACAATGATCAAGTCCCTTGGTGAAAGGAATTGACTAACATTTATAAAAAGGTATAACCTTGTCATGGTGACATCTATTTCTCTTCCCCGTCCCATAGAGTTTAGTAAAATGTGTTGCATTTGGATGAGTTTGAGAATTAACAATAGCAAACTAAAATTCAACATTTGTAGAGTAATATTACACTGATAAAATAATGGCAATGATGGAGGCCTCACAGTTCCAAGAGTTAGCAGACTTTTATTTATGAAGTACCCTTCTTTTTGACGGACACCGGTGGTTTCAGCTTTGGAGCTCTCAGTACCAGCCAAATCTATGAGGTTCTGCAATTGAAAGTGAAATACAAGTGGTTAAACCAAACTGAGAAAAAATGTATACATGAATCAACGAGTGCATAAAAAAAGGTTGTATGAAACCACTAATACAATATTCGCTAGTAAATATACTAAAGTTTAATATAAATAAAGCTAGTCTGGGTCAGTTACAACCGATTTTCGATAGAAATAGCGTGAAGAACAAGTCTAAGAAGGGGTTCAGATACGTACCAGCTGTGAAAAGTTAACAGCCTCGCCTTCACCACTTTCACCACAAGGGCTACTCTCTATTTTCTGTTAAATGGTAAACGAATATGTAAATATGTACAAATTGAGAGCCAAATTCGTCTAATGCTTAAGTAATAAATAGCAAATAATTACAAACTAAGAAAGAAAATCTCCCTCTCTAATGTAAATTGAAGAAGGGCAGTAATAAAAAAATATATATATATATATAACAAGGAAGACTTCTTAGAAATTTTGGGACATATAAAACAAGTGACAAAAGCTAACTTATATGCAACATGTATCAGGAACCGACCAACACTTACTGAACCAGTGGATACCCTCACATATAAGAGGAAAAGAAAGAATGCACCACAAGACAAAATATTCATATTCCAAATGCATGCTGTAGATCGCTAACTTAATGTGGCTAGTCAATACCTCAAGTTTAATTAGATTATTTAAAGAAAAATTTCCACTAAATAAAATCAAATAAAGATGGACAAAGAACAGCCTAGATGGAAATTTTGAAAGAACAAGGGACCTATTATGCATCGTCGACTAAATTTCATGACAAAATGTGCAACCTATAATGAGTCATATACTTAATTACTTATATCTGCAATAAGCATCCATATCTACAGTGTTTCCTTATGTCTATTATGAGTATAACATCTGACCCTTCCATGACAAAATGAAGCATAGCAAGTGATTTATAAAAGTAAAGAGTGTTAAAGACTTATTTTTATGCATTAGCTTAAACAGCTATATTAATTTTGCAGTAGATGGACACATACCAAAGTAAAAATGGTGTGACTTCGGCTGCTGAGCAAATTATAATTTGTCGACCCAACATGCCGGTGCTCTGTGATAACAAACCAAAAAGAGACCAAAAGGAAAGTCAGAATTTCCAAAAAAGGAAAAGCCAGTGAATTACAGATAAAGTAGCCTCACATAAACAAACGTCTACACACGCAATGATTGAAATAGGGCAGAAATACATAGGAAAAGAAAACTAATTGTAATTTTGATGTAAGTTGTAGAACATCAATGCAAGTTTTCAGTCAATAAATCCAGTTTTAAGATTACATACAATAAGCAAGGACGCACATGATGCACCCAAGTGACACTATTCAGAGATTACATGTGTGCACCACATCATTAATTAAATAGAGAAAGTTTCAAGTAGATGCTACAAAGTTGTTAAAGTGCACGTTATTATGATACAAAAACCTAGCCATAAAATGTGGCAACTTAATACCTACCCTTCATGATTAAAAGGCCATGGAATATGATCTGTCCATAGATCAGTCACAAACACCTAAAAACACACAATTCCAATTATCAACACATATTCCATTATGTTCCATCCATGTTAAACCCAATTAGGGAGTGTTTGGGATAGCCTACTAATAATGTTCATCCGCTTATTACTGTTTTGAGATATGTTTTTGAATAAGCAGTTTCATGTTGCTTATATGAATAACTTAGTCACTCATAAATAACCAGATAAATCATTGGCAATCCCAACCACCCTGAAAACTACCTGCCAATTACATAAAAACGCAATTAGCAGTTTTTATGAGAAATCCAAAACAGCCTCTTTAAAGCGACTTATTCACGAAAACCAACCTCATATTCACACAACATATAATCAATTATCAGGGTGTTAGGATTACTTATTAAAAGATGTTTATTTGCTTATTCAGAAATCACCCATCAAAATAAGCACTTTAAAGTTGCGTATTTAAAACAATTTATATCCCTCACAAAACGATTAATAAGCAGTCCCGCCCAACCACCCTGAAGATTATATCAAAATGAAATAAGCACATAAAGCAAACTAACCTCATATTCATCACCAAACTTCTCATTAAACGCCCACTTAATCCAAACACATCCTAAATAAGCAAACATACTACTTCGAGCCATTCAAGTTGTTATGAACAAAATTGGTATGAACATACCCTAAAATAAGCACACAAAATTGGTATCCGATGCATACTACTGAAATTATTACACTCATAAACATATAACGACAACCAATTAAAAGAAGAACTTACCATTGGTATGAACAAAATTGAAAGAATCACGGTGTTGATAGTGTGTGTGGATTTGTGTGTGTAAATACATATTAAAACTGATAATGTATAATCAAAATAAAATTAAACTAATTTAAAAAATAAATCAAATCAAAGGATTTGATTCAGTTTTGAAGATTTTGCTTGTTTCCAATGTTACTTTTTCAGTACAGTTCGCACATTAGCCGTAATTCGCACACCGTCGTTCGCACATTTGTTTAAAAAAGTCAAATGAGCACGTGGGGTATAATGGTGGGCTGAATTATTGGGTTGGTACCTTTTGCTTGGACACGTGTCAAAGTATTTGTGGAGTCGCACATTCACACATGACCTTTTTGGGAAAAGCCATTATTTTCCTACTATATTTTGAAAAAAGTTTTTTCAAACTACCTTTTTGGGAATTAGCCCATAAGTTAATATTTAGAGTTTTACGTAAAAGTGGTAAACAGTTTAGTCAAACGTTTAATTGTGGTTCGTTAAAGAAAGTAACGCAACGTGGCAATTTTATTAGGGAACGTTTTACTTGGCATATAATGTTGTTTACTTGACATAAACGTTAGTCGGATAAGTGTCGGCACACGTGTGAACTCATTTAATTGGTATGTGAGTCACGTCACATAGTTGGTTGATGAGTAACATACGTTGTTGCACCGTTTAAATAAAAGAAAATTTTACACATGAAAATGGTTAAATAACCTTTATAATAGAATACTTCGTGTTTATGATTAATTAATGACTAGGAAAATTACGAGTTATTACATAAAGATAGCTATTTGACTACAAAAAAAGTCCAACATATCCCAAATCATCAGAGCTTAGGAGGATTCGTGAAAAGGTATTGTCAATAAAGTACGAACCGAGATTAGGACTTAGTCGGTTCTAAGTTTAGGGAAATCCATCATTTAGCCAAAATAAGTAAATAGATGATAAAACATATTTGTATTTAAATGTGTAAATCTAATAGATAACCTTTTTAACTACTCCCTGCATCTCAAATATAGCCCACGTTTCCTTATTGGGATATCCCAATTTAGTAGTTCACTACTAAAAATAGATGAGCAAGTTTGATCAATTTTACCATATTACTCTTAGTTGACATTAATATTACAAACTTTAAAAAGGACATTAATTATATAGTTAAGGGTAAAAATGTCTTTCTTGCAAATAATAAGAGAGAAATCAGTAATAATTATGTTTTTCTTAAACTGTGTGTTTTTTGTCCGGAGCGATTATTTTGAAATGACGGGAGTATTTTAAAACATAATTAAAAATTAGAAGAAAAAAAAAAAGGCATACTAAAAGAGGGGAAAATAAGGGTCGGGCGCCCAAATTAGATTCAATCATAATTAAAATAGAGGAAAATTTAAGCCTCGCTTTACATTCAACTAGAAGAAAACACTTCACTCACTCCCCTCAATCAATCGATCTTATCGTTACCAGGTAGTTCTTTTCGTATTCACAAATATAACTATTTCAGTTAACTTTATGTTTTCTTACTAATGTTTATTTTTTTCTGGTTATAAATTGAAATGTGCGTTTAATTAATCATGTGCTTGGTCTTAAATACCCGGCTTATGGGTTAATTGGTTTTGGGCTAACTTCTTGTAGCTTATTTATTGTGTAAATAGACTAATAAATGATAATGATGCCATTACTTTAGTTATGTGCGTTTAATTAATCATATGTTTGGGCTTACTTATTGTAGCTTATTTATTCTTTAAATAGACTGTTAAATGATAATGATGCCATTACTTTAGTTATGTGCGTTTAATTATGTTAGCCTTAAAGTTTTGTCATATTTGGAATTGCACTTCATTCTTTGTACAAGGACTAGTTTAGTCATTTAGGCTAAGTTATCTTTGTATTCTTTGTATAAATACCTTCCTAGTCAACACTAGGAAGGTTTGAGGATTCACAGCCATTGAGGTGTGTGTGTGTTTCGTATTTCTCTCTCAAGAAATACACACACACCTCCCAATCAATAAACCGAACATTACAATGTTTAAGCTTTTAGTTCGAGTTTATCATGTTTCCTCCACCTCCTGTACGTGAATCTATGCCTCTACAATTTGGTATCAGAGCTAACCGGGTGGCTGCTCGTGGTGTTTTTTAAGGTGATAAAGGTGATTTTTGTTGTGTTTTATCTCGGTTTTTCTTCATCTTCTTCAACAGCCGAGTTTAGTGTTATATTTATGTTCGACTTGTGTTTGAAAGAACCCAACTGTTGCGTTTTTATCATAAAAAACGTGAGCTTTTGTGGTTTTTCTGGATTCATACGCAAGAACAAGGCAAAAAGTTGGTGTGTTCTTAGCTTCTTTGATCGAAAATCACATAATCTTTTATAAGATTTGTGTTTTTGGAATATATTGAATATCTTATTCATTGAATTATTGGTCAAAGTTGGTGGAATTGGTGAAAGACAGACTGGCAAAGCATGGGGAAGAGATAAAGTAGCTAAAAGTCAAGAGTGGTTGGAAAGTTTCGAAATTGCCAAAAGTTTCGGAATTGCTCAGATCTTTCGGAATTGCTATTTCTCTCGCAATTCAGGGTATTATCGCAATTCAGGGCCTCTCGCATTCTTGTATAAGAATTGCGATGAAATGAAATTTCTCGCAATTGACGAGTCTCTCGCAATTGCTGACTCTATCGCAATTGAGAAGTTTCTCGCAATTGCTGGTTTTTCTCGCAATTGGCATGACTTTCGCAATTGCTGGTTTTTCTCGCAATTGGCATGACTTTCGCAATTGCTGGTTTTTCTCGCAATTGGCATGTCTTTCGCAATTGCACTCCCTTATCGCAATTGGCATGTCTCTCGTAATTGCACTCCCTTCTCGCAATTGCATCAGACTCGAACTAAATTACGAGAAGGGAGTGCAATTGCGAAAGACATGCCAATTGCGATAAGGGAGTGCAATTGCGAAAGACATGCCAATTGCGAGAAAACCAGCAATTGCGAAAGTCATGCCAATTGCGAGAAAAACCAGCAATTGCGAAAGTCATGCCAATTGCGAGAAAAACCAGCAATTGCGAGAGACTCCTCAATTGCGATAGAGTCAGCAATTGCGAGAGACTCGTCAATTGCGAGAAATTTCATTTCATCGCAATTCTTATACAAGAATGCGAGAGGCCCTGAATTGCGATAATACCCTGAATTGCGAGAAGCAATTCAATTGCGAGAGAAATAGCAATTCCGAAAGATCTGAGCAATTCCGAAACTTTTGGCAATTTCGAAACTTTTCAACCACTCTTGACTTTTAGCTACTTTATCTCTTCCCCATGCTTTGCCAGTCTGTCTTTCACCAATTCCACCAACTTTGACCAATAATTCAATGAATAAGATATTCAATATATTCCAAAAACACAAATCTTATAAAAGATTATGTGATTTTCGATCAAAGAAGCTAAGAACACACCAACTTTTTGCCTTGTTCTTGCGTATGAATCCAGAAAAACCACAAAAGCTCACGTTTTTTATGATAAAAACGCAACAGTTGGGTTCTTTCAAACACAAGTCGAACATAAATATAACACTAAACTCGGCTGTTGAAGAAGATGAAGAAAAACCGAGATAAAACACAACAAAAGTCACCTTTATCACCTTAAAAAACACCACGAGCAGCCACCCGGTTAGCTCTGATACCAATTGTAGAGGCATAGATTCACGTACAGGAGGTGGAGGAAACATGATAAACTCGAACTAAAAGCTTAAACATTGTAATGTTCGGTTTATTGATTGGGAGGTGTGTGTGTATTTCTTGAGAGAGAAATACGAAACACACACACACCTCAATGGCTGTGAATCCTCAAACCTTCCTAGTGTTGACTAGGAAGGTATTTATACAAAGAATACAAAGATAACTTAGCCTAAATGACTAAACTAGTCCTTGTACAAAGAATGAAGTGCAATTCCAAATATGACAAAACTTTAAGGCTAACAAAAAACATAAATACATAACTCACAGATATCATTACCTTACTTCTTGTGGCTTATGGGTTAAGTGGTTTTGGGCTTATGTTTCATAAGCCTAATGCTTGTAGCTTATTTAACTTTTTTGGCATACACAAGCATAAGAAACTTATATAAGCCAAAAATATTCAAAAGCAGCCACATAAACTGAGCTTATGAAACATTAGCCTAAAATCAATTAATCCATAAGCCATTTTTATAAGCAATATACTTAAAAATATATAAATAAATAAAATAAAAATAATAATAAATAAAAAAAACCCTCAATAAACATCAATACCGAACTCACGATGCATAATGCTCATTAGCAAGTTCAAAAAATCAATATCCTAACAAAGTTGAGTTAATATGTGAAAATTAGGATGTCAGAAGAAAATGATCAAATGATCGCCCTCTTTTGGGATTTGGAAAACTCAGGAGTAAAAGACACTGAAACTGTAGCTCTTAGTTTAAGAGCAGCACTAAACAAAGAAAAAAACATAACTTAATAAACATCAATACCGAACTCACGATGCATAATGCTCATTAGTAAGTTCAAAAAATCGATATCCTAACAAAGTTGAGTTAATATGTGAAAATTAGGATGTTAGAAGAAAACGATCAAATGATCGCCCTCTTTTGGGATTTGGAAAACTCAGGAGTAAAAGACACTAAAATTGTAGCTCTTGGTTTAAGAGCAATACTAAACAAAGCCTTCCCAGGAATCCCAGTTTCAATCAATGCCTTCTATGCTAATGAAGACACGAAAACCGAAAACCAGAAATAGGGCTGCAAGTTTGCAGGAATTCATCTACGTGAGATCCCCGGAGGGGGCAAAAACGAGGCAGATTATGCTATTATGTGTGAGATTTTCTTGTTTGCCATGAGGACCAAAAAACCGGCATTAATCATGTTGATTTTGGGCGACAACGATTTTACACAAGCAATGAAAACATTAATTGACCTAAAGTACAAAACAGTTACTGTTAGCAAAGGGAATACAGGGAATCAGTTGATAAAAGCTTGCAAACATGTTGAGTGGAAGCCCTTGCTTAACGGCGACGCCTCAGCCTTGAATCTAGATGAAGACACCCAAAGCAGCCCTAAAGGAAAAGGTACCGTAACAGGCATCTCAGCTCTAAATGAAAAGTTAAGTATTGCAAGCATCACAGCTCCAAAGGAAGAGTTAACTATTGCTGTTGGTCTGTTCCTGGACCTTGACTCTATCTCAATAGTGTCACATATTAAAATAGCACAACGTGCAGAGCACTACGCACATCAAGTGAAAGGAACACTGGTCAGTTTCAGAGCATATGGAAACAGCTTCAACTTTCCTGCAATGAGAGTTACTTTTGACGTTTTGGTATTGAAATAAAATTATATCTTTGTTGAAAATAATTTTACTTTGACGTCCGCATAAAATGCAAATTGGTAAAACTGTCAATTTTACTGGGCCCTTTGACGCTTCGTGCAAAACAGTTGTCCCTTGATTATCGCAAAGTGGTTATAATTTCAGTTACTATGATTGTTTAGTTAGATAATGTTTGCATTCTAACTTAAATGCGAAGCATTTAGTTCCACCAAAGAATTTATTGTTTTTAGTCAGCGGTGTAACTCAACGACTGATTTATCAGTGACTATTAAATCAATATTGAGCATACCCAATTCAACCACTAATCTAGTAAAGCTAGGCTCTGGTAGTGTTTAGTGAAAATGTCAACTAATTGACATTCAATGGTTATTAGAGATAGCTATGGCACTGGTATTATCACAGAAGAAAGGCACCTTGTCATAGTGAATCTCATAATCAGCTAGTTGACTTTTCATCCAGAGAACCTGGGCACAATATCCAGCAGCAGCAACATATTCAGCTTTCGCTGATGACATATCAACTGAGTTTTGCTTCTTTTCACTCCAACGAAGCAGCTTACCTCCTAGTATCTGACATCCTCCTGACGTGCTTTTCCTATCCAAGTTACAACCAACATAGTCTGAATCTGAATATGCCTTAAGATCGAATCTTGATCCCTTTGGATAATATAGACCTAGACTTGGAGTTCCTTTAAGGTATCTGAAAATTCTTTTCACAGCTACAAGATGGGATTCTTTTGGGTTAGCTTGGTACCTTGCACAATGTGGAGAATTGAATATCTGGTCTGCAAGCTGTGAGATACATCAGTGACCCAATCATTCCTTTGTATTGAGTCTGGTTCACAGATGTCCCTGATTCATCAGGGCCCAGATTGTTGGGTGGAAGCATTTGGCACTTTACTGATGCACAATTTGCTAGATCATACTTCTTTAAAGGGTTAATGACTTGAAAATGTATCATACTTGCCACTTTTTATTATTGTGTGTATTGAACTTTTATTTTTCTTATTCTGTGTACTAAATTTTTAAATTTCGATTATTTTGTGTATTTTGTGACTATTCAGCCATGTAAAATAACCATTTTATCCTTCGAAATTTGAAAAAAGTAAGGGTAAAACGGTCACAACATACACACAATAATCGAAATTTGAAAGTTCAATACATACAATAAGAAAAAAAATAGTTCATTACACACAATAACAAAAAGTGACAAGTATGATGCATTTTAAAGTCATTAACCCTTTTTAAAAGCTCTTTGACATATTTTTCTTGACAAATCGAAATTCCTTTGGAATTTTGTTTTATTTGAAAACCTAGAAAATAAGTTAGTTCTCCCATCATACTCATTTCATATTTTTTGGTCATAAGTTTTGCAAATAGTTTACAAAGATTGTCATTTGTTGACCAAAATATAATGTCATCCATATAAATCTGTACAATTAAAACATCACTATCCTTCTTGTAGATAAATAGTGTGTTGTCAATTGTACCTCTGATGAACTTGTGTTGAATAAAGAAGGAATAAAGAGTTTCATACCAAGCCCTTGGTGCCTGTTTCGGACCATATAGAGCTTTGTCCAATTAGCACACATAGTCAAGATGTTCATTGCTTTCAAACCTTGGAGGCTGTTTCACATACACCTCTTCTGCCAGCTTTCCATTTACGAAAGCACTCTTTACGTCCATCTCATATACCTTGAAATCTCTGTATGCAACATATGCAAGAAAGATTCTGATGGCTTCCAATCTTGTAACTGGAGCACAGGTTTTATCATAGTCTATCCCTTTCTCTTGTCTGTACCCTTGAGCCACCAATCTAGCTTTGTTCTTGATTATCACTCCATTTTCATCCCTCTTGTTTATGAAGATCTATTTCAGCCCAACAATTAGTTTTCCCTTAGGAGCAGGTAGCAACTTCCAAACCTTGTTTCTTTCAAACTGAGTGAGTTCTTCTTGCATAGCAATTACCCATTCTTCATGTTCCAAGGCTTGCAAGTCTTTCTTTGGTTCAACCTCTGACATGAAGTCAGCATACATGCATTCATTTGCTGAAGCAGCTTCTATTTCTTTAAGTTGCTTTCTTGTGGTAACACCAGCAGATGGTTATCCTAGAATATTAACCAAGTCAGTTCCCTTTTCTTTAGTCCATATATATTGGGAAACATGAATCTCTGATGAATGATGTTTGGTTTAAGAGGGAATTGTTATTTGTTCGAGCAATTGATTTAATGTTGATTCAGATTCTGGTTCTTGAGAGCCAAGTGCTTGAACTAGGTTGTGTTCAAGATTTGTAGAAAGATGGTCATTATCATGAATGATGTTTTGTGAGTCAAGTGTACTGCTTTCTGTGGGCTGGTAGTTTGAAGAAAGAGGATCATAAGCTAGAATATATTGAAATGTCTCATTGTCCTTCGGATAAGTATTGATAGATAGTAGAGATGTATATTCATCAGCTGGATATGACTTAGACTCGTTAAAGTTGATATCATCAACTTCTGACCTTGAGATTCTTACAATATCATCACATTCATTGAAGGTTACATGAAATGTTTCTTCCATTTCTTTTCTTCGAATATTGAAAACTCTGAGGGCTTTAGAGTCCAAAGAGTATCCTTGGAAGAAACCATCATTTGCCTTTCAAATTTTCCTAGATAATCTCTATGGTTGTGAATGAACATAGGACATCCAAACACATGGAAAAAGCTGAAGACTGGCTTTCTTCCAGGAAAGACTTCATATGGAGTTTTCATATGTCTTTTGATGATAATTGACCTGTTTTGAGTGAAGCATTATGTATTCATATCTTATATATTAAAAGATTGAGTTGTCTTATAAATGCAAAGTGTTCATAATAAATGGCTCATGAATTGAAAGTGAAATACATCTCACGAATTGAAGGTCAGGAAGATGAAGTAAAACAGAGTAATTAAATGTCCAGGATGAATATGAACCAATTGAGAATAAATGCAGCAAATAATCTTTTCGGTTGGTTTTTGAAGATTATAAATAGTGTAACCTCCCGTAATTTTCCCTATGAATAGTAGATGCTAATAAATGATTAATAAATCATTACGTTATTTAATAACCCTTTTCTACTAGTAACAAAATTTCTTTTGTTATTTATGCTATACTATCTTAATCACAACGATACTTGTGATTACCGATTACCTAGAAATGATGCTTACACACGAGCCTTGATAGTCTAAAAATCGCGAATTACTTAAAACACTTAACGTTTAATACTTAACATTTATACGTTTCGTCAAATAACCAAACGTGATCAAATACATTCCCGAACTCCTGAAAATTTCCACAAGCACTCA
The DNA here is from genome assembly GCA_021014915.2 of Artemisia tridentata subsp. tridentata. Lineage (NCBI taxonomy): Eukaryota > Viridiplantae > Streptophyta > Magnoliopsida > Asterales > Asteraceae > Artemisia > Artemisia tridentata. Next base: position 18,654,132 of record CP139501.1, on the reverse strand, counting down.
GTAACTACATTGGGCCTCGACCCAATACCCAAATGGACCACTAGAGTCATTGGGCCTCGGCCCAATATTTCGGCAAAACCCAACACAACAACCGGACCCTTAAGTATTTTCTTTTCTTTTCTTGCACTAGCCCACCAACGAGCCCAACAACCGAAAACCAAGCCCAAGTTTTGCATGTAAAATATTCGGTTTAGCTGCTTATCTATCGAACATTTTGGCAATTATACGAGTAAATTAACTTAACAACAATATAATAATTCTTCACAACCCAATACTCGACCTAGCTAAGAATCGAGGGAAACAAACATCTCGCACTAACTCGAACATATACTCGCCTAAAATAAATCCAAACTCAACGCACTCGCCATATAATAAACACAACTCAACATTCCACATTTTGGCCTAGTGAATTTCGTATCACTCCCAACTCGACACGAAACATATTTTGGCTAACAAATTAATTCGTCCCACACTATTACCGCGTATACAAGATAGCAAACGATCACTACATTTATTCTTGATCACATCCAAAATGTGTTAAACACATGTGATAACCGAAACAAAGCCACAAGAAACTAATCCCTTAAACCTCCCAGTTGTCTTCTACTCTTTGGTGTTTACCGCCGGCTAACACAAACAAAGGCACCATCATTTGAGCTATTTCCACACACAAACTAAATTGTCAGTGACTACACAATGACATCCTTTACAATTCTCATCATGATTCATCATTGTTTCTACTCTCAATACGCAAACTATGAAATCCTTTGTCTCCTTCTCGGTTGGAGATTAGCACAAGGACGATTCATGTTTAACTCTTATAATCATCACCTCACTATACAACCACTATTCCTGGTACCACATTATCATTTCACACCAATAATACACGTTTTCTAACTCTATAAAACCATGCATGCCCATTCGAGACATGCACACCTCCTCAAACAAAATCACATTTCGATATTCTAAGTCTTCTATAAAAACTTGTGGGTACATATAGTTTTGCCAAGTTTGGTAAACTTCGAGAACCAACAAGGTGTAGCAAGCTCGCGTTCCTAGCTCTTTGGTGTGCAAAGGATCGAATTACACTCCCTTCTTAGCCTATGTCTACTCCTAAGACACTTTTATCCACTCATTTGGTGGCGAGGTGAGTTACACTCCCAATCTTCATTTCCATTTCAACTTACAAATTCATTCGATTTACGTTTACTTTGATTCATTCTCTCGTTATTTATGTTAATGACATATACATTCTATCGACCATACTAAATGTTCACTATATGGTTAACAAGGTTTAATAAACATTCGTCACATATAAAAACGTATAAACATATTTTAGAACACTTTTCTATGTCACTTTGGACATATACGATTTCATCAAGACACTTAGTATATTTTTGGAGATCTCGAAACTGTTTTCAGAATGGCCAATGTTGCTCCACTTTGGCCTCGTTAATTCTAAAACGAGACACACAACATATCATTTTTAAAACGTGATATATTAGTTCACTTGCCAAACTAATGAATTGCGCAAACTACACTCAGTAATGAACTCGTTTGATCACATTTCGAACCCCAATGTGAATCGCTATTATCACAGTTTTATAAACTTAAGTTATTTACGTGGGCCGCTAAGTCCATTAAGCCATTTTTAAGCCTATCACATAAGCTGGTCTTATAAGCTATCTTATTATGTTTTTATAACCCTTAAACCAGCCCGTAACCAAGCCCAACTCCCCTCTAAACCCAATGGATCACAAACCCATAATGGGCCTTGTTTTAACTCGTTAGAAGCCCATAAGCTGAAAAATAAGCTTTTCGCATAATAAGTTGTTCACGTAAGTTAGAAAAGCTATTTTGAACTTAGTTATAAAATAAAAATAGTAAACTTTGATTTTTATAAACTTTGGACTCGATTTGCAAAGATTTGCTAACCGAGGGACTAAAGTTGTCAAAATTGGAAACTTTCGGTAAAAACTGTTATTTTAATAATCTTGTAATGAAAACTGTAAATTCAGAAACTTATGGGTATAATATGTAAATATTAAATGTTTTGGACCTAAAAGGTAATAAAACTTAACCGAGGACTAACGGTGCAAAGGATATACCGTTAGGGCCAAAAGTGTAATTTTGTGAAAACCTAAAGGGTATTTCTAATTTATACTTGTGGTAATATTTTTACAAACTTAAAACCCGAACCAAATATGTTTAGTCGACGATTAATGTCACATTTTCTAATAATTCTATATACATAGTTATATAACTTATAAGTATATATATATATACGTAATCAATTAACGAAATCATTAAACATAGAATCTAACTTATCGTCAACCAACTTTGATTTATAAAACGACAATCCCTTTTGTCAACCATTACACTCCGACGAACGAGCTTGCATCCAAAAATGTTATATATATATCCATATATATAACTCTATATATTCCTTTCATATATATATATAAAACTTTATATTTTTATATATAACTTTATAACCCTTTTATATATAACTTTATGTTTTATATATAACCTTGATCATTTAAACGCGCACATTTTAATATGGCGAACAAATCAATAAAACCTTAAACGTTATGATTCGCGATAAACCAAACTTAGACTATCAAACCACTAAAACTTGCCATATACTATATAGGTCGTGTGTTGAAGCCGTTTCCTTTCATTGTTTGAATAACAATATTACTACCACTACCGCACTACCAGGTGAGTTCATAGCCCACACTTAAACTTTAAATCTTTTGTGGGGAGATACATGCTACAAAACCTGAACACAAACTTTTTGTATGCTATGACTGTTATTATTATTGCTTAAGTAGCTATTGCCGAAAGTCCCTCAATCATGAACCTTAATCACTTGCGAGTGAACGTAAATAATTGTGAATAGATCTATTTGGGACTGACAATCCCCGTTTGGGTCTGCTAGGATGAGCCACCCAGGCGCACTTTATTTGAACAAACTTATGGGTTATTGGCAAATACCCATCACGAGGGCCTTTATACTTTACATCATATTTGATGCCCGTTAAGCGTTGCGTGTCATGAGCTTAATGCAATAATAACTTGATTTTAACTTGTTTAATTGTAATTCGATGCAATTAACACTTATACTTGTGTTCAAACTGTTAAACTTAAACCTATGAACATCACTCAACTTTTGTTGACTTTTAGCATGTTATCTCAGGAAACTAAAGGCTGGAACTCAAGGCGCGGAGTGGGCATTAAACCCTGTACGGGTGGTTTAAATAAATGTTTTATCATTAAAATTTAAATAAACATGTTCAACTATGAAACATCTCTGTATTTTAAAAGATTGTATTTTGAATGATAAACTTAAAAACGTCTTTTAAAGTCGTTTTCTATGATTATGACGAAAGATCCTCTACGTAACACCCAATTAAGTCTTCCGCTGTTGCTATCCGAAATTGGGGTTGTTACAGATTGGCATCAGAGCTCATGGTTATAGAGAACCAGATGTATTTTAAACATTGGACTATAACTACATTTTAAAACGGACCATTGTAAACCACCTTATGTCCTCCGTGCCTACACACTTCCAACATTTTAGATGTTGCTTACTATACGAGTTCTTAACAAAGTTTCATATAATTATGATTATTTTAATAGCTTACATTTACTATTCGGGATTATTACAGTACTATGTCTTCGAAACCCCATCCCATCGCTGTATCATCTGATTCAGAGAATGAGGATCCTATGCCAATTACCTCAGACTTTGCTACGACAGCTATTCCAATGTCACCTGCTACTGACCGGTAAATGGAAAGCCAGCAATTTCTACCGGCATCCGACTTGGAGATTTCCCCTCCAGTATCACCCATACCATCAACTGACCCGATTCGCCGGCATGGACGAGTACGACAACTCCAGCCGTACGAACCCGAACCCTTTGACCAACTTTACCGACGCCCCGGAGAAAGTTTTGTTCGCAAACACACTCCCCGGAAACGAGTACGTACACCACCAGCACTGACCATACCACCACCAGTCCCACTTATACCAACTCCGACACCAGTAACATCACCGCCCCCAGTTCCTGAGCATACCAGGACACCACCGCTTACACCACTATCTTCAGCTCTACCACCTACTATTTTCTATCATCAGACCACCACTGTTCCATTACCATCTTCTATTCCACCCCTTGCTTCTCCACCCTCAGCTACTCTTAGCGAGCCTCTGCCACCTTGCAAGAGGACATACCGCTTGGTTCCATCTTTATCAGACCCCTATGCCCAGGTTAGAGATGAGACTACAGTTCGCACCGGGACCCACAGGAGGGTCGATGCACGCCGATGGTCTTACTTACTACCTATCATCCGTCACTGGAGATCCCAGGAAGGAGCACCGAGAGCCATGGAACTAGGAGAGAGTTCGGCTACAGATACTTCGAGGATTCTTCCGGTTACCGGAGAACCTATCCATCACACCATACCTCTATTGGCAACCAGATTAGTCAGACATGAGGATCGTCTGGATGACATTGCAGAGATTCTTGATGACTTACCACTAGAGCGGATTGACGCACTTGGGGAAGAAGTGGAGAACCTTGTGATTGGTCAGTTGGCGATGGAGGCAGTCTTTGATCGAGTAGGTACTAGTTTAGAAGAAGCCATTGAGACTATTTCTATACTAGGAGAGGCCACTACTTCGATGCAGACAGTGATTGAGACATTAGATTCTGAGCTTGACCGAGTTAGCTCTCAGGTTCTGATTCTTAGACTTATGGTTGAGGATTCCCAGGTTAGAGAAAGAGCTCGAGACCAGACCGTGAAGACCTTGATGGCAGCAATTGCAGATCTTCAGCGCCGCTTAGATGGTGCACCAGGAGGACCATAGATCAGAGATGTGTCAATATAACTAAGAAATGTCTTAGCCTACCAATGTTGTATTAATAAATAATCTTGTATCTTTATGTTTTGTAAAACAAATCGAACAAGTTATTAATCCTATGTTGTGTGGATGTATTATATTGATGTTGATTTATGTATTCCATGGTTGTTTCTTGCATATGTGTTATGATTTGCCATATATTGTCTCGCGAAATTTTGGTTCATACAGTGCAATTCAATCATTTATGTTCTCATGTGTGTTGTGAATTGATTCAGACATATTGTGAATGAATTTATGATATGATATTTGCTGTACCTACAGAGATAAACCAGAATTTATTAAACTCAATTGTTATGGTTAAAAATTATATTATTATAATCCATATTCAATTACCTTCCAAAGTAGCCTAACCTAACGTAATCATTATGAGATTCTAAAAATATGCTTTTGCAATATTGATAGAACTATGGTACGTACAAGGAAAGCAACCTCCGCCGCAAATCATGAAACTTCAACTGCTACGCCTACAATGACTCCAGAGGCTATCCGAAAAGCAATCGCTGACGGTGTAAATGCAGTCTTGACAGAACAGGCAGCAGCAAATGCTCGCAACAGTGGCACTAGTCTACCGACAGGAGAAAGTGTAACTGCTGCAAACCGCAAGTGTACCTACAAAGATTTCATGAGTTGTCAACCAACTTTCTACAAAGGTACTGAAGGAATAACTGAACTTGCTCACTGGTTCGAACGATCTGAAACTGTTTTCCAGAGAAGCGGTTGTACCGAGGAGAACAAAGTCACTTTCGCTACTGGAACTCTCATGCAAGATGCTTTGTCATGGTGGAATGCTACAGTCAAAGCCATGGGAATGACGGCAGCCTACCAGCTCCCTTGGACTGAGTTTAAAACCAAGATGCTGAAGAAATATTGTCCCCGTTCTGAACTAAGAAAATTAGAAGATGAATTCCATCTACTAGTAGTAAAAGGAATTGATCTTAAAACATACAACAGGAGATTCCAAGAGCTTAAAATATTATGCCCTACTGTTGTACCAACTTTCGAAAAAGAACTGGAAAAGTATATCGAAGGACTTCCCCGTAGTATTGAGGGAAATGTCACTTCATCAAATCCGTCAACTCTAGAGGCAGCTATCGAACTTGCTCAAAAACTACTGGACCAAGAGGTCAAGTACAACAATGAGCTCAAGAGAAAGCTCGATGACAAAAGAACCACTCACCACCACAGTAACAATAACCACCGCAACAACAACTTCAATAACAACAACCCTAGAAACAATAACCCGTATCATCAAAACCGAAACACTCGTCACCATCATCAAAACCAAAGACAAGAAACCGCCAAGGCTTATGCTGCTACTGAAGGAAAGGGATACCAAGGTCAGAAATCCCAGTGCAACAGGTGCAAACTACACCACCGTGGACCTTGCACAATCAAATGTCTGAAATGCCAGAAGGTGGGCCATCAGACAAAGGATTGCAGGAATCCCGCTACTGGTAGCAACCTACAGCCTGTAACTCCGACTTGCTACTCATGCGGAGAAGTAGGTCACTTCAAGAGCCACTGTCCGAAAGGAAACGGTCAGCCAAATAACGCTCGAGGAAGAGCATATGTGTTAAAAGAGGAAGATGCCCCACTGAACTCTGACGTCGTCACGGGTACGTTCTTACTCAATCAACATAATGCTAGAGTATTATTTGATTCTGGAGCAGATAGAAGTTTTGTGTCAACTACGTTTGCTTCTTTGCTTAACATTACCCCTTCCAAACTAAACGCCACTTTTGAAATCGAAATGGCGGACGGAAACCTAATTGGCACCGACTCCGTAATTCGTGGTTGTACCATAATCCTACAAGACAACCCTTTTCCCATCGACCTCATGCCCATTCAGCTCGGTAGTTTTGATGTAGTCATTGGTATGGATTGGTTATCCAAACATCGCGCTAGAATACTCTGTGACAAGAAAGCCGTACATATTCCATGTAATGGTGAAACTCTCATTGTCCAAGGTGACAAGAATAAAATGCGATACGGTATCATCTCATATATCAGATTTGTGAAATATATGAACGAAGGATGCCAAGCATTCATGGTTCATGTAACGGAAAACAAATCAAAAGATAAACGAGTTGAAGATGTTCCGATCGTTAAAGAATTCCCAGAAGTATTCCCCGAAGATCTACCCGGTCTTCCACCACCACGTCAAGTAGAATTTCAGATTGAACTTGTGCCTGGAGCGGCACCTGTGGCGAAAGCACCTTATAGGTTAGCGCCGTCTGAAATGAAGGAATTGTCAGAACAATTGAGAGAATTGTCTGATAAAGGCTTTATCCGACCCAGCTCATCACCTTGGGGAGCTCTGGTTCTATTCGTTAAGAAGAAGGACGGATCCTTCCGAATGTGTATTGATTACCGGGAATTGAACAAACTCACTGTAAAGAATCGTTACCCACTACCTAGGATCGACGACTTGTTTGATCAATTACAAGGATCGAGTGTATACTCGAAGATCGACCTAAGGTCAGGGTACCATCAGTTAAGAGTTCGAGAGGAGGATATTCCCAAAACAGCTTTTAGGACGCGTTACGGACATTACGAATTCCAAGTAATGCCATTTGGTTTAACCAATGCACCTGCAGTGTTCATGGACCTAATGAACCGAGTGTGCAAACCATATCTGGATAAGTTCATGATTGTATTCATAGACGATATCCTAATCTACTCCCGCAACGAACAAGAACATGCCAAACATCTAAAGATTATTTTAGAGTTACTCAAAAGGGAACAGTTGTATGCCAAGTTCTCCAAATGCGACTTTTGGATTCGAACTATACAATTCCTTGGGCATGTTATCAACAGTCAAGGCATTCACGTAGATCCTGCAAAGATTGAGGTCGTAAAAGGTTGGACATCTCCTACAAACCCCACAGAGATACGCCAATTTTTGGGTCTAGCGGGTTACTACAGAAGATTTATTGAAGGATTTTCAAAAATCTCAAAGCCTTTGACCGAATTAACTCAGAAGAACAAGAAGTTTATCTGGGGAAAAGAGGAAGAATCAGCTTTCCAGCTATTAAAGAATAAGCTCTGTGAAGCACCAATATTAGCACTACCCGAAGGAAGTGAAGACTTCGTAGTGTATTGTGATGCCTCATATCATGGTTTGGGAGCTGTGCTAATGCAACGAAACAAAGTGATAGCTTATGCTTCACGACAACTCAAACCACATGAAGCAAATTACACGACTCATGATTTAGAGTTAGGAGCAGTAGTATTCGCCCTTAAGTTATGGAGACACTACTTGTATGGTACTAAGTGTACAGTATTCACCGACCACAAAAGTCTTCAGCACATCTTAGATCAGAAAGATCTAAACATGAGACAACGTCGCTGGTTAGAGTTACTTAGCGATTATGATTGCGAAATCCGTTATCACCCAGGAAAAGCCAACGTTGTGGCAGATGCATTAAGTCGAAAGGAACGACTGAAACCTCTTAGAGTCAAATCGTTAGGAATAACCATTCGTTCACCCCTGCCCTCACAAATACTCACCGCTCAATCCGAAGCTCTTAAGGAAGAGAACCGACCTAGTGAAAAGATTCACGGTATGCCAGAGAATAGGAATGGCTTTGTGCAGAGAGCAGACGGGATGCTCTGTTTCAAAGAAAGAAGTTGGATTCCTCTATACGGAGGTATACGTGATCTCATTATGAATGAGTCTCATAAATCCAAGTACTCCATTCATCCAGGTTCTGACAAAATGTACCAAGATCTCAAGAAGCTTTACTGGTGGCCAAACATGAAGGCCGACATAGCCGAGTATGTCGGAAAATGTTTGACTTGTTCAAGAGTAAAAGCGGAATATCAAAAGCCGTCCGGATTACTCATACAACCCGAAATTCCTGTATGGAAATGGGAACGTATTACAATGGACTTTATCACTAAGCTTCCTAAGACATCAACTGGACTTGACACCATCTGGGTCATCGTTGATCGTCTCACAAAATCCGCTCACTTCTTAGCAATCAAAGAAACTGACGAGATGGACACACTCGCAACGCTATATCTAAAAGAAATAGTTTCGCGACATGGAGTGCCGATCTCAATCATCTCAGATCGTGACAGTCGTTTCACATCTCATTTTTGGAAGTCTTTGCAAAAAGCCTTGGGAACCAAATTGGATATGAGCACTGCATATCATCCACAAACCGATGGACAAAGCGAGAGGACAATCCAAACCTTAGAAGATATGCTCCGAGCATGTGTTATTGACTTCGGAAAAGGTTGGGATAAACACTTACCTCTAGCTGAGTTCTCCTACAACAACAGTTATCACGCCAGCATTAAGGCAGCACCATTCGAAGCACTCTACGGTCGAAAGTGCAGATCGCCTGTTTGTTGGACCGAAGTTGGAGATATACAACTCACCGGACCCGATCTCATTCATGAGACAACAGAAAAGATAGTCAAAATTAAGCAACGACTGCAAGCGGCAAGAGATAGACAAAAGAGCTATGCCGATGTAAGGAGAAAACCTCTAGAATTTCAAATTGGAGACAAGGTTATGTTGAAAGTATCTCCCTGGAAGGGAACGGTACGTTTCGGAAAATGTGGAAAACTTAACCCGAGATACATTGGTCCATTCAAAATCCTGGAGAGGATAGGACCAGTGGCTTACAAACTCGAACTACCAGAGGAACTTAGTCGAGTTCACGACACCTTTCACGTATCAAACCTTAAGAAATGTCTGTCAGATGAGTCTCTTGTAATCCCCTTGAAAGAGATTCGACTAGACGACAAACTCGTCTTTACAGAAGAACCCGTGGAGATCATGGACAGAGAGGTCAAACAACTAAAACAGAACCGCATTCCCATTGTCAAAGTCCGATGGAACTCTAAACGAGGACCGGAATATACGTGGGAACGCGAAGACCAAATTTGAGCCAAATACCCACATCTACTTTCGTAGACACTTCTATTACCTATCTTAGACTGGAATTCCAGGACGGAATTCAGTGTAAGTGGTAGGTACTGTAACCTCCCGTAATTTTCCCTATAAATAGTATATGCTAATAAATGATTAATAAATCATTACGTTATTTAATAACCCTTTTCTACTAGTAACAAAATTTCTTTTGTTATTTATGCTACACTATCTTAATCACAACGATACTTGTGATTACCGATTACCTAGAAACGATGCTTACACACGAGCCTTGATAGTCTAAAAATCGCGAATTACTTAAAACACTTAACGTTTAATACTTAACATTTATACGTTTCGTCAAATAACCAAACGTGATCAAATACATTCCCGAACTCCTGAAAATTTCCACAAGCACTCAGTAACTACATTGGGCCTCGACCCAATACTCAAATGGACCACTAGAGTCATTGGGCCTTGGCCCAATATTTCGGCAAAACCCAACACAACAACCGGACCCTTAAGTATTTTCTTTTCTTTTCTTGCACTAGCCCACCAACGAGCCCAACAACCGAAAACCAAGCCCAAGTTTTGCATGTAAAATATTCGGTTTAGCTGCTTATCTATCGAACATTTTGGCAATTATACAAGTAAATTAACTTAATAACAATATAATAATTCTTCACAACCCAATACTCGACCTAGCTAAGAATCGAGGGAAACAAACATCTCGCACTAACTCGAACATATACTCGCCTAAAATAAATCCAAACTCAACGTACTCGCCATATAATAAACACAACTCAACATTCCACATTTTGGCCTAGTGAATTTCGTATCACTCCCAACTCGACACGAAACATATTTTGGCTAACAAATTAATTCGTCCCACACTATTACCGCGTATACAAGATAGCAAACGATCACTACATTTATTCTTGATCACATCCAAAATGTGTTAAACACATGTGATAACCGAAACAAAGCCACAAGAAACTAATCCCTTAAACCTCCCAGTTGTCTTCTACTCTTTGGTGTTTACCGCCGGCTAACACAAACAAAGGCACCATCATTTGAGCTATTTCCACACACAAACTAAATTGTCAGTGACTACACAATGACATCCTTTACAATTCTCATCATGATTCATCATTGTTTCTACTCTCAATACGCAAACTACGAAATCCTTTGTCTCCTTCTCGGTTGGAGATTAGCACAAGGACGATTCATGTTTAACTCTTATAATCATCACCTCACTATACAACCACTATTCCTGGTACCACATTATCATTTCACACCAATAATACACGTTTTCTAACTCTATAAAACCATGCATGCACATTCGAGACATGCACACCTCCTCAAACAAAATCACATTTCGATATTCTAAGTCTTCTATAAAAACTTGTGGGTACATATAGTTTTGCCAAGTTTGGTAAACTTCGAGAACCAACAAGGTGTAGCAAGCTCGCGTTCCTAGCTCTTTGGTGTGCCAAGGATCGAATTACACTCCCTTCTTAGCCTATGTCTACTCCTACGACACTTTTATCCACTCATTTGGTGGCGAGGTGAGTCACACTCCCAATCTTCATTTCCATTTCAACTTACAAATTCATTCGATTTACGTTTACTTTGATTCATTCTCTCGTTATTTATGTTAATGACATATACATTCTATCGACCATACTAAATGTTCACTATATGGTTAACAAGGTTTAATAAACATTCGTCTCATATAAAAACGTATAAACATATTTTAGAACGCTTTTCTATGTCACTTTGGACATATACGATTTCATCAAGACACTTAGTATATTTTTGGAGATCTTGAAACTGTTTTCAGAATGGCCAATGTTGCTCCACTTTGGCCTCGTTAATTCTAAAACGAGACACACAACATATCATTTTTAAAACGTGATATATTAGTTCACTTGCCAAACTAATGAACTGCGCAAACTACACTCAGTAATGAACTCGTTTGATCACATTTCGAACCCCAATGTGAATCGCTATTATCATAGTTTTATAAACTTAAGTTATTTACGTGGGCCGCTAACTCCATTAAGCCATTTTTAAGCCTATCACATAAGCTGGTCTTATAAGCTATCTTATTATGTTTTTATAACCCTTAAACCAGCCCGTAACCAAGCCCAACTCCCCTCTAAACCCAATGGATCACAAACCCATAATGGGCCTTGTTTTAACTCGTTAGAAGCCCATAAGCTGAAAAATAAGCTTTTCGCATAATAAGCTGTTCACGTAAGTTAGAAAAGCTATTTTGAACTTAGTTATAAAATAAAAATAGTAAACTTTGATTTTTATAAACTTTGGACTCGATTTGCAAAGATTTGCTAACCGAGGGACAAAAGTTGTCAAAATTGGAAACTTTCGGTAAAAACTGTTATTTTAATAATCTTGTAATGAAAACTGTAAATTCAGAAACTTATGGGTATAATATGTAAATATTAAATGTTTTGGACCTAAAAGGTAATAAAACTTAACCGAGGACTAACGGTGCAAAGGATATACCGTTAGGGCCAAAAGTGTAATTTTGTGAAAACCTAAAGGGTATTTCTAATTTATACTTGTGGTAATATTTTTACAAACTCAAAACCCAAACCAAATATGTTTAGTCGACGATTAATGTCACATTTTCTAATAATTCTATATACGTAGTTATATAACTTATAAGTATATATATATACGTAATCAATTAACGAAATCATTAAACATAAAATCTAACTTATCGTCAACCAACTTTGATTTATAAAACGACAATCCCTTTTGTCAACCATTACACTCCGACGAACGAGCTTGCATCCAAAAATGTTATATATATATCCATATATATAACTCTATATATTCCTTTCATATATATATATATAAAACTTTATATTTTTATATATAACTTTATAACCCTTTTATATATAACTTTATGTTTTATATATAACCTTGATCATTTAAACGCGCACATTTTAATATGGCGAACAAATCAATAAAACCTTAAACGTTATGATTCGCGATAAACCAAACTTAGACTATCAAACCACTAAAACTTGCCATATACTATATAGGTCGTGTGTTGAAGCCGTTTCCTTTCATTGTTTGAATAACAATATTACTACCACTACCGCACTACCAGATGAGTTCATAGCCCACACTTAAACTTTAAATCTTTTGTGGGGAGATACATGCTACAAAACCTGAACACAAACTTTTTGTATGCTATGACTGTTATTATTATTGCTTAAGTAGCTATTGCCGAAAGTCCCTCAATCATGAACCTTAATCACTTGCGAGTGAACGTAAATAATTGTGAATAGATCTATTTGGGACTGACAATCCCCGTTTGGGTCTGCTAGGATGAGCCACCCAGGCGCACTTTATTTGAATAAACTTATGGGTTATTGGCAAATACCCATCACGAGGGCCTTTATACTTTACATCATATTTGATGCCCGTTAAGCGTTGCGTGTCATGAGCTTAATGCAATAATAAATTGACTTTAACTTGTTTAATTGTAATTCGATGCAATTAACACTTATACTTGTGTTCAAACTGTTAAACTTAAACCTATGAACATCACTCAACTTTTGTTGACTTCTAGCATGTTATCTCAGGAAACTAAAGGCTGGAACTCAAGGCGCGGAGTGAGCATTAAACCCTGTACGGGTGGTTTAAATAAATGTTTTATCATTAAAATTTAAATAAACATGTTCAACTATGAAACATCTCTGTATTTTAAAAGATTGTATTTTGAATGATAAACTTAAAAACGTCTTTTAAAGTCGTTTTCTATGATTATGACGAAAGATCCTCTACGTAACACCCAATTAAGTCTTCCGCTGTTGCTATCCGAAGTTGGGGGTGTTACAAATAGCCACTATCACCATTTTCACCACATCATTTTTTCGGACCAGCAATTTCACCACCTATCATTTTTGTCTTTGCGTTTCTGTAATTTATATGTGTGATTGAAACAGGTGAAGCACAAGAATTGATAAACAACAACCACAACCAACTTAAGCTTCAACAACCACAAATCCACAAAAACACCCCAGTGTCAAACGAAGCATAAAAAAACTACACCTATGTCCTAAACACCATCACTATAACAAATCCAAACACAAACAACAACCTTCATGCTTAAAAAATAAATAAATAAATAAAATAAAATCAAAAAAAGTACAAAAAGATCCAACAATACTATCCTAGATCCCTTCATCCTAAACAACATCTTCATAGTCAACAACCTATCACCAAAATTCGAAACAAGAAAGTAAAATATAAAGATCTCAGCTTATTATCATCGATCTATAAAAAGCATTGCTTCTTTATTAAATATTCGAAATCTTAAAAAAAATGAGCAAAAACAACCGTGTTTCACTCTTCTTTCTTTCGGTTTAACAAGAACAATAACAAGAAACGAAAATCAAACCAGATAAACCTACCCGAGACCCGTGTATAGGATCTTGAAGCTACAACGTTTGTGTTTTTCGTGATGGCAAGCTTCGAACAAGTAGACGAGTGTGTTTGTGTTTCGAACAGTGGGTAGTAACGAAGAAAGGAATCTATGGTATTTGGATAGATAAAGAAGAGGGGACGAATTTATTTATTAGTGGTTGGCTGTTTGGTAGGTTGAGAGAAACAAAGTTGTATGTGGCTGCGTTTGTGTTGTGCGTGTGGGATTAGGGTTTTCTTTTTCCTCTAAAAACCTATAAACCTAAATCTTAACAGGCCAAAAAAAAAGGCAACCCAAAGAAAGAAGCCAAAAAAAATAGCAATATCTTAATCGAATGAATTTTTTTAATCACAATCATGCCCCTAAAACGGCAGCGTATTGCTTACGCTATAATATCTTCTTATAATACATGGTACATTTTATATTTTTATTAATGTTATTCAACATCTTCATTGAATCATTGGTAACATGTATTACTATAAGTTTGAGCTATTGACAAATACCCTTTCACGTTTATATATCAAGCATTAATACAAGCTTTTCATATATTTCATTTTACATTATTCTAACACTTTTATATATCATCTATTCATATAAATTTTCACATTTATATATCTTTTAAATATTCAGGTTGATAACTTTCACATTTTACATATTCTAACACAAGAAACATGCAACGTAAACCTACCCGAGACCATTTAAATGACGTTGAAGACGTATTCTTTGAAGCTGCGACGCGTGAGCAAGAAAGATATAGGTTGTAGGCGTGTTATTTGAGATAGGATGATTACTGCAGTTTTGTCGCAACGGATGAAGGAGATGGAGATTAGTGTGTTCGGTTTTGATGATGATGAGATGCGACCATATTGTTAGAGGGAGAAAAGTTAGATGGTGGCAGCTAATATTAGATGAGAGGCGTCTCATTTGTGTGTTTAGGTTAAACGATTAGAATCGTTTAGATAGTTTAGGGTATCACTTCTTTATGGATTGGGTTGGTGTTGGCCTCGGGCCCTAAGTTATGAATAAATAGTTAGTTAAGCTTGGATTAATTAATTGATGAGGAACACATGCGAATATACGATGGATGTGATGTTTCTTATTGCTAGAATAACATAAATTTGAATGACTAAATATTTACAATTTTTTTTCTTCTGAAATCATTGTTAATGATTTATAACTATTTTTTTAGTAATTAATTATTGTGCATGATATGCATGTGAATCATGCGAACTGATTGAAGTTTGAGTACGTTTTATATTTTATCGATTTGAATCGAATAATCATAGTTGTGGTTTGTAAGAAGTTATTGTTGTCAAGAGTGATCTTGGTCATTAAAGTTGCATTATATCAGTATTGAGATGTCACACAAAGATTGCTATTTTTCATTTTCTTGGTTAATTCTAAGACACTTTCTTCTGTGTTAGATGTACATTTATACTAATTTTTATTCTATCGGAGTTCATGAATACACTAATGGAGGCATTAGTTTTGGTTGACATTTAAGATAGCTGTAAAGTCTTATTGATTGAATTTGTAATAAATAAATAAAAGGGTAAATTACACCGTTCGTCCCAAACTATACCTTATAGCCGACCAAATGAACTAAGCAAGTTGATAAATGACATTATGTTTTTTCTTAACAAAACATATTTTGTTAAAGATATGAAGTTTTGTTATAACTATTACGGATTATTTAATTGTTAATAAGTACATATTAAAAGATTAAATGTGAAGAAACTCTATTAAATATAACATTTTGAAAAAAAAAGTCTCTTCACATATACTCTTTTAATGTCAATAAAATATTTTAAATGTGTACCATGCTTGCAAAAATTGTGATACCATCACAACTTAGATATATCATGACGAAAACAAGTTCCGAAGGTTACATTATGAACACTTATATACAGCCCATGTGTATTCATATAAATTATTATTTAACAGTTTACCATTTAAAATTTTCATACATCCTTATAATAGGTCTATAAAAACAACATTTAACACGTGTTATAATACAACGACTAATAATATATTTAAAAATTATTAGTTTTACAACTCGTTTGTGCATGGATTAAAGTACAAATAGAGTTAAAATTAGGGCAAATTATAAAGGAATATGTTAGATACAATTTTGTGTAGCCAACTCTTTAAAATTTTGTGCTACAATTTGTGGGTCACTGAGTCTTTCTGTGGGTTATTGAGTTATTTTTGTTGGTCCTTGAATCATTTCTTGTGTAATTTTGGTAGAGGATTGTAGCCAATTAGCTATTTTAATTATAGCAAAAATATCCTCTTATTATAAATGGGAAGTGACTGACACACTCAAAAATTATTGGGACACTCATTGTACAAGCTGTTAAAGCAGATTATATTTAAAGTACAACTACCTACTGCATACAGTGAAGTGTTCAAATAAAATTTTGAAATGTGCTAATCAATTCCCATTATAAATTCCCTAAAAATTACAAACTTTGTGCTTGAACTATAGTTATAGCTAGTCCACTTAAAATATAATCTCATTTTGATCTTATTGAAAATTGATATAGCCAATAAGATATCACTTTCTTATAATCGCATGATATACTTCGCAAAACTATCCTAATTTTTATTTTTATTATTTTTATTTTTTTAACGCAAAACGAATCTTCTTTCTCGAAATGTAACATCATCTTCAACATGTTTAATATTATTTCAAGGCATCATATGTTTGGAATTCAAATAATGGTGAAGCGTAATGCTATTCTACTACTTACTACTATATCATTAAAATATCAACTCCATGTATGCAAAACGGGTCATGTTATATGGATCCTCTCTATGGGTCAACCGTAGAAACCGCGAAGCATACAGTATAACACCGCGATGAACACAGTACAACACCGCGATGCGTGCAATGATTGGAAACTCTCCCTATAGGAGGGTCCGGATAAACTGCCCCATGCAAAACGGATCATGTTAATTTAGGCTACCCCCAACCCTCACGTCATTTCACCTTTCACATCAACGTCACATCAGCTTTCTCTCTCTTTCACTCCCATCTCACTTTTCACTCCCAACCATTTCACACCACTCCAACTTTCAACACATTTTTTTATTTATTAAAAATACCCACTTTTATAAAAAAATATATCTCATTAAATACATTACACACACTTACAAACTAAATATAAAATAATAAAAACATTTAAGTGGCACGGTGCCCTCAAGGTGAATGTTTCACCTTGAGCATGTCTTGCCAAACCCTCACCTCACCTCCCCCAATGGCCTTTGCCGCGTGAACTGTTAAGTTATGGATATAAATTAATATACGTATGACCAGTTTCGAAAACGAGACTTCGGGATTACACACATTACGTATGAGTTTCAATGTATTAATAATTAATATAATTAGTTATGATTTCATTATTAATTTCACGAATAAACATTTAACAGGCGTTAATATTTAACGGGGTTTGGTTAACTGATAACCCTCATTTTGTACATGTTTTTATAGCATTATTTGTGTGTTTTTATATGTTATTTAGTTATGTTTATGAGTGTTTTATGCTTAAAAGTTGTTAAAGATGTGTTCAAGTCTAGCTACAAGGAAATATCAAGAAAGTCGAAGAAAAGCTACAAAATCAAGCAAATATCGAAGAAAAGATCGTCAACAAAGATATTGATTCATGATATGATTATTTCCATTGTATATGAGAAGGATGAGAAGATGAAGTCAAGATTAAGTGCTAAAAAGTGTATTAAAAGTTGGAGTTACATGCTAGTTTAAAGTGGAAAATCATGTTTAAAGTTGGTCTCGACCCAAGGTTTACATTCCAGACCCAAGGTCAAGGCTGGGATTCCAGACCCAAGGTTCAAGAACTCAACCCAAGGTTCAGCCAATGTCCAGACCCAAGGTCCATGTTTCAGACCGCAGGTCGAGAGAAATCTGAGATGAAGAGTTGCATTAACTCTTAACTTTAACCACCATAATGGCTTGAGTCCGATCATTACCTTCTCATTTATGATAATTAAAGTAATATTACAGTTTTTGGGGTGTTTTACAAGCTTAAATAAGACCCCTAATCATCCATTTTGGATACAACAACACTTACAATCAAGCCTTACACCATAAGGACTTGATCACAACTACTTATCTAACCCAAAAGAGCTCAACAATCTCTGCCATTCTCAAGGAAGATCATAAGGAGAAGAGGTGGAAGATTTCCTTGTTCAATTGGAGGCTCCAAAGAGTGCTATGACTCTTTTATTACTCATTGTAATCTTACTTTTGGGTAATTTTCTTTACTTTTAATTAATCATGTTGAACTTGTTGAAGTTGAATGCAATGTTATGTTTTATAATGATGCTTGTTATGGAATGATTTGTGATACTTGTTTGGGAATGATGTGACTTTTGTATGAATGATGGACGTTTAGTTGGTTAGGAAAAGTGGTTATTTTCATGAGTTTGTTTAAATATAATTCGTGTTCTAAAACTTGTTGGTTAAATATTATTGGATTTAAAGGTTGAAAAGATTTCTAATATTGTTTAATTCCAAAGGGTTAGTGACAAACGGATTGGTATTTGATAAGTGACGAATATCAAGTATGCAAGTTTTTAAATGAATTCGGAAATATTTAATCACGAGATTGGGTTGAAAAGACTCGTAAGAACTAATTTAACTAATCATCTTTTTCATACATTTGATCACAAAAAGAGCTAGCGTAGTGGGATGAGATTTGGCCGAAAGAACTCACCCGTGAAACTAGTAGAAACATGGATTTTCTTGATATTACCCATTGAGTAGAGGTCCTTGTGAAAATTGACATGTGCCTTCTAAGTTTCACCCAAACATGTTCAACATTCTATCACGATAACACGATTAGTCATGGTTCCTAAACAAGTATTTGGTTGTTTGTTTGATTTGATTTGAAACAATTGCTCATTTAATTACTCTTAAGTGCTTTAGACCGTGACAATCTTAAGTGCTATTTCTTATTGCTCTTACTTAAATTGCCTAAACCAAAACTAGTAGTCCCTTGGGACGATCCTTATTTACCATCAACAATACTACAATCGAACGAGTATACTTGCTCGTAAGTGTTTCTTAGATAAACGGTAAAGAGGTTTTCTTTAAAAATTTAAAATTTGAGTGGAATTGGGATATAATATATACACCTCCGTTAAAGTACACCAAGTTTTTGGCGCCGTTGCCGGGGATTTGGTTTTGTATTCATTTGTTTGTTTGATGTTTTTTTCATTTGCTTCTTATATTGATTCCTTGCTTGATCATAATTCCGGCACCGTCACCATCAAGTTTTTGGCGCCGCTGCCGGGGACTATTACTTTCTTTTAGTTTAGTTTAGGATTAGTTTAGTTGTACATAGTAGCGTAAGTTTGTTCTTGTTATTTGCGTAATTTTAGAGTTTGTTTCATGTTTGTTTGTGATTTTTTGGTTTGTTTGGTGGATGATTGTTAAGTGTTTTGTTTTGTCCTAGTCTCAATGAATCTCTCTTGATCTTATTTTTATTAAGTTAAGTTAAATATAAATATATAAAAACTACTAAAAAGAAAAAAAAAATCTTTGCTGCAAACCTCCGGTCCGAGATCTAGAATGCCGGTCCTGTGTCTCGACCGTCCGGTCCTTACCCTCGGTAATTTTTTTTCGCATTCAAACCGACGGTCCAGTCCTTCGACCGTCCGGTTTGAGGCTTCGGTAAAATTTTTCACAACCCAAACCGCCGGTTTGGGGTGTGAACCGCCGGTCCGAAAAAAAATATTATTTTATTTTTGTTTCTTTTTGTTTTTCCTTTGTACTATTTTGTATTTTCATTGTTGTTTAGTTTATTTGTTCTAGATTTTTGTATGATTTCTTTTTCGAGTTGCTTAGTTTTTTTGTTACTAACCCCTAACGTTTGTTTTGGATGTGTTGTCTACGAATGTTTAGCTTATTTTTAGTCATGGATTCACCTAGCGAAGTTTCGGCTTACTTGGAAAAATTGGAAATGGAATTGATGGATGATGGTGATGCTATGTCTAGAATGGAAAAATTGGTTGATTTTGAAAAAGTGAAGTTGCAAGCGAAAGGGAAGGAAGTTGAACGTATGGAATATGAGAATGAAAAGCCTCGGGTGGTTACTTTTACCCGAGCTAAGCTTAGAGAGTATGACGATCAAGGTATGAGGTATTCCACACCTTGTGGAATAGAAGGATTAGGAGCTTGGGATGCGGAATGTAACCTCGGACAAAATGATAGTTATGTGACATTTGCTTTCTATGAAAAAATTGAAAATAGGAAATATGATGTGGACAAATATAATAGGAGAATTGCACGGGATGTGAAAATTGACATTCATGGTTATACCTTTGCTATGGATTTGATTATTGATGAGTATGAGTATACGACGGATCCTTCCGTGGTGTTTGGACGAAATTTCTTGTTGGCAACGAAATGTGTTATTGATTTTGATTTGGGTGAAATGCAAGTTAAGGTTGGAGAGTTACAAGATGATAAAGATGTTAATTGGTTACTTGAACAAATGGAGGAAGCTTGTGAGAATGAAGATGGTATTAGTGGGAGCATGGAAATGGTTAAAATGGGAAAGGCCACCCGTTTGAAACAAAAATACCCACCTTTTAAAAGTCTTATACCTTCACCGTCATCATTACCACACCGTACCACACTAATAAAAGGAGAAAGTTCTTCTACCAAAACATCCTTACCAAATGAAAAACCAACCAAAGAACCCATTGATGAAGCAAAATGTGTTGAGGAGATTACTACGAAGTTCAAAGAATTGTTGAATGAAAAACCAATACTTCATGTGTTGGAACACTATGCTCACTATAGGAAGATGTTGGATGAAATTTCTGTGGAGAAAATGAAACTTGATAATAAGAAGGAAATTGAAGAAGAAGAAAAGGAGAAAGTGATGGAGAAAGGCTTACCTGAAAAGAAAGAAGATCCGGGTAACTATCTTATTCCACTTAAAGTGAATGGAACTATTGCAATCAATACATTGGCCGATACGGGAGCAAGTGTAAGTATAATGCCTTATAAGCTTTATAAGATTATGGAATTGGGAAGAGCTTGTCCTTCCAATGATGTGTTGTTGATGGCCGATAATACCATGGCAAAAGCTTATGGTAAAGTGAAGAATGTGAGATTACAAATTGGATTCCAAACATATTTGTGTGACTTTTTGATTATGCGTGTACCTATTGATAAAGAGACACCCATGTTGGTGGGACGCCCATTCTTGAGTACGATAGGAGCAATAATTGACAATGGAAAAGGAACTATGGAAATTGATGATGGAGTGGCTAGAAGGATTTACCACGCTAAGAAAAGAGAAAAAGTTCTAGCAGATGAAGAATCAGATGAAGAAGATTGGTTGGATGTATTTGATATTAGCCATGACAATGAAGGAAATCCAAAATATGGGAAGACCGCCCCATCGTTTGATCATATTGAAGATGATATGGAAAGAGCATTGGCTATGGAGAATTACTTCAATCCTTTCAAGAACATTATTGTTTACAAGAAAATGGTTGATTTCCTTGGTTCTATGCCAATTAAGCTTAAAAACATTGAATGGACATCGGATGGTTATAGAAAATATCAAAAGGTTGAAGGAGAT
The DNA here is from genome assembly GCA_021014915.2 of Artemisia tridentata subsp. tridentata. Lineage (NCBI taxonomy): Eukaryota > Viridiplantae > Streptophyta > Magnoliopsida > Asterales > Asteraceae > Artemisia > Artemisia tridentata. The sequence continues at coordinate 18,632,240 of CP139501.1, read as the reverse complement.
AATGATTGGCACACTAAGATAGAGATTACTAGTCCGGGTGGACGCCGATTCACTCGTGCGTTCAAGACAAAGGAAACCGATAGAGTTCTTTCGGGGAAATTTCATTCGAAGGATATTCTAAGGTTTCGAAGTTATTTTGATTAAAGGAAGCTTGGAATATGGAAGAATAAAGAAGCTTGTGTTAAGCTTTTGCTCATTTTGATCTTATGAGTTTTATCTTGTTTATTATCTTATTATGTTTTGCATTTCTTTGTTAAGTTGAGTGTGTTTTAGCTCTTAAGCTTTATAAGCAATGATTAATAAGAACTATTTAAGTTTAAGTTTAGTTGTTTTTAATTTATGTAGCTTGTTTAATTTTAAGATTAAATGGAATGTTGGAAGTGTTTTGAATTGTGGTGATGATTTGGAAATGATTAAGAAATAAAAACTGTTTGAAACGGTTTTGTTTTACAAACCCATAGTTGAGAACCAAACCTTCGGTTGAAGTACCAAACCTACGGTTGAGCCTTCATATTTTTGCAAAGAAACCAAAAGAAAAAAGGAGGAGAAAAACACCACAATCACCAACAATTTTCATCATTCCAAGATTGAAGTAAAGTAACAAATTAAGGTTCTGGCAATCCTATGGCATCAAGAAGAGTAAGTAACATCCATCCAATTACTTTTAATTGTTCTTAGTTCGAATTTAATTTTTAGGGTTCTTAATTGGGTGAATTTGCTATAGTTCGAATTAAGTGAAATTTCTTGATGGGTTTACTAGAGTATTGATATAGGGATTGATTGGAAGTGGAATGAGAGGAAATGGTTAAGAATTGAAAGAGAATTTGATGTTCTAAGATTTAGGGTTTATGTATATCGAAAATTTTGGGATTTTTAATCAAGATTGATAAGGTTTATTGTGGTATATGATTAAGCATTAGTATTTGTGTGCTATATGATTGATTATATGGACCACTACTTTGTTTGAATTGATTTTGATTCTTGAAGGAGACATGTTGGAATATGCCCTTGGAATAAGTACTAATAAGCTAATGGAAGAAGGAATAGAATGTGGAAAAATTGAGAATTATAACTGAAAAAAAAAGAGAGAGGAAAAAATCTGCTGTTGCAAACCGATGGTCGGATGTTCCAACCGCCGGTCGAATACCCAGAACAAGACCAAACCGCCGGTCCTGAACCTCGACCCCACGGTTTTGAGTCTCGATAAAAATTGCAACAAGATCAAACCGCCGGTCCTGAGTCTCGACCCCACGGTTTGTGCTCTCAGTAAAATGATTAAGGATCCAAACCGACGGTTTCAAAAGCAAACAGCCGGTTCAGCCCTAAAAAAAAAAAAAAAAAAAAAAAATCCTCTCTTCTTTCTTGTTTTACTAATTTATCTTACGTTCTAACCTTTAATATTAATATTTCTCGTGTGCTTGTTTTTGTTGTTTTGTAGAAGCGTGTTCGTCAAAATGAAGAAAACCCATTAGTTGCATTGTACAAGCGACACGATCAAGAAGACGATGTTAACCTTATGCCGGTAACAAGTGAACATTTAAGGTGGAGCAAATTAAGTAAAGAAGCAAAAGCTTGTTACAATAGCCGGTTAGCGAAATTGCAAAGGAAAGAAATTGCGGTACCCAAGCTACTAAGTTGGAGTTTGATGAGGCAATATAACCTTAATATGACCCTTGTGAAGTTATGGGATGTTAATACGGAATCTGAAAACGGAATTTTTGAAGATTTTAGTTTGGAATACGCAATTAGGAGCGAGGAAAAAAGAGATCTATAGAGAATGGTGTCTAGAGTTCTTTGCTACAATTTATTTCAACTAAGAAGTTGGCGACGTTATGCAGGAGAAATGTATTTGGTTTAGGTTGTGTGGGAAAGATCATGCACTTACTTTGCCAAAATTTGGTCAATTACTAGGATTGTACGATGATGATGATCTTGAACATGAAGAGTTTGAAGACCACCTTTTACAGTTAGAGAAAGAACCACCGAAGTATGTTGGTAGGGAGATATGGAATGCGATAGGAGATCCCAACAGTGGGAGATTCAAAGAAAGGGAGATATACTCACCAATGGCTCGGCTCTTACATAAAGTGATTGTGAACTCATTTGTGCATAGAGGTCATAGTCAAGACAAAGTTCATGGCCCGGATTTGTGGATAATTGACATGATTATGGATCCAAATAAGAAGATAAATGTGTTATGGACTTTGGCAGTTTATTTGTCAAAAAGAGCAGCTTTGATTACTGAGCACGGTTTTATAAATGGAGGCCATTATGTGACGAAAATAGGAAAAAGTTTGGGATATGATACACCCGATGAGATGAACAAGATAACGGTGATCAAGGAATGTGAAAAACTTGATAAGAAAAATTTGAAAGAGTTTATTGATGATGAAAGAATGTGTTTGGTTGATCAAATTACCAATGTGATTCACAATCCACCACCACCACCACAACAACCTTAACAAAATATAGGAGAATCTTCGGGATTGAATTCGAGTTGGGGAGATTGGCATGCAAACTTGCCACAAGAGTAGAGAAGAGATGTTTGGAGAGATATGACGATGATCAGGATTGGGTACCAAATGGACTATTGTGCACCAATTCTTACTCACCTTGGACTGCAAAGTGAACCAACTTATTCATTCCCAATGACGTATGCACCAATTAGTGTTCCACATTACCCTTACCATATACGCCTTATCCATCAAGACATGTACCTTACCCGACGTCTAGCTCAAACCAAGGTAATGAAGGGTCCAATGTTAATCAGGAAGGTTTCGCAGGGTATTATTCTAATGTAGGAACACAAGGCTATGAAGCGGGAACGTCATCGGGTGGATTTGGATTTGGAGCATTGGTTGACTATCAAGGTGACGATATGGAGGATGAGTGATTATGGTTATCATTCATGATTATGTGATGTGATGAGCAATATTTTTATTTCATTCGTATCTTTTTTCTTTTATTATTTTGTTATGTAGGATTATAAGTATTCTTATGTTTTAAAACTATGATTATATTTATTTAGGATTTTAAGGTATTTTGGTTATTAGTATCTTTGTGTGTTTTTTTTTTTTTTTTTTTTTTTTTTTTTTTTTTTTTTTTTTTTTTTTTTTTTTTTGTTTGTGTGTTTGTTTTTTTTTTCAGGTTAAGATTCCATGAGATCATTGCTCGTTCATATGGTTGGTATATTTTGGAGCTTGGAGTTTCCAACTCATGCGTTTAACACCAAATATGGATCTCGCTTGATTTCTCGGTGATATCATTTTCTATTCTATTTTCACTCTTTCCTTTACTTTGAAGTTAATTTTTCACATTGAGGAGAATGTAAAACTTAAGTGTGGGGGAGGGAAGTAAATAGTGAAAATGATTTAATTTTTAAAATTTTATTTGTGATTATTTTGGAATTTGTTTTATTGCCCTTAAGGAAGTAGTTGTTTTTACACGTAAAAGATTATATAATTGAAACAACTTAAAATTTTCCAATAGCCTAACCCTTTTTAGTCAAGTTGAATCGATGAATTACTTGTTGTTGGGTTGAAGAAGTTTTTGATGATTATGAGCTTACACTTTGTATTTCGGATATACCTTTTTGACGAAGACGAAGGTAGCTACTTCTTATTTGTATCTTTTTGAGGTATATGCTCATCCAAAGTGTGGGAGGGAGATGTGAATATATATATATATATATATATATATATATATATATATATATATATATATATATATATACTAGTTGTCGAAGCCCGCCCAATGGGCGGGCATGCTTTGTAATTTTTTCTTTTGTAATTTTCACGCACTTTATTAAAATTGTTAATTACCGAGACACATAAAAAATGAATCTTGGATTATTTAGCGATTAGCAATTGTCCACGTTCTTTATATGCATGCTTTATAATTTTTTCTTTTGTAATTTTCACGCTCTTTATTATAATTGTTAATTACGTAGTTCTTTTGGTGATGGCTCTTTATTGTAATTTGCATGGTCCGCCTGATGGGTGGGGTAGACTTATGATTATCGTTGTAAAAACTAAGTTAGCAAAAAAAAGATATTAACATACTAAATTATATATTGAATGGGTTAAGAACGAAAAAAAATATGATTTGCTTGCAAACAGGTACCACCGTCAACTCAACACCACATTAGCTTTTTTACTTTACAACAAACATCACCACCAACTTAACTATCCAAACATACCCCCACTTAATGACAAAATAATGAAATATACTCGCACAAACGCGTTTACTTTTTTTTTCCCTCCACAACATGGTCCTGGAGATGACCGAGTCGTACAAAAGTCTAGTCGACAACGCATTGTGAGGGGTTCGTGTGATAATGGACGACGCGTCAAAGGGAGTCTTCACGCGTTGTGTATACAACCACTGCACATAGTCGATGCTAGTCTGTTGGATACTTGGATAGTGAAATCACATCAAATTGTCATAACCTTGTTATTTAGTTTTGTGATTTGTGATGTATTATAATGTGGAATTGGTACTAATGTAAAAGATTGACATCTGCCATGTTGGCACCAAGGCATAAACCTGTAGACATAGCCCCACAACCCGAATAGAGATCAAGAATTCTCAACTCAGACTTTTTGCTATCTTGTGGAGAGACTTCATTACCAGCACAGTCAACAGAAATAGTAGAATCAGACTCTACTGCATCCTCTTCATTATCTGCATTTAATTGTTCAAATATACCAAAGTTTTAGTTTGACACTTAATGGCACTATAGCTTAGATTTATAACATATAAGTTTAGTTTAGCAAGATATACCAGGTGGCAAGCTTTGGTAAGTCGAATAAGGTACCAAATAAGCCATATCATAATAGTAGTCACCAGCTCCAAGTTTTTCTCATTTATCGCAACTGATGCCTAAAAATAAGTAGCCAAAATTATTTACAACATGGTATAAAATCAGTTGAACTTCTAAATTTAAAACATAAAAATGTATATACTTACATTCAAAGGCGCTCTGACTATTTTTAGCTTTTGTATTAGGCAATCAAGTGGGTTGTCATCTTCAACTTCAGAAAGAAATATCCGTTTATTATTATGGCTGACGGTTTCAGAGTTGTTCTTGTTCCAAATCTGTGTAGCTTTCTGTTATTATCTCTAATGTTAGTTGCGGACCTGTGAGCTGTTATAGCTGCCAGTAATTATTACAATTATGTTGTAATTCTTATGATAAGTTGCATGCTTCTACTTCTATTGCCATAATACTTTTCTAAAACTGTTAGTGAAGGCCCATTATTCATGATGTGCTGCTATCATTTAAATAATGAATGCTTGTGATCATAGTGATACTTGGACATCAATGGTAGGATTACCTACTAACAGAAAGGAAACTACGTCTTAAGACACTTTTTTATTCTCACTGTCAAATCAACGACTCAAGACCACTGAGATATTTCCTAGGAATCGGGATAATCAGAAATCAAAAAAGAATCTTCCTATCAATAAACAGAAAACAGGATCTTCCCATCTTAGAAGGAAAATATTATTAATCCCTATAAGATAAGTGATTCGCTGGACTAATGAATTACCTTACAGTGACACGCCCTAAGATCGTGTTTGTAGTGACGTGTCACGGTGATTCATATCCTCAACAACAGCAAAGCATCGGGCTCTTCTTGAACTTATTCTTTGCTATCTAAAAAGAGCTCCAGGACGCACATTATTAATGGGTGGGGTGGTCATGCTTAATTGCTTATGTGGCATGATTAGCTGGTTCAGTTTAAGCCTACATGGATACAAGTTATAATAAAACAGATGCAAGGATAACAAAAGACCTACTTCAGGATGTTGCGTGTTTGTGGGGGGAGAAAGTGAACCTCTATCATTTGAAAGTAGGGAGGCAGATAAATTTATGAAAAATGAGATATTAACCTTTTGGGATGATAGCTCACCAATCACATCCGCACCATCCAATGTGTGAGAAGCTGCATTTTTTCGCTCCTCGCTACCTGCACATTCATATTACAGTAAGAGCATGAAAAAAAGACTGGACAAGGTTGAATTATCAAAAGCTATAATTTCCAAACCTTAAACAGTTACTGGTTATGTGGCCAATCTATCAAAAGCTCAGATGCGCCAAATGCTGTGCCAAACATCCTATCTAAGTTTGGCCAATATCTCACTAACGGTAGTCGACGCAACCCACTTGTTTCTCTATCATAAAAACTATTCCTGAAGATAATTAGTGTGTCCAATCTGATCACAGAATCATATAATTTCAAAAAATATAAAAGGTTCTATGCATTAAAATACACTAAGACAACTTTTAACCCATTTGGTCCATTGAACCCTGGTCATTTTAAGCTCATATATTCGTTATTACTTGTTAGAGATTTAGAATAAGTTAATGAACCCAGTGATAAGCAACTGAACTGCAACTGCTACCTTTAATGTTTGGCTAAGAATTAGCAAGTTGAGCATTTTACCTGATTTTCCCAGTGTCACACCATGCCTGTTGCCTTTTGATAAGCTGAAGATAAGTTAAAATTCTTCTTAAAGAGCCTCTCTATCTCGGTAGATAAAGAATCGATCTGTATACAAATAAGAACATAAAGGTCGTATACTTCATTCAAGCATATGCCCTTTTTGTCATTGATAATTGGCTCTCTTCACACAGCAAAACACCGTCTATCACAAAAAGATAGAGTCTGCTCCCTACATAAGAATATAGAAAGTGAAGTTACCCGTCGACAAAACTTTTATGGGATCCCATCACATAGTCAACAAAATTCCGCAGATAAGATGACTTTAATGAACATCAAGTGCAGTAATATAATCCAACTCGAGTCAATACAATTTAAACTTACAAAAATTATTGGGTGGAATTCAAGATCATCCATGGTAGTTGAAGACCAATATGCATCACTTCTAGACCTTGGCCATTTGATTTATGTAGCAATAAGAAAGGAATCATGTTCATTTTGATGTGATCATTATACGTTTATTACTAATAGCAGTCTTAGAGCTTGGCCATTTGTTGACTGAAACTCGGGTCAATGCAAACCACCATCTGCAAACAAAAATAAAATTAAAAATCCATTAAGCTAAAAATACACAAGCAAAGTTTCTAGATTGATATGTGACGGGAATGCTCTTTTGTATAGTTTGCAAATACCTTGCCAACGCTTTTACCAGAATGCAAATATTCAACTGCATCAGCAACAGACTGAACGCCTATAAAGCTTTTGGGGTCTATTGCAACCTGATATGTGTACACAAAAAAATACATGATAAATCTTGAGTTTTGCAAAGAGAGATTAAAAAATTCAATAAAATGGTTACCTTTGACAAATGTAATGTTAATTAATTAGATATTAAATACAAATAGCACATAAAGCTAAGACAATCTTGCTAACCTTCCTAGAAAATGGTATACAAAAAGGTTATGTACAAAATATACCACATCGTTTGAGTCCAATTAAAGATGTATTAACAGCCATTGTCAATTCCATTGGCAGCTCAGGGGGTACCACCAAAGTTATGATCAAGGAACAATTCAGAAGAAGCTTGTATCTACTCCTGTTAAGGTCTTCAAGCCCCTAAATCAACAACATTTAGAGTAATACTTAAGGTATGTTAACAGATTTCGACAGCGTGTCAAATTGTTATGGAGCTTGTTTCACATTTTTCATCAAAAATACAACTACCTGAGTGAATATACATATTTTATATTTTGGCAAGGCTTCACATATCAAATAATGACCACATGTCAGCCGCTTGTTTTCTAGCCTGTTTGTCGCTTTGTCGATGAAATTTTTTGGTTTTCAAATCCTGCAAGCAGCAGCAGACTTTTCCAAGCCAAGTATCTTCAGCTTCTTATATTAATCCTTGTACATATGGTATCAAAATCAAACATTGAGTGAAAAAAAAATGACTACGTGTTTAAAAAGTAGAAGCTGAACCTTCTGGATCTTTTTATAGGATCATTTCCTGATCAACAATTTCTATGTCACTGTTTCTTGAATCTGTCAAACTCGAATCCTTGCTTTTGCCCCATATGATTAAATATAGTTCGATAACAATGACTTCCGATCCAATAACCCTGTAAACATTTAGTTACAAACAAAATATTAAATTTTGTTAAACTAAAGATGCCATGATATCAGTGGGCAATCCGACCCAACCTATTTTGACACACTATAGATTACCCGGTTGACCCATTACTCAACCAATTTGACCATCGCCAACAACATTGGCCATTTGTTAGGATAAATTTGATGAGCTTATTATCTTCCTCAGCTGTCCAAGAACCTTTCTTAACATCTTAAAAAAGGGTCGTATCCACAGGTGCAAGCTAGAGAATTATATTGGATACAACTCATCACTAATAAGGAAAGAATTAATACCTCGTAAGGATAGTCCATTTTCTTCATTATGTTGTACGCTTTCCATGGAGGCTCGATAATCTGCAGTGACATTGACAGTAAGAGATCGATAAAATGTTTCGGAATTCTACATCCAGAAATGATAATGTGTCATATATAATTAAAAGTCCATAGATTATAGCTTTATATCAAATTGTAACCGATAAATGATGATGGAATAATTTACAGAAAGAGGTAACAGTTGCTTAAGTACTCACATCATCAGCAGAGATCCGCCTTACAATAGCTATGGATGATAAAACAGCAACAATCATCACACATGTCATGAAAAAAGTAGCAGCACGGATATGATGTTGCTCCTGAATAATGTCAATTTGTAAATATATAGTAATGAACATATTCAACTCATTTTTGTGAGTAACTGTGTGAAGGGACTGATCAATGTAAGAACATACCCTCGCAGAAACATGATAGTATGGATCATGTTCACCAATGATGGGCGAGATAGCATCGTCTCCAATCCATCCGGCTAAACCATGCAAAATAATGGAATATATTAAAATTCAAAACACTGATGTGATGATTCAAAAAGTTTCAGAATCAATAAGTTAGTACAATATTACATATAATCTAACCTTTGATGTAGTAAAACATTGTGACTGATATTATGAGACCATTAAAGAAAAATATGGTAACCCATGGCATTCCAGCAACAAAATGTCGAATCATTAAAAGACATAGCAACGACAAAAATAGAGGCAAGAAATAGACACAATGGCTATTGAACATATACTATCAGAAGGTGATTTAAGCAGAAACACATACGATTCTTGCTTTAGCTTGACTAAAAAAGTTATCACTAAGGTTAGTACTGCTCGTAATTATTAGTACTGCTAGGCGAGTGAGTTAGTACTGATGTTGATAACTTAATACTGCTGCATGGAAAATATTCAAAATCAAATGAATCAGACAATATCACTATTGAACATATACTATCAGAAGGCGATTTAAGCAGAAACAGATACAATGGCTACTGAACATATACAAACGTACTAAAACTTCGATTCTTGCTTTAGCTTGACTAATAAAGTTATCACTAAGGTTAGTACTGCTCCTAATTATTAGTATTGCTATGCTAGTGAGTTAGTAGTGTTGTTGATAACTTAATACTGCTGCATGGAAAATATTCAAAATCAAATGAATCAGACAATATCATATAAGCTATCAATCAATATAAACTGAAAAATATGCAATTGAACATATACTATCAGAAGACGATTCAAGCAGAAACAGATACAATGGCTACTGAACATATACAAACGTACTAAAACTTCGATTCTATCTTGCTGTACTAATCCATTACAATTAATTAAAAAAACTGAACATAAATTGAATCGAAAATCGAATTAAATATATACCTTGGAAATTCAGAAAGAACATCGTAGAGTGAGATGAGAAGATGATGGATGATTTGTTTGTTTGGTGTGGCTGCTCAAAGTACCTTCACCAAACTGAGCAGCCTTCTTGCCTCCCATGAGTCTTATACTACTCTTAAACAAAAGGTCATTCATGGCTGTTCAGTATTCAGCAAGAGATAAGAGTCATGATTTTGGGTGGCTGCTCGTTCTTTTTACCGTGAGATGGGATAATGATTTTGGGTGGCTGATCTTTCTGTTTATTATGGGATGGATAATGCTTTAGGGTTTAAGAGGTGTATTCGCTAGTTTAGCATTTAGATAACACTCCTATTTGTTTTAAAAATCGGATATAAAATTTTTAATGCCTTTAATAATTTTACTGGATATTAATTTTAGTTTGTATTCTCTATCACAGCTGATGGCTTGGTTCCATTGGTTGAGATACTTGCCTGTGGAGTAATAGACTTGGGTTCGAATCCAGCATCTTGCATTTTTGAACAAATTAAAGGGTGCTTAGGTGGCATAGTTTATGATTATGTGGCATTATTATGATTATGTGGCATTGAGGTGGCATTTATGTGGCATTGTCTACGTGTAACGCCTCCTGTTATATATAATGTAGATATATATATATATATATATATATATATATATATATATATATATATATATATATATATATATATATATATATATGAGAAAAGAAGAGAATAGGAAAAAGAGATGTAAATAGCCAATGAGCTACAATTATGAAGATTAGCCAATGTGCTAAGACTTGATTCGAATAGTGATCGATGAATGAAATAAAGGAGGAAGGAAAGAATTGTTATGAAGGCTATAATCATTTGGGGATACATGGTTCGATTGTTTTTGCAACAAGTGATTCTGGTATTTGACTTGATTCTTGTATAGTATATCCACCAAAATAATCCCATGTCTTATCCTAACCCTTTTTGCTTTGTGAAGATATCGATTGTATGAATATTATATTGACCATCCGGTTTTTGAAAAGTTGGAAAACGTCGTTAGCGAACTAGAGCGTGTTTTGGTGACCATCCGTTATGTAAGTAACATCGTTAGCGAACCAAGGTACAAACTAGTGACCATCCGTTATCCGACTAATCAAGAATTCATTGTTAGCGATCTATTATATTTGTGCAATAGTTATTTGAGCATAAGCTGATATTAACCCTTAGCCTAACATTTTAACCCGAATAAAAGTCCTCTTTGATAAATTGGTTTATTTCTTACATGATTTGGATTAGTTTTGATACTTGTACAAGCTTATGGTATGACATGAAATCACGACTGAGCAATTGAGTGAAATATATCCCCAACAAAAGAAATGAGTGTGAGTGAATTAAAATATTCTTTTCTTTTCGTGAGTGTTGGGAATTATGATTTGATTATTACAAAACAAGAAGGACTGAAGATGACAGATGTCTCATTGCTGCCGATAGTGGAGTTGGTTCCTGCCGACAGCTATGGTTTCTGTGTGTTCCTGCTGGTAGCGTTTCAATGCTGCTGATGTTTCCATATTTTTAGTATGTTTGTTATAGTTTATTTAGGAAGAGATTTGGTTTTATCTCTTTACTCATTTTCTAGAATGTTGTATTAGGATTCCTTAGCTTATAAAAGGAACATACGACATTAGGGTTTAATATAAGTTTTCATTATCTCTTTGTAATCAAACATTGGTAGTCAATAAAGATCCATAGAGGATCATTTCATATTAGTTCTTCTTCATATACTTGTTGTTTAGTTTCCGCATAAACACTTGTATACCATACAGAGATTCTCAACGTAGTTGGTTTGTGTTTACATAAGCTAGCTACACATTAACCAAGCTCAATCAAGCTCGAAGTACTCGATCCTACAAGTGGTATCAGAGCCTGGTGAGGATCTCTGTCGAAGAAGAGGAGTTTTGGAACTAATCTGGTAAATTATTCGATTAGTTTGGAGGTAATCGAATTTTTTTTTTGTGAGCAGATCTGATAAGTTTTATTTTCAACCAAGGTAATCATTATAGTTTTGATTCTCGAATCATTATTGTTTTTAATTGGTCGTTGCTGCTGCTATTGATTTATTTGGGAATTAAAGATAAATTAATCCTCGTACTGTGTTATTAATTAATTGGTTGAATTAATTGTGGTCGGTGGTCAAAGATCGTGGCTTTCAATTGGTTGAATTTAATTGGTCTGTTTGGTACTGAATTAAGGCTACTGATTGGTGCGAATTTGGACTGTTCGATTGGATAATTGGTTTTGTCAATTGTGAAATAATTAATTGGTCGATGTGCTGTCGCTGCTAAATTAATTGGTGGCATTGGTATTCTCGAACCAATTTAATTATTGTAAGGCTGCCTAATTCGTTTGTAGTATTCTCGCAAGTGGGATTGAATTCGTTAGTGGGTGAATTATATTAATATTGGTAGGTGAAACTGTATAACTGGGGTGAATTTGCTTGTGATCACGTGGGTTTAGTGCTATTGTTCTAAATACTTGCGTGTGGCTTGTGGTTTTCCTGAGATTGTTTTGGGCACTGTTCGAAGATTATTGGTCATTTGAGTTTCATCAGTCAGTGGGTATTTATTCTGGTCTTTGAGCAGTTTTGCTGTTAGTATCAAACAATAAATCTTTTTCAAACCATTCTCCTAAACCATCATACCATGTTCGGATCAGGTGATTCTTTTGAGACACTTGCCATGAAGATTAGAAACTTGTTTCCTATTCGTTCTAGGGTAGACTGGTCACAAGATGAAGGAAAAGATGAGGAAAGATGTGCCACTCAAGTTAATGAAATGGTTGCTGGACATGAGACAAAAGGTGAGGTATTCAGTACGGTTGCTGAAGCACAGGCAGATGTGGCTTTTGAATTCGCTCTGTTGAGTTTCCCATCTAAGGTACCAAGTTGTTCTGTTGCTTGTCATGATTTATATGCTTTATTTAAGAAAGAATATGATGACATGGAATCTCAATATAAAGATATGTTTATACAGCTCAAAGCTCATAAAAATGCTGTTAAAACATTAGAACAACAAAAAATCTGGTATCAAAAGAATCAGTTAGTATATGAAGAGAAAATTAAGGTTTTGGAAAGAGATTTAAAAAACACCACTAATGAGTTAAAACATGTTGAGAGACAGTATGATAAAGTAATTTTAGAGAAAAATGAATTACAAGCTAAGTTGGAAAGTGAAGAGATTAGATGTGCTTCATATAAAGAATCAACTAGGCTTGTAGATAAATTGAATTCAAGTTCTCAATATGTAAAGTGTAAGAGGGGTCTAGGATGTCCTAAAATAGATGACTCTTCTGAGTCAAGAAATTTTATTCCTACCCCTAAGGAGGAAAACTTTCAAATACCTGTAAAGTATGTAAAAGAAGGGGAAATGCATGCTGTCCCTCCTCCTATAAGAGGTGTGTTTAAACCTGTCCCTATGCACTCTGACCTTGACATTGACTTAAATGAATCACACATGTCCTATGGCAAAAAGTCCAATGACTTGCCTAATCTTGATTGTGACTCTAAAGACTCTGTCTCTTGCTCTAAAAGTGACAAGTCTTCTGAGACAAAGACCAATGACTTTGCCTCCTGTGATTCAAATGACAAGTCAACCACACCCAAGTCTGATAACTTCTCACCTAAAGTAGCTAGTGTGAAATCCAATTCAAAGACAGCTACTTTAGAAGACATCTCTCTTAGTCCTATTAAGAACGATTTTGTTTCTGGTTCTATTTGTGAGAAGTCTTTGTGTGATAAGCAAGGTCATGATAAGAAAAGTCAGGTTAAGAACAAAAAGATTAAAAAGAAATCTTGCTTTGTTTGTAGAAGTTACTCTCACCTAATTAAAGATTGTGATTATTATGAGAGTAAAATGAGTAATTGTGTTCAACAAGAGCAATCTAGACCTTTATGGAAAAATGTAGAGAGCATTCCCCCATTTGTCCCTAGAGCAAATGCATTTCCTTCTGGTAATGCAAAACGACCAGCACATGTTCCTTCTGGTAAGCCAGTTCCAGCTGGTCAAACCAAGTCTACTGGTTGGAAAAGGAATGTTGCTAGCCCATTCTACATACCTATTAGCACTTACTTTCGGAATGGTTTTTGGCCTGGTTATTATGACCCAAGGTATATGTGGGGAACAAGATGGGATACTGGTGTTAAGCCCTCAACAGGTTGTTCTTGGACAAATAAAAGGAAAGGTTCATTCTGGGTACCCAAGAACAATAGTCCTTGTCAGGTGCACTGATTGAGGGGAGGCATAAGCCTAATGGGAGGCTTATTGTTGTATATTTTGTGCTAACTAACCTTTTTGTTTAGTTTGTTTTGTGTTCTCTAACTAAAATAATGCAGCTGTTGAATTTGTTGCTTCCTTTTATTAAATGAGTGATTACTGCTGATAATTAATTGGTTTGATTGCCGCTTATTGGTTGGTCAATGATGCTTTGTCGCATATCAACTCTATCAATCAATTAATTGGTCACTGGAATTGCATTTAATTTTTCATGTGAATATGGAGAATGGTGCTCACTTAATGGGGCTTGGCATTACCCTATATATAATTTAGCGTCGAGTTTTGCTACAGTTGTTGTAGCAGTGTTGGGCTCCGTTTTGGGCTGTGGGTGATGCGCGTGATGTGTCGTTGCGGTTTAGCAGTTTTAATGCCTACTCAAGTTTTAAATTTATATTTAGCCGACTTATCAATAACACACACAGTTAACGAGCAGTGTACCCGGTCAGTATGAAGATAATGGTAAGTAGAGTGTCGATCACTAAGAGTGGAACGTATTATCTCGTTATTCTAATCAGTATTTTAATATCCTAACGCAAGGGGGTTTCAGCCTGAGAGACTGGCACGGTTTGTTTGCAATTAAATAATAAAATAAACCAATAGGCACGAATCAGCAAGTAGCACACATGTACACAGATAAATACTCGAGACAATAAGAGGGCTGTCCTTATGATTAAGTAGATTGTCACTTGTTTTATTGATAGCTTTATATGAAGTGTATGTAGTTAACCCTTTCTCGTTGGTCCTAATCTTATCGGCGAGTAAACCCTTAATGATTACTTATGTCTAAAAGTTATTCCTAAGTGATCAATTTAGAAACAACCGTGGGAGCCACATTATGTCCCGCAGTCAAATGCCCGCAAGCCACTAATAAACACAGAGGTTATCAATGCACTAATAAGTAGTAACCAAAGACATCAACATATAAACTTTAATTGATGGGAAAGCAAGTATTAAAGGGAGTGCAATCTTTCGTTGTCACATTACACAAGCCACCAATCTTGATGAATTAAAGTTTGCTAACACAATAAAACAAAACTACTTAATGAATTAAATACATGCAGCACCTTCTTACAGCTCTTGTATCTTTGATTTGGGTGTGTCTTGTGCTGCCTCCTTGACTGAATTCGTCCTAGGGTTTTTCCTGTTCGATCTTCGAAACTAATATAATGCGTACGAAATTCGTCTGGTCTTGGGGTATTTATAGTTTCTGTCTGAGGGAAGATGCGGCGCATCTAAGGAGTAGATGCGGCGCATGTACTTAACTTCGCGTGGGGTCCAAGATTATAATATTCAGGAATATTCGTACACCGCCAGAAGATGCGGCGTAACTCCATGATTAGATGCGGCGCATGTCCTCTTGTGTCTTGGATCGTATCTGGTGATATCTTGATAGAGATGCGGCGCATGTCATGAGTGAGATGCGGCGCATCTGGAGCAGATTAGTCTTGATCTTCTTCATTTTCGTAGACTCTTAACTTTATGCACGTTTTGCTCCATTATTAGTCCAAAATCGCTAAGTTTCACCAAATGCTTGTTTTTACCTGAGAATTACAAAAGTAAACGATTAAGTATCAATCCTCATACATAATATAGTAAAACAAGTCAAATTAATAGGATAAATGATAGTAATAAAATGTACTTATTTGAGTTCATCAAATATCCCCCCACTTGAACTTTACTTGTCCCCAAGTAAACCTTAGAATTTCTTTTATGAAAATGTATCCTAAAAGATGTTAGGATTTATTTTTTACATTTAAGCATGTATTCGTTTATTTCATAATCACACAACTAAACACTTAACGAATTAGAAGTAAAATAAAATAAGTTGATAAAAGCAAATCTAATCGTTTAACTGTCCAGTCGTGACGAATATTCTATCATAAGCTTGGCAAGTATACACATCTCCTCCACTAAAGCTAAGGAATAACAAGTCTAAAGCGGTAAAAAGGGTTTTTAGGCTTAAGGGTTAATTATTCTCTTTTCACTACCGATCTCAAATTCCAGAAAAGGCGACAAAATCACAAATACATGATCGAATCCACGAACACGATACTTGCAATTGCTCAAATCCTTAACTCGAATAGGCTAAAGATAGGTCCAAACTTCACCAATAATAATATATCAAAAAGGGCGACAAAATCATAAATACATAGCCGAATCCACGACTACGATACTTAAGATTGCTCAAATCCCTAATCTCAATAAATCAAAGGTTTGGTTGGATAAAGAATAATGAAGGGCATGGATAACATTTGGGATATAAATTGGTGTAAAAATAAAAATAAACAAAACAAATAAATTAAAATCCTAAGTGTGGTTAATCACTATCCCAACCATCCCATGAATAAGACTCATATCATTGAATAACTCACGCTTTAACACTTGAAACACACGCTTTAGGTAGACACGAATTATACTCAACAAGATCTTAATCAAAGAATAAACCTTAATTGGCGTTCCCGTAACTGCCAATTCCCATTCAATCCATAGATATAGTACAACAAATAGTGGTGATATCGACCACTTACATTACTTTACATTGTTGGTTTAAAACAAACTTCCAACTTTTCTTTCTTTTTTTTTTTTTCTTTTTTTTTTTTTAAACTTAAAACATAAACATAGATGTGTAAAATTTCACCACATCACTATAACTTTCTTTCCGGATAATTTTTCCATACTTTTCATACTTTCAGAAATAACGGTAATAGTGAAAGTAGTAAACACACGAAAAATAAACTCAAAAATATACAATATTTACTTTCACTCCAATTGCATTGTGCAATTTCCCGACCTAACCAAAGATAATGAATTACGCACGCGAACACAGGTAATGTAAGGAAACACACTTTGCCTATAGCAATTAACCAACCACGGATTCTAATCTACAGGGTAGGCTAAGGTGTAAGGGTGTAACGAAACATTTTAAACATAGGTGTAAGAAACGAAAGGAATGGCTCTGAGTGTTTTTCTAGGGGTATCTTACTCTAAAAATGAGAGTAACAAAAGGGTTATACGGGGGTTAACTAACCAGTGTAGTTAGTTAATAACACATAACATAATAAAGGCTATTTGGGTGTAATCCTAGAATTTTACCAATTTAGACAAGTCATTCCAATTATATAAAATAATACTCATTATGGTGGTCTCGAATAGTATACAAGCCAAGTTCTAAAGTTTACAAGTCACCGGCTGATGAGGCGAAAAGTGTACCGCTTTTAAGGGGTCATTTAAGTCTTAAATCGTATTTATTTGATCAAATATTGCCCTAAATCGTTCCTTTTGTCATTTTAGGTACTTTTGAGGAGAAATCTGGAAAAGGAGGCATTTTGGACGTTTTTGGAGCATAAAAGTGAAGAAAATGACAAAGTCTCAAAAATCGGCTAAAAGTTACTCTTGACGGCGTCACAATTAACCCCAGACGGCGTCATGCTTTGGCAAGAAAAAGTGGACGTGAAATTTACTCATGATAGGCCAGTGAAAATAGCATGTAAATTCTGACGGCGTCATGCTTTAACTTGATCAAGGGCGTCACGGCTTAAATCATAAGGGGACGGTGTCACGTTCTAGGTTCGACGGCGTCAAGCCTTGATAAGCCAGAATGGATTTTTGAAGAGCTAAAGAGGGACGGCGTCAAGAAGGTCATCCGGGAACCCTAAAAGCGGCGAGGGTGACGGCGTCACACTCCATAAGGTGACGCCGTCAGATCCAAAAATCTATATATAGTTTTCTAATCTTTTGTCATTAGGGAGAGCTTAGTGTGTGGAATTTTGGGAGAAAACCCTAAGACGATTTTAGCTACTTTTTCAGGGCTTTTTGCCTTGAGATCTTCCATGTTTCATTGAAAGATAAGTTATCAATTAATCATTCAATATGTCTATGTGTTGTTTGATTCTATCTTATTCTTGTCTTTTGTTTAACATGTTAGGCTAATTTTATCTTGTGTTTGCTTAGATCTAATGAAACCTAGCTATTGATTATTGGTTGTTAGTGTGTTGTTAGTTGTATTGGATGATTGTTTATCTATGTTAGGCTTAAGAAAACTGGCTAACTTCCTATTCGGTAACTTGCTTGAACGTCTTAAGAAACATGAACCAAACGCGTACTAAAGGTTTTTATGGTTGTATTTAATGCACAAGCGAATTCTAGTGATCCCATGTTAGGAGCTTCCTAGCCGGCTCGACATAGGAGTGAAGTAGGAGCTTGTATAGTTGGGGAAGTAAGTACGCCACCCCACGAATGGTATTAAGGAATACACCCGTCATCCACGCGACTAATACACACTAATTAACCGGTAAAAGATAGTTAGGGAGTAAGGAAATCTAAGTAAACACATTTCTCTACACATAAGTTTCTCACCACATTTTCATTTTTGTTATTTTATTTTATTTGCATTCGTAGTAAATTGGGTTAGTTGACTAGCAACTAATTCCGCCCACTCTATCAAAACCGAGATTTTACTTGCTTTCATAAAAACTATAAAAATACAAAAAAGAATCTTCCTCAACCCTTAGACCTAATTAGAGTAGCCTTTCACACCTAACGAACACTATTCCCTGTGGAGAACGATCAATCCCCCGTACTTACCACTACACTATACTACATCGGTCAGGTACACTGCCTGGTGGGGTTGTAAGCCTCTTGAGATCCCTCGAGAGGTAAAACCTGTTGTAAGGTTACAAAACCACGCAATCAAGTTTTTGGCGCCGCTGCCGGGGAATAGTTATTGTTTAGGTTGAATTTTTATTTCTATTAGGTCTACTCACTAGATTCCTTTCTAGTGAGATTTTTATTTTATTTTTCTAGATTTTCTTTAGTCTATCTATTTTCTTCGTGTCTTTGTTCGTAACCATACCATCCGACATCATGGAAGATGGTAATATCCTTAACCCCCACAACCCACCACCACAACAACCACAACCACCTCCTAGAGCCCGTACTTTAGGAGAGTATTCCCATCCTAGCCACCATGGCTATCGAAACACCATTGAGCTCACTCAAGGAGCCAATATCACACCCTTGCGATCCGACACCATCCGGTTGGTGCAAAGCGGATGCGCATTCCATGGACTTCGTTCTGAAGATCCTAATCAACATCTCAAGGACTTTCTTAAAATCGTTGATTCTATAGACCTTGATGTTGCCACTCGAGAGACGACCCGATTGCGTCTCTTTCAATTCTCTTTGCGGGACCAAGCTAGTCAGTGGCTAGAACGTCAACCCGCAGGATCCATCACCTCTTGGGATGATCTCACCACTCGTTTCCTTGCTCAGTTTTTCCCACCGGGAAGAACTACCAAGCTAAGGAATGATATCTTGATGTTCCAACAACGTCAAGGCGAAACTCTCTACGAGGCATGGACTCGATTCAAGGACTTACTCCAAAAAGTCCCTCACCATGGCATAGAACTTTGGCTCCAAGTCCAAATCTTCTATGACCATATCAATCTCTCCACGAGGCAAACCATTGACCAATCGGCCGGTGGTAAGCTACGTGATCTAAGTGCGGAACAATCATGGGCTCTCCTAGAGGATCTTGCTCTTTATGACAACGAAAGTTGGAGTGATCCCCGTGATTTGAATAAAACGGTCAAGGCAATATCTTTGCCTTCGAACAATTCAAGCACTTCTGACCGTAGGATCATAGAACTTGAAGACCAAGTCAAGTTTCTCATGAAATCCTACGAGGCTCCTAAACCTTCAAGCCAAGTGAACAAAATCACTTCTTCATGTGAATTATGTAGTGGTCCCCACGACACTCGTGATTGCATGGAACTCCCCGAACAAGCTTTTGTGGACTACGCATCCTCGCGTACCGACGGAGCGGGAGACAAGTGGTACACTTTCAAACCCGAGCCAAACCATTATGGTGATTCATACAACCCCTCATGGAAAAATCACCCGAACCTTAGGTGGAAACAAAACCAAAACTCGCAACAAACCAATTCCTCCAACCCACCTAATCGTTTCCAATCAAGCGGTTCCTACTCGAACCGTACTTTCAACAACAATCCTTCCGGCAATGGTAGTACCAATAACTTTGAAGGATTGATGTCTCAATTTATGGCATCTCAAGAAGCTCGTTTAGCCAAGTTTGAAGCCGAATTCAAACAACAACAAACGGAGATGACCAATAAAATTGACAACTTGTTGAAAGCTCTCCATAACCAAGTGTTATCACCTCCACATAAGGACGCTAGGAACACAAATAGCGGACCCCAAGTAAAAGACCCCTCTTCATCCAAACACGTCCACTTTGTCAACATTGTCACTATTAAACCAATTGATAGGAATGAGGATAATAGTGAACCTAAGGATGAGGATAGGAAAGTCGAGGTTGATAAGGACGTTAGGACAAGTGAGATTGAAGAAGTAGATGATGATGAGGACTACTTCAATAGGCTACCCACTAAGGAAGAGCGTGCATATCATACAAACTTATTCGATGACCCCGAGACACCATACTTCCTAGGTAGACCAATCATAGAAATAGGCGACCCTTCTAATCTCAACATACCATGCAACATCGGACATCTACATGTGTGGAAAGCTTACATCGACCTTAGATCGCCCATAAACATCATGACTAGAGCCCACTACAACTTGATAATGAAAAATCAACTTGGGTATAGGATGCTCCCTGACAAGGGTTGGATGAGTAACTTCACGGGAAGAGTTAAGGGATTACCGGTTTATGTAGGAAACTTCACCTATGTCACCGACTTTGTAATTGTAGAAGATATCCGCCCAATAGTCGATGCATCCTTGACTCAAGTGGTTTTTGGAAAACCATTTGTTGAGGTCTCTAGAATGACTTATGAACCTTCCTTAGGGATAGTTAGATTTAAGGATGAGACCGATGAAGTAAGCTACCAAATGCCATATAAGATAGAACAATTCCAACACTTGTCAAATGTTGAGAAGGAGCTTAAACAAGCGGTCTACTATAGGAATGATAAGGATAGAAGTAAAGGAGTAGACTATGTTATGGAAAGGATATTCGGTTTCTACAAGGATTGTTTGAAATTAGGACCGGAATATAGAACCGGGAAGGAGAATGGCCTAGGAACCGTGACCGATGATGGAGTCACGTAATGTACGTGACTTTGAGTCTAGCTACAAGACTCGTTAATAAAGAAAAGCGCTTCTTGGGAGGCAACCCAAGCTTTATTTGTTTTATTTGCTTTGTGTGTTTATTTATTTGTTTGTTTGTTTTTATTTGTTTCCGTATGTGTGTTTAATTTTTATTATTATTGGTTCATGTTAAAAACTAATTTGTGAAAATGCTTTATGTTGTTTTTAACTTCGTCTTAACTACATATAAAGGTATTTTGCAAAAGATAAGTGTAAGGGAAATCTAAATCGGTTTATTAGAACACAAATTAACATGAATCGTAATAATAATAAATTAGCATACATATCCGTATTTGTTTGAGTCAAATGCTTGTATCAAGTCATAATGATGTTTTGCAGGATTTCCAGGAAGTAAGGTAAAGGTTTTTCCAGAAATTTTCCGGAAACTTAAAACGAAAATTTTTGTCAGGTCATTTCTGACGGCGTCAGGGGTTATAACCTGACGGCGTCAGATTTAATTTCCAGAAATTTTTGAAAGTTTTGTTTTCATAAAAAGTTTTTATTAAATCTCCAACTTATAATCTCCAGGAATCTGCAAAATTTTCATTCCACAAGCATTATATCCTTATATATAGATTTTATCCCGCCGATGTTATGCAGGTTTTCGTGTTTGTTTTCTCAGGTTTAACAGGTTATTTTGGACAAGGAGATGTTTATGGAATCAAGCTTATGGCGATGCATTAGTCATGGAGTTTCAACATTCTCTTTGGAGGAAGATTTAACCGTGTAATTTCATTATCCACCGAACGAATTAGGGGAGTATTTGATTTCATCCTTTTACTTTTTTCTTTTACATCTTGTTATTTGAACATTGGGGACAATGTTCATCTTAAGTGTAAGGGGAGGGTAAAAGTACGATTTTAGAAAATGCTATTACGCTTGATTTTTGTTTGTTTAATAATAGATGTGTAATAAAACTGAGAGAAATACTTGTTAAGGTAATTTTATTGCCAAATTTAAAATTTTTTACAACATATAGGAGTGAAACTTTGATCTTAATGAGCGTCTCACGGATAGGAGTTATATGACTAGCACAAAAACCGTACCACTAAAAAATTTTCCACCCCCAAATATGTGAGGTTCGCCCCTAGAATTGGTAGGAAAAGCATTTATGCTATGATGTGTGTACCGGTAGCACTTAGATTCTAGAACTTGCGTTAGGACCATTCCAAGGCCACAAGTGAGACTACATTCGTGTAGTTAGATTTACTACATGATAAGAGGCATTAGGATTAACCCATTATTTTACACCTGTGATTTTGTTATAATTACGTTGGCTACATTGGTCAAGTAATTCTCCCACACCCTTTGCGTTGTACTCATTTTTAGTACACGATACCCCTAGTACACCCCTCAGAGCCTATCTTTTCGTTTCGACCTTTAAGCATTTTACTTAAAGGAAGAATTTGTTACACCCCACTAAAATGTACACCCAAATCGCCTTAGCCTACCTTGTATGCACTCATTTTTAGTGCATTATTGTTACAACATTTGTTTAAACCCAAGTTAATTATCTAATTGATTACATGGTTGCTAAGTCGAGTCATATCCTTGTACATATTGTTTTGGGACGATTGGGACTCATGGGTAAAGTACTAGTGTAATGGAGTAATGGGGAAGAACATCATTTATTACCCCCATATGTGCTAAATATTTTAAAAGTACTCCAAGTTTTTCAATTATCTTAATTCGAGTCATTAGAATAGTTATTTGTAAAGTTATGTAAAAATTCAAGTGTAAGGGGAATGCAACGCCCCTATGATGTATTATTTTGGATGGTAGGGCAAAAGTGTATGCAAAAAAAAAAAAAAAAAAAAAAAAAAAAAAAAAATCAAGAAAAATACAAAAAAAATGAGAAAAAGAAAAGTAGAAAAAACATACGGACTACCATCCCGTTTTATTTTATGTTTGTTTTATATTTTTGTTATTTTGTTATTTCGTTTCTAGCTTAAGATCGAGTCTAGTCTTGGCTTAGCAACATTGTATAGTACATGTAATTGATCAAGATTTTTAACTCGCCACCAGTAAAATATCCCGTATCCAACAAAACCGTGTTTTCCTTTTCCCTACACCTAAAGTTATAACCCATTTAAAAGCCCTCTTTGATAGTTTATCTTAGGTGCTTACGCCTAGTGGAGGAGGTTTTCGATCCTTTCCCAAGCCTATGGTAATCTAGTTGCTATGACAGGTAGTGAGAGATATTATCCGTTTTCATTTATGAGATTTATTTTGATGACACTTGAGAGATGTGAGTATCTAAACACTACTTGTGAGGTGCTAGTTTATAATCTCCGTGCTTATTATGATTGAAGTGGAACGATTATTTGTTGTAATTACTTTTATGTTTGCATTAAATGACCCCTAACTTGTATTTTGATTAGAATAAAAGAGCATTTGCTTGAGGACAAGCAAATCTCAAGTGTAAGGGTATTTGATGAGGCGAAAAGTGTACCGCTTTTAAGGGGTCATTTAAGCCTTAAATCGTATTTATTTGATCAAATATTGCCCTAAATCGTTCCTTTTGTCATTTTAGGTACTTTTGAGGAGAAATCTGGAAAAGGAGGCATTTTGGACGTTTTTGGAGCATAAAAGTGAAGAAAACGACAAAGTCTCAAAAATCGGCTAAAAGTTACTCTTGACGGCGTCACAATTAACCCCAGACGGCGTCATGCTTTGGCAAGAAAAAGTGGACGTGAAATTTACTCATGATAGGCCAGTGAAAATAGCATGTAAATTCTGACGGCGTCATGCTTTAACTTGATCAAGGGCGTCACGGCTTAAATCATAAGGGGACGGCGTCACGTTCTAGGTTCGACGGCGTCAAGCCTTGATAAGCCAGAATGGATTTTTGAAGAGCTAAAGAGGGACGGCGTCAAGAAGGTCATCCGGGAACCCTAAAAGCAGCGAGGTGACGGCGTCACACTCCATAAGGTGACGCCGTCAGATCCAAAAATCTATATATAGTTTTCTAATCTTTTGTCATTAGGGAGAGCTTAGTGTGTGGAATTTTGGGAGAAAACCCTAAGACGATTTTAGCTACTTTTTCAGGGCTTTTTGCCTTGAGATCTTCCATGTTTCATTGAAAGATAAGTTATCAATTAATCATTCAATATGTCTATGTGTTGTTTGATTCTATCTTATTCTTGTCTTTTGTTTAACATGTTAGGCTAATTTTATCTTGTGTTTGCTTAGATCTAATGAAACCTAGCTATTGATTATTGGTTGTTAGTGTGTTGTTAGTTGTATTGGATGATTGTTTATCTATGTTAGGCTTAAGAAAACTGGCTAACTTCCTATTCGGTAACTTGCTTGAACGTCTTAAGAAACATGAACCAAACGCGTACTAAAGGTTTTTATGGTTGTATTTAATGCACAAGCGAATTCTAGTGATCCCATGTTAGGAGCTTCCTAGCCGGCTCGACATATTAGTGAAGTAGGAGCTTGTAGAGTTGGGGAAGTAAGTACGCCACCCCACGAATGGTATTAAGGAATACACCCGTCATCCACGCGACTAATACACACTAATTAACCGGTAAAAGATAGTTAGGGAGTAAGGAAATCTAAGTAAACACATTTCTCTACACATAAGTTTCTCACCACATTTTCATTTTTGTTATTTTATTTTATTTGCATTCGTAGTAAATTGGGTTAGTTGACTAGCAACTAATTCCGCCCACTCTATCAAAACCGAGATTTTACTTGCTTTCATAAAAACTATAAAAATACAAAAAAGAATCTTCCTCAACCCTTAGACCTAATTAGAGTAGCCTTTCACACCTACCGAACACTATTCCCTGTGGAGAACGATCAATCCCCCGTACTTACCACTACACTATACTACATCGGTCAGGTACACTGCCTGGTGGGGTTGTAAGCCTCTTGAGATCCCTCGAGAGGTAAAACCTGTTGTAAGGTTACAAAACCACGCAATCACCGGCACACTCATAGATTTGTGAATTTTGGAAAATCACAATTTTTGAAAATAACGTCATGTGTGCAGCTATGCAACTTAGATCTTAAACAAAAACATGCTAAAAAAAATTAAGTTTGATATATTAAGCACATTTTAAGCATAATTTTTGAAAAAGTTTAGGACAAGTAATTGTTAAGTGTTCTAATTCTCCAATCCCCCCACTTAAGTTAAACAACGTCCTCGTTGTTTGTATAAAAGGTTAAAAACTGGAAAATAAAAGAATTAGAACAGAAAAAACTCCCCTGAGATTTGCTCGGTATGATCCTCCATTAGTATAAGAGCAAAAATCATCTTTCTTGTGGATTAGAACGTTAAAGCTTCATACTTGATGTATCCACAGGAAATCCAGGAAACTATAATACCACCAATACTTTAAAACACACCTAAGATAGAGAAAGGTTCAACTTGCATAATACATTAGTAGTTAGGAAAAACAAAACTTAAAAATTAAAAACTGAAAATCATCAGGTCAGTCGATGCGCCGTATCTTATGGAAGAAGATACGCCGTATCGAGCCTGGAATAAATACGGATCAGAATAAAGATGCGCCGCATCCTTAACCAGGGATGCGCCGCATTAAAATAAACTGATAAAGAGTTTTAAAGTCGAAAATAAAAATGCAGAAAAATAAAATAAGATATGACCATTGCAGGAGATGCGTCGCATCTCAGAATTGAGATGCGCCGTATCTTCATACGGGCCTGAAACAAAAATAAAACAAAATAAAGGATAGGATGCGTCGCATCTATTAACCAGATGCGGCGCATGTAGATACCAAACAGACTGTTAACAGTCTGTTGTAAAATGACTCGTTCCACGGTTTAATCTTTCACGTCCTCTCGTACTCTCATGCTGAACTTAATGCCAGGCTTCATCAGATATAACAAGAAATATAAACTGAAACATTAAATATATACATGAGAATAGTGATCAGTACAATCCAAAAAAATAATAATAATGTGTGGAACAATGTCTGTAAAATCAAGAGAGTAAGATCATGGGTGAGCAAGGTCGTCTGGATGGGTCCCAGAAGTGCTGGCTCCATCAGTCCTCTGGCGGACTCTGCGCTCGTATGCACGTGTCACTCCCGCAACCTCAGTACCATCTGGACGAACGTGTGTAATACCCTGCTGCTCTAATAGTCTGCTCACACTCGTAACCACCCACTCAGAGTCCCTCCTCAGGGCTCTCAACTCTCCCTCGACTGCCTCAAGTCTCTGACCAATGGTGCGTGGGGGTACTGGTGCCTGTGGCACCTCCTCGTCGGCAGGAGCAGCAGCCGGAGGTCCCTGAGGTCCTCCCTGCTCCGCCTCTGGCCCTGCAGCTCTGGTGGGCCCTAATGCTGCCCAAAAGTGGCCTCCCGCAGCCACCTGGCAGATCTCGAGTCTAACCAAATAGTCCCTATCGATAACCGGGAGACGGGCCACAATAATCTCCAGCCCCGCTGGGATCTCTGCTCCAATAACTCCAAAATGGCGGGCCATCCTCGAAACAAAATGCCCGCCAGTCATCTGGCTCCTCCGATCTCTCCCTGCAGCAGATCGGTGGAGGTAGTGCGCTAAAAAGTGGGGGATGTTCACCGACAACCCCTCATCCATACTCCTAAGGAGGAAGAGGTCCAGAGTAGTCACCTTTTCAGGCGACTGACCTCTCCCAGCAATAGTAAGTGCAATCAGCCTGTGGCACAGCCTCCTCATCGGCTCCCTGATCAAAGTATATGAGGGGGTGGAAGTAGTAATATCACCCAATGAAGAAATCCGGTCCCAGTAATCACTGAATAATCCTCTGTCAGGGACAACCCGTAAACTCTCAGCCCAGTACCTGGCAAACCCAGCAGATCCAAGCTCCTCCTCAGTGTGTAGCCCCATGGCCAAAATAAACTGCCTCATCGACATCTGCCTATGCACACCTCCTAACCTGAATACCAGAGTGTCAGCTGTATCAATCTCCAAATCCGTCTCCCTGTAATGAATCGTGCTAAAGAACTCCAGAATGAGCTCCCTAATCAGAGGCTCGTCAATCCTAAATAGTCTCTCCCAAGCACTAGACCTAAACACCACCTCCTCATCGTCTCCAGCAACTACCATCTCCATCCGATGCTGTAGACTCTCAGCTGCATGTCCACCACCAATCAACCCTACATCATCAAAACTCAAAACCTGGACTCTGAATATTTTCTTGAAGTAAATCGAGTCAAGCCTACGCAAGTAATCTTCCAGAGTGGCAGGAGTTAGTCCCATGTTCTCAAATTGTAGCCACTGATGCCTAAGTGTGACCTCTGGTAATGCCATCTGAAATAGATATTCACAGTCAGTAAACAGTCTGCAAATAAGGTAGATACGGCGCATCTGATTTAATCAGTGCGGCGTATCTATATAAAGTATAAGAGATGCGGTGCAAGACAATAGATACGGCGTATGGTGATGCATCGTATCTAGATTAATCAATACGGCGTATCTAGAATTTTATCAATTTTGAAATAGGTCGTTACGCCGCATTAATCAACCTAGATGCGCCGCATCTAAAAGCATATCAGTATAAAATAAAGGGTCAGGCACGTTTTTCAAGAATCCGTATCCGTGACGTAAACTACCACTAAATATCACAGTATCATATTCTCCTTATATCAGTTCTAATATCTCATTCCACCACTACTAATTCGCCTTCCCGCTAAATATTCAAAATCGAACCCAAAACCTTAATTTTCGGTTAAATCAAATTAGGTTATAAGTTCAATTGTTTATGCAAATTAAATATGGGGGAAATCATCTAGAGCAAGTTCTAATCATATCTCTATATCACTTAAGCACGAATCGATTCAATCATATAAACCCTAATTTTCGTATTAATCAAGATTAAATCGAAATAGAACAATTACCTTAGTTTTTGTGATTAGGAGAAGGATTATAGCTCGGATTAAAGTGTGGATTCGAGAAAAGATGTTCGGATTAAGAGTATAATTTCACTGTGTGTTCTTAACTGTGTGTTTATGTGGTAAAGAGTTTAGATCCGGCGCATTCCCGTCGTATTTATAGGGCAAAGAGATGCGCCGTATTGAAATTTGGGATGCGCCGTATCTATCTAATTTCGTTGACTAGTCAATATGTTCTAGTTGGCCAGAGATACGGCGCTTTGGATTTTTAGATCCGCCGTATCGCTATGTTAGTGAACGAAATTCAAATAAGGAACGTACCTTGGCCTCCGCAACACGATTCTCTATACATCCAATTGGGGTTAAACGGCATACCATATAAATAAATTTAAGATAAGAGCAATATGCATAAACGTTTTATTAATAACTGTAATCTTATTGTTTAGTGGATAAGGATTTATTCCGAGGTTAGGAACAAATATCGTTTTTAAGCGTGCAAAATTAAGATTACGATTTGAATCAGATGTATAGTGTGGATAATAAAACTGAGGTTATAGTGGAGAGGACTTCCCTTAGGGCTGGTTGAATAATCGAAGAGGTTACGTTTTGATCACTCCAGCAATCTTCTCTCGGTTTAGTTCAGAATGTAATCTCGCTTGGTGATGCTTGAGTCATCATTTATCCTGAAAAATAAACAACTTGCACACGAGAGTAGCGGACCGATCAAAGTAAATATCAAAAATCAACTATATTTATCAAATTATATTTGTCGTATTAACGAAAGTTAATGCGCCGTATTTTCGTTACGTTTCAAAATAAATATCGATTTTTGATTCAGAAAGATGCGCCGTATCGATAGAGATCGATACGTCGTATCCGTTTAATAATTCGCAAACTGTTTTTAATTAAAATAATAGATACGCCGTATCTGCTAAAGCAGATGCGTCGTATGGCGTTAACGTTTAGAAAAAAATTTTTTTATTAAAAACAGATACGCCGTATCTGCTAAAGCAGATGCGTCGTATTACTTTATCGCTTAGAAAAATTTCTTATTAAAAACAGATACGCCGTATCTTGGGGAAAAGATGCGTCGTATCGAATTAATTAAACGCGTTGTATTTTAAAAAAAATTAAACGCAATACGCCGTATCTGAGAGATCAGATGCGCCGTATCGTTTGATTTAGCACAGTACAACGATAGCAGAACAGAAAATATACGAAAAATAAAAACAAAAATAAAAACACACAACGAAAATAAAACACACAAAAATAAAAGAAAACAATTAACACACAATACAACAAATATGCAAAATAATACAATGATGCAATTAATCTAATAAAAAGAAAAACCTAATTAAAATACTAATCAAATTAACAGATAATAACAATTCACTCCCCGGCAGCGGCGCCAAAAACTTGATGCGCTTGATGTGTCGTTGCGGTTTAGCAGTTTTAATGCCTACTCAAGTTTTAAATTTATATTTAGCCGACTTATCAATAACACACACACACTTAACGAGCAGTGTACCCGGTCAGTATGAAGATAATGGTAAGTAGAGTGTCGATCACTAAGAGTGGAACGTATTATCTCGTTATTCTAATCAGTATTTTAATATCCTAACGCAAGGGGGTTTCAGCCTGAGAGACTGGCACGGTTTGTTTGCAATTAAATAATAAAATAAACCAATAGGCACGAATCAGCAAGTAGCACACACGTACACAGATAAATACTCGAGACAATAAGAGGGCTGTCCTTATGATTAAGTAGATTGTCACTTGTTTTATTGATAGCTTTATATGAAGTGTATGTAGTTAACCCTTTCTCGTTGGTCCTAATCTTATCGGCGAGTAAACCCTTAATGATTACTTATGTCTAAAAGTTATTCCTAAGTGATCAATTTAGAAACAACCGTGGGAGCCACATTATGTCCCGCAGTCAAATGCCCGCAAGCCACTAATAAACACAGAGGTTATCAATGCACTAATAAGTAGTAACCAAAGACATCAACATATAAACTTTAATTGATGGGAAAACAAGTATTAAAGGGAGTGCAATCTTTCGTTGTCACATTACACAAGCCACCAATCCTGATGAATTAAAGTTTGCTAACACAATAAAACAAAACTACTTAATGAATTAAATACATGCAGCACCTTCTTACAGCTCTTGTATCTTTGATTTGGGTGTGTCTTGTGCTGCCTCCTTGACTGAATTCGTCCTAGGGTTTTTCCTGTTCGGTCTTCGAAACTAATATAATGCGTACGAAATTCGTCTGGTCTTGGGGTATTTATAGTTTCTGTCTGAGGGAAGATGCGGCGCATCTAAGGAGTAGATGCGGCGCATGTACTTAACTTCGCGTGGGGTCCAAGATTATAATATTCAGGAATATTCGTACACCGCCAGAAGATGCGGCGTAACTCCATGATTAGATGCGGCGCATGTCCTCTTGTGTCTTGGATCGTATCTGGTGATATCTTGATAGAGATGCGGCGCATGTCATGAGTGAGATGCGGCGCATCTGGAGCAGATTAGTCTTGATCTTCTTCATTTTCGTAGACTCTTAACTTTATGCACGTTTTGCTCCATTATTAGTCCAAAATCGCTAAGTTTCACCAAATGCTTGTTTTTACCTGAGAATTACAAAAGTAAACGATTAAGTATCAATCCTCATACATAATATAGTAAAACAAGTCAAATTAATAGGATAAATGATAGTAATAAAATGTACTTATTTGAGTTCATCAGTGGGCTCCCGCTTTTCTCCTTTGGTTTGTCCCCTCGCTTCTTTAGCTATCAATCCGGGTACCTAACACTTCACTTATTCTTGCACGTTCTACTGCCTTCTACCGAAACCCTAATTGGCTGCCGGTGGTGTTTACTTGCGGATCGGTTATGGTCTTTTAGATTTCTTTTGCTTATGTGCCTGTTCTTTGTGGTGGTTACTTTTTTTTTGTGGTAGGTTATTTGTTCACTGTTTGGTTATGTGCGCTTGCCTGCCGTCGTTGTTTGCTTGCGGATCGGTTATGATCTTTTAGATTTCTTTTGCTTATGTAGCTGTTCTTTGTGGTGGTTACTGTTTTTTTTGTGGTACCTTATTTGTTCATCGTTTTACTTGCGGATCGGTTATGGTATTTTAGATTTCTTTTGCTTATGTGCCTGTTCTTTCTGGTGGTTGCTGTTTTTCTATGTGGTACCTTATTTGTTCACCGTTTGGTTATGTGCGCTTGCCGGATCGGTTATGGTCTTTTACATTTCTTTTCCTTACGTAGCTGTTCTTTGTGGTGGTTAGCGTTTTTTTTTGTTGTACCTTATTTGTTGCCTGCCGGTATTGTTTGCTTGCGGATCGGTTATCGTCTTTTAGATTTCTTTTGCTTCTGTGGCTGTTCTTTGTGGTAGTTACTGTTTTTTTTGTAATAGGTTATCTGTTCATCGTTCCGTTATGTGTGCTTGGTTGCCAGTGTTGTTTACTTGCGGATCGGTTATGGTCTTTTAGATTTCTTTTGCTTATGTAGCTCTCCTTTGTGGTGGTTGGTGTTTTTTTTTGTTGTACGTTATTTGTTCATTGTTTCGGTCATGGTGTTTTTTTTTTGTGCTTCTTGCGTGCGCGGCCGTTATGATACCTGCTGTTTTACATGTCTTTTGGTTATGTTCATCTTTTACTTATGTGGCTACTGCTTTTGCCGTAATCTACCGGTATTTTGTTTCTTTAAGGTCTATGTAGCTGCCTTTTCGATGTTTTGTGTGGCTAAAAAATATTATCTTCATGTTTGTGATGCGTTTGTTAGCTCACTTGATATGTTACCTATACCTGTTATTACCTGAAATGGCAGATATGAGTGCCATATCAAGTGGTGTAACCGACGTCTCAGATTTTTTCCCCGCGATTCAGTTTACTTACTTGCCTTTTTCTTCTGTGTTGGTGTTACAGTTGCCTTGCAAAGGTATTCGCGGCACAATTCTTGAATGTCATTGTATGAATGCTAACTATGTGACTGGACCTATTTCGTATACACGTTTACCTTGCTTCGGCTATTATATAATTACCTGGTGGCAAGGCAATCAGCAGCTTACTTCGGCTATTATATAATCAGGTGGTGGCAAGGCAATTACCGGGCGGCATGGTCTAAACAATAGCTAAGCAACCGCTCTTATTTTGCAGCCACCACCTCTTTTCAGCTGTCTCTGTGCAGCAGCTGGGATAATTTTGTCACTTTACATTCTCTGAACACATGTTGCTTGGCAAGGTAACTAAGATTGCGGTTGCAGCCATGCTGTGTGTTTAGTGTTCCTTGCAAAGGTTTTGGCAATACAGTTCTTAAATATCATGGTATGACTACTGCCTATCTAACCGGATCCGTTTTGCAACTGCCCTCGATTTAGAGTGGCTGGTGTTGCTACCAAATGAGAGAATGCAATGGAGAATGTGATGATCACCTCCTTTGCTCTTGCACTCTCCTATATATAATGGACCGTGGAGTTTTGTTACAGTTGTTGTACCAGTGTTGGCCTCGATTTTGGGTTATGAGCTCCCACTTTTTCCCTTTCATTTGTTCCATCACTTCTTTTAGCCTTTTTCCGATCGCTAACAAATGATAGAATTCGCTGAAGATTTATACATGTCTCTTCCCTGTGATTTTCTTGGTAGTTGTGCACATGTTCTTTGTGAACTTTTGTTGCCTGCTGTCGAAATGTTGTCATTTTCATATGAAATAATTAACATCCATGAATGTCTGCGCAATAGGCTGTGATGAGTCTGTGAGTCTGATTTAAGAAGTGAATCTCTGGCACTTGGCAGGGCAAACTTTCAGATTTGCAGCCGTGCCACGTGTATTTATTTATGATGATGTAAAACTCATAATTTCTTCACAGATCTGAGCTAAATTCTTTAAGTTTTTCACTTATTGGTTGTAAACTTTTGACACCTGCTGTAGAAATGTTGTCATTTTCATATGAGATAATTAGCATGCATGGATGTTTGCACAATAGGCTGTGATGAGTCTGTGACCCTGATTTAAGAAATGAATCCCTGGCACTTGGCAGGGCAAACTTTCAGATTTGCAGCCGTGCCAGGTATATTTATTTCTTCTGATCGCTTATTAATATCAGTCCAATGATATGAAATTCATAACTTCTTCACAGATCTGAGCTAAAATGTTTCAGTTTGTCGCTTATTCGTTGTAAACTTTTTATGCCTGCTGTACAAATGTTGTGATTTTCATATCAAATGATGAACGCACGTACATGTTTGCACAATAGCCTCTGATGAGTTCTGCCACTTGGCAGGGCAAACCTTTAGATTTGCAACCGTCGCAGGTGTGTTTATTTCTTGCAATCGCTTATTAATATCAATCCAATGATATTAAACTGATACCTTCTTCGCAGACCTTAGCTAAAATGTTTAACTTTGTTACTTATTGGTTGTCATAGCCTGTCATGAACCTGTTACTCTGCTTAAAGAAGTTAATATGTAGCTTTTGGTAACCCAATCTCTTAGATTTGCACCTGTGCCAGGTATATTTATTTCTTGCAATCAGTTTTTAATATCAATCCAATGATATCGATTTCTGAATTTATCTACAAGTCGAACTCAGATAATGTAAAACTAAAGATTGTAAAAAAAACAGACAGAATATCAGTGATGGATGTATGGCAACCAGTCACGGTTACTGCACATATGCAGCTATACCCAGTTTCATATGGTGTATACATCCATCATTGATACTTTGTTGTTGTTTTTTGTACCAAACATTTTTCTTACACTGAACTGTCTCACTGCATATAATTGCCTCCTTTCACCTACCACTATATTTACATGGTATTTACACTCAACATTCATACTTTTTAAATCTTTGCGTACTCATTGTCTTCGTATACATAATTTATTTATATTTTTTTATTCTTCAGGTTTCTGTTCTTGCATATGGCGATGACCAGAAGTTAAGGGCAAGTTATATTTCACAACCTGTTTTTATGTTTACTGTATTCATGTACATATTTTGACCAGTTTTTTCTATTCTTCAGGTTACTATATATATAACATGTAAAATACATAAATACATACACACTTTTTTTTGGGTGCATATCTTTGTTATTCATTATTCTATTAAAAGGTTTACACTAACACTATATATATATAAATATATATATATATATATATATATATATATATATATATATATATATATATATATATATATATATATATATATATATATATATATATATACTTTTTAGTAGAAGAATTAATAACAAAGATATGTGCCAAAAAAAAAGTTTGCATCTATTTAATACATGTTATATATAACAAAAGACGGTCACTGATAATTGACTACAATTATCAAAGATCAATGCGAAGCAAAATAGTATAGTCTTAGAAATGATTTGGTGCAGATTACTTCTTTACACTATGCTATTTTGCTTCTCACTGATCTTCTAAAATTCGTCCATATTATTAGCCATCAATTTTGATCAGAGGAATGCATATCTCGCACAGAGTAAAAAAAAACCCAAAACACAAGTAACGGGTAAAAAACAAGCCCGCAGCCCAACACTGACTCCAACACTGTACGTTCCCTCCTATGTCTTGCTTCGAGCAGTAATTTTTCTTCGATAGAAGCTATTCCTTTTTCTGTCTTTCTAAAATGCCTTTTTGTCAATGGTTTGCAGCCACAGTATTTAGGCGATGATGATAGGTTTGCACATTCCCATTTTTCCACCTATGCATTCGTTGGCAGGGCAACCATGATATCAGTTGCAGCCACAATGCACAATTCATGCTGATCACAAACGTGCATATCTGAGCCTGTCAAAATGTCTAGGTCCTCCTCAGTCAACTGCGGCCCCTGATCTGAGGTATGTTGGATTGATTTATCTGACGGTAACCATTTACTATCCATCAATTGATTGCTAATATCCTTTATTAAGTTAAGAAAAAAACAACAGTTAATATTCATTATGGTTTACCATCAATTTTCGCTTCAGGAATACTACCACCTATTAATATGGCGTCTTTTTCTATTTCCAGATATTAACAATTGAACTTACGCAGCAACCATACATTGTTCTTTTTTGCATACTCATAACTGTAGTGACATAAATGCTTCTGGTCAAAAATATACTTCAATTTGGAAAGAAGGATGAGAAGCGGAAGAGAATGGTGTGATAAGTAGTTTGATCCAAATTGCTTCTTCGCAGCATTCTCTTCCGTTTCCCATCTTTCTTTCAGACTTGAAACATATTCTTGGCCAGAACCAATTCTGTCACTACACGTCTGCCTGTGCAAAAAAAAAATGTTACCTTTTACTGGCACATAACATAAACCTTTTGTATCCGTCCTTTACCAGGTAAAGAAAATGTTTCCTCCTATCTCTTGCTTCGAACACTAATTTTTCCTCAATACAGCTTATTGCTTTTTGTGCCTTTCTAAAATGCCTTTTTCTGAATGGTATGCAGCCGCAGTGTTTAGGCGATGATGATAACTTTGTCCATTCCCATTTTTCCAGCTGTGCGTTCGTTGGCAGGGCAACTACAGTATCAGTTGCAGCCACAGCGTACATTACAAGCTGATTACAAACGTACATATCTGAGCCTTGCTAACATTGAAACATGTGGCACTTCGCTCGACTACGGCTCCTGATCTGAGGTATATTGAATTTATTTATCTAAAAGTAACCATTTGCTGTCCATCAATCGTAACTTTATATACATTTTACCCACATTTTTTCATCTATGAATATCTGTAACAGGTCATGTATTCAGCAGCACCGCTACGCACACCAGATTAATACAATCATGATTATTAATCTGACCTTCACCTCGAATTCCTTTTGCTATTTTAATCGTCTATCAATATGTCTGGTGCAGACTATTGTCTCAAGACTATTTCAATAACAAAAGGGGTTTGAGGTGGAGATCAGATTTTCCACCTATATGTCGATTAAAATAAAAAAAAAAAAAAACATAAGAAACAAAGACTATTTGGTACTTTTTTTTTTGCTGATAGTAACAATACATGTCATATGTTTACAATTCTTGAAGAAAGGTGGGAAACCGGAGAGGATAGTGTGCCATATACTTTGGCACAAATTACTTCTATACACTATCCTCTTTTGTTTCCCATCTTTCTTCGATAATTGACCCATACTGCTGATCACCATCTTTTCTCCACCTCCAGTTGTCGATAGGCAACAACAAGTTAACTTTCGCATGCACATGACATCAACTTTTACTATCACCAAAAAAAAAGAAGTAATAGATGCCCTTTGTTTCTTATGGTAAAATTCTTTTTTTTAGCAAATGCCTTGCAATTAAACTGTCACTTGATAAGGCAAAAGAATGTCTGGAACTTAAACATAGTTACTCATTCTAAGTTCCCATACAGTTCCTTTTGTTCTTTCAACAACCTAGCAGCTCGCTTGGTGCAAGCAGTTGCACAAAGGAAGGTGAAACAACAAATGGAACTGTAAGGGGATTTAGAAAATTTAACTAAATTTTTGAATGAAAAAAATTACCTGTGTGCCACATGATTAGCGGTCTGGGAAAGGCTAAAAGAAGAGATGGAACAAACAAAAGGCACAAAACAAGAGCCTGCAACCCAAATGCGGGCCCAACACTGCTACAAAAACTGTAGCAAAACTCGACGCTACATTATATATAAGAGAATATTGTCACCCGATGAACTTGATGATTCCTGTTCTTTAGGTTCGCATACCCATTCCCATTATTGCATTCATCTATTTTACGTTCTTCTTTTTTCTTACTTTCTAAAATCCCTTTTTCTCAATGGTTTACATCCGCATTCTATAGGCAATGATGATAACTTTGTACGCCTCCATTTTCCCAGCTGCATGTTCGTTGGCAGGGCAACCAAACTTTTAGTTGCAGCCACAACATGCATTTAATGCTGATTATATATGTACATATCTGAGCCTTACTAAGATCAGAACATATAGCCCGTCGCTCAACTACGCTTGCTGATCCAAGGTATATTGCATTTGTACCATTTCATGATCCAATGTATATTTACTAATTATATGCTCCTATAGTAAAAACTATCTATTCATTTCAGCATAGACGCTTATTCTAAGATCCTGTGGTACACCCAATTGTGCAAAGACACTCGAAATGACAAAACAGCCTATACAGATTCTCAAACCAGCTGCCTGCATTCCTTTTTTACTTCTATTCAACCTACATCCTCATAAAAAGAAGCTGAAAATCAAAAATATACAGAATATCAGTGATGGATGTACCGACACCGAGCATAGCTGCTGACGCATTTGCATGGTGTCTGCATCCATCATTGATATTTTGTTACCATTTTTGTCCTGTCAAAGAATCGATACTCACATTCTCAGTATATTTTATTGCCTACGACCAACAGATAAGTGTTACTTATATCACTATGGTAAATTTAAAATGCAATTGCTGTTCGCATAGATAATCTCCTTAAACATTCTAACCATTACTGCTATCGCACTTAACTTATTTTCCTTTTTTTTATACCAGCGAATTATGCACAGTTATCTACTACTGCTGCCATTTGTCAAACAGTTACAAATCCTGTAACGAATGCTAGCCAGCCACTCAGAACACACAGAGCTCATGTTAACTGCCAACACACAGGTAGTATTAATTATGCTTTCTTGCTATATGAGACTTTTAACTGTAACTATTGTTTGTTGCTCTTTTCATGATTCAAACTGACCCTGCTCCTACTGCATCTTCTAACTATAATCCTGTATCTCAACCGTTTGCAGCTACATTCTTTAGGCAATGATGATAAGTTTGTACATCTCCATTTTCCCAGCTGCATGTTAGTTGACAGGGCAACCGCACTTTAAGTTGTAGCCACAGCTTGCACTTAATGCTGATTACATATGTACATATCTGAGCCTTACTAAGACCAGAACATATAGCCACATGGTCAACTGTACCTGCTGATCAAAGATATGTTGCATCTGCACCATCTGGTACTACACATTCACTTGCTTTTCATAATATGTTATATATTTTAATGCTCAGGGAATTTATGCATTCCACGAAATTACAAATTGTATGGATTCCTGTGTTCTTCCTAACCTATTTGGATTAAAAACAAAAACGTAAGTACCACACTATAACTTGACTTAAATTCTTAATTTTATTTAGTGAAATATCTTACAATCAACATAAATTTGCTTCACATAGAAACTAGCCTTTATTGAAAAACATATCTTACAATCGACTAGCATTAACCATAAAACATCCTCCAATTGCATCCACACAATTAGAAACGCATTGCACCTTGAAGTTTCATAATAAACACATCATTGTTACGTGCATTTAACCCAAATTCAGCTGCTATCAAGCGCATCTGCATGACTTTCTGTTCATCTTTTGCTATCACTTCTCTTAGATACTCTGCTGTTTTCTGAGCATGACTATTTCCAACACCTTCAAGTTCTTGAATAAAAGAAAGCCTGTCACGGTTAACACTAGCCAACCTATCACAAATCACACTCAGTTGCTGTGCCATATGAACATCCTCGATACTAGCTTGGCGACAATACAAAACTAATATGTCAGACCAACTATTAGAATTGGCCTCAACTCTCAGCTGATCACACTTAGGATGCCTAGACATTTTCTTTTCTTTGTTTTCCTACACACTTATCAAATGAGTTATGAAAACAAATGTCCATTTCAGCTATCTTAAATAGGAAAACCAGATCCAAGACAGACAGTCACGAGATTCTCTTCTAAAAACAAAAAAAAACAAAATGCCCATATCTATAATGCACACTGCCGACATCTACTCACCCATAATTGGACATTACTGTTTTGCAGGTTTCGTACTTATGCTCACAGACTTTTTTACAAATGCCAGATTCTTGACAGGTATCCAAACTTTCCAGCCACATACTATAGACTAATTTATTCTACCTTGCCTTTTTCAAAGCATTAAACATTATTGAACTGAAGATCTTAAAAGTGGCCAGAAATAAACAAACAAATGCTAACAATATATCTTATCTATCATTTCTTTATTCCTTGCTAATGAACCTCTCGCTTGGTTTCATTGGTTTTAGTGATTAAGTAAGTTATTGCAATGAATTAGTGCATGGGAGCTGCTAATCTTATTAGTTACTGCAAACTTAAGTATTTCACATTGATTATCTAATGATATTTCCATTCGTTTGTTAATTTGCAGAAGCACTGCTTTCCTTATATGCTACTCATACCTGTTCTAATTAGATGCTAAAGCACTGTGTTGTAAGTTTCTTTCTAATTATGTATCTTTAAGCGTTTAGTGTTTATAATGTTTTCTGATATGTATTCTGTACATGTTTTTGTAGCTGCTACAGAGCCTTCTATTTGTTTTCCTAATGGTGGCCGTTCGCAGTTACAGACATCGTGTTACTTTCGGTTAAATCAGGTAATCAAAAATTTTTTTTGTTGGGTACTCATGCCTGTTCTAATTATACAATTGCCATTTACAGATTACTCCACCACCTCACAATAGCGCCCTCCGATGAAAGACTCCATCTTGCAAGCACTACAAAGGATGGCAGGGACAAGGAGGAAAATGAAGTGAAGATTTCATTGATTGCGGTATTTCAATAAGAAGTAGGCTGCAGCCTCCAATAGACAAAGGCCGTTAAGGTGGCTGTGGCTAATGGAGATTTACTGGAAGTCAATGGTTGGTGCAAAGGGTTGTGTTGGACAGCACTAGGTTTAGAATCGGCCACTGATTTCATGGTAATGCCTTTGGGAGAATATGGGGCGGTCTTCGGCATCCAATTTCCAAGGCTATTGCAGCTTTCTCTCATCTTCATGAGCAGCCACCAAAATCAGACTTTGCTCCTAAGCAGGCCCGAAATTCCGATTACTTCCATTTGTATATGTTGTTTGACTTAGAACAAGATTCGTTGTATAACTGTATAACACAGCAGAACAACCGAAAAACATAGCAAACACTTCGTCGCCCCGCCGCAACGCGGCGGTTCGACGCACATCTCGTTTTATTCAAATTGTGTCAGTTAAAGCATTAGTACATGGGGACTTTAATTATTCTTGTACCCCTTGATAATGGGTACGTGTGATATGAGTAGACATGTGCTATAGTTTGCTCTAATTCATGTGGTCACGTGGAGGATGATTTATGAAGTGAATTGGTGATTGATCAAAAGGTTTATGTCTGCTACTATGCTTGAATTGTTTCTGCCGATAGTGATTTTGTTGCTGCTGATTGACTCTTTTGGCTTACAAATTCGGATGACTTATTCGATTGTGGGGTCAACGTTATTCGGTCTTTTATTGAATTATGGGGCTACTCGATTTGGTTGGTCAATCAAATTTTAGTAATACCTGATTTGGTTGTCGCATGTGAAGTGGATATTGGCATCAACTTGTTTTGAGTATTAAACAATTGATCTTTGGTCTGTGTGGGATTTATTCACATGTGGGGCTTCAATTTGGTCAAAAGAAGTAGACTTGCAAGTGGGCAAGTAGATGCACATGGGTAAGTAGTAGCACATGGGTCGTAGATCATATTTTGTGAGCATTTGCAATTTATGATGGTGACAGCTGATGTCGTCCTACTTTTTGTGGATTTATTATTATCATTGTACGGTGTGGAATTGAATTTGTTTTGGTTTATTAAGTGGAACATGTGGGGATGGAATTAAAAGAGCTATTGATCTCGTACTGATTTGATTGATCAGTAATTGCTATAATATGGGTCAGTGAATATTGGTATTCCGTTGTTGACTCTTTTTGATTCTGCTGCTCTCACATGGTTCCTGCTGCTAAGCTTGAACTGTTCCTACTGGTAGTGCTTCCATTCCTGCTAGTAGTGTTTCTCGTTCCTGCTGATAACACCATTCCTGCTGCTCGGATTCAGCTGGTATTATTATTATTAAAAAAAAAAAAAAAAAAAAAATTACATTTTTCATTTTCTTTCTTTCTTTTTCTTTTTGTTTATTTTCTTTTTTTTTTGTGCTAATAAGATGGTTTTGAGCAACACCTTGCAGGTACTGTGTTGGTGTTTACACCTTCACCATAAATGGTATTCAACTCACCATGTCTTGCAGACAAGAAAGAGTTGGCTCACCATGAGGGTACGGCTCTGGTGTGATAATCAAATCCGTTGATAGCTGTAATAGCTTGCTCAAAGCTATAGGGTACTTCAACTCACCCATGGTTAATTCCTGAGAGTTGAAAATGGTTCTCAATTCACCATGGATGTAACCCTTTATGGGATCCAAAGGATTGGCTAGTCCACAAAAGTATGGTTTGTGGTAAAGACACTTGGTATCCATATTTGGTATTCAATTCACCAAGGTTTGTTGTAACCTAAGAATTGGCTAGTCCTGAGCAAACGGCTACAGGTAAAGACAAGTCAAATCTGTTTATCGTTGCTGATTTGCTAATAAATCAGATGGTTATCAATGTACCATGGTCTAATACACCTAAACATTGGCTACTCCAGTAGTGATGGCTATTGGTAAAGAGACATCAAATCCATTAATTTTCAATGATTCACCTCTCACAGGAGTTAACACACCTGGATGTGATGAGAATAGTATGAAACTTAAGTGATTTGATGTACATATTGTCATTAGTAGCAGCCAAGTTCAAGTGAATGTTATGGTGACCAGTATACATGTTTTGACGAAGATTTCCTATTCCTGCTGAACTATTGAAGTTGCTGCTAGATGCTATAGAGGTTGAAATCTTGCAGGTTATGGATGTTGCTGCTGGTTACTAATTATTGCTGCTGCTAAGTCGCAGTCCTCAAGCCTGAGACGTTAAAGCTATATCATACAGGAAACTTGAGGTTAACCTAGTTTACCGATCCACTAGGTCAACCACAAGTTTAGGGGAGGAATAATGAGTGTTTGCAGGTTATTATTTATGGTAGCATGTTCAAGGGGAAGCATTGTTCAAGGGGAAGCATTGAAGACAGTTTTGTAATATCAAATAGGGGAAGATTGTTGGGAATTATGATTTGATTATTACAAAACAAGAAGGACTGAAGATGACAGATGTCTCATTGATGCCGATAGTGGAGTTGGTTCCTGCCGACAGTTATGGTTTATTTGTGTTCCTGCTGGTAGCGTTTCAATGCTGCTGATGTTTCCATATTTTTAGTATGTTTGTTATAGTTTATTTAGGAAGAGATTTGGTTTTATCTCTTTACTCGTTTTCTAGAATGTTGTATTAGGGTTCCTTAGCTTATAAAAGGAACATACGACATTAGGGTTCAATATCAGTTTTCATTATCTCTTTGTAATCAAACATTCATAGTCAATAAAGATCCATAGAGGATCATTTCATATTAGTTCTTCTTCATATACTTGTTGTTTAGTTTCCGCATAAACACTTGTATACCATACAGAGATTCTCAACGTAGTTGGTTTGTGTTTACATAAGCTAGCTACACATTAACCAAGCTCAATCAAGCTCGAAGTACTCGATCCTACAGTGAGGAGCTTAGTTGTGTTATCTAGCTTGACCGAGTATGTTGTTTAAATTTCACATATTAAAAGTAAAAATCACTTTTTGACCTTCTTGCCTTGGTGACAAGGAAGATTAGTGAAAATCTTTAGAAAATCATGATTGGTGGCTATTGGAAAATAATTTTTTTCAAAAGATTACTTTGCTTGAGGGCAAGCAAAACTTAAGTGTGGGAGATTTGATAACGCTCATTTTGTACATGTTTTTATAGCGTTATTTGTGTGTTTTTATATGTTATTTAGTTATGTTTATGAGTGTTTTATGCTTAAAAGTTGTTAAAGATGTGTTCAAGTCTAGGTACAAGGAAATATCAAGAAAGATGAAGAAAAGCTACAAAATCAAGCAAATATCGAAGAAAAGATCGTCAACAAAGATATTGATTCATGATATGATTATTTCCATTGTACATGAGAAGGATGAGAAGATGAAGTCAAGATTAAGTGCTAAAAAGTGTATTAAAAGTTGGAGTTACATGCTAGTTTAAAGTGAAAAATCATGTGCAAAAGTTGGTCTTGACCCAAGGTTTACATTCCAGACCCAAGGTCAACGCTGGGATTCTAGACACAAGGTTCAAGAACTCAACCCAAGGTTCAGCCAATGTCCAGACCCAAGGTCCATGTTTCAGACAGCAGGTCGAGAGAAATCTGAGATGAAGACTTGCATTAACTCTTAACTTTTACCACCATAATGGCTTGAGTCCGATCATTACCTTCTCATTTATGATAATTAAAGTAATATTACCGTTTTTGGGGTGTTTTACAAGCTTAAATAAGACCCATAATCATCCATTTTGGATACAACAACACTTACAATCAAGCCTTACACCATAAGGACTTGGTCACAACTACTTATCTAACCTAAAAGAGCTCAACAATCTCTGCCATTCTCAAGGAAGATCATAAGGAGAAGAGGTGGAAGATTCCCTTGTTCAATTGGAGGCTCCAAAGAGTGCTATAACTCTTTTATTACTCATTGTAATCTTACTTTTGGGTAATTTTCTTTACTTTTAATTAATCATGTTGAACTTGTTGAAGTTGAATGCAATGTTATGTTTTATAATGATGCTTGTTATGGAATAATTCGTGATACTTGTTTGGGAATGATGTGACTTTCGTATGAATGATGGACGTTTAGTTGGTTAGGAAAAGTGGTTATTTTCATGAGTTTGTTTAAATATAATTCGTGTTCTAAAACTTGTTGGTTAAATATTATTGGATTTAAAGGTTGAAAAGATTTCTAATATTGTTTAATTCCAAAGAGGGTTAGTGACAAACGGATTGGTATTTGATAAGTGACGAATATCAAGTATGCAAGTTTTTAAATGAATTCGAAAATATTTAATCACGAGATTGGGTTGAAAAGACTCGTAAGAACTAATTTAACTAATCATCTTTTTCATACATTTGATCACAAAAAGAGCTAGCGTAGTGGGATGAGATTTGGCCGAAAGAACTCACCCGTGAAACTAGTAGAAACATGGATTTTCTTGATATTACCCATTGAGTAGAGGTCCTTGTGAAAATTGACATGTGCCTTCTAAGTTTCACCCAAACATGTTCAACATTCTATCACGATAACACGATTAGTCATGGTTCCTAAACAAGTATTTGGTTGTTTGTTTGATTTGATTTGAAACAATTGCTCGTTTAATTACTTGAGTTCATTAAGTGCTTTAGACCGTGACAATCTTAAGTGCTATTTCTTATTGCTCTTAATTAAATTGCCTAAACCAAAACTAGTAGTCCCTTGGGACGATCCTTATTTACCATCAACAATACTACAATCGAACGAGTATACTTGCTCGTATGTGTTTCTTAGATAAACGGTAAAGAGGTTTTCTTTAAAAATTTAAAATTTGAGTGGAATTGGGATATAATATATACACCTCCATTAAAGCACATCATTAACGGTCGTTAAATATTAAGTTAAAGGACTATGGATGAAAAGACAAGCCAAGAAGGTTCTAGAAACCCCTTGGGCTTGTATGTTCGGCCGACCCACCTAGAAGGGGAGGGTTTTTTTTCCCTAGCTTGGTGAACAAGATTGAGGAGTCTATAAATACAAACCCTTGTATTCATAAATCATTAATCTTGATTCCCTAGCAAGCCTAACTTCTTCTTCTCCTCTCCTCTTGTGTATTGCCGATCGAACACTCCCAAATCCCTTGGGAATTCGATCCAAGATTCACAATTAAGTGTTTGGTTTGTTCGTGGATTAAGAACCTAGCATATAGTCGATTTTCTTTAAACCCCAAGTAAGGGTTTTACCGGTTCTTGCTCACTCGATTTCTTGTTTATCTTGAAATCAAAGGTACGCGTAT
Source organism: Artemisia tridentata subsp. tridentata (assembly GCA_021014915.2). Classification (NCBI taxonomy): domain Eukaryota; kingdom Viridiplantae; phylum Streptophyta; class Magnoliopsida; order Asterales; family Asteraceae; genus Artemisia; species Artemisia tridentata. The sequence continues at coordinate 18,587,381 of CP139501.1, read as the reverse complement.
TCTTTTATTTACTTAATTAATTACTTGTATTAGATTCTGTTTTCCGCTGCCAATGCTTTGATGTTCATATTTATGTGTTATATAAATTGTTATGATTCACATATTCCAACAGTGGCATCAAGAGCCGTTAATACGATATAATTAATTACTAAAACACATAAAAATTGAATCTTTGTGAATAGATACATGTTTATGGTGTTCTAGGGTTTTAAAAAATTAGTAAACCCTAATTTTTTTTATATATGGGTCGATCACCCTATTATTATTAATTAGGGTTTTATGTTTTGTAAAACTTGTAGAAACCCAAGGTTGCATGCAATTTTTATGTGTTAATTAATGAATACTTGTAATATGTCATTAATTGAATATGCGTATAATAGACTTGATTATATGTTGTGACATGATAATAAGTTCTATTTGGGGATCCATGACAAAAACATGCATGTTTTGTCATGGAAATTATTGTAATTGTTACGTGTTTAACATGCTATTTTATGCGATTAATATTAATTAATTAGGGTTTTAGTAATAAAAGTGTATGACATGTTTAATTACTAAAATTAATTAATTAGGTTATTAGGGAAGACCTAAAATTGGGGAAGACCCCATATAGATCGTATATTAAATCAATGACGTGTGCTAATTGTATATATTTATCATAAGACTTACGCGACCAACTTGTTGGTGCCTGTGGTCCATTGGGTACAATGCGCTCGAAAACCAATGGGAGTCTTAGGATCAATGTATACATGTTAATTGATTTGTTTAGCATGTCCATTATTTAAGTTGTTTATTTTTATTAATTGCGCATTTGTTTAAATATGTATGTGACATGATTGTAAGCAAAAGGGTAATTTCAAAATAAAAAATTAAACTTGACTTAATAATGGTGAAACATGGTTTTAAGCTTTAAAAATCATAAACTTTTAATTGATTGATGCGAATGTACCAAAATGGTCGAAAGGCGGACCTAATTGTTGACAAACTATAAGGTTGGTTTAAGGTTGGTTTCGCATTAAATTGTGGCCTTAAAGAGACTCCATTCTGTCTCTCCGCCCGCTTGTGCGTCAAAATTAGACTTACCAAGTACAACCATTATATGTACGAAGCATCTTAAGGCAATGTTGTAAGTTACTCAACGCCATCAATTAAAACTTTGTTGGTTTGAGCTTAGTAATGTAACGAATGAGTAAAAGTTTTTTTTGAAACTTATGATACAAGATGAATGCATGACATCTTTGTACATATTTTGATTACACACATCAAAATTAAATACCCTTAATTTAAGTTATATGCCATCCAATGAAACGGAAACACCTGAGATTACACACCTTCATTACTAGCAGCCAAAGCTGATGTGATGATCAAATGATGGTAATCAAAGGGTAAATTACATACTTTCATTACTAGCAGCTAAAGCTGATGTGATGAAACTATGGTAATTTGCAGTTTCTTAAGTTGGTTAACTTAATTGAGTACTTTCATTACTAGCAGCCAAAGCTGATGCAATGTGATGAAGCGAAAAGTGTACCGCTTTTAAGGGGTCATTTAAGCCCTAAATCGTATTTATTTGATCAAATATTGCCCTAAATCGTTCCTTTTGTCATTTTAGGTACTTTTGGGGAGAAATCTGGAAAAGGAGGCATTTTGGACGTTTTTGGAGCACATAAGTGAAGAAAACGACAAAGTCTCAAAAATCGGCTAAAGGTTACCTTTGACGGCGTCAGATTTTACTCTGGACGGCGTCATGGCTTGGCAAGAAAAGGTGGACGTGAAATTTACTCATGATAAGCCAGTGAAAATTGCATGTGAATTCTGACGGCGTCACGCTTTAACCTGATCAAGGGCGTCACGGCTTAATTCAAAGAGGGACGGCGTCACGTTCAAGGTCTGACGGCGTCAAGCCTTGATAAGCCAGAACGGATTTTGGAGAGCTAAAGAGGGACGGCGTCAAGAAGGCCATCCGGGAACCCTAGAAGCGGCGAGGTGACGGCGTCACACTCCATAAGGTGACGCCGTCAGATGTAAAAATCTATATATAGTTTTGCAATTCTTTGTCATAAAGAGGTAGAGCTTAGTGTGGAATTTTTGGGAGAAAACCCTAAGACGATTTTAGCATCTTTTTCAAGGCTTTTTGCCTTGAGATCTTTCATGTTACATTGAAAGATAAGTTATCAATTAATCATTCAATATGTCTATGTGTTGTTTGATTTTATCTTGTTCTTGTCTTTTGTTTAACATGTTAGGCTAGATTTATCTTGTGTTTGCTTAGATCTAATGAAACCTAGCTATTGATTATTGGTTATTAGTGTGTTATTAGTTGTATTGGATGATTGTTTATCTATGTTAGGCTTAAGAAAACTGGCTAACTTCCTATTCGGTAACTTGCTTGAACGTCTTAAGAAACATGAACCAAATGCGTACTAAAGGTTTTTATGGTTGTATTTAATGCACAAGCGAATTCTAGTGATCCCATGTTAGGAGCTTCCTAGCCGGCTCGACATAGGAGTGAAGTAGGAGCTTGTAGAGTTGGGGAAGTACGTACGCCACCCCACGATTGGTATTAAGGAATACACCCGTCATCCACGCAACTAATACACACTAATCAACCGGTAAAAGATAGTTAGGGAGTAAGGAAATCTAAGTGAACACATTTCTCTACACTTAAGTTTTCACCAACTTTTTATTTTCAGTTATTTATTTTATTTGCATTTGTAGTTATTTGGGTTAGTTGACTAGCAACTAATTCCGCCCACTCCTTCAAAACCGAGATTTTACTTGCTTTCAAAAAATTATAAAAACATAAAAAAGAATCTTCCTCAACCCTTAGACCTATTAGAGTAGTCTTTCATACCTAACGAACACTATTCCCTGTGGAGAACGATCAATCCCCCGTACTTACCACTACACTATACTACATCGGTCAGGTACACTGCCTGGTGGGGTTGTAAGCCTCTTGAGATCCCTCGAGAGGTAAAACCTGTTGTAAGGTTGCAAAACCACGCATCAAGTTTTTGGCGCCGCTGCCGGGGAATAGTTATTGTTTAGGTTGAATTTTTATTTTATAGGTCTACTCACTAGATTCCTTTCTAGTGAGATTTTTGTTTTATTTTTCTAGGTTTTCTTTAGTCTATCTATTTTCTTCGTGTCTTTGTTCGTAACCATACCATCCGACATCATGGAAGATGGTAATATCCTTAATCCCAACAACCCACCACCACAACAACCACCACCTCCTAGAGCCCGTACTTTAGGAGAGTATTCCCGTCCTAGCCACCATGGCTATCGAAACACCATTGAGCTCACTCAAGGAGTCAATATCACACCCTTGCGATCCGACACCATCCGGTTGGTGCAAAGCGGATGCGCATTCCATGGACTTCGTTCTGAAGATCCTAATCAACATCTCAAGGACTTTCTCAAAATCGTTGATTCTATAGACCTTGATGTTGCCACTCGAGAGACGACCCGATTGCGTCTCTTCCAATTCTCTCTGCGGGATCAAGCTAGTCAATGGCTAGAACGTCAACCCCCAGGATCCATCACCTCTTGGGATGATCTCACTACTCGTTTCCTTGCTCAGTTTTTCCCACCGGGAAGAACTACCAAGCTAAGGAATGATATCTTGATGTTCCAACAACGTCAAGGCGAAACTCTCTACGAGGCATGGACTCGATTCAAGGACTTACTCCAAAAAGTCCCTCACCATGGCATAGAACTTTGGCTCCAAATCCAAATCTTCTATGACCATATCAATCTCTACACAAGGCAAACTATTGACCAATCGGCCGGTGGCAAGCTACATGATCTAAGTGCGGAACAATCATGGGCTCTCCTAGAGGATCTTGCTCTTTATGACAACGAAAGTTGGAGTGATCCCCGTGATTTGAATAAAACGGTCAAGGCAATATCTTTGCCTTCGAACAATTCAAGCACTTCCGACCGTAGGATCATAGAACTTGAAGACCAAGTCAAGTTTCTCATGAAATCCTACGAGGTTCCTAAACTTTCAAGCCAAGTGAACAAAATCACTTCTTCGTGTGAATTATGTAGTGGTCCCCACGACACTCGTGATTGCATGGAACTCCCCGAACAAGCTTTTGTGGACTACGCATCCTCGCGTACCGATGGAGCGGGAGACAAGTGGTACACTTTCAAACCCGAGCCAAACCATTACGGTGATACATACAACCCCTCATGGAAAAATCACCCGAACCTTTGGTGGAAACAAAACCAAAACGCACAACAACCCAATTCTTCCAACCCACCTAATCGTTTCCAATCAAGCGGTTCCAACTCGAACCGTACTTTCAACAACAATCCTTCCGGCAATGGTAGTACCAATAACTTTGAAGGATTGATGTCCCAATTTATGGCATCTCAAGAAGCTCGTTTAGCCAAGTTTGAAGCCGATTTCAAACAAAAACAAAGCGAGATGACCAATAAGATTGACACCTTGTTGAAAGCCCTCAATGACCGAGAAATGGGAGCACTCCCTAGCAACACGGTCAAGAACCCGAAACTAAACGTCAACGCTATTTCATCGGTTTTGTCCCCTAGTTCTTGTCCACAATATTATTCGGTCAATTCCATGAGCACGTGTTTCAAACAAACCCAAGTCGTTCCAAATGACCAAGAAGTTATGACATCCAAATTGGTCAACAACATAGTTGAAACACCTCCCACTCAAAACCTTGACGAAGAATTCAAGGAGCTCCACCTTGAAAGTCCGGTTGTTGATGTGTTGGATGAGAAAAAGCTCAAGTTAGGCGAAAAAGGAACCGCCTTCATTCAAAACAAACTACCTAAGAAGTTAGATGATCCGGGCTTATTTGTTCTACCTTGCAAGATCGGTAATTCGGAGGCTTATGACACATTAGCCGATCTTGGATCAAGGCTTAACCTACTTCCGTTACCTCTCTACACCTCTCTAAAACTTGGAAAACTTGAAGAAACCGAGGTGATAATAGGTTTAGCGGATGGAAGTGTTGCTTACCCGGTTGGAGTAGTTAAGGACGTGTTAGTACACATTGGAAAACTAACCATTTTAGCCGATTTCCACGTCCTTGATATGGTTAGCGACCCTACATGCCCCTTGTTGATAGGTAGAGGATTTTTGGCGACCGCTAGTGCTATGATTGATTGTAAGGAATCTAAGATAGCGGTAGGAGAAGGAGATACTTGGTCAGTCTATGATGTGAAGAAACACGCCTATGATACTAGTGAGGAACCAACACCACATTGGTTAGAATTAAATAGGAGACCATCTAGATATGGACCTTGGATTGATAGAGACTTCATAGGACCCCAACGCCCATTTTACCTAGAAGAGGACTTTGTGAACCGAACACATACGGTAGAGCAACTCTTAGCTAGGGACACCGAATTGGATCCATTTGAAGACCCTCTAGTTTTTAGGAAAATGATTGATTTCCTAGGAGTTTTGCCAATTAACCTAGGAATGAATAAGTGGACTTGTGAGGAAGATGATCATAAGTGGAATTGGGATAAACCACCCAAAGATGGAGATGGGTCATGGCATATTAAGATGACATTGTATGACCCGGATGGAGAGAAGTTTGAAAAGATATATCGTACTAAGCGGACCAATAGGAAACTTCAAACCAAGCTTAACCCTAAAGACGTCCTCGATGACGAGCTCACTTATATAGGGTAGAGTGACTTTGAGTCTAGCTACAAGACTCGTTAATAAAGAAAAGCGCTTCTTGGGAGGCAACCCAAGCTTTATTTGCTTTGTGTGTTTATTTGTTTGTTTGTTTGTTTGATTTTATTTGTTTCCGTACGTGTGTTTAATTTTTATTAGTATTGATTCATGTTCAAAAGTAATTTGTGAAAATGCTTTATTTTGTTTTTAACTTCGTCTTAACTACATATAAAGGTATTTTTCAAAAGTTAAGTGTAAGGGAAATCTAAATTGGTTTATTAGAACACATATGAACATGAATCGTAATAATATTAAATTAACATACATATTCGTATTTGTTTGAGTCAAATGCTTGTATCAAGTCATAATGATGTTTTGCAGGATTTCCAGGAAGTAAGGTAAAGGTTTTTCCAGAAATTTTCCGGAAACTTAAAATGAAAATTTTTGTCAGGTCATTTCTGACGGTGTCAGGGTTTATAACCTGACGGCGTCAGATTTAATTTTCAGAAATTTTTGAAAGTTTTGTTTTTAAAAAAGTTTTTATTAAAATCTCCAACTTATAATCTCCAGGAATCTGCAAATTATCATTCCACAAGCATTATATCCTTATATATAGATTTTTCCCGCCGATGTTATGCAGGTTTTCGTGTTTGTTTTCTCAGGTTTAACAGGTTATTTTGGACAAGGAAATGTTTTGAATCAAGCTTATGGCGATGCATTAGTCATGGAGCTTCAACATTACTTTGGAAGAAGATTTAACCGTATTACTTCATTATCCACCGAGCGAATCAGGGGAGTATTTGATTTCATTCTTTTACTTTATGCTTTTACATCTTGTTATTTGAACATTGGGGACAATGTTCATCTTAAGTGTAAGGGGAGGGGAAAAGTACGATTTTAGAGAATGCTATTACGCTTGATTTTTGTTTGTTTAATAGTAGATGTGTAATAAAACTGAGAGAAATACTTGTTAAGGTAATTTTAGTGCCAAATTTAAAATTTTTTTACAACATATAGGAGTGAAACTTTGATCTTAATGAGCGTCTCACGGATAGGAGTTATATGACTAGCACAAAAACCGTACCACTAAAAAAATTTTCCACCCCCAAATATGTTAGGTTCGCCCCTAGAATTGGTAGGAAAAGCATTTATGCTATGATGTGTGTACCGGTAGCACTTAGATTCTAGAACTTGCGTTAGGACCATTCTGAGGCCACAAGTGAGACTACATTCGTGTAGTTAGATTTACTACATGATAAGAGGCATTAGGATTAACCCATTGTTTTACACCTGTGTTTTTGTTATAATCACTTTGGCTACATTGGTCAAGTAATTCTCCCACACCCTTTGCGTTGTACTCATTTTTAGTACACGATACCCCTAGTACACCCCTCAGAGCCTATCTTTTCGTTTCAACCTTTAAGCATTTTACTTAAAGGAAGAATTTGTTTACACCCCACTTAAATGTACACCCAAATCGCCTTAGCCTACCTTGTATGCACTCATTTTTAGTGCATTATTGTTACAACATTTGTTTAAACCCAAGTTAATTATCTAATTGATTACATGGTTGCTAAGTCGAGTCATATCCTTGTACATATTGTTTTGGGACGATTGGGACTCATGGGTAAAGTACTAGTGTAATGGAGTAATGGGGAAGAACATCATTTATTACCCCCATATGTGCTAAATATTTTAAAAGTACTCCAAGTTTTTCGATTATCTTAATTCGAGTCATTAGATTAGTTAATTGTAAAGTTATGTAAAAGTTCAAGTGTAAGGGGAATGCAATGCCCCTATGATGTATTATTTTGGATGGTAGGGCAAGAGTGTATGAAAAAAAAAAAAAAAAAAAAAAAAAAAAAAATCAAGAAAAATACAAAAAAATGAGAAAAAGAAAAATAGAAAAAACATACGGACTACCATCCCGTTTCATTTTATGTTTATTTTTATGTTTTTGTTATTTTGTTATTTTGTTTCTAGCTTAAGATTGAGTCGAGTCTTGGCTTAGCAACATTGTATAGTACATGTAATTAATCAAGATCTTTAACTCGCCACCAGTAAAATATCCTTTATCCAACAAAACCGTGTTTACCTTTTCCCTACACCTAACGTTATAACCCATTTAAAAGCCCTCTTTGATAGTTTATCTTAGGTGCTTACGCCTAGTGGAGGAGGTTTTCGATCCTTTCCCAAGCCTATGGTAATCTATTTGCTATGACAGGTAGTGAGAGATATTATCCGTTTTCATTTATGAGATTTATTTTGATGACACTTGAGAGATGTGAGTATCTAAACACTACTTGTGAGGTGCTAGTTTATAATCTCCGTGCTTATTATGATTGAAGTAGAACGATTATTTGTTGCAATTACTTTTATATTAGCATTAAATGACCCCTAACTTGTATTTTGATTAGAATAAAAGCGCATTTGCTTGAGGACAAGCAAATCTCAAGTGTAAGGGTATTTGATGAAGCGAAAAGTGTACCGCTTTTAAGGGGTCATTTAAGCCCTAAATCGTATTTATTTGATCAAATATTGCCCTAAATCGTTCCTTTTGTCATTTTAGGTACTTTTGGGGAGAAATCTGGAAAAGGAGGCATTTTGGACGTTTTTGGAGCACATAAGTGAAGAAAACGACAAAGTCTCAAAAATCGGCTAAAGGTTACCTTTGACGGCGTCAGATTTTACTCTGGACGGCGTCATGGCTTGGCAAGAAAAGGTGGACGTGAAATTTACTCATGATAAGCCAGTGAAAATTGCATGTGAATTCTGACGGCGTCACGCTTTAACCTGATCAAGGGCGTCACGGCTTAATTCAAAGAGGGACGGCGTCACGTTCAAGGTCTGACGGCGTCAAGCCTTGATAAGCCAGAACGGATTTTGGAGAGCTAAAGAGGGACGGCGTCAAGAAGGCCATCCGGGAACCCTAGAAGCGGCGAGGTGACGGCGTCACACTCCATAAGGTGACGCCGTCAGATGTAAAAATCTATATATAGTTTTGCAATTCTTTGTCATAAAGAGGTAGAGCTTAGTGTGGAATTTTTGGGAGAAAACCCTAAGACGATTTTAGCATCTTTTTCAAGGCTTTTTGCCTTGAGATCTTCCATGTTACATTGAAAGATAAGTTATCAATTAATCATTCAATATGTCTATGTGTTGTTTGATTTTATCTTGTTCTTGTCTTTTGTTTAACATGTTAGGCTAGATTTATCTTGTGTTTGCTTAGATCTAATGAAACCTAGCTATTGATTATTGGTTATTAGTGTGTTATTAGTTGTATTGGATGATTGTTTATCTATGTTAGGCTTAAGAAAACTGGCTAACTTCCTATTCGGTAACTTGCTTGAACGTCTTAAGAAACATGAACCAAATGCGTACTAAAGGTTTTTATGGTTGTATTTAATGCACAAGCGAATTCTAGTGATCCCATGTTAGGAGCTTCCTAGCCGGCTCGACATAGGAGTGAAGTAGGAGCTTGTAGAGTTGGGGAAGTACGTACGCCACCCCACGATTGGTATTAAGGAATACACCCGTCATCCACGCAACTAATACACACTAATCAACCGGTAAAAGATAGTTAGGGAGTAAGGAAATCTAAGTGAACACATTTCTCTACACTTAAGTTTTCACCAACTTTTTATTTTCAGTTATTTATTTTATTTGCATTTGTAGTTATTTGGGTTAGTTGACTAGCAACTAATTCCGCCCACTCCTTCAAAACCGAGATTTTACTTGCTTTCAAAAAATTATAAAAACATAAAAAAAGAATCTTCCTCAACCCTTAGACCTATTAGAGTAGTCTTTCATACCTAACGAACACTATTCCCTGTGGAGAACGATCAATCCCCCGTACTTACCACTACACTATACTACATCGGTCAGGTACACTGCCTGGTGGGGTTGTAAGCCTCTTGAGATCCCTCGAGAGGTAAAACCTGTTGTAAGGTTGCAAAACCACGCATCACAATGAAACTATGTCAAGGCATAAAGATGGGGATAAAACATGCTTACATTTGCAACTGAGGTTGGAAAAATATGTAAATCCCATACTTCTAAGAATTGCAATTGAGTTCGACAGGTACCTTATTGAGTACTTTCATTGCTAGCAGCCAAAGCTGATGTGATGAAACTATGTCAATTTGGATCCTAGTTTTCAGTGAAAATTAAATGGTTAAATGTTATTTACCATGGGTGTTTAATTTTCTTGAAAAGTTTAATTATCGAAAGTACTAACTTTTGAACTTTTTTCTGTAGAAATGGCCCAACCCAACAACACTAACATGAACAACATGAGTTCTGCTTTCAAGCAAATGATTGAAAGAGAAAAGTTGACTGGGACAAAGAATTTCAATGATTGGTACCGTTCTTTGAGAATTGTTCTGCGAATGGCCAAACGCATTGATTATCTTAGTAAGCCACTTCCTACTGCTCCTGCTGGTACTGCATCGAATGCAGAACATGAAGAGTATAACATTGAGTATGAGAAGCACAATGATGTGGCTTGTCTTATGTTATCTGGGATGGACACTCAATTGCAAAAGAAATTTGAGAACTATGGTCCCATGGACATGATTAATGAGCTCAATCGTATGTTTGAGAAACCACCTATGGCAGAGTTATATCACTTGATAGATTCTCTGCATAAGTGTAAGCATGATGCAAGTAAACCAGTAAGTGCCCACGTATTGGAAATGAAAAGTTATTTGGACCAATTGGAAGCACTCGGCTGTGGTTACGTGCAAGATGTACAAGCTGGCCTCATCAATCGATCTCTTAACGAGGAGTTGTTTGGAGATTTTGTGCGCAACTTCAATATGCATTGTACGGGGAAGACAATAAGTGATTTACATGCAATGCTTATTGACTTTGAGAAAGGATTGTCAAAGAAGGCACCTACACCTGCTGTAATGGTAATACAAGGTGGTAGGATTACTAAGCCCAACAAACCGCAATACGCGAACAAGAAGGGGAAAGGTAAAGCTGATAAGGGTAAACAGGTTATGTCCTACCAGCCAATGCCTAAGAAGCAGAATCCTCCTAAGAAGAAGGATAAAAACAAGAAGGATTTGGCTGCTTGTCACCACTGCAACACTCCTGGACATTGGAAGAGAAATTGTCCATTGCTGCTAGAGGAGTTGCGTGCAAATAAAAATAAGAAGGCTGGGAATGTCGCGAGCACTTCAGGTATTTTTATGATTGAATTATTTTCTTTTCCTCGTAAGCATAATGCCTGGGTATATGATACGGGATGTGGTACTCATATGTGTAACACATCGCAGGGGCTTAGAGGAGCAAAGAAGCTGAACTATAGAGAAAGCTACATGTACGTGGGTAATGGCATACGTGCAGCAGTTGAAGCCATAGGGACATTCGATTTAGTTTTACCTTCGGGTTTGATACAAGTTTTGAATAATTGTCATTTCGCACCTTCTATCATTAGAGGTGTGATTTCAGTTTCTTTGTTAAAGGATAATGGTTTCGTTCACACATTTACTGATAATGGAATTTCGGTTTCTTTAAATAATGTTTTTTACTTTAATGCAATTCCAATAAATGGTGTGTTTGAAATTGACATGGAGAATCGTGTGTCCAATAGAAATAATTCTGTGTATAGCATTAGCAATAAGAGAATCAAGTCAGACTTGGATTCATCTTAACTTTGGCACTGTCGTCTTGCACATATTGGCAAAAAATGCATGGAAATGCTGCAACATGATGGGCTTTTGCAAAATATCAATGATGATTCATTTGATAAATGCGAATCTTGCATATCTGGGAAGATGACAAGGAAACCTTTTTCACATCAAATGGAAAGGGCAACAGATCTAGTTGGATTAATACATACTGATGTGTGCGGTCCACTTAGACATGTGTCAAAATGCGGTGCTAGCTACTTCTTAACCTTTACGGATGACTATAGTCGTTATGGTTATGTTTATTTACTTAAACATAAACATGAAGTCTTTGAGACATTCAAGGTTTTTAAAAGTGAAGTAGAATTACAACTCGGTAAGAAGATTAAGGCTCTTCGATCCGATAGAGGTGGTGAATATTTATGCCAAGAGTTTAAAGATTATCTAGCTGAGTGTGGAATTGTCCAGCAACTCACATCTCCTTATACTCCACAGCAAAATGATGTATCTGAAAGGAGAAATCATACATTGCTAGATATGGTACGATCTATGTTTAATCTGACAACTCTTTCCTTATCCTTTTGGGACTATGCCCTTGAAACTGCTGTTCACATATTAAATAGGATTCCAACTAAGAAGGTTGATAAGACTCCTTATGAATTTTGGACTGTTAAAGCTCCCAACTTGTCTTACTTAAAGGTCTGGGGTTGTGAGGCGTTTGTTAAACGTGACTCGCCGGATAAACTCCAACATAGATCTATTAAGTGTATCTTTGTAGGATACCCTAAGGAAACAAAGGGTTACTACGTTTACTTTCCACCAGAAAATAAAGTCATTGTGGCTAGGTATGGCGAATTTCTTGAGGAGAACCTCATATCTCAAGAATTCAGTGGGAGAGTTTATGATCTTGAAAATGATCAAGAAGATACATCACCTTCTGAAAACACTAGCACACTTCCTGTGGAACCTGAAAGTCTAGGTCCTCCACCTGAAGTTGAAGTGGTTCCTATTCGCAGATCTGCAAGAACTGTGAAAGCTCCTGAACATCTATGTCTTAACGTAGAGTGTGAGGAAACTATACCAGGGGATCTTAATGAACCTACTAGTTATAGGGCTGCCATTAATAGTCCTGAAAAGGATAAATGGCAAGTAGCTATGAATGGAGAAATGCAATCCATGAGAGACAATGAAGTCTGGATTGAAGTAGACCTTCCTCCCAATGCTAAGGTAGTTGGGAGTAAGTGGCTCTTCAAGAAGAAAACTAATATGGATGGCAATGTACACACCTATAAAGCTCGTTTGGTGGCTAAAGGCTATACCCAAACATATGGTGTTGACTATGAGGAGACCTTTTCTCCTGTAGCTAAAATTAGAGCTATTAGGATTCTCATAGCTATAGCAGCTTACTATGACTATGAGATTTGGCAGATGGATGTCAAAATCGCCTTCCTAAATGGACGCCTAGATGAAGACATCTATATGGCACAACCTGAGGGGTTTGTGAATCCAGAATTTCCTGAGCGTGTATGCAAGCTTCAAAGATCCATTTATGGATTGAAGCAGGCATCAAGGCAATGGAATAAGAAATTTGATGAGGAAATCAAAAGGTTTGGATTTACTCAGAATTTCGATGAGCCATGTGTATACCACAAAGCTAGTGGGAGTAGTACTACTTTTCTTGTCCTATATGTCGATGACATATTGATCATGGGAAATCATATACCAAGTCTTAATGAAGTTAAGTCTTATCTGGGTAAATGTTTTTCTATGAAGGATTTAGGAGAAGCAGTATACATCCTTGGAATCAAGATCTACAGAGATAGATCTAAGCGGTTGATTGGATTAAGCCAAAGTGCTTACATTGATAAAATATTGAAGAGATTCAATATGCAAAATTCCAAGAAGGGATATTTGCCAATGCAAGTAGTATAGGCGATGTAAAATATAAATCAACATATTAAAATATAAACGCAGCGGAAAACATCACCAACAAGGATCCATATAGCCATATGATCAATCATAGAATTAAACAAACAAGTTTTATACCTTTGTAGGGTAATCCGGGTAACACCACCAATATCACCACCAAGATGGAATGCAAGAAACCAAAAGATCAATAAGGTTGATCTTCTCTAAGTGTGAAACACACTACACGTCATCGATCACCACCTGATGCTAGTCTTGACCTCGTAACAATGATCCTTGATGCATCTACAATAGAATGAGCAAAGAATGGATCAAGAAAAACACAAACCCTAGAAAAGGGTGTGTTTGTGTGCCGTACATATTAGGGGAGAGAAGGGGAAAACATTTTTGGTAAATTGTTTTGTGATTAGTGATAATGAAAGACTAAATCAATATTGATCTTATCATTATCTAAGTTACACATAACCCCTTCAAAAACTTCCATTGTCCCTCTTTTCCCTTCCATATGACCGGCCATGATAAGGGCCCTGAATGGGCTTGCCCATTGTTGGCCCAGTCCAAAAACACTAAGTCTAACTTAGTATTTAATGGCCCGTTATTGATCCCGAGTTACGTAGTCGTTTATATATTGTAAATACGATAATTACAATCTATAAAATGATGTCTCTGTGTATAAGTGTGTGACCCCATAGGCTCACATATGTCTAGCCATATAATTATTAATTATGACACAAGCATACTCCAACAGCTCCCACTTGCGACGTCATAATAATCAAGTAATTATACAAGCAATGGTTAGCGTCTAGCAACACGCCAATGCCCCTAGAAATATGAGAGGGTAGTTTCTTAAACGTCTCATTATAGATGGTTTATATGTCATCTATCCTTTTGTTACAGATACCATGTTGAACATTAGACATGGATCAAATGTCATTCTAATAGTTCAACTATTATGTTTCTCGATATAGATATTGAAAAAGATTACCAAGTGGGTTAAGATTCATCTTAATCTCATTTGGGTACGGCCATACAAACATCTGTCCAATTCATCGAGGGGCCCAATAGTATCTAACTCCATAACATGTGGAGGAACAAATCCTATTTTGACTACACGTGTCATTCACATGCTTCATATCACTCCTGATAATGGCTTTTATAACTACCTTATTCAGGACAACATTTAACCATATCAAGGATTGAAATTCCACACATGCAAGACCTGCTTGCATCTTAAGTCTAAGGATAAGAGACATAACCTCTTGCGAGATTCACTATTGACGACGATCCATGTAGTGAATATTCGTAGGTTGGGTCAATCCAATGTTCATCATAATGAACAACATGTGAGTGTGGCAAATAAATCACCAACACGCTCACATTTGCCTTAATTTGATGATACTCCCGTATCGTCAACCGACAATGGATAATTTTAGAATAAATAAATTATTCATGGATTAAACATGCAAATATAGAACACAGTAGTATAAATGAAGACGATCATACCAGGTATATCAATTCATTGTATAATACGACTGCTTACAGTTCCATTATCCAAATACTAAAAACAGATATGCATAAGACTACTCATAGGTAGGAATCCGATGTTCCTACCATGATCAAATTATGTTGTACAAGACAACAAGTAGTCATCTGAGTAAACTTTGAGAATACTTATTTCAAAACTCATGAAAGGTTTGAATGATGATTGTCCTTTGTATGTGTGCATTCAAGTACAAGACGTGTGTTGCAACAATACATTCCATAGGGTGTTTGAAGCCAGCAAAACACCTACATTAGATAGTCATCTGTACAGTTTCTCAAACTATAAAGTATTCTTATTCTTTTAATGTATAACGCACTAGTGCTCTCAGTCGAGAACATCTAGTCAGCAATGTCATCATTCATGATGACATCCTACCACGACTATGGTTGAGTATCATCTCAGTTAAATAAGCATCAGCGTATGCAAACAAAACAGAGTTCCTCAAATATTCGTAAACGTTTGAACATATAGGTCCATTATAATGTTCTTTTAACAATTATTTAATGACTTTCACTTAGATATTTGTTGTTATCAAATCATCTTGCATTCATGCAAATGATATATACATAGTCCAATGCGTAATATGACTTATATGATGAATCCTTTAGTTGAACTTAAGATTTTCACTCATGTGTTCAATCTCATCAAGTGAGATTGATCATTAATACTCCCCTCAATAACGTGTCATATTATGTTTAGACTTAATAACCGCTTATGTTTATTCTAATAAACATATACATAACAAGATTGTATGTCTTATTTTATAAATCCCTCAAGAGAAACTTTATTCCAAGCTAAGGATTAAAGTCTAGCATAGATGGAACATTGTTTCTAATATGTTAATGACATATGAGATTTAAGAAAATAAATACAGTGCTCCAACTTGCTCTTAGCGCACTTAGGAGTAATCTTATTAATCAAAATCAAATTAATGATTTTATAATTAACTGAATATCTTTGCTCCTAGATGCATGATCTAATCCACACATGGGTTATTTTATCTTGTATATATAATAAAGATTATATGGATTCATAAACCTTTTGATTACTCATCGTCCTCGCAAAGGTAATCAACAAGAAAAGTGTTTTGATATCCTATTGTCATATTTCATTTACATGAAAACAGGTATGACTATTAATCATCTTTATACATTTAATGTTTCTAGGTAGAAAGATTTAGTCATAGTCAATTTCTTGAGTACGAGTAAACTCCTTTTACTAATCGTGCATTAAATGTGTGTACAAGTTTTCCCTTTTGAGTCTTCTTATCAAGAAACTCATTCTTAACCTCACAGTCTAACTGATTGGTAAGATATCAATCAAGCTCCATGAGTGATAGTCTTTCAAGGGCTGCATCTTCACATTCATAGTTTTGAGCTACTCATCAGATACAATATCTGATAATGCATCTCAGTAGTTAGCAGGTTCACCATGATCCTCTAACTTATGTCCCTCAGCATTGATATAGAAAATATATCATTCAGGTGCAAGAGGTATCCTTGCGGATTTATGAATGAGAGATATCAATCTATGGTTTAACATATGCATGTTCAACCATAGTATGACATTAGCAAGTGTACTCAGAAGGTTGTATATTTAGTTCTTGAATAACTTCAAGGTCTAAAGGTGCTCCCACTTGCTTTTGTATGTAGAGACTAATCTCTAGACACTCAGCATCTTGAGTAACAATAAATTGTTTTCAAGTGGGACATCCAAAATACATCGTTAGTTCTTGACTCTAGTTTGTTAATTACTTACTCTTAGGTAGTTAACAAATTCAGAACTTTAATCAAGACATAATGAGATTCATCCCATGCCATAATGCAATGGTGTCTTAAATTCCTTCTGGCTGGAATCATATTGAGTATACACATGGCACATCCAATTTTCTAACCTTGATAGCTTTGGAGGTAAAACAGTTTAAGTCATCAAAGATCAAACAATATCAATAGTGTTTGATTTTCCATGATGGACATACCATAAAGTTGTGGTATTCCATGAGAACTGATGTTGTGTGTAAGATACTACAAAAATCCATTGTAATAATCCTCATTGATTAATAATAATCTGGTGTTACCATTTAATAAAACCCATTTTTACGGGGAAATTTAAACTTTTCTCTTATTGTTATCGTTACCACATTACGTTTTCACGACATATATTAAATAGCGACACGTACTAGACACACAAATAAATCACAACACACCATTCTCACTAAATCCAAATTTCACAAATGATATTAAGCATTAATAAAATTCCTACACTAAACATATTTAATGGCATTCCATTTTCACTAATTACCTACACTAATTTCACTAAGCTACAAACCCACCGGACTGCCATGCTTTCTCAACCCACCATCAACAGACCATCACCATCTCACGCTACACCAAACCCAAGCTCATTCCATCCTTTGATATTCCATGTGCCACTCGGTTTCACACCTCCTCGAAAACACGACTCGGACTCCAAATTGGTAAACACGACTTAGCAATATTTTTACACCATAATGATCACCACCCACTAGACTATACACGAGCCAAGTTCCAGATTTAAAGGTCACGAACTAGTATGATTTTCAAGACCCATTTGTTTGTCCCATTTTACCCACTTCGACACATGCAAAAATCACAAAACATAACCGTTTTAAACCACACTTTTTCCTACGTCCTTCTAATGACACTTTTAACATAATGTGATGTTTAAAAGACCCTTAGGACTGCAGGAAAGGATTGTGACTCGCTAGTTTCATTTTGAGTTCGTATAGAAATTCAAACATGTACATATATATTCCAACAACTAAAGGATAAGATTTCCTACCCTTTCCTATCTCTCCTAAAATCTTATCATGTCAGAAATACATTCTCAAAGGACCATTAGATCACTGCCATTGTACAGTAGTACTCTATGATTGGTTTTGAAGTCTTCGAAGTCAACAAAAACGTGTGTAATTCTTCCTATATTATACCCTAACCTATCACATTCTACGCACACTACTCTACACTCATTCCATCTCTCTTTCACCTCACAAGATACCTTAAAAGCCAGGAGCTTTCTATCTCTAGATTGGAAGCAGTCGAGAAAAAGGGTTACAAGTATAAAACGTATAACCCATCTTCACTTTCACCACTTCATACCACTCATTCAATACCTTCATTATAACTCTCTCTCTCACTCACAAGACCATCTCAGGAAGACCAGAAACGTTAGCCACTTCGTTTGGAATGCTTTTCGAATAGAGACGGGTTGTGAATATAAAACGTATACTTGGTTATACCAAGCGGGTTGCTTGTTCTTGTGTTCTCTCGACCACCACTGACTCTTCGCCACCTTCAAAAGGTGTAGTAAGTATCTACAAACTCTCTTTACTTTCATTTCTCACGTACACCACTCACCCATGCATTATTCATTTGTTTCATTCGAACGTATAATGGTCACTAGTATCTGTACGTGCATCGTATAGTACAACCCACCAACATGTGTCGAACCGTCATCATGAGAGGCTTAGAAGTCACCCCTCACATCATCATCACGTTTATATTCTAGTTGCATGCATGACTCGAATTCATTTTGAACCTTTAGGTTTACGTATAAAGGCAGAAAACATAAAAAGTTCTAAGTCTTTTAATAACCAAAAACTACCCCAAATCGTTATATAAAGGACTCGGTAAAACTTAAATCCATCTAACGACCCACCTATAATATTGCACGAACTGAAAGACCACCTTGCAAACTAAATAGTTCGTGTTTGTACTTTGTTAAAATAAGCTCACTTACTAGCTTTAAAATCGTTAAACCAAATCACTACCCTCATGTGATACACAGGTATTCAAAAATAAACTAAAGTGTTTTTCCTTTTATAAATACGTCTCGAGTAGGCCAAATCATGACCCGTTTAATTCAAATCCGTACACGTAACGTATGGATATTTTTATACAAGTCAGATGTCGACTTAACTAGTTACATGTTTCGTATATTAAACTTTCTCTCATAAGCTCAAAACGACCCTTGAATCCACTCATTTGAAACTGCCTATCGCTAGACCCTTAAACTTTATTTTCAGAAAATTTAAATATAATCCGAGTGGAGTAAACTAAAGCCCATTAGCTTTGGCGTTAGAACAGCCCACTAGGCCCATGTAATATATTTTCAAAATCATAAAAATAGCCCAAGTCCAGGCCCAAAACAGTTTACATGCCCTCGCCTCTAAAATTCTAAATGGACCTTGATATGTTTCGTTGTGCGGCCCAATTAAAGTAAAAATAAACAAACAGCCTAATAAGCAATTGAAATAAGTTATAATGAACTTAATAAAGTTATAGAAATTTTCAGAATATTTTTCCCTTCATTTTTATGCAAAAAGGACTAAAAATGTAACGGAAGGTCGCCTTGAAGGACTGAAACTGCCAATCCAAGAAATACAAGGACTGAGACTCTGAGAACAGAACATAGAGGGTATAAATGGACATATTATTGAATGCCAAGCCTTATTTGTATTTTTGGACAAATTATGGACTATTATTGGACATTGGACTTAACGAAGGACTAACGATGTGACGCAAGCGCAGTTAGGGTAGAAAGAGTAACAGTTGAAAAGGGACAAGAACCAACTAATCTTACTTGACATTCTTATTTCATTTTCCCTTTTTCACCCCATTACTTCATATGCACTTTTATACATTTTAGTTATGCATTATTTAATATTCGTTATTTATTATAACTAGAAATTTAGCGACTTCACTTTGCATATCATTTCATCATATTTCGAGAAGATAATATTTTGAGTCAATTGACATAAGGATCAAGCTAATATTATATATATTTTTTTTAGCTTGAGGCATTTTAAGCATATCACACTCATATTATCAAATCGTTATACGATTTCTCACTTTCACACTCACTGTTAGTAGTAAGTCAGAATCTTAGACTTC
The DNA here is from genome assembly GCA_021014915.2 of Artemisia tridentata subsp. tridentata. Lineage (NCBI taxonomy): Eukaryota > Viridiplantae > Streptophyta > Magnoliopsida > Asterales > Asteraceae > Artemisia > Artemisia tridentata. Next base: position 18,567,680 of record CP139501.1, on the reverse strand, counting down.
CCTCATATTCAGGTCTCGTATTGAAGACGTTTCAGTGATCATTTCCATAGTCTTACTTGATCTTATAATTCCATCTTGTCAGATACACTCAAGGTGAGTCGTGGCCCCTACTCTTTTAATTTAATACTTGTTCTTAATAACTCTTTTGGGGGAGATACATGCTCCAACTGTTTTAAGCTTACCTTTATACTTTGAAAACTCCCATGATTTACTCAAAATCATCAACTATGCTTTACATGTTTTGAATCACCCTTTGGAAGGGATATATGCTCGTTATACTTGCAAATTGCTTGCTTAGCTGAAACACTGTGTTTGAAAGATAACATTTTCAAATTACTTGTTGTAACATGATACTGAGACTCATTATATGCATTCATATAGCAATTGAATGTACAGTTAACTTTACTATGATATTTCTACATTTCACTTGAAATAATTGCCAAGACTAAAGTACGCATATTCTATGAACCCCTGAAACCTATATTGCCTAAGTTTACTATATTGCCATAAAGTCCCTCGATCATGAGCCATTAATCACTGCGGTGAGCGCGAATATAGTGAACAGCTTCGAAACCTGTTGGAGGCTGACGACCTGTCCCACTAAATACTTTGACGGAATGCCTATTGGTTAGTCGTATTTAGTCGCGATGCACTATATTTGAGAAAAATAGGAAGTTGGCAAAATCACCTATTACATGAGGGCCAAACCCATCAGTAACCTGATGTGGACACCGCCGTTTTACGGTACTTTGTTAACGTTTTGCGTGTCATGAGGCTTAGGAAAATATACTAATATGAATGTTTCATATATATTTGGATACAGCTGTATTTGGTAAACCACCACACCACACTGATAGACTTCAGACTTTATACTATTGTTTTCACTATGTGTTTGGATTATGTATCCTGTACTTGGAACTTAACTGTTATCATATGTGACATAGTTATGTCTTCTAATAAAGACAGCTCAATGCTTGGTATATCGTTACTTTTAAAAGTTGACCCATCATTTCATTTCAAGCATATGACAACGTAGCTAATTTTCATTTAAAACTTGAAACATATGATCATCTGAGTTCATAAATGATTTACTTGTGGATTTTTACCCAACGCAACTTGTTATTCACTTCATGAAGTACTAGTATTTATTTCGACTATCACTGTACACCTCTTGAATTTATTGAAAGAAAGTTATTTTCTATTAAACTCAACGAACTCACCAACCATGGTGTTGACATTTTAAGCATGTTTATCTCAGGTAATTAACGGAGCAGGACAAGACACGGAGCGGGCATTATATACTCTGATAACTTAAATGGTGAAAAATCAAATATGTCATTCTTTCCAAATTACCACACTTTTGTGGGATTTTCAAATCAGATATTTCACCTTTGTACCAAAACTATTATTTTGAATGACATATAACTTTCAAAACGCCTTTTCCAAGCCGTTTTCTGAAATTTTAACTTCGATCCTCACCGTAACACCCTAATTACTTTTCCGCTGCCACATAACAAATTAGGGGGTGTTACATTGTGAGACTATCATACAACTCATTAGATGAACTTATACTTTTGGGCTTACATATCCACCAACCAAGTCAAACCAGATGGCATCAATAGTAATTTTAGCCTACTTCATACTTTACTTCATGTGCATGTTTTGACTAGAAAGCATAAACATTTAACATTATACTCGTAAGCGTACATGTCTTAACAAGAAGACATAACAGATTAACGTCTTACTTTACGTTATAAGTCTTTCAATAATTAACGGAATTGATGTTTGTGTCTTTATAAGAGACTTAAACATATTCAACTAAAGTAATTACGAGCGCTGACAGTTGGCCTCAATAGTAAATTCAAGTTAATTTCATACTTTATGATTATGGCTTTACAAGAAAACACAATCATATTTACTAAACAATTAAGTGAATATGTTGAAGTAGCTTTTCATGTTATCATATTTGTTCTAATTAGGGCAACATACATCTTATGCGTAGAAGTCCTAGTAGAATCTTAGTTTCTTACCTTGCAGTCAAGAAAAACCATTAGTCATATTGTTATATGTTGTACCAAGAAAAACCATTAGTCATATTGTTATATGTTGTACCTTGCACACATTAAGATTTCTCCCACTTGTGCATGGCACAACATCATGAGAGTATACAAACACCACTATGCTCGTTTGTTTGTATAAGCAATATGACAATGTCTAAGATAACATATGATTTTGAGTCAAAATCAAAATATATATATATATATATATATATATATATATATGTAGAACTTTATCGGTTTAATGATGAATCATGCATAACAAGTTTTATAGATAACATTTCAGGAAGCAACATCAGGAACGTGACAAGTTATCATATAAAATTTATGTAATAGTTCTTATATAAACTATGATGCTTAACATGTGGAAAGTAATGTATTATTTCAAGACAATCTGGAAATAAGATGGGCAAGTTGTAAGGTATTAAAGCTTACAGCTCCTACTGGATTAGACAACATTACATGTGTTTTGTCACCAGTAATATAATCACGTACCTCCCACTGGATTAGAAAACATTATATGTGTTACGTCACCAGTGGAGAGTGAGTGGCGATTGGATACTTTCCATTCTTTCTTTGAATATCTACACATTATTGCTAATGTGAGTCACTTTGACTAGTAAACATGTACTTAGGTATTCAAGGAAGTGCATCAAGTTCTAACATATAGATGATGGGCTAGCCATCATTGCTATTTTAACTTGAAAATAGGCATGCATTTCCTTCATAATTGGTCTACTTTACCACAAGGGTATGTAGGACCTTAGTAGGTTTATTGGGTTAAGACAAACTGCTAGGTAATCCTGCTAGTAATTGCCTTAACCACTTTGCGGTTTGTTGATATTTCCGTCTTCTAATTATATAAACTCATTTTAGTTTGGTAGCTATAGAAAACGTTTTCTCTAGTTATCCAAATATCTTATATTGCTTCAATGTTTCAAAACCGAAGCTAGGGTTATGAAACAATCTTGGAAGAATAAGATGTGTAACCATACTTAACCGTTTTGACTTTTACAAGACATCACGATTTCAAGAGTAGGTGTTCTTTGAGTTTTATTAGACTTAGGAAACTTCAACTATTCCTATTATGGCTTTTCCTCATAAGGAAAAAGGATAGGAACAAGTCTCTTTCTTACAAGGAAAGAACGACTTAGTTCGTCCTTTTAACAAGAAAAGAACAAACTCTTGTTTACGGTTTGTGTTGCATTAATTCATTAATTGAATTTAAAAAGTTCATTTTTAGTATTTTCGATAATTATCCTTTTATAAATTAACTACCCCATGTTTAGAATTTAAAACAGTTAATTTTTGAAAAGGCTAAGATCCACATTGTGCTTCTACTATCACATCAGTTGATCTGCTAGCAATAGTAGATTCAATTGGTAGGCGACGATCACCAATTGTATTACATGTACAACTCTTAGATCCTTATGGGACTCATGGTATCTAGTGTCAAACAACTAGTGTCATGTAGGCATGTTTAGTCCCATCTTTGCCTCGGGTCAGGGTCCGACCGCTTAACTCGATTAAGTCATCCAATTTGAAAACGTGTGAATATATCAGGGTCCGACCGCTTAGAGAATAGTCACCCTGGGTTACAATTCAGCCTAGGTCTGAGCATAGCCAAAAGGTAATTGCAAGTGTTTTCATAATTGGACGGCATGACTTAAATTTTGACGGGTAAAGTGTTTTGATGTGGATCAAAAACGTGTACGAAAGAAGCATGCATTCATTCTTCGTAGCACAAGTTAAAAACTTTTTTTAACTTAAGTCTAATCATTGTTTTAATTTATGTGTGTCAAGTTGTCTATTTTCAAGACTAATATAAATCCTAAGTGGATTATAATTAAGTTTGGACAATACAATAAACAAATAAACAACTTAACTAGTTTAAGTGTTATTTAGAAAACAATGATTTTAAGTTTCAAATCTATATTTAAACTTAGTTAAACTAAATCATAAGACTTAGTTTAAATTGGTTTGTGTTTCGTTTCAAGTTTTTAGAAAACATTTTCCGTTTTACATATAATCACAGCATATATAAAACAACCAAACAAACACACAACCACAATATGCAAAGCCTCAACCGATGAAAATCCTATGCTTGGTCCCGTGAGCCATCACGAGAACCAAGAGTCAACTAGGGACATAAACCACAACCACACGGAGGGCTCCCACTTGCCCTAAGACAATCATGGGCAAGTAAAGGCCCATAATGCACATGAAAATATGATTCTGTCAGCCCAGTTTTTCTGTCTTGTGAGGCCCAAATGTCCTAGAATATGACCTCCTCATGCTTCGGCCCAGTTGAAAAAGTTGTAGGCCCATGTTTTGTGTACCTACAAAAAAAAATTCAGCCCAAAATACCTTACCAATCTCCTGGAAATCGCATTTTCCCAGCAGGTGTACAGCAGCTACTTTTGGTCCAAAGTCCTTCACTCTTTCGCCATTTGATTCCAAGCTTTTGATTACATGATATATGAAATAAATTACAACTAATCTACTTCTTATCTACTATAAAAATGACCAAACAATGGCAAAACCAAAATGAATAACATTACAAAAGTGCCGAAACAATGGCAAACCCCAAAAACAAGAAAACAACCAACAATCACAACATCACAAGGCATAAGTGGTCTAGGTTTTCATCGGCTTTGCATATACACATAATAATACCATAATACTATGATCAAAAAATGGTGTTTTCTAACTCTATGGACAAACATGCATGTATTTGCCATGGACAACAAAATAAATAACAAGAAATAAATTGTTAGCCAACGAATCGATGAAATTAACTAACAAGAATTAAAACCCCGATTGGTACGCGTGTCAAATGGCCATAGGTTCAAAACCCACTGATATTAGGACCTTCTTAACATCATATTACCACAGAAAATTAAGCCTCATGGGCTGATTTGAAATCGGGTTACAGATCTTTCAAAAAAACGCGTTTTAGGCCATTTTACGGGTACCGAACAAGTAAACAATTAATGTATGCATAACAAATGGCCATGGGATCAAAAAGTCCAGATCATTAGACCCCATGGGTCGACTTATATTCACAAAAAAAAAGCCTTGGGGGCTGTTTTGAAATCATCCTTTTAAATCCATTAAAAACACACATTTTTAGCCATTTTTACGCATACTAGATGATCATATGACATCATATGATGGCTCGTGATACCACTATAGGTGATGTAAAATATAAATCAACATATTAAAATATAAACGCAGCGGAAAACATCACCAACAAGGATCCATATAGCCATATGATCAATCATAGAATTAAACAAACAAGTTTTATACCTTTGTAGCGTGATCCGGGTAACACCACCACGATGGAATGCAAGAAACCAAAAGATCAATAAGGTTGATCTTCTCTAAGTGTGAAACACACTACACATCATCGATCACCACCCGATGCTAGTCTTGACCTCGTAACAATGATCCTTGATGCATCTACAATAGAATGAGCAAAGAAGGGATCAAGAAAAACACAAACCCTAGAAAAGGGTGTGTTTGTGTGCCGTACATATTAGGGGAGAGAAGGGGAAAACATTTTTGGTAAGTTATTTTGTGATTAGTGATAATGAAAGACTAAATCAATATTGATCTTATCATTATCTAAGTTACACATAACCCCTTCAAAAACTTCCATTGTCCCTCTTTTCCCTTCCATATGACCGGCCATGATAAGGGCCCTGAATGGGCTTGCCCATTGTTGGCCCAGTCCAAAAACACTAAGTCTAACTTAGTATTTAATGGCCCGTTATTGATCCCGAGTTACGTAGTCGTTTATATATTGTAAATACGATAATTACAATCAATAAAATGATGTCTCTGTGTATAAGTGTGTGACCCCATAGGCTCACATACGTCTAGCCATATAATTATTAATTATGACACAAGCATACTCTAACAAGTAGAACATGGCTTAAGTAGCAAACTATGTGCTTCAACACCTGAAGAGGTGGCACACATGAAGAAAGTTCCATATGCTTCGGCAGTAGGATCTATCATGTATGCAGTAAGATGCACAAGGCCAGATGTGGCGTTTGCACAAAATTTGACCGGTCGTTATCAACAGAACCCAGGGGAACTCCACTGGCATGCTGTTAAGAACATTCTTAAGTATTTAAGGAATACAAAAGAGATGTTTCTAGTATATAGGGGAAATCCAGATGCAGAGCTTAATGTTACAGGTTTCTGCGATGCGTGCTTTCAAACTGATAAAGATGATACAAAGTCTCAGACGGGTTATGTCTTTGTCATCAATGGAGGAGCTGTAGACTGAAAGAGCAAGAAGCAGAGTACAATAGCGATGTCTGCAACAGAAGCTGAGTATACTGTTGCATCGGAAGCTGTGATGGAAGCTGTTTGGATAAGGAAATTCATTTCGGGGCTAGGAGTGATGCCGTCAATTGAATTACCTATAAATGTGTATTGTGACAATTCTGCCGCAATCACATTCGCCAATGAACCTTGAGTCATGAAAGGTGCCAGTCACTTTCCTAGAAGATATCACTATGTTTGAGAACAAGTCGAAATAGGTGAAATCAATTTACTCAAAGTTCACACAGATGACAATCTAGCGGATCCCTTTACGAAGGCTTTACCTAAGGAAAAGCTTACTCAACATGCCGATGGCATTGGACTTCGTTTAGCTAGTTGTTTCATGTAAATCCGTGGTTAATATTTAGATAAAGGATAATGTAAACAATGTTATCTTAATGAAATAAAGTATTTTGTTATGTTTATTTTCATTTATAATATTGTATCCTATATTTGCATGTTTAAAACCATGAATAACTTGTGTTATTTTAAATAGTCCGTTGTCGATCAATAATATGGGAGTATTATTGAATTAAGGCAAATCTGAGTTTTGGTAGAATATACTTAAGTATATTGATGCGTTGACATGCCAAATTCACATGATATTCAATAATGGATAAATTGAATATAGGACAGATCCCAACCACATGATGGTACTTTATGGATCTTTGTCATAAAAGTAAATCGTGAATATTTATCCTCAGACTTGAGATACCAGATAACAGTCGAGGATGTAGCTCATTTTCTGTAAGATAATCTAACGCTATCCGTAACTGGTAGTTATAAGGGCTATTTTCGGAGGTGATGCGAAGTTCAAGGGTTATGCTCGTAGTTAAGAAAGGATTTGTTCCTTCAAATTTGTTTTGAAGTATAATACTGCATGGCCACTTGTAGGGTTGACAAGATGTTTGCGTGCGCACGCCCATGGTCTATCTGGAATACGTTCAGATGATGTGGTAATCTTGATCAATTATAAATAACGAGAAACAGAATAGTTAATTATGGAATGACTTAGATCCATATCCATATTAACGTGGTATTAGAAACAAAAGGATAAGTATGATGATGAATCATCAAAAGGTTTTTCCCAGGAAACCATACTCAGGGTCAATCTGAGGGCATTTGGGGTGTTAAGCTAGACTAACCAATGTCATTACTATATTAATGCACATCAAATTGAGAGCTGTTAAGTTATGGATATAAATTAATATACGTATGACCAGTTTCGAACACGAAACTTCGGGATTGCACACATTACGTATGAGTTTCAATGTATTAATAATTAATATAATTAGTTATGATTTAATTATTAATTTCACGAATAAACACTTAACGGGCGTTAGTATTTAAAGGGTTTGGTTAACGGTCGTTAAATATTAAGTTAAAGGACTATGGATGAAAATACAAGCCAAGAAGGTTCAAGAAACCCCTTGGGCTTATAGTTTCAGCCGACCCACCTAGAAGGGGAAGGGTTTTTTGCCCTAGCTTGGTGAACAAGATTGAGGAGTCTATAAATACAAACCCTTGTATTCATAAATCATTAATCTTGATTCCCTAGCAAGCCTAACTTCTTCTTCTCCTCTCCTCTTGTGTATTGCCGATCGAACACTCCCAAATCCCTTGGGAATTCGATCCAAGATTCACAATTAAGTGTTTGGTTTGTTCCTGAATTAAGAACCTAGCTTTTCACATTGAAACGCTACTAATACGTGTGTACAAGAACGGAGGTCAAGCATATTTTTGCTTGAGTGTTTTTCCCCATTCGACTAGCATATAGTCGATTTTCTCTAAACCACAAGTTAGGGTTTTACCGGTTCTTGCTCACTCAATTTCTTATTTATCTTGAAATCAATGGTACGCGTATTCTTTTATTTAGTTAATTAATTACTTGTATTAGATTCTGTTTTCCGGTGCCAATGCTTTGATGTTCATATTTATCTGTTATATAAATTGATATGATTCACATATTCCAACATGAACTACCCTTCCCAACACCTCACGGAGCATGGTTGGGAGTAGCCTTATATGACAAGCTCAAGGCATTGACTCATTAAGTCAAAAACCAACTAAAGCGTTAAGTGTTTGTTAGTATTTGTATTGAACAAAAATAAAGCATAATATTCGCCAATGAATTAGCAAGGACTTAGTTCTAAAAAAAATAAAATAAAATTAGCAAGAACTGAAAAATGTGGATATAGATATTAGAATAAAACAAGTAGAATTGCCCGCGCGTTGCTATGGGGCGTACGAGTTTATGTTAAAACATTTAGGCAAACAACAATTTAAATTCTTGATATATATGCATGCCGAAACAACACGTATAAGTATGACAATTAGTTAATGTAGTAACTGAAACCAATCTGTTAGTAACCCGGTTGTATCCTGCCACTTTCGTGCACATAAAAATAAAGTCATTTCCAATTATTTGTTAACTGTAATTAACAGAAACTTGTAACGCTACAATGAAAGGCCTTTTTTTTGGCATCAACATTGAGTTTCTGCTCTGTTCATGTTCTGTGCTGCAGCATCCTTGATGTGCTTTATTCTTGGTTCACGCAAGTGTATTTGTTTCTGTATTCGTCGATAGCTATGTAAAAATGTTTGTGATTTATCTGAGTATAAGCTCTGTATGTTAATCATCAGCGATAAATTAATGTAACATAGTATTGTACCTTGTATAATTGAAGCATAATGTGGCTGAGAAATGATGGAACTCGATTTCACAAGTTCCTAGGAGGATTTAGAGAGAAAGAATTGTAGGTTAAACACAATAATAATAAAATTTTATAATGCAATTAACCAACAACTCTTCCCCTACAATAGGAAGAGTATTTATAGTACATGAAGATGAAATGGGCCAAGCCCTAAATGGAAATGAAAGACAATGGGACGCAGCCCATGAACAAAACAGGAAATAAACTTTGGGGCGCAGCCCAACCAACAATTAAATAAAAGCATACAGCCCATGGGCCTTCTACACAAGCTGTAAACTAAAACTAACATAAAGACCAAAGCAACCTAATACAAAACATGATCGATACTTCAATAATCTGAGACGTGTTCCCAACAATCTCCCCCTAAGTATTGATCATCAAGGTTGCTCGACGTCGCCTTTGCTTCTTTGGCTTCTGACGTCATCAGTATCTTTGTCCTACTTTCTTGACTAAGTGATGTGGTATGGTAACGATCTGCTTAACTCCAACGTCTTCTCGTCTTTTCCACCATGTTCATATGTCTTTGGACTTTCGTTCTTCAGCTAGTTCTCATTCAATCTTTGACTTGTGAAAGGTTGTAGTGTTTGAACTGATCTTCAGGAAATGAACATGATGGAGTCTTGATGGTGATGGAACTCCAGGTCTTCATGATCCTCCGCAGGTACATCACGAGCAATCCGGCACTTACATATTTGGACTTCGAGATCATCAACAGCATAGTGTGAAGACATTCTCTAATCCAAACCCAGGCCGTTCTGAATCGGATACCCTCGAAAGGGCTTACACGGACACACCGAAGTGCACCCTTGATTCAGTGAGTCGCTGGAGATCACCCCACGAATGTAGACCATTTTGGAGCTAACACTAAGCGTAACCCACAAGGGATTACCGAAGTGACCTACTGTCAGGGTTGTTTGATGATACCCTGGCAGGATTTCCATTCTATCACTGAGAATCACAATTGTTAATTCTCTCAAGAATGTTCTCGGCAGATTGCTAAGATCTGCGTAGGACACTTCCTAATTTTACAACTGGCGTCCATTAATGTAGAACAACCAGTGTAATGCTAAGTGTTCCTATGAGATCTTTTGATGTATCTCGTGGCTCTAGACTCGATTAGTGCTTATTTGTTTGGTCGTCGGAGGCGTGGAGCAGAATGCCTCCTTTTCAATATCAACACATCTCGGAGTGAGAGGTTGATAGATTATGTAGGGATCTCCGTGTGAAATGAAACAAGTGTCTTTTGAGAGACACTTGAGTGGCTAGAAGGTTTAGTGCAGTGCGTCACTGGGTCCATGACGTCTTAATCTTCAATACCGGAGTTACCGTAGTAACACCCAGTAGCATATGTATTGAACCCGGTTTCTGCCCTAAGGTTGAACAATTTGGAGGGCTATTTCTTTTCACCCTTTTCTTTACTTTTCTTTTTAATTCTTCAACCCCTTCTTTCTCCTTTCATTTCATTATTCCTTTTTTCTTAATACCTAGGACTTTCTAGTTCTAAACTATTGGGATTGTCCTTGGGTAGATCCCTCCGGTTCTGGCGGATCATAGGACGGTTATTCCTAACCTTAGTCACCTTATTACTCCATGACTAACCTATTATCGCCATAGACCAAAACCTTTTGAAAATCTCTCAAAGCATTTATGATTGTGAAAACAAATTTTGTTAACACTTTGAGAGTTTTGGTATTTTCATAAATACTCCCCCTTAACATGTGCTTACAAGTGTTTAAAGTAAATTTGCACATGTCGGGTAGAGTTAGCACTTTTGAATTGATTGATTTTCAATGAACCTGATCGTTGCGAGACACGCTTACATCACTAGTTAGACTAGCTTGAAATTATTACCCGTCCAGATCAGATTCAAGGAAAATCGCTCGAAATCGGTACATTCTACTCAGACACGTCCTTTGCGAGACACGCTTACATCACCAGATAAACTGGCTTGAAATTATTACCCGTCCCGGACATGTCCTTTCGACTACTGACTTAAGCTATCGTCAATTCGAGGGTCAATTCTGAGTCGAGCTCTTGTGAGATTACAAATTTGCATTTACCATATTTTAATCATCACTTATTCTCCCCCTCAAAAATAGCATACTGATGTTGTTTTTGAAAAATAGTTGATTAAAATATGCTCTTTTTGAGGTTTACGGGAAGAACATCAAGAACTTTGGTTTCAGAACAAAGATTTAGTTTCAAATACTCCCCCTTAACGAGGGAATACTTGTCCTTATGAGTAGAATTTATGAAAACTTTGAAAAAATTCTGGTTGAATTCTACTCATAAGTAAGAAGCTTTCGCTCCTTTGATCAGGATTGAGGCACTGAAGCGTACCTCAGGGTCCTTTCTTTACAAGAACGGGTTGTGCACTGTTATTTGTACACAAGCCACAGTCAAATCAAAACAAATGATGAATGTTTCAATTGAATGTAAACCAAGGATACCAGTAGCTTATGCAGGTCGTCGGAATGTAAGAATGTTTTGCATCTTTGGACGTCCACCCACATAACTCTCGAGTCGCCTCATCTGATCACGAAACTTGAGCTTTCGATCGATGTGGTCGATGAACTTCCTTGCTTGTCTCACATCTCTGCCAGACCACCACATATGCCGCAACCATCCGACTTCCAAACTATCTTGATGCTTCTACAGAATCTCTTCTAGTTCACCTTTAACCCGAATCAATGTTTCGTCACCGAACTTAGGAATATCTAGAAAACCCATGAACCGCGTTTGGTTTCGATCCCGTACATATACCAACCCAAATGGTCTATCCCTGAATGTATAAGGAGTCCATTCGCTGACCCCCTCTGGTTGGAAATCCGGCTTGACCAAGTTCAACTGCCTTTGATAGCTTTCCACCCCAAGATGAACATCCTCAACTCGCTGTCTGATTACAATACTACGGATGAAAATCAGAAGAGAATTGATGATGTCATATTGAAGACGACCCGGTAAATGCTCCAACTTGCCTTGAATCTTAAGAAGATACATATCTTCAATTTCGTTTAGATTCAAGTACGGATAATCAGATTCCTTGAAGCTGTATTGCTGTCCATCCTGTCTGCGAACAGTGATCTTTGTCAGGAAGTTATACCCATAGTTGAATTCGATTTCAGCGCTGACGATTGGGAAAGTATCCCCGACCTTAGTTGTGATTACACAGGGAGTTTTAGTTCGGTTTTGCTAGCTTCACTTGTAGAACCACTTTACGCATTCTGGCCAGTGATCATACCTAGAAGTGCATGTCGTTGTATTTCTTCGCCTCTTTGAGGAATTAATTCGTCAATTTGTTCCTAAAATCATCTTCACTTTTAGGAAGTTGCCGAACACTTGTCAGGGATTGCTACGCTTTTCCGGATCGTATTACCATAGAGTAGATACTCAAGTCTCGATTGAAGAAAAACTTCTTGGTTTGAAGGTTGTGAGGGGGTCCGATGAGAGGTAGTGGTTTCGATAGTCACGAAGATTTAAAGATTCATGAGGATCCCAAGTCACGTTCTCGGTCATGCCTTGCAACCTGTTCCAAATTGTATTCGAACTCTAAATGGGAGGTTGTGACAGTCTTGAATTTAGTGTATCCAGCTTCTCGAACCTGACAATGTCGGAAAGTTCTAATTGCTGAACCCGCATAACCTTCTTGAGACGCTTCGTGAAATCCACAACAGAGTCGGTAGTAGGAACATCAGCTGGAGAATCAGGATTCGCATCTACCATCTGTTCAAACCATGTTTGCTTCTCTGCATCAGGGTTGACCCATTCCGGTGCAGGTAACAAAGCTGCATCCGGCGGCGGTGGTGCTGTAACAAAGGTGAACTTGAGAGGAGCAATGTCAGTATGATGCTGCTCCAATGGGATATCGTGATGTGGTTCAGGGTCATCGAAAGCACCCGAATCTTGTGGAACAAACCCCTCAGAGCCAGCGGAGTGAGGACGTTTGCTAGGTTGAGCTCTAGAAGAACCATCCTGTTTCTGTCTTTTCCCTTTTCCCTTGGCTTGGTCGTCCTTGTCCCGATCATCGCGACGACGTTTGCGGGGTTTGTCTTGCTTGCAACCCTCTCTGTCTTTCTTTTTCTCGTCTCTCTTAATTGAGTTGATCAGAACACGACGAAGTTCCTTTTCAGCTGGATTATCGGCGATACCTTCAAGTAACTTTTCCTTGTAATAAGAAAGTGGTGTATCGACCGGTAGAGTGTGTTGTGTTACTGGCGTGGTCTTAAGACGATGACTACAATACGATCTAGCTTCTTCTTCACGTACTGCTTCATGAGACCGGGAACGACATCAGTAAGTTCTTTGGTGATCTGTTGAGGCAGCGTGTTACTTATGTAGTGATCACACGCTGTCTCAATGTTGTACCCTTTAAACTCATTCATGTCTCGTTGAAGTGCTTCTAACTGTTGTTGTTGAGTTGCAAGCTTTTCCTCTAACTCGTTCAGCTTGTCAATATTTGCGGGTAGTGGTGCGGTAGGTGTGGTTTGATGAACTAGTGATGGTGTTCTTGTTTTAGAGGTTTCACCCTCTGGGTTCACAGGGGGGTAGGGATACGGTCGTCACCCATGTTATCCGTTTCATCATCATTTGATTCATCATTCTCCGCATCAGACGCGTCACTACTCTCAACATTATATGTATCCTTAGCTTTCTCAGTCTGACTGTCATCTGCAATCATTTCATCATCTGATACATTCTCATCATCTTTATCAGTCTCATCTTGTTCTTCATCTTCAGCATTCTTATCCTTGTCACTATCTGTTTCCGAGTCTAAAGCATCTTCATTGCTGTCATCAGAGTGAGACTCATCGTCAGACTTTGTATCCGAACTACCAACAGTCTGACTATGTGTAGATTCTAAGTCCTCTTCTGAACCCGATTCATCCCTTGGGTGTGAAGCTGATCCTTCACCCAGTTCCTTTCCTCTATGTTTCTTCGTATCAGCTTTATACTTGGCAATACTCTCTTCCTTGGCCTTTCTGAACTGTTCTTCTTCCTCATCTCGAGTGGATGGTGGTTCTAGCTGCTCATATGATGTGTCGGTGATCTTGATGTTTTTACCCTTTCCTGCTCCCAAATTCTTATCACCTTTAGCCAGGGCGGATTTGAGCTTGATCATTGATTTTTGACGTTCCTCCCTTAGATCTATGGTTTCTTCTCCTTCTTGCTCTTCTGAAGATTCATCGCGAAGTGTCACTTTCTTTTTTATTTCACGGGTAATCTTTTTGGTACGTGAAGTGGAAGAGATAACAGTTTTACCCCATCCGCGACCTCTGCCTCTTGTCGCCTTAGACCTCTTAGGTGTGACACCAACCATGCCAGCTTTCTCAGCAGCATCGTACTAGTCAAATGCTTCAGTTTCCTTGACAGGATCAGTCAATAGTTTGGGAGGAATCCTTGCCCCGCGTTTGGTTGTGTTGGAAGAATGGATCCTGAGAGTAAGAGAGAACGTGATCCATGCTTTCCATGTGATACTCTTCACTTGGGCGGCTATCAATTTCAGGATGTTGTGCCATGAAGTAGGCGATGATTAACTTGGTGAAGCGAGGAAACGGAACTTTGTATTTCGGTTTCTTAACAAACTGTTCGTACTGATATATCATGTCGGTCCAGATATATTGAGCAAAGTCCACATGATGCAGGTTAATGACACCGTGAAAGAACTTGAGGTGTTCAAGTCTGGGGTGTTCTAAACCTGTTTCCTTCCCAGTGATGCAATGGCTTAAGATTTTGAAGAGTGTTAGCCATGGTTGTGAAATATACTTGCGGTCGACTTTAGAACTGGAGGTGAGGTCCTCAATGTCGTCATCATAGCCAATAGCATTCAGGTTATCAACAATCTGCTGGAAAGTGGGATCTTTGCGGAAGACTCCAGTGGGACTGGTTTCTGGTTGAGGAAGATCCAGGATAGTCCTGAGAGTGCCGACATCGAACCTGATTCGCTTGTCATTAACGGTAATTGCCATAGATTTCTTATCGTTGCTTACGAACATCTTGTGCCAGAACTGATGCATGTAAACCTCTGGTACACTCGCCGTCTTGGTCAGGACAGGGCTGACGGAATGGCGCTTCAGTATTTCAACCATTATCTGACAAGACTTGTGGCATTTCAGGACATCGAAATCTGCTCTGGAATTTGACTTGCTGATCTCGCGCTCATCGTCTTCTGGGATCATAACCGACCTTGCAATGGAAGTTTGAGACATGACTTTCCTGTAAACACAAACACAAACAACCACACAACAGATGGTGTTGAATAATGTTAGTGTTAGTGATTTATGTCATTTTCTCAATACGGCCAAAATGATTTTTAAGGTAGAAAATATCAATCACATATACACATACATGACATAAACAGACAATGATCAGCACTAAGCAGCATATATCAGCAAATAGCAGCAAACAGACACAGAAAGTATGCAAAATATAAGTTACTCGAAAACATAACCATTTGCTCGGAGGATTTTGTCAAAATTTGGAAATATCCGGCCTAAGTAGGAGACAACAAGTTTCCTTACTCGAAAACTTTCCAAAATCCTCCTAACTCGGAGTGTGTTTTACTCGGAGACATGGTTCACATATTTGCTCGGAAAGGTTAATATAAAACATTTACTCGGAAAGTCTGAGTAACATCAGTTACTCGGAGATAGCTAATAAACCTTACTCGGAAAGCTTATTTAACACTTTACTCGGAGACAATTAAGCTCCTTGCTCGGAGATAAAGAAGCTTACTCGGAAAGGTTTATAAACAATGTCCAAGAACCAAAGTTACTCTCCTAACTCGGAGGAATTATGATTTGCTCGGCAAACATACAAACTTTACTCGGAAACAGGCAAGTAATGCACATAGGACATGTTTATCAACAAGTAACTAATTACAAACCACTTAAACACAATTCATAAACACAAACATATACCCAGAAACTCATAACAAGCCATAAACCAAGCATTCCACAGCACATATATGACCAATAAGTGATCGACTTATAACATATGGTCAATTCATGTTATGAACTTCTTAGCGCATGCTCACAATACACAAACATACATATCCCACCAATAATCTCACAAAAAATACGAACACATAATTTCCCAGCCATGTAATCGACCTATTTAAGTCACATAATCTTTATACGCATCATATGATGTTAAGCAATGCAATTAAACATTGAAAGATCACTTTAAAACGTATTGTTATGATCATGGAAACAACCAATTAGACAAAATCATAACCAAGAAGAAATGCCCAAATTATGGCTAAGAACCCTAAATCGTGAACTAGCCAATTTGAACCACAGAGATGTGAGGGTATTTCAACATAGTGACTACAATGCATAATTAATCATGATTAACACTTACAAATTTGTATTCCTGAAAATCAAAAGCGTGCGTATGAACAGGTAGGGTTTTTGCGGGAGTCGTGAAATATGTGTGTGTTAAGTGTTAACTGTGAGGTTTGTGAAAAGATTAAGACATGGGCTTATATAGGTTAAGATGTTTGCATGTGTGTCACTTTTAACCCTTTAACTTTCTACCCTAGTTGAAGGTGTAAAAAAAATTAGCAAACATGACACACTAAGCCCTTGTGTTATGAAGGGTGAACACATTTAACCTAAATAATGAGAAAAACTTTTAACTATTTTTTTTTTTTTTTTTTTTTTTTTTTTTTTTTTTTTTTTTTTTTAATAAACTTTATACAGAAGATATGTACATAGTTGCCAGGATGTGTGACTCATTTAACTTTGTTTGAGAAAGTTATCCAGATCGTCCGGAGTCAAACATCGCATACCAATCTGATGAACCAATCCAACAAATCTTGCATGAGGCAAGGCTTTGGTGAATAATTCAGCCAGTTGGTATTCAGTACCCACGAACTAAAGCTCAACGGTACCCTGTTCCACATGCTCTTTGATGAAGTGGTATCGAAGAGCGATATGTTTGGACTTGGAATGCTGCACGGTGTTTCACGAAATAGCAATGGCACTCTTGGAGTCGCAATATAACAGAATCTTGTTGAACACGTATCCGTAATCCATTAGCTGTGACTGCATCCAGATGACCTGAGCACAGCATGCCGACATGGCTACGTATTCGGATTCTGTGGACGATAGTGATGTACAATCATGTTTCTTCGACTGCCAAGATACGAGTTTGTCACCTAAAAATTGCACTCCCCCTAAAGTACTTTTCCTTGTATCTAAGCATCCTGCATGATCAGCATCTGAAAAAGCAACTAGTTCAAAGCCAGAATCCTTCGGATACCAGATCCCCAAGTTAATGGTTCCCTTTATGTATCGAAGGATTCGTTTAACCTCAGAGAGGTGTCATTCAGTTGGTCTAGACTGATAGCGGGAGCATAAATATGTGGCAAAGACTATGTCTGGTCTGCTGGCTGTTAGATACATGAGTGACCCAATTACACTATGGTATTTGGTAGGGTCAGTTGGTGTCCCATGTAAATCAGCATCCAGCTTGGGGGATGATGAGGACATCGGTGTATTATAGGTATCACTACTCGACATGCCATGCTTTTTCAAAATTTCTTGTGCATATTTGGCCTGGTTTAGAAAAATACCACGGGGTGATTGATGAACTTGCAGTCCTAAGAAGAACTTTAGTTCACCCATCATGGACATATCAAAGTTATGTTTCATTAATTTTGCGAAAGCATTTGAGTATTTCTTATGTGTAGAACCAAAAATGATATCGTCCACATAGATTTGAACAATTAAGATGTCCTCCCCGTGTTTTTGTATAAACAGTGTTGGATCAACAGAACCTTTAGTGAAATGATTAGCAATCAAGAATGCTGATAGTTTATCATACCATGCCCTCGGGGCTTGTTTAAGGCCATAGAGGGCTTTCTTGAGCCTGTAAACATGTTTCGGATGTTCTGGGTCGACAAAGCCGTCTGGTTGTGTGACGTATACTTCTTCCTGGAGCTGTCCATTCAGAAACGCCATCTTCACATCCATTTGATATACAGTAATGTTCTTATGAGCTGCATATGCCAGAAACATACGAACGGCTTCAATTCTTGCCACTGGTGCGAAAGATTCCTCGAAGTCGATTCCCTCTTCTTGGCTGTATCCTTTAGCTACCAGGCGAGATTTATTACGGATAACTGTCCCATCCGCATCCAACTTGTTCTTCCATATCCATTTCAGGCCAACAACATAAACTCCATCTGGTCTTTCTACCAATTCCCACACTTCTAGATGCTTGAACTGATCGAGTTCTTCTTGCATTGACTCAATCCAATTGTCGTAAGTGAGAGCTTCCTTAATGTTTTTCGGTTCGGTTTGACAAACGGTGAGTGCATAGATGCAGTGTTCACCGTCTGTGTGGAGTTTCTTGCGTGTCATCACCGGATTATCTGGATTACCAATCACGTTCACTAACGGATGATCCTTAGTCCACTTGTGGGTAGAAGGGTAGTGTTGAAAGTTTTGTTGCATGTTTGACGGATCCAAATTGCTCGTTGATGACTCGGCAGACTCTGGAATGGTGGGAGCCGGAGCAAATGGATTAAACAATGCGTCTCCGTAAAAGTCTGGTGGTGTGGGTACTACAGAGGGTAAGGTTGGATCTTCAGCGGCAGTCTTGGTAGTAGAGGCAGATTGATCGACTAATGATGATGGTTCCATAGGTGGTGCATCGTCAGTGACTATGGTAGATGTTACTGGTGTAACAGGTGCCTGTACATGAACGGGTATTGCAACAGAACTGGTGGTATCGGTAGGAGCACGACCAATGAACGAATCATCAAACAGTGGAGCAAACAGATCTTCTAAGTCCTTACGGTTAAAGGACAGTGGTGCAGCTGAATGATCAGGAAAGTTTAGACGGTTAGAGTCGGGTCCTAAGCTGTTTTGCTCAGAATCCAAATTCGTGAGTTCATCGAAATGAGCGTGTATCGTCTCTTGAATTTGTCGAGTTCGACGGTTCCAGATGCGAAATCCCTTAGAATTCTCACAGTAGCCAACAAAAATTCCAATGTCCGCTTTGGCTTTCAACTTACCAAGGTCATCACGATCATTGTTTGGGTAACAGAGGGCCCTAAATACATGAAAGTAATTTATGTTCGGTTTTCGTTTGTAGACGAGTTCATACGGGGTTTTGTTGTGTCTTTTGGTGATCATACAACGGTTTTGGGTGTAGCATGCAGTGGAGACAGCTTCAGCCCAAAGGTAATCAGGTAATTGAGCGTTGATCAACATCGTCCTTGCAGCTTCGACTAACGTTCTGTTACGTCTTTCGACGACTCCATTCTGTTTAGGGCTGCGAGGAATAGATGTTTGTTGTTCAATACCGACTTTCTCAAAGTACTCTCGGAGAGTGTGGTTCTTGAATTCGGTTCCGTTGTCTGTTCTGACTTTGCGAATTGTGTTGCGGATCTGAACCTGAATTTTTGTGAGAAAGGTGATGATCATCGAAGGAGCTTGATCTTTGCTGCGAAGAAAGTAGACCCAAGTCCATCGAGAGAAGTCATCTACGATTACCAGAATGTAACGTTTACCGTTGATGGTTTGCACTCTCATTGGTCCACACAAATCCATATGAAGCAGTTGAAGTACATGATCTGTACTGTGATCAATTTTTGGAGGAAACCGAGCACGAGTGCTCTTGCCTTGTTCACATGCTAGACAAAGGTGATCTTTGGCATACCAAAATCTAGGAAGACCGTCAACTAACTTGTGACGTGCAAGTTCCGTCATTGTTTTGAAATTCAAGTGAGACATACGCTTATGCCATAACCAAGCTTTTGTGGGTAGTGCCTTAGAGAGTAAGCATATTGCAGAAGAGGCGGTCATATCTGATAATGAAATGGTGTACAGATTCGTCCCGCGTTTTCCTTTCATGAGATCATGTCCGTGTAGATCTCGAACAAAGCATGTTTTCTCCCTGAATGCGACTTCCAAGTCACCATCACAAAATTGGCCAACGGAGAAGAGGTTATGACCAAGGCCTTCGACGTAATACACATGACTGATTTTGATGTTTCCGCTGACGTAATCCCCGTAGCCCATAATAGCGGCAAACTGATCATTCCCGAATCTGACAGTTCCTATGAACTTTTCAACAAAGTTTACTAGAAGATTTAAGTTGCCTGTCATATGTCGGGAACACCCGCTATCAACAATCCATAGTACGATTTGTATCACCTGCATTACAAGAAAACAATGCAGATGGAGAGACAGTAACGGTAGAACCCGTTGGGTTAGTAGCACTAGAATTAAGCTTCTTGGGTAACCAGTTAAAACTAGGTTTATTCTGAAGCCAACGTTGCCAATTCCAACAAGATTCCGCTTTCTTCCTAGTAAACGCACTAGGTGTTTGGATTTTTCTATTAGGGCCTATGGTCTTGGACTTGTCTACGGGATTCATAGAAACTACTTTTGGCGGTTTCCCTAAGATTGACTTGGCAGCGGTAGGGGGCCTAGAGGGAATGCCAGTAGTACGTTTCTGCTTACGAGACAAAAGGGTTTTTGCAACACAACGTTTATGATTACCAGACAAAACACTCATACGACAAAACACACAATAAGCATCAATACGACCATTATTCAAAACATCCAAAGTATTAGCATTCGTTACATCAGAATTAGAATTACATGTTTTAGAACTTGATTCTACTCTAGATATAACTTGCTTTTTATTCAAAGTCCTCGTGTGAACTTCTACTTCTTGGTCCTTAGGGGAGCTGCTCTTAGGTTTCCAAATACTATTCTTCACGGGAGCCTTGGATCTGCTAACCTTAGAGGTGCTTAGACCTGTAGAAGTGGAAGTATTCACATTAGTGCTCTGGTTAGATGCTTTCTTAGGTATCTTGTCTACTTTATACATGCCTGGCTTAATCACATTCTTGTTACCCATTATCCCCTTTTCACGTACATTAACTTTCTCTCGCAATTCAATGATGATGTGTTTCTGTTGTTGAATTTTAGAATCTAATTCACGATTTAATCGAAGAAGGTTATTTCGGTTTTCACAAACTTCATCGATGTCCTTTTCATATTTTGAAATTTCTTGTTTTAAGAAAATATTTTCTTTCTCAGTCAGATTATCAGAAGCATGACTGTTTTGTAAAGACAACGATGTGTTTTGGTGTTGAAATTTTAACTCAAAAGCAAGGCTTTGAGTTTGACACCAATGCAACCTCTTGTTGAATTTGTGAACTTCTTTTGAAAAATCGTTTTTCATATCATCATTGAGTTGTTTGAGTCTCTCATTTTCATGTCTCAAATTATTTATCTCTATTCTCAACAACTTAATATCATCAGAATGAGCATCAACAATCATATCATTACTATCCTCATAAATAGTATTCATAATCACAGAAACAACATCATAACATAGAACATTTTCCAAAAGTCGATCAACTTCTTTTTCCAAATTTTTCTTTTGAAATTTTTGTTTCAAGATTTTATCGTCTTTTGCTTTGAAAATGCTCATCATAGATACAATGTCCGATTGCAGTTCTTGTTCCCAATGCGTGGCACAAAGTCTCAGGTGTTGAACGTGTGGTAAAAACTGTTGTTGAAAAACCTCTCTCTTTTCCTTTTCAAGATGAGAAAGAAAAGTAGAGACTGTTATTTCTGAGTTTCGTTCAATTGCATCTTCTAAAAGTTTTATATCCTCCAAAAAGGTTTGAAAATATCAGAGGACACGATGTGGTTTTGGCGTAGAAGAAACGACACCTGGATTTTGTGAAGATTTATTTATTTGTGCCTCATTGGTTACAGGGACTACTTTAGGAAATGTATCTGGTTCAATAAACCATGATGGTTTTGATTTTTGTGGGACGAAGGTTTCACTAATATGAGGTACTTGAAAATAATCATATGGTTTATGATAAGGGTTTTGTCTCATTTTAGATAAAGTTTCCTCCGCCTGTTCAATTTCCTCCTCACTAGTATAAACAACAACACGCACAACAGAATCATCAAACAAATGATCAGCACTGTATAACTTTGGATCTTCTTTGAGTGCTTTATGTAGAAAACTTGGTGTATCACTGCCAATAGCAAACCCATATCCTTTTGGATTTGGTTTTACCGTTAGCTTTTGAATGGTGGTTATTGATTTGCCTGTTTTATACACAACATTTTGAAATTCTTTAAGTTTGGATTCCAAGTCAAGAATTTCCTCAATATATGAATCGACTCGTTTCCTTGATTTTTCACGATGTTCAGAAAAATTATTTTGACAATTGGACAGCTCTGTTTTTGTTTGATTAAATTCAGAGTGAAGAATGTCGACTTGTTTTTGAAAGTAAAATTTTTCTTGTTCTTTTTGTAATATTATCTCGTTCTTGGAAGCGGTCAATTCACGAACTTGATGTTCTAAATTTTGTACTTGCACATATGAATCTTGGAATGCAGACTCAAAGCTTTTCTCACGTTTTGCTTGGTTTTCATAGTTTGAAAGTTGTAGCTTGTAGCACTCATTATCCTTAGTTAACAATGCGACATTTGCTTTTAGATTACTGTTTATTTCATTACACTTATCAATTTGGGATTTAAGGGTATCTAACTGAGTCTTGGTGGTCAGCAGTAAGGTCATGAGCTCTGAGTCAGGCAAAAGACTTTCTTGTTCAAATTGGTCATTATTATCATCGGACAGAGGATCATCAAATGAAACAACGGGGTTAATTTGATCATCATCAAATGTAACAATGGCGTTTATTTGATCATCGACTTCAAAGGATAAGGATGAATCAATTTGTCCAAGATTGTCTTCGGCTGATGCAGATTCAAAGGGTGACACAATTTCATCAATTATGAATGTTGAATTTGGTACCTGAGACAAGCCATCGGTATCATAGACCGAGCCTGTTTCACCCATGTTCACTTCCTGCATATTAGCCATCAACATAACAGCTGCTTCCAGGTCCTCCATGTCATCATCTGAATAAGCATTCACCATGAAGCTTTGTTCCTTTTCAGTGAGAGTGCTTCCACGTTCATCTTTGAGGGCCAGAATAAGAGCTTCCTTGTGATATGCTGCCCCCTAGTTCTTGGCTTGTGGCATGCGTTGGCTACGTGACCTTTTCCCCCGCAGTTATAGCACTTAATCCCTGTGTTACCAATCCCAGAACTTCCAGTCTCCACACCTTGTGCCTTATTACTTCCAGTAGAATTGGACCTCTGTCCACTTGTATTACCCATGTAGCTACCCGATCCAGATCTCCCTGAAGCTCGATTTTGTATCTCAACTCGGCCATCTTGAACAACTGCCTGATTTCTGGTGTTAGAAGAAGACCTTAGACGGTTGTTGGATTTGTTTGAGAATTTGCTGAAGGCTCTGGCAATCAAAACAAATCCTTCGTTTAATGATTTGAACGCGTCGTCGTCATCACTGTTAGCCTCGATATTTTCATATGGAACCATTTGTTGTGATGACCCTCCATATGGAACGAGTTGATTAGATGTGGTTTGTGAGGCTGGATTTGTCGGATGTTGTGGTTGGGGTAAACTTTGACAAGTTGGTGGTTGGACAAAACTCTGTGGAGGTTGTGGTATAAACTGTGACTCAGCCATCAATGCGAGTGAGTTTGGAATGGGTGCTGGTGAAAAACCTCCACGTGCTACTCTATCCTTGTCAACTTCAGATTGGTGCTGTTTAAGGAAATCATACAGCAATCCATAAGACACGTCGTTTATCCTTTTAGCTTGACTGAAGAACGTCATGTACTTCTGCCAATCTGGTCCGAGACATCCCAGAAACTTGGAGTTAACGGCAATCTTTGGTAGTATGATGTTGTGACGGTCCAAGTCGTTGACAATATTTGTAAACCTATGGTAGTATGATTCCAACGATTACCCTTGTTCAATCATAAAGTTGGTATACTCCATGTATAGTTTAGATTCCATGTCCTCTTGATTTAAGGTAGTGCCTTCCATAAGAAGATGTACATGTTCCCACATGTCCTTGGCTGTCTTTTACGCATCAATGCTGCGAAAGAAAGGATTTGGAATCCCATGAAGTATATAAGACATTGCCAGTTCATTAGATTCTTGCTGTTGGACCTGTTTAGTGGTGAGTTGAGCAAGAGGGATAGGGGTAGAGATTGCCAGTTCATTAGATTCTTGCTGTTGGACCTGTTCAGTGGTGAGTTGAGCAAGAGGGATAGGGGTAGAGGTTGCCGCTCTTGGTGGAATGATAGTGTTATCACCTGGAACAGTGGTTGAAGGATATGGGTATGGTCAATCCAGGATGACCTTTTTCATGAACTTTCCATGGGGTTTTTTCTGCTCGATAAATCGTAGGAAACGACTCGACCATTGCACGTAGTTGCCTGGTGTGAGCATAGGTGTGGTGTCAAGAGATCCGGCCTCGTGTCGGGACTGTTGACTGCTAATAGCCTCGCACATTTTGTCAAACCAGTGAGGCTGCTTTTGAGGTAGTTGCTGGTAATTCTGCATCTGCTGTTGTTGAATTTGTTGAGCAACTGGTTGTTGGGGGAAAAACTGGTGTTGTTGTGTGAACGCTTGTTGTTGTTGGTACTGTGGTTGAGGATAATTCGGTTGAGGATATTGTTGTTGTTGTGGTTGTTGCTGTTGATACCGTTGTTGTTGATTTTGAAAGTAGTAGTTGTATGGTGGTTGAGACATCATTGTAACCTGTGGATGTTGGATCGTTCCAAGGAAATAAGATTCACAAAGTATTTCCTAACTCGGAAAATAATTTAAGAATTTGCTCGGTAACTGCCTTACTCGGAATACACAAAATAACTTAAGTAAGATAACACTTTTCCTTACTAGGAAATCTAAGAGAATGATCCTTGCTCGAAAAATTAAAAAAAAACTTACTCGGAGAATTTATAAAAAATTCCTTACTCGGAAATTCCTTACTCGGAAGTTCCTTACTCGGAAATTATATAAATTTCCTAACTCGGAGTTTTTCAAATTTTCAGAACTTGGAAGATTCACGACTTTCCTAACTCGGAAAAATTAAGTCTCACTCAGAAATAACGTTTCTTCCAAACTTGTAAATTACAAAGGCAAACTAAAAAATTCTTTCCTAACTCGGAAAAATGTACTTGCTCGATAATTCAGTAACTCGATACTTCCTTGCTCGGAAAATTGAGTTAGAATTTTTGTTTACTCGGGACAATTTCCTATCTCGGAAATATTATCACTGTTCGGGACTTGGTGGAAAATATTCCTAACTCGAAGATTTCCTTTTGTTTCCTAACTCGGAAAATGGCAATTAACGGGACTTAGCGTAATTTTTCCTAACTCGGAAGAAATTACACTTACTCGGGACTTAGGAAAATTTTCCTTACTCGGAAAATTTTCAACCTTTCCTAGCTCGGAAAATAAAAAGTTACTCGGGACTTATGAAAAATTTTCCTTACTCGGAAAAATTTGCAACCTTTCCTTGCTCGGAAAATAACGAATTACTCGGGACTTATGAAAAATTTTCCTTACTCGGAAAATTTATAATTCTCCTAACTCGGAGAAATACGTGAACAGTAACCGAACAAGAAAAAAAAAATTCTTAAATCCTTGTTTGTCTCTGACACCACTTGATGGAACTCGATTTCACAAGTTACTAGGAGGATTTAGAGAGAAAGAATTGTAGGTTGAACTCAATAATAATAAACTTTGATAATGCAATTAACCAACAACTCTTCCCCTACAATAGGAAGAGTATTTATAGTACATGAAGATGAAATGGGCCAAGCCCTAAATGGAAATGAAAGACAATGGGACGCAGCCCATGAACAAAACAGGAAATAAACTTTGGGGCGCAGCCCAACAAACAATTAAATAAAAGCATACAGCCCATGGGCCTTCTACACAGGCTGTAAACTAAAACTAACATAAAGACCAAAGCAACCTAATACAAAACATGATCGATACTTCCATAATCTGAGACGTGTTCCCAACAAGAAACACTTGTGGTTCATGTGAGCATTGATGCTGCAAAAAAATCGATACCTTTAAACATTGATATAGCTTTGCTTGGGTTCTTGTCAACCAACTGTCAAGAGTAAAACACGAAAAGATCACAAATTAAGAAAAAAAAAAGGCAAAAAACTCAGTTCTCATAGCAACGACAATCCGCATTCTCTTTTTGATTGTTACGGTAAAAAAAAAAGTGACATTATGCTACTAATTTACCATCTGTTTTTTGGCTTTTTTATTGAATAGTTTAGTAACCATGTTTGCCTATATTAACTCTTCTAAATAATGTGGGATTAATAGTACAAAAAAATAAAAAATAAAAAGAATAAAAAAGTTATAAAATCAAATAAAAAAGTTATAGGTGTAAATCAAATGCACATAATTGGCCCTATAAGCTGTAACTATTTTATTCATTTAGAAAGCATAAGCTGTAACTATTTTTTTTCAGTTTTCTTGCGAGTATGTACCGTTTTGCACGACAAATTTTTGACTCTCTGAGTATGCTTGTGGGTCGACTACAATGAAAGGCTGATTAAGAACAAAATTTAAACAAAAATCAATAGGAGTGAAATCATTTGGAAGTTACCTCAAATGCAAAACGATAGTTTCCAACATTAATAGGCCTGAGTAACAAACTTTCAAGAACTTGGTCGAATGATATAGTTATCATTCTCAGTAGATCCGACGTATGTCAGTTTCAGTTCCAAATCTGAAAGGCCAAGAATGAGTACATCCGAAAGAAATTATTGGACATAAATGGAAAAAATTATGCATCATAAAGTGTGTACACGATCCAAACACCCACTTAATCATACCAAAATATGGTGGTCGTGCCTCTCTTGTTCAACAATATTTTCTTCCTGGTTTGTGCTTTCAACAGCCGCAACGATCCCATACAATTTTGTCTACTTGTCGCAACATAATTGTGCAACGTTTTAAAGGAAACAAAGGAAATATGTTACATTAATGGCCATTCACCATGTATACTGATTATGCAAAGTATGCAATAAAGTAGATAATCAGTTTTCAAAAGCAAGTATTAATCACACATATATACATAGTCATACATAGAAAGAAATAAAATAAGTCACATTAAGTAAAAATATCTAGAAAGAAAGGAAAGAAATTGTAGAAAGTCAAAGTTACCTTGTAAAGTATACTCCGTGACCAGGAACATATGGATATTTATCCGTAGCCTACAAAATGCAGAACCACTAAACATGAAAACGGCTGTGAACAGTTACGATAGGGGATGCAATGGGGCAATAACAGGCCGGCATAATGTCTGTGTACATAGTACTATTACATGATTTCTGTGAAATTTACAAACTAATATACAAAAGAAAGTAACATCAGAACCTATTTATATAGGGAGAGCCGTGAAGATTATATATAAACTCACATTACTGTTTTGCCTGAAAATTATCAAAATCCCGTTGGGGAATGTTATCATCAAATTTGTTCATCATGTCCAAAGGCCCGTCCCCAACCCCAACTAATACAATAGATAGAGGAAGCTTGCTGTAAAAAAAGATATCGCAATTTTAGCATAATCCAAAAAAATATGTAAAAGCTTATATTTTTATACTTGATAACGGTTGCAAACAATCACCTTGCTTGGACTATGGCATCTATAGTTTTCTTTTCTTGTATGCTTTTACCGTGTACAGTACCATTGCCACCAACCTGCCCATCAGCAATGATTAATAACACATGATACTGGCACCCACTTTTTTCAACAATTGTCATAGCTTGTTCAATAACTGGGGCGAAAGATGTTGGTCCTGCAGGATGAGTTAAACATTAGTTCAACAATGAACATGATGATATCCTTGAGTTCAAAATAGACATTTTGGAAGTAGATACAAAACCTGCAAGCGTTAACTGAGGAACGATTTCTCTGTATCTGCCCATGACATCCTCAAATCCATTACATGATCTATCTTCCGGATAAAAGCTGAAAACATGTTGATCTTGTGTAGTCGCTGCACAGTAATGCCAAACAATTAATTCAATCTTTCTAAATTTGTACTTATTATAAATGCAGGCTTGTAGAATCACTATAAAGAATAAAAAGTAATTTATAAAAGTATACCGTCTCCAAATCCATAGCATGGAATCAAGTTATCCTCATCAAGCTCTGGTAACGTTTTCCAATGACAAATATTGCTTGTTCATAGGGATTTAAACCGTTTCCTATATGATGCAACCTTCGAGAGTGATAGGATTTTGAACCTAGTTATACGATCAACAACTGTTAGCATGTTTCACTTCAATCAATGGAATTAAAAAATAGCGCCATGGATAGAAAATTACCAGTCCACTCATTGCTCTTAGTAAAGTCGATACCAACAATAAGGTTGGAAGACTCGAGCCCTGCACGTGAAAGTGCTTTAGTCACCTGCAGATATATTCATAGCTTATTAATTTAACCAAAATCCCAGAACAAAAAGCATTGAGTTTTGAAAGCGATTATGGATTATCAAATTACTGCATTTTCAAGTCAAAGATAATCAGTTTCTAGTCACCAACCCATACACAACCCATTTAACTAACCATCTAGAAAAATTCAACTGTATCCAGGTTTATGACCGTCACATTGATTGAGCCATATTGGGCTTAGGATTGGCCATCAGACATCGTAAATCATTTTAGTAAAAGTAATTGATAAAATTAATCCAGTTCAACCTGAACCTGTTATGCATCATAAAGTGTGTACACGATCCTCTCAATCGTGAGATCTGTTCTAATGGTAGAATCACCTCATTTTACCATATAATAAGGTAAAACTATAAAAACAACTACGTTTGTAAGCACTGGTGACATAACAAAAAAGAAATATATAACCTGCAGAACTACATGACGGAAATTGGTCAAAGTAATCAGTTACGATTTGACTGGCCTTGCTTTGCATCAGGAAGACGTCCTTCATTAGGCGACTAATTTGAATCCTGGTTTAGAAAAAAATATATATAATAGTAAGTAGTTATGAGAGAATTCATAAGAAATCGATCTATAAATTGTTACGTTATACCTTCCTCCCTGGTGCAACTCAATAGTCAGACCTCTGGTCACCTCAACTGCAAAAACTCCAGCAAGCAGAGCATATGATAATTGGGATTGTTTATTTCAATTCCTCCTGCAAGATCACATAAAGCATATATAAGGGGGTGTTTGGGATTGTTTATCTACAACTTATTATTAATACATGCTACCTGCTTATTAATACATGCTCATTTATGTTGTGTTGGGGATTGTAGCCCCTCCTATGCCTCCTCCTGTAGTTAGAGCTGCATCTCCCGTCACTTCACCAATTATTTATTTTACTCGGACATGGCCTGCAGCGTATATTTAACATAAACAAAAATGGTCAAAAACTAACAATATAGCACATGATATCAAATGTTAGAAATAAGCTGCACATCATAGATACAAAACATTTATAAAACCACATGTTGTGATTTGACTTTGTATAGTAATATGGAAGTACAAATAAGGAGTTATGTATTAAGAGTAAAATTTCTTTTCATGAACGCCATCTGGTCCATCAATTATCATACAAAATGTAGCATTAAACATAGCAATGGTGTTGGGGTCTCGAACCTGGTATTTTAAAATAATACACTTTTTAACTTTTTTATACCTTGTTACTAACCTTGATTAGAATGTCATCAAGCTGAGGTCTTTTGGCAGCGGGAAAACCTCGCCTTTGAACTGCACAATCCACATTCACATATGCCACTGCCTTGGACCCCATATTTATACGATTTTGGTCAACTCGTTAAGTAGAACCTAACTTAACCCACACAATAGATATGGCCCATGTTTCCATCCCGATCTTTCCGAAGTCGATCTATAAAGAAACAAAAATGTAGCATGTATAAAAAATTAACCTCCATAACTGAAAATCATCTATCAAAACCAAAAATAATAAAATATAATTATAAACTACATAAATGATTCAATGTAGCAAAACAAAGCAAATTGAAATATTTTTGTCCTAAACCATTCATCCGCTTGGGTATTCTACATGTCTCTTAGTGAAGATTTATCCAAAAAAAATTAGAGCGTAGCTTTTATAAAAGATTAGAAGGTATAAAAACAAATATTTGGTCATAAGAGTTGCAATTTTAACTGTTGACCACTTGAATGAACATGTGCCTGATCAAATTTGGTGGCGCAATTCTATAAAGCAACAACAGTTGGGTGGTCTAACTAGCCAAAGATCTTGAGCACTTTTGGCACTTTATTCCAGTAGCAATAGCAACAGTGCCAGTAGAAGTAGACATTTATTTCATTCTACATAAAATAATAAAGTCTGTCAAAAGGAAAAGACCAGTATGAGCAACAATTTTTTTTACCAAAAACATGTCTCACTTGATTTGGAAATAAGCAAGATTGCCCACCTGCAATGTTTTGTATCATTCTCCAATTTTATAAGATGATTTGAATCATAAATTATGTTTGTACAGTTGTTGGTGAGAGGATTCGATACACTATAAGGTGGTTAAACCTTTGTTGCTTTGTGTATATGATAAGTTGAGTTAATATGATCAAGTATGCGGAAACTACTTAATCACACTTAGAAGGTTATTCTGGTTATGGAAATGGAAAGTAATGCTTTTGTAACGAACAATGAACATACAATGTTAACACCAAACGATTCAATATTATTCAAGATAATACGAGTGATCTTCACTATCACTAGGGTTACAAAACCTTGAATCTTATGTTTTTATGACTTATGATATATGTGTTTGTTCTATGTTCTTAACAGTTATATATTCTAAGCACTTAATTATTCACACTAAATATCTAGTCTAAGATTTCTCTTTTATAGTCCAAGAGAGATCTTTACAATATTGTCAAGTCTAATCGAACACATGCTTTGAGAGTGTCAGTCATTAAGATACAACATGTATCTATGTTTATAACTTGTTCTGATAATATAACATAATGACTGATCACATGGGGTAAGATATTATCTACCGTGTATTGTTGACTTTAATACACATAATATCTTTGTATACTTATCTACTCAGCAACAGAATCGTCAGATAGTTATCCACTTAGCAGTAGAAAGTTCTTTACCAGCAGCAGAATCATTCAGTAGTAGAATGTTTAACGTTAGCAGTAGAATCAAATGCTCTAGCAGTAGAATGATACTTAAGAGTATTTCTTGAGTAGAACCCGATATTAATCTTCTTGAATATTTAATTCCCAACAATCCTCCCCTAAACATGTGAATCCTTTTCAACATGTTTCTGAATTAAATTATGGATTGTGAAGATCTTTCAAACAATTATGTAGTCAGACCCTTGATCTGAACTTTCTTCTATTCTGAAAGATTAAAATCTATCTCAGTAACTCATCTGCTTTCTGTTCTTTGACTTCCACAATATCAGTACACATCTTCAGTCTTCAATCATTGACCTAAAAGATGGTGCAATTTCCTTGGATGGAGGAATTATAAGAGGCAATCGTGCTGTGTATCTTGGATGCTTGTTTCAACAAGTGAAATCATCTATCAGCATGCCTTTGCAAGGGATGAACAAACGTAGTGAACTGAAATTGAAACTTTTCTCCGTTTGACCTAGATAGAACTTTCTCCTTTGGAATGCTTCATCTCTTCTGAATATATATAATACTCCAGAATCAGCTCTGTTCTTGTCATTTTCAACCTCTATGTCATCATCTTGTATGCTCTTTTCTTTTCCTCCCTTTCATTGGTTAATATTCCTTCTTTGGGCTTTATTTCCTCTCCTGAGATATTTCCTCCCCTGAGATGCAAATAACATTTTATCCTCCCCTGTTTGGAAGATCTCTCACAATGTACCAAAATATTTCTCTCCCCATCATCTGATCTATCAATTAGAACTTGTTATCAGACAATATTGTACATTAAGCCATCAATTCCTTAAGAGTTTAATTTACTGCCCTCATCACTTCTAGGTGTGTTAACTCCTATGAGAGGTAATTCATGGGGCATTTGATTCATGGTCCATCATTTGATGGTTTTTGTGAGTCACTATAGAAATCCTTTTAAGAAACTTTTGCCTTAGCAGTATGTACTTGATTTTATTTTGAAAAACCATACTGCTTACAACCATTTTGAAGGGATTAAGTGTATAAAAGACACTTAATCAAAATTTTGGTTTAAAGCAACCTCTGGTTGTGTGAGAACCAATGTTTTCAGTTATAAATAACTGCCTGTGTAAAGATAAACCTATTCAAAAGGCTTTCTTGACAGGGTTTCCAGCTCATAGCAATTGTTGCCTCTAACACAAGTGTTAGATTCACTTTTACGAGTTGTTCTTTCCATCAGATGTCCTTAGACTTGCTCATTATACTTAAAAGTATAAAATGATAAAAAGTGAGTTGTATCAGTTACTTTCTGATCAACTAAGTCATCAAATCAATGTGAAACATCATAATCAAGCTTCAAGAAAGAAGTTTTAAGGAGGTTTGAAATTCCCAAACTCTTTCTATCATAAACCTATTATGTCAGCAACTAGTATTATCATTCTGCTGCTTCCATTTCACTTGAAACTTCCTTTTTGTTCACATGTTCATACCTGAAATTGTTAGTCTAAAACCAAAAGAACAATGTACAAAGTACTTGTCTTGTATTAGAATAATCATAGGACTAACTGTATGAATAACACAATTTAAATTTGTACTAGCAGCACAAACTTTTGTTATAGCAGCATTAACTTATAAAGTAAGCAGTACAACCAAAAATTTAGATACAAAAACACATTAGATTGAAAAATTCAAAGATTAAGCATTCCAATACTTGCTACCAAGTACTGAAACCTTCCAACATCAAAAGCTTTTGTTAGCAGATCTGCAAAGTTGTGTTCTGAAGCAATTTTAAGAAGTTGAATTAATCTTTTCTCATTGCAGTCTCTTATAAAGAGATGTCTAATTTCAATGTGTTTTGTTTTAGAATGTTGCACTGGATTTTTAATTATGCAAATAGTACTACTATTATCAATATAAATGACAGTGTTCATAAAATTGTACCCATAGTCAAGAAGTTAGTTTTGAAGCCATAGGACTTGAGCACAGCAACTTGCAGCAGCTACATATTCAGCTTCAGTTGTTGAAGTAGCCACAATTGTTTGCTTCATACACTACCATGAGTTAAGTCTACACCCAAGGAATTGACATCCTCCAGTTGTTGACTTTCTGTCCAAGCTGGCACCAGCATAATCACTATCTAAGAATGCTACCAAGTCAAAAGGTGACTCTCTAGAATACCATAGTCCTAACCTAGGTTGACCCTTGAGATATCTAAAAATTCTCTTGACTGTTGTTAAATGAGAAACCTTTGGAGTTACTTGAAATCTTGCACAAGCACAAACAGAGAACATGATATCAGGTCTTGATGATGTAAGATACATCAAAGAACCTATCATAGATCTGTATGTGTGTACATCCACATTTTCTCCATCTAAGTCTTTAAGAAGTGGCTTCTCAGAGTCCATTGGTCTGTAAGATACATCAAAGATCCTATCATAGATCTGTATGTGTGTACATCCACATTTTCTCCATCTAAATCTTTTGGAAGTTGTTTCTCAGAATCCATTGGTGTGCTTGCCATTTTTGAATCAGCAAAGTTGAACTTCCTAAGTATCTCAGCAACATATTTATCTTGACTACTAAATATGCCTTCATATGACTGTTTAACTTGCAAACCCAAAAAGAATGTAAGTTCTCCCATGGAACTCATCTGAAACTTATCATGCATAAGCTTCTCAAATTCCAAACACATCTCCTTCCTTGTAGATCCAAAGATGATGTCATCCATATACACCTGTACTAACAAAATATCACTCTTCTGCTTCTTGATGAATAATGTCTAATCAATCTTGCCTCTTTGAAATCCATTTTCTATTAAGTAGGAAGCTAGTGTTTCATACTATGCTCTAGGTGCCTGATGAAGGCCATAAAGAGCCTTTACAACTCTGTACACTTTGTCTGGATTGTCAGGATCAATGAACCCTGGAGGTTGTGATACATACACCTCTTCTTCAATAGTACCATATAAAAATGCACTCTTGACATCCATTTGATAAACTGTGAAGCCTAAAAATGAAGCATAAGCTAAGAAAAGCCTAATTGCCTCAAGTCTTGCTACTGGAGAAAAAACCTCATCATAGACTATACCTTCTTGTAGTGTGTACCCTTGGGCTACTAATCTAGCCTTATTCCTAATCACTATTCCCCTTTCATCCCTTTTATTCTTGAAAGCCCATCTAGTGCCAATTACCTTTGCATCCTTAGGTAAATCAACTAGCACCCATACCTTCTGAATCTTGAACTGAAGAAGCTCCTCTTGCATAGCCTCTACCCAGCTTGAATCATCTAAGGCTTTCAGAATATTCTTTGGTTCATCTTGTGAGAGAAAACATACAAACAAATAAGAGTTTGAAAACTCATGCTGATTTGAAGCATAAAGGGCATCAAGAAGCCCTTGTTGGTCTGAAGACATCAGTTGTTGTCTTGTCTTCACACCTGATTGTACATCTCCAATCACATTTTCTAAGGAGTAGACTTTGTGAATCCTTGTGTGTGGGGTTGAAGGAACTTGATAGTTAGGTGTGATATTGCTCAAATCCACCTCTCTATCTGAGAAATCTGCTTCATTTGAGTCTGAAGGGCCAGCAGTAGAATCATTTGGCCTAGCAGCAGAAAAATTAAGCCTAGCAGTAGAATGCTCTGTCTCAGCAGTACTATCATCAGCAGAAACATTTTGTTGCTCCTTTGTTCCATCTTCCTTGTGTTTATCTTCAACATCTTCTTTAGCTTTACCAGAAGAAGATTCATCATTTGTTGAAGTTGAAGCCACACTGGTACTTATTGGCATCCATATATGATCTTGATTTGTCTCCTTGTCTAACCCTGCCTCATTTGTTGTTTGTGAACCTGAAAAATCATTAGTTTCTGTAACAACATGCACATAATTCATAGAATGGGTTAATGACTCTAGATCAAATAGCCAATTAGGACCTTGACCTGCTACATTGGATTTATTCTCTAAAAATTCCACATGCAGGTTCTCATCTACTCTCTTAGTTCTTAAGTTGTATACTCTAAAAGTTTTGCTATTGAGAGAATATCCAACTAAGAATCCTTCATCTGCTTTACCATCAAACTTTTCAAGATGGTCTAAGGTATTGAGAATTGTTACATGACATCCAAAAGGTCTAAGAAATCCTATTGCAGGATTTCTACCTCTAAAAAGCTCATATGATGTCTTATTGTGAGGCTTAACAACTACAACTCTATTCTGGACATAGCAAGCAGTGTTGACTGCTTCAGCCCAAAAAGTTATAGGTAGCTTAGAGTCAGCTAACATAGTTCTAGTAGCTTCTATTAGTGTTCCATTTTTCCTTTCAGCAACTCCATTCTGTTGTGGAGTTCTAGCAACACTAAATTCTCTCCTAATACCTTTTTCTTTGCAGAATTCATCCATAACTCTATTTTTGAACTCTGCCCCATTATCACATCTAATGACTTTTACTCTTTTGCTTACTAGGTTTTCTATCTCAGTAATGAAAGTCTTAAGGATGCTAGGTGTCTCATCCTTAGTAGCTAAAAAGAAAACATATGTAAATCAACTATAGTCATCAGTAATAACTAGGCAATATCTCTTATGTTGCATACTTCTAACATTTGTAGGACCAAATAAGTCTATATGAAGCATAAACAATGATTGATTGATAGAGTTAAAAATCTTGGGCTTACAAGTGGCTTTGTGTTGTTTGCCTTTAAGACAAGCAATGCATGTTTGATAATTTTCAAATCGTTTTTGAGGTAAACCTCTTACCAACCCATTCTTAACAATCTGATTTATGGTTTTGAAGTTAATATGACCAAGCCTCCTATGCCATAACATTGATTCATCCAATGTGGCCTTTGCTACAAGACAAGTTAGATCCTTTTTAGGAACAATGTTCTTCATATCAACACTGTACATATTGCCCTTTCTAGGAATTTTAAGAAGTACTTGACTTTCATCAGGCATCTTAAAATCAGGAGAAAGCACAAGACATTCAGTGTCACAGAAAAGAACTTTGTTCTTTTTATCACACATTTGTGAGACACTAAAAAGATTATAATTTAGCTCTTGTACATAGTACACATCTTCAAAATCTAAATTTCCAGTTTTAATTGTACCTTTACCAGAAATTTTGCCACCAACACCTCCTCCAAAGGTAACATTGCCACCATCTAATGTTTGAAACTTGTTGCCTGTCATGTGCCTTGAACATCCACTATCTGAGTATCCTTGATCCTCTTGTTTATCAATTGAATGTTCCTGCACAGAAATGAGAAGTATTAGTTTCCTTTGGGGACCCAAGCCATTACTGACTTGGATCTGCCTCTTGCATCAATGAAATTTAATCTCTTAAGAACAGTTGATGCAACATTGGATTTAAGAATCCAACATGCTGAGGCCTTAACAGCATTTGCCCTGTTTTCCCTAGCAGTAGTATGAACTACATGCTTAGCAGCAGAAACTGCTAGCTTTGTAGTTGTACCCTTTGGTTTCCAAACTTGTTTTTGGACCACTGCTCTTGTTTTAATGGGCCTTTGAACAATCTTTGATGCATTTTTATAAAAAGATTTTGCATATTCAACTGTTGGTCTTGGGTTAACAGTCATGAATGGTCTAGCAGCAGAAACTGCTTTTG
Organism: Artemisia tridentata subsp. tridentata; assembly: GCA_021014915.2. Lineage (NCBI taxonomy): Eukaryota > Viridiplantae > Streptophyta > Magnoliopsida > Asterales > Asteraceae > Artemisia > Artemisia tridentata. Next base: position 18,530,955 of record CP139501.1, on the reverse strand, counting down.
TAACTGCTCTGGGTTTTGTTCTCTTAGACTTAGAGTGAAAGTGAGTTTGAGGAGTTTGCCTTTTGAAATTCACCCTATTGTTTTCATACCCAGATACCCATTTGTTATAGAAAGCTGCAAGATGATCAAAACTACCACATGTGTAACAAGCTTTATTATAAAAGAAAAATTCATCACCTAATTGGTTAGACTTGAGGCCATTCCAATTTCTTTGGTTACCTCTGGGCTTGCTAGTGGATCTATATTGTTCACAATATTTAACTGGTTGCCTAACATGTTTAATGTTTGATTTAGGCTTAACAGTATCCTTTTTTATCACTTTAGGAACCCTTGTTTCTGCTTTCTTAACTACTTCAGGTTTAGACATAACCTGTTCATCTTCATCATCATCAGATACCCAGTCTTCAATGACTACTTTATCTGATCTTCTATCAGAGGACACCTTGTCCTCAGAAAGTGAAGTTTTACTTAAACTTTCACTAACTTTCTTAGGTTCATCAACAACTAGATTTGTTTTTGGCTGTACACCATATTGTAGCTCAGGTTGTTGAAATTCAGGGACACCTGAATTTTCTAGGTCAATCCCTGGGGGTTTAGGGATACCTCTGTATGGAGGTGGGACACTCTTATATCCTACTCCTGACTTAGCTCTATTAATCACTTGACATTTTATCATGTTGGTCACACCTCTAGAAGCATGTTCTAGTGTTTGTGTAGTCAAGTGAATGTTTCCATTTTCCTTTTTGACCCTATCAAAAGCCTCTCTCAAAAGCTTAATTTTAGCATCTCTAAAGAATATGTCTTGTCTAAGAAGAGCTTTGTCATCAGAAAAAGCAAGTTCATTTTCTTTGTAGTATAAGATCTGCTTTTCTACTGATTCTAAACCACACTTATAATTAATGTAGTTTTGATGAGTTTTGCTTAGATCTTTCTTTTGTTCATCATAATGTTTGATTAAAGTTTGTAATTCTTTAAGAGAAGTACAAGCATTTGAACAAGCTTTATGAGATTGTACCTCAGTAGTAGAAAAAGCCATGAGTGCCATCTGTGAAGAATCTTCTTCTTCATCAGCCATGAAACTCCAATCAAAACCTAGCCCATCAATAGCTACCATAGCTTTTGAGTTTGGCTCAGAAACCTCCCTTGTTTTGGATGTGCTTCCAAAACCTTTGTTCTTGCTATCCTGCTGCCTTGGCCTTCTACATTCTCTTGAGAAGTGACCCATCATGTGGCAGTTATAGCACTCTATCTTTGACTTGTCAAAACCAGCAGTATCAGTGTTGCTGATTAAGAGCTTCTTCCCCGTCCTTTGATAGAACTTCTTGGGTCTCATGCTAAGAAGAGAAATTTGCCATTTTAGGTCCATTTCCTCCAGATCATCATCATTGATCTCTTATAGGTCTTCATAAGTAAGCATGGACCCATCATTTCGACTTGTAAGAAATGCACAACAAGTCTTTTCATCCAAAATACCCATGGTACTGTTTGATGAACTAAAAGCACCAACACCATCAACAACTTTCACCTCTTCACTAGATTTTGAGGTACTAGGAGTTGACATAAATGCCATGTTCCCAGTATTAGAACTAGTATCTCCATTCTTCTTCAAATCTTGCTCCACAATCTTAAAGTTGCTATACAAATCTATCAGCTCCATTGTATCAAGGTCTGGCTTATTCTTCCAGACAACAACATGCATAGCCCACTCTTCTGGTAAGCTTCTCAGAAATTTTGAGTTCAAATCTTCTTGAGGTAATTCAACCCCAAGAATAGCAAGTTGGCTCATAATATTCTGAAGCCTATTAAACATATGGTCAAGAGATTCATTGTTTGTAGAGGAGAAGTTTTCAAACTGCTGCTTGAGCAGTGTCTTGTGGGTTTTCTTTGTGGCTTCATTTCCACCATATCTGGCAAAAATAGCTTCAAATAATGACTTGGCATCTTTGAACTGCTGAAGTTTAGTAGTTGATCATTGGGAATGGTCATCATCGGCATGCTTCTTGCATTTAAGTCATTTTTCTTCTTTATTCTATCTTCTGCAGATGTTGGGTGAGTCTGCAGAGTTGTCACCACTTTGCTGTCCACTGTTTATGTAATGGTGGTAGGCTGGTAAGAGTTTCCATCTTCAATGATTTCCTAAAGTGCATAGTCTTGCACTTGGAAATATTGCTCTATCCTCAGCCTCCACAGCTCAAACTCATTCTGTTTGAGCATGGGTAATTTTGCAGCAACATTGGTCTGAATAGATTCAACGTCCATTTCTTCTTCTTCTTTTTCTTCTTCTAAATCAACTATATCAGCCTTGCTCTGATACCAATTAAGAGGATTCAATACACTATAAGGTGGTTAAACCTTTGTTGCTTTGTGTATATGATAAGTTGAGTTAATATGATCAAGTATGCGGAAACTACTTAATCACACTTAGAAGGTTATTTTGGTTATGGAAATGGAAAGTAATGCTTTTGTAACGAACAATGAACATACAATGTTAACACCAAACGATTCAATATTATTCAAGATAATACGAGTGATCTTCACTATCACTAGGGTTACAAAACCTTGAATCTTATGTTTTTATGACTTATGATATATGTGTTTGTTCTATGTTCTTAACAGTTATATATTCTAAGCACTTAATTATTCACACTAAATATCTAGTCTAAGATTTCTCTTTTATAGTCCAAGAGAGATCTTTACAATATTGTCAAGTCTAATCGAACACATGCTTTGAGAGTGTTAGTCATTAAGATACAACATGTATCTATGTTTATAACTTGTTCTGATAATATAACATAATGACTGATCACATGGGGTAAGATATTATCTACCGCTTATTGTTGACTTTAATACACATAATATCTTTGTATACTTATCTACTCAGCAGCAGAATCATCAGATAGTTATCCACTTATCAGTAGAAAGTTCTTTACCAGCAGCAGAATCATTCAGCAGTAGAATGTTTAACGCTAGCAGTAGAATCAAATGCTCTAGCAGTAGAATGGTACTTAAGAGTATCTCTTGAGCAGAACCCGATATTAATCTTCTTGAATATTTAATTCCCAACAGTTGGCATAACAGTACTCTGGTAACCTCTGTTGAGTTTTTTTCAGTGAGTCAATATACCTTTTGTAGCAATGACATGTGCGCGTTGAGCTCTCGTAACTTCTACAATCTTGACACATCGGCCAGCAACAAAGGCGCCAGTTGCGGCAATAGCCATGCCTGTTTTTTCCACATGCTTGTCTTTTCTGGATGCTGAGGGGGTTCGTACGACAACTGCAGTAGTCGTTACAGCTGGTACTACACCATCTGGGATTATATTCTACAAAAAAGATAATACACTTTCAGTGATTATATTGTATCGTTCCTAAACCTAATTTTTTTAAGAAAAAGTATGAAGAATCGGTAAATTTTCTAACATTCCTGTATTCTGACTGTCTTTCATTACATAATGCATAAAATCACATTTCTCATGTTATTTAAATACGTATAATATCATAATAACAAAAGATAAACATGGCTCTAACGCGACCCATATGACATATAACCCGCACCACTCATTTTTACACTTCTATAGATGATGAACATTTACCTCCATAAAAAAAGTTGTCGTAAAGGTCGTCAGGTTAAGTTGACTGATGAGTTGAGCTCTCTTAAAAAAATGACTTTATCTTCATGAACAATAACCACATAAGCAGGCTAATTAAGCTAATCCAAACACCCTAACCAAGTAAAATTGACTATACACATAAAATTGATAACATTTTTATCTGCTATATTTTCGTGACCAAAAAACTGATAACATTTTCTACTTTCTGCTTATCTGCTAGTTTTTCTGGTTGATCAAAAAACCGATCCTTAAATTATTACCCCAGAATAAGCAAATAAGCAGAAGCTTAAAACACTCAAAATGTGGATAAGCATATCGAATAGTCAACCTTCATCCATAACCAAACACGACCAAAACACTCCAAACCAAAATCATTGAAAATTTGAGTTTGACCAAAACAGTAGGAAAAATTAAACGTAATGTACACTCAGCTCTTCAGACGCAAACGAAAAAACATACCTTTATTCTCGGATCGAGTATAAACGCCGCAACAAAAAAACCCCAAAGTTGCAACCCTAAGTCTTGTTTGACCAAATCTTCAAAGGAAAAAAGAAATGTAATCATATTCTAATCCAATCTACTGTAAAAATAAAATTAAACCTTCAGTTAAGAAACACTTACCAGCTTTATTAAGGTGTGGACCACCTTTTTTGAGCCCGCTGGAATCCTTCCTACACCAACGCCTGTGCTTCCCATCAGATGTAAGAAAGCCATAATTTTTTGTGGGGCTGATCGAATGAGAATTCATTGATGGATGTTTGGATTTGTGTTGTCGTGCGTGTTCTTTGTCCTTTTGATAATCAAGTTAGTGTCTTGTTTTTTTTTTTTTTTTTTTTTTTTGTGAAAATATTTTAGCTTACTGGTTTTGATGAAATGGATAAGGAGAATCGAAGGCCTGGAAATTTCTAGGAGCTGATAGAAAGGTTTTTATGCAGATATAATACCGATTTGGTATACATATGTGTGGAGGGGATTTGATAGTACATTGATAGTACATATATTATGGTGTAGTTAAGTAAAATGATGGTGAACAGTAAATTTGCAACTGGCTTTCAATCAATAGAAGATGCACACACAGCCGAATATTCCTGTAGATGTATTTTTTTATTATGTATTTAAAAGCATCAATCCATTTCTAGAAAAAGATAGCTTTTGTTTTTATGCTGAGTGGGATTCTGACTCTCACTGCTCTTATCTTTCAACATTCAACCATTCCATTTCTTTGAATTAATGCTTTGTGGGTCCTCAACACTTGGTAACATTATCAATCAAAAACATCACATAAAACATCAATCATGACTCTTGTTATTATTTGGAGTATTATTTATTTCCTATGTTTCTTGATTCACCCTCTTCTCCAACATCCATGGCTACAACAAGTAAGCTTTTTCTTTCCTTAAAACATTTTAAACACAACAACCTTTGTATGTGTGTTATTTATTTATATATTTATAGTTAAAGCTGTTAAACTTAAGTTCAATCTTTACTTGGTTCAATTTTCATTTTCTCTCAACTTTAATTATATATGCTAGTTCATGGAGGTACGTGGTGCATGATGAACAATATTTGACCCTTGACTACATATGTTCATGGGTTTCATTTAATGATATCTTCTCAATCCTTAAACAATTTCAAATGGTTTTTCTGTATTATCCTCTTTTTTATTTTTATTTATTTATTTATTTTTTTTAATGATGGTGTACTTGCATGGAAGAAAATATTTTGAGACCAACCTAACCCTGGTGCACCAACACTTCTCAAGGTAGGAGGAAAGCATGCAGGAGATGCCAACCAAAAAAATGAAAATTTTATATATAAATTGATAATTATATTTATTGATGAAAGTTTCTTTAGTTTTAAGCTATAATCTCCTATGAGGTAACTACGTTTTTTCTCTTTTCAACATGACATGAAAAACTTTTTAAAACTTCTCTATTAAACACACTTTTCAATTTTTTTTGTTTTTGTTTTGGTGGAGCTCATATAAAGTTGATAGGATTGGTTTTTCTTAAGGAAAAGTAACATAGTGAAGTTCTTTTATCTTCGTTATTCGTATTGGCTCAAGTTCCAAATGATTGCGAGGCATGTCCATGCCTCAATCGTTGGTTTCTTCTTGGATGGAAATTCCACCTTTCATGTACAATCCTTGTTTTATGATTAAAAAAAAAAAACCTTAACAGGCCGGGCCGGGTACCATCATATCCTCTTTACCAAAAAGAATTTGTTCTTCTTTTAGTTCTATTATTTCAATGCAATCTAATTTCAACTTTTCTCATTGTTGGATTGATGTCGTCAAAAATAGTCGTTTGCACGTCTAGTGAACCAAAAGTTAACTACGTGAAAAAAGCTACATTTAAAAGAGATAGCGTTAGTTAATTAAGTGACATGTAAACTTTAAAAAGTTTGGTACCCTTTTGTTTTTTCACCTATTCAAAAAAGAGTTTAATTGCGCCGGAATTGTCTTTGTTCTGTTGGAAGACTTGCATTTTGATGCAATCGTAGGTAAAATAACTGCAGAAGAATGCAAAATATAGTATAATGGTAAAAAAATGAAGTTATTGCACGATGGTTTGAATAATCTTTTTAGGAAATCCTATATTAAATTTACAAGTTGAGGTTGCTGAACATGATTAAATACGTCGAAATGGTTAAACCTAGCAGTTTTCTGGTTCTTTAGACTGGAATATTAAGTTCAAGACCGTGTTATTATTTACAGATTCATTAAGGAAAGGCAAAGAGTATTATGGGGACCATCACTTGGACGTTAAATCGACTCATTTACATGGACCGTGTTACTATTGGCATCTCCATATCAAGCTGCTGCTTCACTGCATTATTTTGCTTTTGTTGTTGACCCATAGTTATTCTGATAAGAAGCCTGACTGTGAAGGTAAATTCGGCAAGAAAACTTGTTTACGTTGATCCGAATAAGCATATTTAAAAAACTTGGTTAGGACCACATCCATCATATGGTCCTTCTTTTCAACTAAGGACCTAAAGAACAGTTCACCCATTGCACCAGAAATCGTTAAAAGTTAGTCAATCACATTATTTCAGACTTTAACCTATAAGAATGAGCAATGATCAGCAAGACACTTTTAATGGATGTCTAATTTGGTCACTGGATTGCAAAAATCATTACTAAGAAAACCATTCAACATTGAATAAGACTTCTAGTTAGTTTTAAAAAGTACAGTTGTTTTGAAAAGTACTAGTATTTCTAGAAGTAAAGTATAAAATATGTTACTATATATTGCAATATTCCCTCAACTGTTTAACGGGTTAACGAAAGGTAGTTTTCATAATAAGACACAAAATGTCACGCTTAATTAATATCTTATATAGACAGTATGCTGTATTTTCAGTCAAAACTTTGTTCGATATCATGAATGCTCTAAACGACACCAGTGGGAGGCTTGCGGATTGGTCACATGTTATCTGCGATCATAAAGATGGAAATGTCATATCCTTGTAAGTTTATCATCTTTTTCCTTTAAATATTGCTCCATAATGAACAAATTGTATATAAGAAGGTGCATCCAAAAGAAGTCCATCACCAAATCATGTAACACTGAGAAGCTTGGGTTTGGTGTACCATGGCTGTCTTTTATACACATAAATGGTTTCTTTCATTTAGTCGTTAGCTAACCGTAGGTTTTGATGCACTGATTTTGCAGAAGCTTGGGTTCACTTGGTTTATCTGGGACACTCTCAAGCTCAATAAACGAACTGAAGTTTTTGACCAGCTTGTAAGTTTTGTACTCATTTAAATTTTTATCTATTGCTAATGAATGCAGCAGAAAGATATCTCGAAGTTATACATTCATACTAGACTAGTCTAAACTTTACATAAACGAAAATTTGACTATAAGGAGTCAAATCAGCTACTTCTTAAACGTAAAATTGATAAACTAATAATGATTTTATCAACTGTAAACAGTTAATAATTATAAGAAACAAACATAATGAGGTTAGAAACACTTTGTAGATATAAAAGCTAGAAATTTTAAAAGACAAATTTGAATTTTAAAATCACTGGTTTGACTGTTTTAAATTATTACCAAGTTTTGGTGATTTACATATCCAAAATATAAAGATTTTTGGTAATCTTGAGCAAACGGCTCATTTATATTATTGCTAATGCTTCTTTAAAATATGTTAAAGGTTGACCGTAACAACTTATGGTACCTTTTTTATGGAGTATATGTCATAAGATCATGGTTTAAGTTTAAGTGACCCTTATAATTAGCTAATACCAGGTTTGCTAAAACTCTTATGCAGGGATTTACACGATAATAACATATCCGGGGAGTTGCCTGATCTTAGTAACTTGGTGAACTTACAAAATCTGAATCTTACACGAAACAAGTTCAGTGGCTCTATTCCAACCTCTTGGGATAAACTCTCCAACCTAACATATTTGTAAGCTTTTCTTCAGCCCTTTTAATTTCCAGTTACGCTGTGGGCAATCTGTTATGTGAAAAATTATTATCATCAAATACAACTATAATCGAGTTCATATAGAATAAATGTCGTTCTGTCCGTTCCAGAGTCCATAGTCTTGATTTAATTTTTGAATGTCAAACAGAATTTAAACATAGTACAGCATTGTAAAGACATCAGACTATATGGAAAGAACCAAATTTCTATATACAAACTTGTGTCATACGCTTTATGTAGAAATATAAAAAGTGCGCATATTTGACGGACTTATGTTGACATTTATATACGAATATTGTTAGCCTATGTTTGGTGAATATTTGATGAGTTGCGCGGTTATATTGTGCTTTTGTTCTCTTCTCTGTTTTTGTGTTTGCTTGTTTTGCTTGCTCTTTTGCTTGCTTGTTGTATACTATGCTTTCTCGGTTGCTCTCCTGCCTTTGCTCTCTCACGCGCACACATGCACTTGCCGGAGGTCTCTTTGGAAGCAGTCTCTCTACCCCCGGGTTCTCCTGGGGGTAGGGGTAGGGTCTGTCTACATTCTACCTCCCCCATACCCTACCCCGGCGGGATTGGGTTTGTTGTTGTTGTTGTTGTTGTGTTGTTGTTGTTGTTGTTGTTGTTGTGTGCGGTTATACTAATCGTACTTAGCTTGTTGCTTCTAAAATATTCTATTTGCATTTTGCAGGGATCTTTCATCCAATAATCTTAGAGGAAAAATCCCTGAAAAGTTATTTTCGGCCAGCATATACAAGTATGCAATTTTGTTTTCTTTTGAGAAAGCATATAGTATCTTTTAGACATTAGTTTTTTTTTTTTTTTTTTTTTGAAAGGCAATAATCTTTTAGACATTAGTTGACTAATACTGAACCATTTCATTGTAAACAGAACAAAGTTTGATAGATCAATGTGTTATTCAGTTTTACAGGAACATCTCTTGATTGTGGCACGTCATTGCACCAACCTTGCGTTTCGAGTTCCTCGGTATCAGGTTCATTTTCTTCATTAGTTTTTGTGTCAGTTGACACTTTCAAAGTTTTTATATGACTCACATGGGGTATTTGACCATTTTCATAGGTTCTCCAAATAACTCCAAACTAAAGTTTGTTACTATTGGCGCAAGCTGTGGTGCCTTAGTTCTTTTGCTGTTTGGGGCCATCTTTTTATACCGATCCAACCTAAAGCGTAAACTTGACCGTGACTTCTATGTTGACGTAGAAGGTTAGTTATTCTTATCACATTTTTCTATTCTCGTTAAAAATGGTTAGCCTTTTCACGGGTTTGATTCGTTTTAGGTGAAGACAACAGCAAACTTTCCTTCGGGCAACTTAGAAGATTTTCATGGCAGGAAATACAACTCGCAACCGACAACTTCAATGAAAACAATATCATAGGAAGAGGAGGGTTCGGGAAAGTTTATAAAGGTGTTATTGCAGACAATACAAAAGTTGCTATTAAAAGATTTACAGACTATCAGAGCCGAGGTGGTGAAGCTGCATTTTTTAGGGAGGTTGAGTTAATAAGTGTCGCGGTTCATCGTAATCTTCTTAGGTTGATTGGATTTTCTACAACTTCATATGAAAGGGTACTCGTATATCCGTTCATGCAAAATCTTAGTGTAGCGTATCATTTACGAGGTATGTTACTTCTTACTGTTATGTCAATATCACCGTACCCAAAATATATGAGATTTAAACTTCTGATCTTGTCAATTTGAAACTTACTTATTGGTGATAGATTTAGAACCTAGAGAGAAAGGCTTGGACTGGGCAACACGAAAACGAATTGCTTTTGGTGCTGCTCGAGGCCTAGAATACTTGCACGAGCATTGTACTCCAAAGATCATTCATCGTGATCTTAAAGCGGCAAATATCCTTTTAGATGATAATTTTGAACCAGTTATTGGGGATTTTGGGCTAGCAAAACTTGTTGATACCAGCCTTACTCATATTACAACTCAAATACGTGGAACTATGGGACACATTGCTCCTGAGTACTTATCTACAGGGAAATCGTCAGAGAAAACGGATGTTTTTGGATATGGTATAACATTGTTGGAACTAATAACAGGACAGCGTGCAATAGATCTATCGCGGCTCGAAGAAGAGGAAGAAGTTCTCCTTCTTGATCATGTAAGTACTGTGCGCATAGTCTACATGTTTTTTACGGTTTTACTCTGTCATGTATATATATGTTCAACAAAATTACAAATGGCCCAATTTCCCATCACAAGCTAATTGTTAGGACTACTGATTTTAGCCAACAGAATTCGATTTAACTATGCCATTAGTAAACTAGCAGTTTTATGTATGTAATATGACCTTCACAAGATTTACGTGTTAATTATGCTTCTAACCTATTGATTTCATCTCTTTTACGACTTCAGATAAAAAAACTGCTTAGAGAAACGAGGATAACTGACATTGTGGACCCAAACCTCACTGTTTATGATGCAAAGGAAGTTGAAACTATGCTTCAAGTCGCATTGTTATGCACTCAGGGTTCTCCCGAAGAGCGTCCAAAAATGGGAGAGGTCATTCATATGCTACGGGGACAAGATTTGGCCGAGCGATGGGCAGAATGGGAACAAGTTGAAGAAGTCAGGAATCAAGAATTCTCTCGTATGTCTCACCGGTTTGCTTGGGGAGAAGACTCGACACAGGATCAAGAAGCTATACAGTTATCACAAGCCCGATAAAACGGACTCAAGTTATAGAACTTGGAGATAAAATTATATCCATACAAACTTACATAGAATTGTAATAAAGTTTCCAGCATATTCGGGTTTGTATGTTTTAAACTTGACTAGATTTAATACTTATACCACATATATACGTTGTTTGGTGGCATTTATGTTTGTAATTTCTAATATATTTTGCGATGTAAATAGTAGGGCAAAAGGGTACCCGACTTACTTTTAATATCCAATTGAGGTATCAAATTTTATTTTAGTTCATATAAGGTACTAAACTACAAAGGATGTTCAAAATTGTTATATTTGTACATGACTCCCATGTGTGATTAATTTATGATCCTTTACAATACACTTTATGATCGATGTAGTTAGAATATTTTTGTAGTTACAAGTTATATCGTACTTTTACCCATTCAAATATCAGTTGTTTAGTGTAGGGAAAATGATTAAAAAAAAATACTTAACATCGTTTATTTTTATGGGTAGCGAACAATTTTTTTTGCTTTTCCGGGAATTTTTCTTTCAAATTCAGCTTTTTTAGGGTATTTTGCAACATTTTATGACATTTTTGCCCCTCTCAGATAACAGAAAAAAAAAATTTGAATGGCAAAAATATCAAAAATTGTAGTAAAATCCCTCAAAAAGGACAAATTTAAAAGAAAAATACCCATATAAGCAAAAAAATTATTCAATACCCAGAAAAACAAACGATATACTTTTTTTAATCATTTGCCATTTAGTGTAATACCATTTGGACAAATATCATGAAAAACTTTAATTATAAGCTTAATTGTTGAAGATGGAGCAATTGTACTATAATATATTATAAAAACTAATTTTAGCAGTTTGTGTATAATTTGGACTGATTATGACGAATATGAAGAAACCACGAGATAAGAGACAAGTTAAAGTCCTTGTGAAATTCAATGATCATATAATGAGCAATTTAAGCCAAAGACGTAATGTGGACAATGTAGAATCTAATATTGATGAAATTAGGGCTCAAGGGAGTGGTATAGAGAAGGAAAAAGGGGGAAATGATAAGATTGTGGAGGAAGATGTATCTAATAAGGTTGGGAATGCTAATAGTGAACTGAATACTGATAATGTTGTGCTTAATGATGGTTTTCCTACACTAAATGAAGCTAACTTGTCTATGAAATCAAAGCAAAAAACAAGGGAGGTGAACTTAAATCCTGAAACTAGTAGAACTCCTAGCCCTGTATGTAAGTGCTAATGCTAGTAGTATGGATAAAATTGTTAGTAATGGGACTAATGTTTTGGAAAAGAATAGTACTGAGAATAGCAATAGTAAATGTTGAGAATAATGAAAAGGATGGGACTATTGGTTTCTTTTGATCAGTTCCCAGCAGGGTGAAGATAATCAATGGTACCGTATATCACTTGAAATCGTGTTATCACTTTCCAATAGAAACTATTCGACCCTATGTCTGGGTTACACGAATATCTGTATATGGGATAAGACCAAGTGGTGTTCTTGTTTTAGGCACAAATCAAGAACCTGTTCGCTTTCAAGTGTTTATGTTTCGTGTTTTCTTCCATGTAGATGAGTATCCTATTTATAGGATTGATTCACTCTTAGTCAATGGAATTATGAGAATTAATCGGCCAATTAATCTCCTCATAATGTTCCTCCATCATAGCCATAGTGGTTACAAGACCAGGTTATTATGGTCTTAATTACGAGTTTGAAACTGCCCATAAATAGGTCAAAGTAGTTACAGACTCATTCCAGCAGTACTAACTTATGCTAACAGTAGTAACTTGCTCCAGCAGTACTAACTTAAGGCAGCAGTAGTAACATTGCTCCAGCAGTACTAACTTAGTACCAGCAGTAGTAACTTAGCTCCAACAGTACTAACTTAGTACTAGTAGTAGTAACTTAAACTACTATAAGAGTCAGGTTAATCAGGGACTTAATGGGTGTACACTCCGTACCTCCAAACCCATTTCCAAGTATGATCAAATCCCTCAATTGAACTAAATTTCCAACAATCCTCCCCAATTTAGTACAATTCCTTTTGCATGAAATAAACATAAAACAAAACATGTGCATAAATGAAAATATCTTAAAGATTGAATTCCCATTTTAGTACATTACACGTTCAAATACTCGAGAATCAGGGTGTTCTAAGAATTGAACCATTCAACCCATCTGAATACCTGAAGATAAAATACACACAAGTTTTCAAACACTTAAATGCTCCTGAAACTAAATAAGCCATGTGTCCATATCCAATTCACAGATGTTGTAAGAGCCAAAAGTCCAAAGCTCCCTGAAGCGGCAAAACTTCAACATTCACATAGGTGGTTCCTCTTTATTCATGCTCCTGCTTAGCACTTTTTCAAAGAAATCAACCATTAAGAAGTAAAGGCTTCATCCTCCTTTTCAGCAGGTTCTGAGCACAACCTTGGGATGATTGTAAACATGTGCTCCAGTCCACTGAATGTTCAGCTTTCCACACTGAACTCATCTCCCAAGTTTCCTCAGGAGGGATGTGACACCCCTAAAATCTGGTTTAGTGGAAGCATACATGTTTGGGTGCTACTAAATTGGTATCACAACACAAAGTATAAAGAATGGTTTTATCTCAACCATTTAAAATGGATTTCATATTCAAAAGTGATTTGTTTACAACATTTCAAAATGGTGCGGAAATATAAGCCCATAAAAGATTTCAAGTGGTCCCAAATTTATCAGAGTCTTCTATGACCATGCCATGCCCTGCTGAAATCCTCCACAACTAGATTATCACTTTAAACCTGAAAATACATGCTAAAAAGTGTCAACACGAGGTTGGTGAGTTCATAGGTTTAGGATAAAGCAGTAAAGATACTGTGAGTTCAATAAGAGTTTTGTGACCATTGTGTCGCTCACAATGTCATAAAAATACAGTTTACCTTATAGTAAAATTAGAGTTGTGGACCAATGGTAGGGTATGCAACCCAAAATAAAATAGTTTATTACGCTAGCTCTAAGTTCATGTAACCGAAGCTATTACTAGTTTGCATGCCTCTAGAAGCATGTTAAATATCAGTGGCCCGACAAGTGTTGTTCCCAGACACTTGTAGTTTCGATATGATATACGTTCGTTTGCCTATCCGGTCAACCCGAACGGGGACGTGACTTCCAATAAATCTATCTATAACATTCGCGCTTCCTAGCAGGAATTGACGGTTCATGAGTTTAGGCAATTTGGGACATAATAGTGCTTAGGCTACGCTGCGTAATAGTTTGATAATATCAGTGTTGGTCCAAAAAATAGTTTTGCATGTTTCTCACCCCGATTGTAAAAAAAGTGTAAATAGAGTGGGGCTAAATAGCAGTCAATCACATATCATTTTCAAATAACCAAAACAAATATTTTAGCTAAACAGTCCAATATTGAGTAAACAGTTCTCATAATCCAAATAAACAGTCATTGAGTTTAGTTAAAACGAGCATGTATTCTCCCCCAAAAACAGTTTAAAAATCAGTAAAAGTAGGGGGCCATGAACTCACCTTAGCTTGCAGCAACGCAAAAATATCACAGTGTTCACAACAGGCATCAAGAGCTAAACACAACGAGATCGAGGATACCGGCACAACAGTGCCGGCTCGGTACAACCTAATATATATGTACATATTTCAGAATACGTCTCGAAAAGTAAAGAATTTTGAAAAGACAACCGTCTTAGTTTTCGTGGATTACTCGTAACAAAGTTTGTAAAAAGTTTAGTGTTTCGTGTGGTGGTAAGACATCATAGACTCAAGAATACTCACACCAAATAGGAATATAAAACCGACACAGTCGAGAAAAATACGGACAAGAACTTGAGTCGAAAAAGGATAACAAATGAAGTCAAGGAAAAATGGTGACCAAGGGGAGTGTCAACAATTAAGTCAATTAATACGTCTTCGGTGTATTCTCACTGATCCTAAACAGTTCAGCAATAATCAATAAAGTTTTGGAAAAGTAATTTAAGTTTTAAAAGAAAACTTAAATCAGTATATTACATTTTTTGACATCAAAGTATTAGTCTAGTGAGTTTTATAAAATTTGGCACGACACGTCCATTTATATAACTTTTCACAAGTCGTCGTGACTTCAATAAAACTCAATTTTTCAAATAATGTTTCCGGCAAGTTTAAAATCAACAATTCGTTGTTAGTCTACTAAGTATTAAACTCGCATTTTAGGTTCGATACAAGTCAAATGATTTGTCCAAATTATTCGAGTCACAATCTATTGTATTCTGTCCGTTACGCATACGTTTAGTCAGTATTCAAGTATCAATCCCAAGAGTAACCGAACGTACCAACGATCCATGTTAAAAATGAATAAAAACCCGTTAGCCAAACATATCAATACTAGATACCAGTTATTTATATTTGGAAAAAATGAATAATATGTACTACCGAAAGTTTAATCCTTATATTTATTTATTTTTCTCTTATGCTTGGGCTAGGCTTACTAGTCCAACAAGCAAGCGCCCCCAACATGGGCTTTGTGGCCCATGAGCTAATCAAACACACTCTTAGTTGGGCTGTTAACATACACTGACTTACTCCTTCACAAAAAGTTGTGATACAGGTTTTGTGACTTGCTGTGATTTTATTTCATTTTGTTGATGCTTTCATTGTCAAGTTGGTTGACTATTTACGAGTCAATTTGTTAAACGAGTTACGCAATGTCTTTACAGACTGAGAAATGTTCATAGAACATGATAATATTTGTTTTTATACTTGTTTGTCAAAACTAAAATCAAGGTTTTTGCGTTAACCAGGACTCGAGCATACTATTGGGTGTACCTTGACCCGACCCGTGACAAACTAACACACCTCTCAAATCTGTCTCGTTTGCTATCGAGATTAAACAACAACAAGCAACCCTTGTGGGTTTTGACCGAATCCGAGGACAACAAAGAGATTTGGACGCACCCTACTTGGGTGACGCAGCCGAGACATATACCAGTGTTCACATCGAGTTTCGTTGACCAATATTAACAACCAATAACGAATAACCTAGTCATAACATAAGCAGCCTCATTTTCAAACCGAGACCAAGAGAATTCAACATAAGCGCATAAGAGCTTTTTAGACCCAAATAAGCCATAGGCTTCAATATAAGCAACTCCAACATTTTGACTCTATACACGAACTGATTTAAACCGCAATAAAGAGATAAGTAATCGATCAATTCGGCAAGAATAACGAAAACAGGAACAACAGCAATTGCTCAAAACCACTTTATCAAATTACTAGCAACAATGGCGAGAGCCAAATAGCACACAACAAGGACGATTCGCGAGTGACTCACTTACTGAGTTGACTCGACTGAGTTGAGTTGACTCACCTGAGTTGAGTTGACTCAGTTACTAACAAACAAACACCACATTTTAATCCATTGTACCACACAAAGAAGATAATCAAAACAGATTTAGTCGAGTCATTTTATCCACGAAAACTTTTCGATCAAGATTAGTCGGTTTCATCATATAACCAAGTTCAAGATTTCGATATATAATTAAAATCAGTAACAATAAACACGAAGGGTAATTCGAATAAAACCTTACAAGAGTGTGGGGTGTCGATTGAGGGAGGCCAGAAGAAAACAATGGAACCCAAGTACAACTCGATCCAATCCAAACCCAAGCGAGAACCACAGCCAAATCTTTATCAACACCCTTAAGAAAAGAAAAAAAAACTTTTCTTGTGATAAGGTTGAGTTTGGTGTGGTTCCCTGTGGATCGGTGGTAGTTTAAAAAAAGAAGATAAAGGGGATGCTTTAACCATGGCTTTCCTTACTCGAGCCTTGTGAAGGGTCGTTTTGATGTAAGGTTTACCGTCAATCTGAAAAGGAACCTTTGGGAAGAAGAGATGCAGGAGAAAAAGACAACATGATAGCGATCTATCACCTATAAAGCTGAAAAGGAACCTTTGACTTGGGGAGGATGTCGAAAAAAAAAGGATAACATTGTGGGGCAGCTGAGGTTTTATTAAAAGGGGATTGGTTTTATTTTATTGGTAGCTCGTGTGCCCCGTGCCCCGTTGAGCTAAAATGTACTCGTGGCAACCCGGTTTAGTGCTTTCGAGAAATGATGCGAAAAATAAATTTTTCGTGAACGCTCTTATAAAAAGAAAATACCATCGACTCCGAAAAATAATCATCAGACTTAATTCATAAATAATACGGTGTCGGTATGCGTGTAGTGTCGCGTTTTTCAGAAAAGCGAGATAACTTCTCGGTTTTGTAAATAAATTGTCAGTACGTGTCAGGAAGTGATAACTTCACTTTTCTTCATAAAATTAAATAGTTTGGAGGGTTTCTATATGCTACGGTGTGGGGAATAACCTTTCGAATTAATCATGTAAGTTCGAAAATGCTCAGATGGACTGCCAAATAATAATAAATTAATTTTTATCATTAAAATAATGTTTGGAAAATTTCGAATGGTTACATTCTACCCTCCTTACGCGAAATCCGTCCTGGATTTCAGTTTATGTTATCCGATAAATTGGTGTCTGAGAAGAGACGTTGGTACTCACAACAGGTTTGTGTCTTACCAAGCTGTTTAGGGGTTTCCCTTTGTTTGTGGGAGGGTACCTAGGTTGTCTACCATTAGTTTTCTCATTTTATTTGTGAGTTGGTGAGATACATGTTCTGATTTAGAGTGATAAGGTAGCATAATGACTGGTTGTCAAGGTTTGATCCGGAGTGGTGTGTTTTTCCTTCTCATAGGGTTGGATAGAAATCTTGTTTCGAAAACTTTATTTGAGTAGGTCTTTATACAAATTTGACCAAAATGACTTTCCAGCTAATACACATTCCTTTGTTAGAGATCAATAGATACATAGGGTGACACGGTTTCAAAAGATTCAAAATTTTGTAAAACGGTTCTTAGTCATGGTGTGGATGGGATAATTTCCACAAAAGTTGGCGTTTGACCTTCCTTAACAAAAGTTTGATAAATTTTGAGCAGAAAAATCTCACACATCCAAATGAGTGTTTTAGAAGGATATCACTACATATTTCATAAACATAAGTATTCAATTTACTTTAACGGTACCAAGAGATAGTGTTGTTCCCTTAACACGCTTAGAGTTAACTAGAAAGTTAATCTATTTGTCTTTATGACTAATACAATGTAATGATTACTTCTAACAGTTAATGAAACGTTAATATAAAAAACACAGTATTTTCAACGTTTAAATTCTTATTAGAAATGAATCAAAGAATCTATTACCCAAGTGTTTTGCGGAACAAACACTTGGGATTGAATAGACAAGGTATGGTGTCTCCTATCTAAACTCAAGCTATGCTTAAGTGGTAACAATTCGACCCACTGAGCTATCTCAGGCATACGTTACTCTTTGTAGGAGAGAAGTTGTTTTGCAAAAGTCTAAGGCTTTCAATGTACAAAACACACTCAACTTATCTCCTTCTGAACCTATTTATACACAAGTATAAAAGAGTAAAAGTGATTAAAAATACTTCAACTTGTTGAGGAAGCGTGTCTGACAATTAAAACAGTAATTATCATTTCCAAGAACCAATAGGAATGGACTAAAAGTCTTTAGGAGTGTTTGGTCTGACACTCCATGACTTTTAGTCGTCTTTGGGAAGGTTGGTATCTGACAAGATAAGAGTGTTTGGTCTGACATTCTTATCTTCTTAAATACTTCCCACTTATTCCCACCTTTATTTCAGGCATTGGTTTCTTCAGTCTTCAATCACTTATTGTTGTTGAGGAGACTGGGGTTCAGTGAGTTCTTGTCCAACACTCACTGAACCATCATCTTCTTCTTTGGCCTAAGTCCTACTCAGGGAGTACCGCCTACCTGAGTAGTGAATCCTTTTTCTTGAATTCGCCTTAAGCATCCTGAAGATGACTCACTGAGTGACTGTTCACTCAGTGACTTGAATTGTTCTTGGTTTAATTAACACATAGTTAATTTGTGTCCAAATCTTGTTTTAACTATTCTTGGGTACTGATGGACCCAACAATCTCCCCCTATTTGGATATAAATTATTCCTAAGTGTTTTGATCAGTAATGAGTGAGCTAATGATTTCTTCTCATACTGAATGTACTAGAAAGTAAATAAGGACACTGATATAACAAAACATTCATCAATTTATTCATATCATTACAAGTCCTAACAAAACTATACATAGTACAAGGATAGTGGTGGTGTTGGCAGATTCATTCAGTTGATCTTATAACCTAGGGCTTCAAGCTTTGGCTTCTTGGACTCTAGCTCATGCTGGTCAGGATGCTTTTGAATCTTTGTTCTCAGGTCTTGACAGAACCTCACATTCTCAGGAGTCTTGATTGGTGAGGCCATCAAGAGGAAACCCAGCATTGCCTTGATTCCTGATTGGTCAATATCACTGCATCTTTGGAAGGCTGGATCTCCAAACTCATCAGTGAAGAACAAACCTCTTTCAGGTTGTTCAATGACCAAGTTGTTCATTTGCATCTTCTTGAGTTTTGATTGAGATTGATTGTGGTTTATGATGCTGTTGTTGTTAGATCATTAAGGGAGTGGTAGTGCTTTTGAAAATTAGAGTTCATTAGTGCACATATAGGAAGCTTGGCTACCTAATAAGCTCTTTATAAGCTAAGCATGGATCTGTGGTAATTTGTTGGTAGAAATATGTTCAAACTAGTGTTTCAAGCAAGTTTGCAATAGTTGATAGGTTTCAATTGGATTATGCAAGGTTTAGAACTCAAAAACCAGGTCTGCTGCATCAGAATCTTTGGTGCAGAGCAGCCCTATTAGCTGCTGTTCTAGCTTAATTTGTGGCTTATCCACTTTGAGCTTAGGTCTTGATTTTTGGTTTTCAAGTAGTTTGCATAGCTAGCTTCTAGTAGAACATCTGGTATTCAGCATTAGAGCTTATTTGATAGCTTATTTCACGTCTGAAAATACCCCAAAAACCTGTGCAGACCTTCAATTTTTTCAAAATTGTGCCTACTAGCAGTCTTTCTAGGGTTAAATTAGAGTTCAATTGGGATGTTAAAATTAGGGCTTTTGTGTTTTTAGGGTACTCAGTAGGTCTAGTAAGCTTTTGCCCCCTTTAGTTTCACCTTATCAGCTTATTATAGTGCTTATTTGGGCTGTAGAAGTTGGCTGTTTTCTGCCCTTATCTCACCATCAGTGCAGTCATTAAGTGCTTATTCTCTTGTGCTTATTTGAGCTTTTTAAGTTGATTTGAGCTTAATATAGTCCATTGCATGATTCCTGAGCTTTTGAGATTATTTGGTCATCATTTGCTTATTTTGTGCTTATTTTCAAAGTGCTTATTGGGCTGTTCAGCTGATTTAAGCTGAATTAAGCTCTGCTTTTATTTTTCCTAGGTAGAAAACATAATTTTAGATTTTCTCAAAAATTTTCAGATTTTTCCAAGTTGTTTTAATATTTTTAAATCATTTAAATAGTTTAAATTAGTTTTTAATTCATAAAAATTAAATAAAAAAATCAAAAAATTATGTTTCTTTTTCCAAAATTTTCTTTTATCAATTAAAATATAGGAAAATTATTTTCATATTTTTAGGACCTAGATTTTAGAAAATCACTTTTTAGTCACGTTTTTAAATTTCGTCGTGTAACGTTTTTAAATTTCAAATTGCATTTTTAGATAGTATGCTTAGCTTAATTGTTTCCATAGCTTAATTAGTTGTTTTTAATATATATTTCATATTTCGTAGCTTAAATTCACCAATCATCTCTTTTCACACACATTCACCACACTTTTCGACACGTAAACGACGACTCAAATTCGACCTTCGTTGGGACCTCGACCCGGGGAAAATACATTCGTTGGATTTTCCTTTGGAATATAAATATACTATAAAAACGACAAATCAAAATGGCGCCGCTGCCGGGGAAGGCTTGAGAAGAGTTGGAGTTTCGCCGTTGAATCGTGTTTTGAAGACCCTTCCTCGGAAGTTTCTCGTTTTTGTTTTAAAAAAATAAAAATACTAAAAGAAAATAATCAAAAACACTTTTCCTAAAGTGTTTTCAAAAATAAACCAATAATAAATATCCTCGCTCTCGAGAGGGCGTTGTAAACCATTCCGAATAAACAACAAAAGAGATCGTGAAGTTAAACGTTTCTCGGATTATTTCTTTACTACAACCTATACACGGGGTTTAAGGAGGTCTTGACATTAAATTGCAGACCGAAGAGAGATCCATTCTTCTCTCCCGCCATGCTGCGCGTAGTTTAGAAAGAAACGAGTACGGTTGATCAACGATCACCAAAAAGAATTTAATTGTAATTTTTCCTTAATTAAAAAAAAAAAAAAAAAAAAAAATCCAAAAATATTTTATTTTTAAATTTGGTTTTCATTTTTAATTTTGTGTTTGTTTTTGGTGTATGCACACCCGTTCTTCTTCTTCTCAACCTCTTCTTTCACCACTTTCAAATCCCGAGAGGATTATCCATCAAAACAACCGTGTTCATTTCTCAACCGTTGAGGAAATAGCCAACAACCCAAACGATCAACACCCTCCGGTGGGTGTTAATAACATTCTGGCTCCCGATCTCTGTCCAATGGAGGAACGTCTACAAACACCTTTCAATGGTGTTAGAAGAGCCATCGTGATACCCGATATTCAAGCAAATCACTTTGAAATCAATCACGGGTTACTCAATCTTATCACGAGTATCTCATTTCACGGATTTGAACATGAAGATCCTAATGTTCATATCAGAAATTTCACCGACATTGCTGAAACAATAAAGATTAACCAAATTGCTTACGATGTCATCAAAATGAAATTGTTTCCCTTTTCTTTGAAAGGAGCGGCTCGAACTTGGCTAGAGAAAGAACCCCCTAATTCTATTTTCACTTGGGGAGATCTAGCTACAAAGTTCATCAATCATTTCTACCCTCCTTCTAAAACTACTAATCTCAGAACTCAAATCTTTCGATTTCAACAAGCTTTCGATGAATCGTTCAGCGAAGCTTGGGATAGATTTAAGGAGTTATTAGAAAAGTGTCCAAATCATGGGTTCTCCGACTTGCACCAAATTGATACGTTTTGCAATGGGTTGAGTCTAGCCGATCAAGACTCACTCAATTCTGCTGCGGGAGGAAACTTGTTAACGAGAAATAGTCAAGATGCTTTCACGATTATTGAGAATAAAGCAAAAGTGAGGAGTTTGAGAAACAAGATTCCCATTTCGAGTGCCAATAACAAAGTTAGTGATGAAGTTTTAGCTCACATTCTTGATTCTAATACCAAAATTTCCAAAACTCATGAGGCTATTGCAATTCTTGCTAAACAAGTTGAGTCGTTAACCAAAGAAAAATCTTCTTTTCATCAAGTGAATGTTGTGAATCAAAATTGTGAGATTTGTGGTGGTCCACATCCTTATTATGATTGTCAAGCCTCCGGTGGCCAAGGTTTGAATGCTACCGTAGCATCAGCAACCTACAATCAGATTCAAGGATTCCGTCCTCAAAACCAAATGGGACCACCCGGTTCTTCTTCATTTCAAAACAATCAAAACCATTTTCCTCTAACCAACTCCAACATGGTCAATCAAAGTTGTGAAACTTGTGGTGGTCCACATCCGTATTTCGAGTGCCCAGCCGCCGGTGGCTACACTCAAGAGAGCGTTTACGCTACTACGGGATCCTATAATCAGGGAGGTAACGGTTACCAACCCCAAGGAGACCGTAATTTGCTCAGCTACCGTTCTAATAATTTCCTTGTACCACCCGGTTTCACCCAAAATCAAAATCAGCAAATTCAAAACCGCAATGTTCAAAATAACCAAAATCGGGGAAATCAGGGTTATCAAAACCAGGGGAATTATAACCGAAACTCGAATCAAGGGAATTTTCAAAACCCGACTCAAGGAAATTTTCAAAATCAAGGTTTCAATAACAACAACCGAGGACAAAATTTGAATAATCAAAATCAAGCTTTGAATCAAAACCAAACGTCCTCGGATGAGTTTTTAAAGCAATTTATGAAGAAACAAGAGGAAATGAATAAGATGATGATGAGTCAAATGGCCGAATTTAACAAGCGTTTAAATGATCGACCCTCGGGCTCGGGTACTACTTCTCTCCCAAGCAACACGGTCGCTAACCCGAGGGGCGATGCTAAGGCGATCACTACAAGGAGCGGTGTTTCATATAATGGACCCACGGCTCCGGCTACCTCTTCTTCTCTACCTCCCAAGGTAGTCGACCGTGAACCCGAGGTGACCAAGGACATGGAACCTCCTACTAACAACGGAGGAACCAAGGACGTCCAACCTACGGTTGTCCATCCATCTGAACCAAAGAACGTTGAGCCAAAAGAAATTCCCATTAAAGCAAAACTTCCATATCCTTCGCGATTAAATGATCAAAAGCTCCGCGAAAAAGCTTCAAATCAAATGGAAAAATTCTACCAAATCTTCCAAGATTTGCATTTTGATATAAGCTTCGCGGATGCTTTGCTTTTGATGCCAAAGTTTGCTTCCACAATCAAGAGTTTATTGAGCAATAAAGAAAAATTATTTGAGCTCGCAAAAACCCCTCTGAACGAAAACTGCTCAGCGGTACTCCTTAAAAAGCTTCCGGAAAAGCTTGGAGACCCGGGAAGATTCCTCATTCCATGTGACTTCCCGGGGTTGGTTGAATGTCGTGCCTTGGCCGATCAAGGTGCGAGCATCAACCTAATGCCGTTATTCGTTTGGCAAAAACTTTCATTGCCCGAACTTACCCCAACTTGTATGACCCTCGAGCTTGCAGACCGGACCACGACTGTTCCGCTTGGCATAGCCGAAGATGTCTTTGTCAAAGTGGGGAAGTTCCATTTCCCAGCCGATTTTGTGGTTGTTAACTTTGATGCCGACCCCCGGGTTCCTCTAATTCTCGGAAGATCATTCTTGAGGACCGGGCGGGCTTTGATTGATGTTTACGGTGAAGAAATTACGTTAAGGGTGGATAATGAGGCCGTGACCTTTAACCTCGACCGAACTTTCAAATACTCCTCTAGTCACGATTCCGTCTCGGTAAATCGAATCGATGTGATTGATGTTGCCTCGGAGGAGTATTCTCAAGAAGTTCTTGGATTTTCTGATAAATCCTCGAGTGGCAATCCCACTCCTTCTTCTCAACCCATTCTTTCCGACCCTTCCCCGTCCCTCACTCCGTTTGAGGGGGTGATTTCTTCTTGGAAGAGGTCGATGACTTTCTTGCTATAGAAACACCAACTTCGCCGGAAGTTGATGATTCTTATCTTGATCCGGAGGGAGATATTCTTTTGCTAGAAAGATTATTGAATGAAGACCCGTCACCTTCTCTCCCTCCGACAAAAGAAATTCAAAAAGAAGAAATTAAAGAAATCAAGCCGTCTACTGAGAATCCTCCGGAGCTCGAGCTCAAGGATTTACCTCCTCATCTTGAGTATGCTTTCTTGGGAGATTCCGATACATTTCCCGTTATCATTTCGAAAGCTCTCAAAGATGAGGAGAAGACAAAACTCTTAGACGTGCTTAAAAAGCATAAGAGTGCCATCGCTTGGAAAATCTCTGATATAAAGGGTATTGACCCTAAATTCTGTACCCATAAGATCTTGATGGAGGATGACTTCAAACCCGCGGTTCAACATCAGAGACGGGTAAACCCGAAAATTCATGAGGTGATCAAAAAGAAAGTTATCAAACTCCTTGACGCCGGAATGATTTACCCGATCTCTGATAGTCCGTGGGTTAGTCCCGTCCACTGTGTGCCCAAAAAGGTGGAATGACCGTTGTAACAAACGATGAAAATGAGTTAATCCCCACACGTCTCATCACCGGATGGAGAGTGTGTATCGATTACCGAAAACTCAATGATGCTACCCGTAAAGACCATTTCCCTCTACCATTTATGGACCAAATGCTCGAACGTTTGGCGTGAAATGAGTTCTATTGTTTTCTCGATGGCTTTTTCGGGTATTTTCAAATACCAATTGATCCCCAAGATCAGGAAAAGACCACCTTCACTTGCCCTTATGGTACGTTTGCCTACCGACGCATGCCTTTCGGCTTATGCAATGCTCCAGGCACGTTCCAAAGGTGCATGATGGCCATATTTCACAATATGATCGAGAAGACGATGGAGGTCTTTATGGATGATTTCTCCGTCTATGGAAATTCTTTCTCATCTTGCCTCTCCCATTTAGACAAAATGCTTGAACGGTTTCAAAACACAAATCTCGTTCTAAATTGGGAGAAGTGCCATTTTATGGTCAAAGAGGGCATTGTCCTCGGCCATAAGATTTCTAAATCCGGGATTGAGGTAGATCGTGCCAAAGTCGATGTGATCGCAAAACTACCTCATCCCACCACCGTCAAAGGAATCCGAAGTTTCCTTGGTCATGCCGGTTTCTACAGACAATTTATTCAAGATTTCTCTAAAATCGCCCGGCCTCTGACCCATCTTCTTGAAAAAGATGATCCGTTCTTCTTTTCTCCCGAATGCATCGAAGCATTCGAGGTTCTCAAAAAGAAATTAACTGAAGCGCCGATATTGGTTGCCCCCGATTGGGACTTGCCCTTTGAGCTAATGTGTGATGCTAGCGATTATGCTATTGGTGCAGTCCTGGGGCAACGCAAATCAAAATACTTCCAGCCGATACACTATGCTAGCAAGACAATGACCGACGCTCAATCTCACTATACTACTACCGAGAAAGAGTTATTGGCCGTTGTCTACGCTTTTGAGAAGTTCAGACCGTATCTTGTTCTATCAAAAAGCATAGTGTATACGGACCATTCTGCTCTTAAGTATCTCTTAGCAAAACAAGATGCTAAACCGAGATTACTTCGGTGGATTCTTCTGCTGCAGGAGTTTGATATTATCATTCGTGATAAAAAAGGATCAGAGAATCTAGCCACTGATCACTTATCCAGACTTGAAAATCCCCATCAAAGTGTTCTCGAGAAAAAGGAAATCAACGAAACATTTCCTCTCGAGACACTTGGGATGGTATCTTTAAAGAATGATCCGAGTACCCCATGGTTTGCCGACTACGCAAATTACCATGCGGGGAATTTTGTGGTGAAAGGGATGTCGTCCCAACAGAAAAAGAAGTTTTTCAAAGATGTTAAACATTACTTTTGGGACGACCCCTATTTGTTCAGAATATGTGCCGATCAAGTGATAAGACGGTGTGTGCATGGCCAAGAAGCCGTTGACATCCTCACGGCTTGCCATAATGGACCCACGGGGGGACATCATGGTGCCAACTACACCGCTAAAAAAGTATTTGAATCCGGTTTCTATTTGCCGATGATTTACCGCGATGCCCACGACTTGGTGAAGTCATGCGACTCTTGCCAACGTCAAGGAAAAATCTCGCAAAAAAACGAAATGCCTCAAAATGCAATTCAAGTCTGCGAGATCTTTGACGTGTGGGGCATCGATTTTATGGGGCCATTCCCGTCTTCACGAGGGAATAAATATATACTCGTGGCCGTCGATTACTTGTCAAAATGGGTTGAAGCGAAAGCGCTCCCCACTAACGACGCCCGAGTTGTGGTTAAGTTCTTGAAAAATCTCTTCTCCCAATTCGGAACCCCTCGGGCTATCAAAAGTGATCGCGGTACTCACTTCTGCAATGATCAATTTGCAAAAGTTATGCTCAAGTACGGTGTCACCCACCGACTCTCTACCGCGTATCACCCGCAAACAAGCGGACAAGTCGAGGTTTCGAATCGTGGATTGAAAAGTATCCTTGAAAAAACCGTTGGTGAAAATCGAGCCTCGTGGGCCGACAAATTGGATGATGCTTTATGGGCTTTCCGAACCGCTTTCAAGACACCCATCGGGTGTACTCCTTACAAGCTGGTTTACGGAAAAGCCTGCCATCTGCCCATCGAGCTCGAGCATAAGGCATATTAGGCCTTGAAACATGCCAATTTTGACCTTAAGACCGCGGGTGATCACCGTAAGCTCCAAATTAATGAATTAAATGAGCTTCGGGATCAAGCTTACGAGAACTCTTTGATCTAGAAAGAGAAAACAAAGAGGATTCATGACTCTAAGATTAAAAACCGCATTTTCAATGTTGGTGATCGAGTCCTCCTCTTTAATTCTCGATTAAAGATTTTCTCGGGCACTCAAAACTCGCTGGTCTGGGCCATTCACCATCACTCAAGTTTTTCCATATGGAACTGTCGAGTTAGCTCAAAATGACGGTCCAAACTTTAAGGTGAATGGTCATAGGATCAAACACTATTTTGGAGGGGACATACCATCCATGGTTGTCCCGGATCTCCAAACTTTCCCCATGGACAATTAAATTCGGGGTCGAGTCAAGCTCATGTGACTCGGTTAACAAAAACAAGCGCTTCTCGGGAGGCACCCCGTGTCTATCTTCTTTCTTATTTTCTAATAAAACATGAAGAGAGTTCCTCTTCCATATCTTGTGTTTCATGGTTTTTCTTGTGATGTGTCCAGGATTTGCCCGAATAATGAAGACTCTCGTGCTCGTGGTTTGCTTCTCTCCACTCGAGTTTCATCATTCGTTGCTTATCCGATATCCTTAATCTTATCGTTTTACATCTATCTTTTGGCATAATTAATAAACGGCCTTAGATTTTTGTAGGGATACCCTTACCTTTAAGACATTGGGGACAATGTCTCGTTTTAGTCTGGGGGGGGGGGGTGATCTTTCGATTTGATTTTGCCTTGCATTTTTGCCGTTTACTCATGCAACCCCGTTTTTTCTCCAAAATGGAAAAAATTGAAAAAAATCCAAAAAACTGAGAAAAATTTAAAAATTTTGTGCAAAAATATAATAAATTTTGACATTTTGTTGACTTTCCGTTGGAGAGAGTAGGAATAAAATTCTGACTTGATCGAGCGTGTTGAGCCCTAGCTTGTCCCCTTAACCATTTATAATCTATAAACTCGTGCTAGTCTTTTATACAAGGAGCTAGAAAACGCGAATTCTTTTTAAGAATTTGCAAGTTCCCATAATTGACTTTATATATGCATGGCTTGATTATTTGGCTAAGCATTCGCGGATCTTATTATTTAAGATTTTAAATTTGCGAAGAACGAGAAATGATAGAGTTGTTTATAAGTTAGATTGCTAAACGTGGAGTAGTTGGATCTCTTTAGAGCTCATCAAAGTTACTTGTGGCTTCTTGTTCCCATAAGCTTGTTTCACCCAAAAATAGTAATCTAGGAATAATTAAAACTATTTTGGTTTTGGCGATGATTAGTTTTTATTTCTTCCTTAGAGAATTCTTGCTTATGAAAGTTGGGTACACATCAAGGTACTGTCAGTGTTACGGTGTAATAGACTATTCCATCTTGCCGGCTCGCAACCGATTTTGGGATTGTTATAAAAGCCGTAGGACTTGGGGTTTGGCAACACAAATAATTAATGAATATGATAATGTATAATAATAATCCAAAGCCATAAAAAGTTTTCTACATCTTGCCGGTTCGCAGCCGATGTTGTAGACTTCTAATAAAGGCAGAGGAAAAATTCCAAGGTCATAATAGACTATCACATCTTGCCGGCTCGCAACCGATGTTGTGATTGTTATAAAGGGCCAAGGATTAAATACGTTAATGTGCTTGAATATGTAGATAAAAGTGTTATAATGCCAAACTTCGACTCCGGGGTATCCTAATAAAAGATCTGTCTCTAGACTCGTAGATGAGTTGTTTCGGTCGTATATAAAAGGGATATCCTCAAAATCGTGTTAAATCAGAGACCTTGATGTGGACTCATTTTTGTATGCAACGGTTTTCGGAAGGATTGGAAAATACTTAGCGTCTAAACTAGGTATCTTTATCGGAATAAGAAATTATTGAAATGAGAATTTGAGAAATTCATTTCTCACCAAAAATAAAATAAACAGAGGAAAATAGGAATTTGGGAACGAGAAGTAATACACAATTAGCTTCCATGGGTAGTGTTGGCAATCTAACTTGTAAATAACAATGATTTCGTTTTTAAGTTTAGCTTGGGGACTTGTGAAAAATCAGGGACGACGAATTTTATCCGTATGGTCACTTCTTTATGAGTCGTGTTTCCTACTCAAAGACCTTAAAAGTTATTGATAAATAATGATTGTCAACAAAGCCGTCACATGAATAATGATAAAAATACAAAAATAAAATACAAGGAAAATCGGGAGTTTTTAGAACTTAAGATTTCTTGATCTCTTTTGAAAATTTTGCTACTTCTCAAAGTTAGTAAAAAGAGATTGGAAATTTTCGGTTTTAAAAACGTGTTTTATAACATTGCATGAGGACATTGCAATAGCTTAGTCTGGGGAATTTTGGTATGTGCTTATTCACATACCTTTTCTTGACCAAAACCGGACCCAAAAAGACCAAAAACTAACCAAATTGCCAAAAGATATTGTGTTTTTGTGTTTTTGATTGTGCAGGGATGGATATTGCAAAAATGGACAAAATCAAGTCAAAACCGGGAAAACGAGCACGAGATATGGAAAAGAATATTTAAAGCCGATGCCGGGAAGTTTATGTCATCCAAATCCTTGAAGAATCATCAATTGACAAAAGAAGCCCTTGGATCACATTTCAGAAACTCGACAAATTCAGTCCCTTGAGAATTCAGAAAATACAAAAATAGTCCTTAAGTATTTCATTTATCAAAAACCTTAAATCCTTAAAACCCTTTTAATACCCGAATTCTATCTAAACCTAACCCACCTCAATTTTAAACCCAGCCCAGCCCATCCAAATGAATAACCAGCCACACCAATCCCATGACCCGACCACTAAACCTTTTACCCGGTCAAACAAATAAATAAAACTCATAGTCAAACCACCCACACACACACGCACGCCCTTTTTCTCCCCCAATTACCCAGAAGTTTTACTGTACACCCCAAGAACCCTAACTTTACCTCATACAATTTTACTACAATTAAGGGTAGAATAGTCTAATCATTGGGTGTCAGATGTCAGAGAAGCACAGAAGCACACGAATGGGCTACGTGGCACTATCCTATTGGACCAAACACCTCATGGGAATTGATCAAATGGCTGAGGATTGATGGAGTGATGCTCAAGGGTGATCAGATGGATGAGATTGATTTGAAGAAGCACAAATAGCCATGGATTGGTGACATGGCAGAGTCTAGATCCTTCTCTCTCGGGCTATAAATAGAGGACCTCTCCTCCTTAGATTTCATGTAATTTAGAGTATTGTTATGCTGCTTAATTGTTTTCTCATTTGTAGTTTTTAATATAACTTTGTAATTCTCAATTCATTTTAATGAAAGTTTAGTTTGTTTCTACTTTTTATCTTAAATCTATTAGTTGTTATATCTTATATTAGCTTATTTTAAGTTTTTCAGTAGCTTATTAAACATCTCTTAGCTTATTATAAACTTTATATTTCATTAGTGTTCAAGTTCATATCTCAAAAATTCCAAAAACATTGAAAATAATCCAAAAATCCAAAAATAATTTTAAAAACCCAGCTTCAATAAGCTGATTTCTGAATTTGTTGAGCTTATATAAGCTTTGTAGCTTAATATAAGCTTTTGTTAAGGTCTATTTCATATTTGCTACTCAAATACCAAAAAGTCAAACAGACAGTCAACAAAAGTCAACGGTTGAATCAAGGTGATGATTCTGGACTAATTTCTGGTAGAACAAGCAAGATTGGGAAGTGCTTGGCCTATCTAAAGATAGGCTACTTTGGATAATCCCTTTTTTCTAGCTAAGGGATAGTTTGTAAGTTCCATTTCAATTTTGAGCTTAATTTTCTGCATTACATAGTTCAGTTAGATTCAATACTATTTGCTTGTTGATTGTTGCTTATTAGTTGTTAAATAGATTAGGTAATCATAGATTAGTTGGTTACTAGCTTATTTCAGTTGGATATTAGTGGATTTAGTGCACAACAGTTGGTTAAAAGAGATTTTGAATAGGGACTGTTTTAACCACATAAGTTAGATACTGTTCATTTGCATCTTCTTGAGTTTTGATTGAGATTGATTGTGGTTTATGATGCTGTTGTTGTTAGATCATTAAGGGAGTGGTAGTGCTTTTGAAAATTAGAGTTCATTAGTGCACATATAGGAAGCTTGGCTGCCTAATAAGCTCTTTATAAGCTAAGCATGGATCTGTGGTAATTTGTTGGTAGAAATATGTTCAAACTAGTGTTTCAAGCAAGTTTGCAATAGTTGATAGGTTTCAATTGGATTATGCAAGGTTTAGAACTCAAAAACCAGGTCTGCTGCATCAGAATCTTTGGTGCAGAGCAGCCCTATTAGCTGCTGTTCTAGCTTAATTTGTGGCTTATCCACTTTGAGCTTAGGTCTTGATTTTTGGTTTTCAAGTAGTTTGCATAGCTAGCTTCTAGTAGAACATCTGGTATTCAGCATTAGAGCTTATTTGATAGCTTATTTCACGTCTGAAAATACCCCAAAAACCTGTGCAGACCTTCAATTTTTTCAAAATTGTGCCTACTAGCAGTCTTTCTAGGGTTAAATTAGAGTTCAATTGGGATGTTAAAATTAGGGCTTTTGTGTTTTTAGGGTACTCAGTAGGTCTAGTAAGCTTTTGCCCCCTTTAGTTTCACCTTATCAGATTATTATAGTGCTTATTTGGGCTGTAGAAGTTGGCTGTTTTCTGCCCTTATCTCACCATCAGTGCAGTCATTAAGTGCTTATTCTCTTGTGCTTATTTGAGATTTTCAAGTTGATTTGAGCTTAATATAGTCCATTGCATGATTCCTGAGCTTTTGAGATTATTTGGTCATCATTTGCTTATTTTGTGCTTATTTTCAAAGTGCTTATTGGGCTGTTCAGCTGATTTAAGCTGAATTAAGCTCTGCTTTTATTTTTCCTAGGTAGAAAACATAATTTTAGATTTTCTCAAAAATTTTCAGATTTTTCCAAGTTGTTTTAATATTTTTAAATCATTTAAATAGTTTAAATTAGTTTTTAATTCATAAAAATTAAATAAAAAAATCAAAAAATTATGTTTCTTTTTCCAAAATTTTCTTTTATCAATTAAAATATAGGAAAATTATTTTCATATTTTTAGGACCTAGATTTTAAAAAATCACTTTTTAGTCACGTTTTTAAATTTCGTCGTGTAACGTTTTTAAATTTCAAATTGCATTTTTAGATAGTATGCTTAGCTTAATTGTTTCCATAGCTTAATTTGTTGTTTTTAATATATATTTCATATTTCGTAGCTTAAATTCACCAATCATCTCTTTTCACACACATTCACCACACTTTTCGACACGTAAACGACGACTCAAATTTGACCTTCGTTGGGACCTCGACCCGGGGAAAATACATTCGTTGGATTTTCCTTTGGAATATAAATATACTATAAAAACGACAAATCACCAACCTCGAACATTTACTAACTAGATACTTAGAGCATTTCAGTTAGTATTTAATGTCTCTTGAGGGCCCTGAATGACTTTTCATTCAGTGAACCTGATTGTCAGGACTTGGGTTTAGTTACTGATGGTTCTAGTGTTCAGGAATTTGGGTTTAATTCCTGAGGTTCAAGGGTTTAGGAACTTGGGTTTAGTTCCTGAAGTCCAACATTTCAGGAACTTGGGCTTAGTTCCTGAGGTTTCAGTGATTCTTTTCACTGAAGTACACATTGACTCAGGGACCTGAGTTATCAGAATTTACACTTATTTGGAAGGAATCAATTAGTTGACTGATTCTCAATATCCAACATTCCTAGTTCAGCTTTCAGTCTTGTGAAAGATGGTTCATCCAATGGCTTGGTGAATATATCAGCTAGATGATATTAATTAGGAATAAAGTGTAATTCTATGTCACTATTCATGACATGGTCCCTGATAAAATGATATCTAATACCAATGTGTTTTGTTTTCTGATGAAGAACAGGGTTGTTTGAGATGGCAATTTCACTTGTGTTATCACAAAAGATGGGAACCATCTTGTACTGAATTCCATAGTCACTGAGTTGACTTTTCATCCAGAGTACA
Source organism: Artemisia tridentata subsp. tridentata (assembly GCA_021014915.2). Classification (NCBI taxonomy): domain Eukaryota; kingdom Viridiplantae; phylum Streptophyta; class Magnoliopsida; order Asterales; family Asteraceae; genus Artemisia; species Artemisia tridentata. Next base: position 18,498,230 of record CP139501.1, on the reverse strand, counting down.
TTTGCACAACAACTTGCTGTTGCAACATATTCAGCTTCAGCTGAGGACATGGCAACTGATTGTTGCTTCTTAGCACTCCAACAGACCAGCTTTCCACCAAGAATTTGGCAGGAGCCTAAGGTGCTTTTTCTGTCCATGTTGCATCCAGCATAGTCAGAGTCTGAGTATCCTTTAAGATCAACGCCTGAGCATTTAGGATAATATAATCCAAGGTTTGGAGTACCTTTCAGGTACCTGAATATCCTTTTTACAGCTGTGATGTGTGATTCTCTTGGGTCAGATTGATATCTGGCACACAAGCAGACTGAGAATTGGATATCAGGCCTTGATGCAAGTAGATACATCAGTGATCCTATCAGTCCTCTAAAAAGAGTTTGATTTACTGGTTTTCCAGTAAGATCAGGACCAAGGTTGTTTGGGGGTACCATGGGAGTCTTGACTGAGGCACAGTCACTGAGCTCATACTTTTTCAGTAGGCTTCTGACATACTTTTCTTGATTGATAGAGGTTCCTTTATCAGTCTGCTTGATTTGTAGACCAAGGAAGTAAGTCAGTTCTCCCATCATGCTCATTTCAAATTTTTTTGCCATTAGTTTTTCAGATTGTTTGCAAAGTTTGAAACTTGTTGAGCCAAAGATGATGTCATCAACATACACTTGTACTAGTATGACATCATTATTTGTCTTGTGGATAAACAATGTGTTGTCTATCTTGCCTCTGACAAATTTGTTTTGGATCAGGAAGGCTGAAAGAGTTTCATACCATGCCTTGGGAGCTTGTTTCAATCCATAAAGGGCTTTGTTAAGCTTGCAGACATAGTCAAGAAACTCATGGCTTTCAAATCCAGGAGGTTTCTGAACATAAACTTCTTCTTTCAGTGAACCATTTAAGAATGCACTTTTAACATCCATTTGGTACACCTTGAAGTTCATGTAGGTAGCAAAAGCAAGGAAGATCCTGATGGCTTCCATCCTTGCTACTGGTGCAAATGTTTCTTCATAGTCAATGCCTTCTTGTTGATTATAGCCTTTGGCTACAAGTCTGGCTTTGTTCTTAATGACTATGCCATTTTCATCAGATTTTTTTTTGAATACCTATTTCATGCCAATGACTGAAACATCTTCAGGACACTTGACCAAGGTCATTACCTTGTTTTTGTCAAATTGTTCTAGTTCATCATGCATGGCCTGAACCCAACTTGGGTGATTAAGTGCTTCCTTGACACTCTTGGGTTCAATTGTGGAAATAAAGTCCACAAATAGGCATTCATTGGCTGAGGCTGCTCTCAGTTCAGCAGCCATGCTTCTTGTGAGCATGCCTTCAGTAGGATCACCAATTATATTGACAAGTTCTATATCCTGAGACCTAGTCCAATTGTCCTGAGGTCTTGGAAACTGATTAGAGCTTGTAGAGGCCTGATGGGTAGGATCAGGATCAGACACATGATGATCTTCAGTATCTTGAGTGTCTGAGTGGGTTGACTCATCACTATGATTGTTTGTTTCCTGAGCATTTTGTACTGACTGAATGAGTTCATCAGTACTTTGTGCTTCAACAAACTCAGTGATGGTTGGGTAAGGAAGGTTATGGGGAATGATGTAATAGGAGATGTCAGCATTTGCTTGGTACTGAGTGGAAGGACCATTATCAGGATGATGTTCATCAGGAGGATATCTTGATGATTCATCAATACCTATCTCTTCCGCTGAGTTGTTAGAGACACTGATAGCATCAGTGCTCTCATCAAAGGTAACATGAAATATTTCCTCAGTATGCTGTCTCCTAGTGTTGAACACCCTGAAGGCCTTTGAGACAAGGGAGTATCCAAGGAAGTATCCATCATCAGCTTTGGCATCAAATTTTCCTAAGTGATCCTTGTGATTATGAATAAACACAGGACACCCAAATACATGAAAGTAGTTGATGTCAGGGATCCTTCCCTTGAATAACTCATAAGGAGTTTTGCTATGTCTCTTGACAATGATGGATCTGTTTTGTGTGTAACAGGCAGTCTTTACTGCTTCAGTCCAAAAGTGTTTGGAAAGGACTGATCCATTTAGCATTGTTCTGGCTGCTTCAATGAGAGTTCTATTTTTCCTTTCAGTCACACCATTTTGTTCAGGTGTATATGGTGAGGAAAATTTTTGGGAAATTCCTTTCTCATCACAGAAACATTCAAGTTCATAATTTTTGAACTCTGTTCCATTGTCAGTCCTAATTTGCTTGACCTTGATGTCATTTTGATTTTCAATGTTCCTGACAAAGGACATTATTGTTTCAGCTGCCTGACTCTTTTTGATCAGGAAATATACCCAAGTGTATCTTGAGTATTCATCAACAATGATCAGAGTATATTTCTTATGGTTAATGGATCTAAGACTAATTGGTCCAAATAGATCCATATGGAGAAGATGTAGGCAGTTCCTGATGGAAAAGTTGGTTTTGGTTTTAAAGGATGCTCTGTGATGTTTACCTTTTTCATAAGCTGAGCATGGTTTATCCTTTGAAAACACAAGAGATGGTAAGCCAAGGACCTTGTTTTGTTTCACAAGGTTGTTTATGTTTTTGAAGTTCAGGTGAGAGAGTCTCTTATGCCAAAGCCAGTTGAGAGTATCAGTGGCCTTGGTAAAGAGACAAGTTCCATTCTGAGTCAGACTGGACATGTCCAACACATAAACATCATGTCTTCTTGGTGCAATAAGGACAACTTCCTTATTAGCATTGAAGATGATTCCTTGTTTATCATCAAACTGAACTATGTATTTAGCATCACATAGTTGACTGACACTGATCAAATTGTATTTAAGACCATTTACATAAGCTATCCTAGTAAAGACTATACCATTGCAGTTTACTGAACCATAACCTTCAGTGAGACATGATGAGTTATCTGCAAATATCACTTTGGGTCCTGATTCATCAACGTACTTGTGCAGATACTCCTTCACACCAGTCATGCTCCTTGAACATCCACTATCTAGATGCCAAATAGGATCCCTGGCATGTTTTTGCACAAATAGTAAATTGGGTTAGTTCTTTCTAGGACTCCACTTCTTGGAGGGTTTAGCTTTGGGGGTCTTTTTAATATTTACAATTGATTTATGGTCAGTGGTGGAGTGGACTGAGCTACCAAAAATTATGCATTTGATTACAGATGTAGACTCAGTAGACTGAGAGGCTGACTTTGTCATACCTCTTCTGACCTGAATGGCCTTATCATCTCCTAAGGTGTCATGAGTGGAACTTCCACTATTTTCACAACAATTGTCAATTTGACAATCCTTAGGATGGTGATCATTGAACCCACAGTAAGGGCAAGGTGCAAAAGGTTTTGCCTTTTGTTTCTGTTTCTGTTTAGAATCAGAAGGTTAGTTTAAAGACTAAGCTTTAAGGCTTGCCATCTTTGATGTGACTGAGTGTGTTTTATGATCAGAGGTCCTGTGATCATCTTTTTTGCAAATCATGCAATAAAGAATTCTATAGCAATCATCAGTGATATGATTGGTATAGTTACATAGTTCACATCTTTTCAGGGGTCTTGAGGGTTTGGGTTTGGTCTTTGAGGAACTGGTTTTTGTTCCTTCTTGGATTGAGAAGGTTTCTCAGAAGATGCAATCTTCTCACCCAACTTCCTGACCATTTCAGCCAACTGATCAAATTTTGAGTTAGGGCTTTGGGTTATTACTTCAGAAGGGACTGAAGAAGATGAGTCATCAGTATTTACTGAGACATCAAATGTTGGTCTTTTCAGGATTGTTTTTCCCAATCCTGACCTCTCCTTTGGAGAGTGTTGAGAGTAGACCATTGGTGGGAGGCCAAAGTTGGGTGCAGCACCCTGAAGGGTATTCAGTGGTGGGAGTGGTGGATATGATTCTGATTCAGACTCATTCACTGACTCAGTATTACTGAGTTGTTCAGTGAGTTCAAGCTTACTGAGTTGTTCAGTAAGTCCAAGCATATTTTTCAAAGCCTGACTTTCAGGAAGCAAGATCTTTCCAGTCTCAAAGTTTGGTAACTTACTGACTGGGTTGTCCCTGACAATCCAGTCATTTGACTTGGGAAGCATTTCTTGCTCAAATGATATGCCAGCTGGAACAAAGGTCAATTCACTGGGACTTACATAGGGGTTAACCATGTGATGGTCATTTCCTATTGTTTTCCTAGGGATTAAACCCACAGTATCAAAGACCTTGGGGTTCTTTTTGGTCCAGCCTTGGATGACAGCTTTTTCTTTGTTAAGTTCAGTTTGTAGGGCTTGGTTTTGTTTCAAAATTTCAGTGTTTTGAATTTGTAGAGTTATTGTTTCTAATTTGGCTTGCTTCAGTACAAGCAATTCATCTCTACATTTATTCAATTCTGACACTATGTTGTTATATTTTGAAAACAGGTTAAGCCTTTGTTCCTCAACAAATTTAAGATCTACACAAATATAATTCATGTAAGACTGCCAATCAGAATCATCATCCATAGAAAGTAAAGTGTTTACCTTCTTCATGGTGATGTTTACCCATTCTCCATTCCTTGCATGGCTTTTTCCAACAGCCACTTGATCACCTTCCGAGAGTGCCATCAGTGCACTCACTCTAATTTCCTCATCTGAGGATACCTCTTCTTCATCCCAATCATAAGCTTTAGCTACTAAAACCTTGTTCTTTGCCTGAACAGGTTTGGATGTTTGAGCAGCCTGAGACATAGAGGGATTAGTTTCAAGAATTGCAAGTTTAGCCTTGGCTTTCCTATATTTTGCTTCAAAGTCTTTTTGACCCTTGTTTTGAAATTGTTGGGTCGACTGAAACATTCTAGGTTGAAACTTGCTAGTTCCTGAAGAACTATTTCCTGAAAATTTGTAAGAGGGTTCTGAGGTGGTTTTAGAATAACAGTCCCTAGCAAAATGACCCTTTTTACCACAATTAAAGCATTCAGTGGTTTCATTTGCTTTTCCTTTTGAAAAGTTGGACTGGTTTCTTTTGATGAAACATTTTGAACTAGCAAGGAGTGCCCTCTCTTGGAATTCCATGTTTAGATCTTTTAGGTACTCATCACTAGTCCTTTCATCAATTTCATCCTCAGAATCCTCTTGAAAGTCCTGCACAAAACCATTGGTATAAAAAGCAGTTGATATGGGTGTGGAGGTCAAGGCCTTTTTGGACTCAAGAGCTTTTGAGTCAGGGTATCTCCTTGAGATTAAGTTGTCTTCTGATGCGTGGTTTTGCGACCTTACAACAGGTTTTACCTCTCGAGGGATCTCGAGAAGCTTGCAATCCCCACCAGGCAGTGTACCTGACCGATGTAGTATAGTGAAGTGGCAAGTACCGGGGGATTGATCGTTCTCTAGGGGAATAGTGTCGTTAGGATTGAAAAACTACTCTAATAGGTCTAAGGGTGAGGGAAGATTCTTTTTGTATTTTTATATTTTTATGAAAGCAAGTAAAATCTCGGGTTTGAAGGAGTGGGCGGAATTAGTTGCTAGTCAACTAACCTAAATAACTACAAATGCAAATAAAATAAAATAACTGAAAATGAAAAGGTCGTGGAACTTATATGGGGAGAAATGTGTTTACTTAGATTTCCTTACTCCCTAACTATCTTTTACCGGTTGATTAGTATGTATTAATTGCGTGGATGACGGGTGTATTCCTTAATACCAATCGTGGGGTGGCGTACGTACTTCCCCAACTCTACAAGCTCCTACTTCACTCCTATGTCGAGCCGGCTAAGAATCTCCTAACATGGGATCACTAGAATTCGCTCATGCATTAAATACAACCATAAAAACCTTAGTACGCATTGGTTCATGTTTCTTAAGACGTTCAAGCAAGTTACCGTATAGGAGGTTAGCCAGTTTTCTTAAGCCTAACATCGATAAACAATCATCCAATACAATTAATAACACACTAATAACCAATAATCAATAGTTAGGTTTCATTAGATCTAAGCAAACACAAGATAAATCTAGCCTAGCATGTTAATCAAAAGACAAGAACAAGATATAATCAAACAACACATAGACATATTGATTGATTAAGTGATTACTTATCTTCAATTAAACATGGGAGATCCAAGGGTATAAAACCCTTAAAAATGGCAGAAAATTCGTCTTAGGGTTTCTCCTCACAAAGTTGCACACTAATGACTAAAAATTGCAAAACTATATATAGAGTTTAGGGTCTGACGGCATCACGTTGTAGGAGGTGACGCCGTCACCTCGCCGCGGCTAGGGTTCCCGAATGGTCTTCCTGACGCCGTCCCTTTTTAATCCTACAAAATCCGCTCTGGCCTATCAAGGGTTGACGCCGTCAGAATAAAGCTTGACGCCGTCTCTCTTTAACTTAAACCGTGATGGCCTTGATCACCTTAAAGGGTGACGCCGTCAGACTTTCCATTGTAAAACTCTCTGGCGCGTCACGTGTAATTTGTCATATCCACCTCTTTTGCCAAGCCATGACGCCGTCAGGAGCAATCCTTGACGCCGTCAAGTGTACTTTTCCAGCAGCTTTGGAGACTTTGTCGTTTTCTTCACTTTTATGCTCCAAAAACGTCCAAAATGCTTCCTTTTCCAGATTTCTTCTCCAAAGTACCTAAAATGACAAAAGGAACGATTTAGGGCAATATTTGATCAAATAAATACGATTTAGGGCTTAAATGACCCCCTAAAAGTGGTACACTTTTCGCTTCATCAAATACCCTTACACTTGAGATTTGCTTGTCCTCAAGCAAATGCGCTTTTATTCTAATCAAAATACAAGTTAGGGGTCATTTAACGCTAATATAAAAGTAATTACAACAAATAGTCGTTCCACTTTAATCATAATAAGCACGGAGATTACAAACTAGCACCTCACAAGTAGTGTTTAGATACTCACATCTCTCAGGTGTCATAAAAGTATATCTCATAAATGAAAACGAATAATATCTCTCACTACCTGTCATAGCAAATAGATTACCATAGGCTTGGGAATGGATCGAAAACCTTCTCCACTAGGCGTAAGCACCTAAGATAAACTATCAAAGAGGGCTTTTACATGGGTTATAACGTGAGGTGTAGGGATATGATAAACACGGTTTTGTTGGATAAAGGATATTTTACTGGTGGCGAGTTAAAGATCTTGATTAATTACATGTACAATATGGCGTTGCTAAGCCAAGACTAGACTCGACTTAAGCTAAAAACAAAATAACAAAAACATAAAATGAACATAAAATGAAACGGGATGGTAGTCCGTATGTTTTTTCTACTTTTCTTTTTCTCTTTTTTTTTTTTTTTTTTTTTTTTTTTTTTTTTTTGCATACACTCTTGCCCTACCATCCAAAATAATACATCGAAGAGGCGTTGCATTCCTCTTACACTTGAACTTTTACATAACTTTACAAATAACTATTATAATGACTCGAATTAAGATAATCGAAACACTTGGAGTACTTTTTAAAATATTTAGCACATATGGGGGTAATAATGTTGTTCTTCCCCATTACTCCATTACACTAGTACTTTACCCATGAGTCTCAATCGTCCCAAAACAATATGTACAAGGATATGACTCGACTTAGCAACCATGTAATCAATTAGATAATTAACTTGGGGTTTAAACAAATGTTGTCACAATAATGCACTAAAAATGAGTGCATACAAGGTAGGCTAAGGCGATTTGGGTGTACATTTAAGTGGGGTGTAAACAAATTCTTCCTTTAAGTAAAATGCTTAAAGTTAGAAACGAAAAGATAGGCTCTGAGGGGTGTACTAGGGGTATCGTGTACTAAAAATGAGTACAACGCAAAGGGTGTGGGAGAATTACTTGACCAATGTAGCCAACGTAATTATAACAAAAACACAGGTGTAAAACAATGGGTTAATCCTAATGCCTCTTATCATGTAGTAAATCTATCTACTCGAATGTAGTCTCACTTGTGGCCTCGGAATGGTCCTAACGCAAGTTCTAGAATCTAAGTGCTACCGGTACATACATCATAGCATAAATGCTTTTCCTACCAATTCTAGGGGCGAACTTCACATATTTGGGGGTGGAAAATTTTTTAGTGGTACGGTTTTGTTGTGCTAGTCATATAACTCCTATCCGTGAGACGCTCATTAAGATCAAAGTTTCACTCCTATATGTTGTAAAAAATTTTAAATTTGGCACTAAAATTGCCCTAACAGGTATTTCTCTCAGTTTTATTACACATCTACCCTTAAACAAACAAAAATCAAGCGTAATGTAAGATCCCACAAAAATCCGTCATGGTAATCTTTGTTAATTAATAATAACCTCGGCTTCCTGTCTAACGAAGCCCCATTTTTACGGGGAAATTTAAATTTTTCTTTAATATACTATGCTCACGACCAACACAAGATTAAGATAAGCCTACATATTTTATATGAACTATTTCCACTTTATTATATTTTTTTTATAGATTTTATATTTACTCTTTACGTAATACAAATATTCAAACCCTATTAGATTTTATTAACGTATACGCTCTCCGTTAAACTTATTACACGTCTAATATTTTTAGTTGGAGTATATTAATAAACTTTGACATTGTTATAAACGTTATATTTTTACGTTACCCAGTCTTAAGTTTCGTGACTTAAGAACTTAACGTTAGTAATTACCAAGATCAAACAATATCTTAAAACTCTTTAAATATGTCCTAGAAACACTTAACTGGTTTATTTCAAAAATGGTCATACATATTCCATTTCGAAATGCCCCACGTGTTCATTTCAAAGTTACCATACGTATTACATTTCATATTGCCATACGTATACTATTTAGTAACCATGCATACAATGAATTCATCAATATCATTACGTGTATATCTGTGAACCTTAAAACTCAACAACCATGAGACGTGTACTAATTATTATCTACCATAGCAAACTAATATATGATTTTATATATATACGTACGCACTCTATCACATTCGAAAACAAACGCAAACAAACACAACCTCATTCATTTCACCTTTCTGTCGAGTGAGAAGGAAAGAAGCAAACCATAGAGTTGTTTTTTTTTTGTTTAGTCCTTAAAGACTTTTGGGCATTGCTCGTTACGGGTATTAAGTTGTGGAAACTTGGGTCTCTTCTCGTCCTCGTTCACATTCCATAACGAGTGCCTTCACAACCCTTTGTGGTGTGGTAAGATCTCATATTCCATTTATATTTCATCTCTCACAATTTTCATATATCACGCATGTCATATTATTTCATTCGAACGCATATTTTTCCTATTTAAGTTTTACATATCACACCTCATTTTATAGCATACTAGTTAGGCTTAGGCATCATGAAAAACATTCACGTCACCTCTATTTATAACTTACATGCATGTTCTAAACTTATTTTGAACTTAGGACCAAGCGTATAAACTTTCTGAAAAAACTGTTAAAATTTTCCAAGTCTTTTTACCTGAAAAATAGTCCCAAGTCACCTTTAAAATGATCTTGTAAAACCCAATTTAAATTAACAACATATCAATATTTTTGCGTAATCTAATTCTCCATACTATAAGCTAAATATTTCGTGTTTATGCTTCATTAATATGAGATCGTTTAACCCGTTTGATATGGCCAAAATGAAACCAATTTACACGAATAAGGTTCCAACTCTAAAATTTTTCCAAGTGTTTTGTTACCAGAAAACTGTCCAGAAGTCGCTACAAAAAGAAGCATGTAAAATCAAAATTTACTTAACAACCTATCTATATTATCATACGACCCAATTGTCTATATTACTAGCTACAAGTTTTGTGCTCATATTTTATTAAAATAAGCTCATTTAAGCCCTCTAATAATCCCAACTTAAACTCTACTCACCACCTTTCAAAACTATAAAAATTATTCTAAGTGTTTATGTGCTGGACATGTCTCGATATGGCCATTAAAACATATAAATATTTTCGAATTTATGAACATAACACATAGGTATTTTTGCTTATATCAACTGACCACCTAGCAAACTACAAACTTCGTATTTTAAGTTCGACTTTATAAAAACGTTTACCTATTCAAATCGATTCCTTTTAAATGTCCATCGCTAGTACATGTTTCTAATAAACCCAGAAATTTAATTAAGTTTTCGGTATTGGGCTAGCTTAAAGCCCAACAAGACTTTTTGTTAGATTAGTCCACCAGGCCCATAAGGCATACTTTTAGAATCATAAAAATAGCCCAAGTCCAAGTCCAAAACTATTTTCATGCCCTCGCCTCTTGATTTCTTAACGGGCCTATGTATATTTCGATAATAAGTCCAATAAGCTAAAAATAAGGTATTTTCTGAAATAATCAATTGAAATAAGTTAAAATGAACTTAAGAGGATTATAGAAATTTTCAAAATATTTTTCCCGTCATTTTTATGCAAAAAGGACTAAAAATGTAACGCGAGTTAACCGGAAGGACCAAAACTGCCAAACCGTGAAACCTATGGACTGAAGCTGTAAAAACAGTTGACAAAGGACTTAAATTGACATACCATTGAACTCCGAGCCTTATATGGACATATGGACAAGATTTGGACTATTATGGACTTTGGACTTAACCAAGGACTAACGACGTAACGCGATCGCGGTTAGACTAAAAAGTGTAAATCTGAAAAGAACAAGGACCTATTTAACTTTACTTGACATTCTTATTTATTTTCTATTTTCACCCATCATTTCATATGCATGTTTCATTTTAGTTATGCATTATTTACGGTTTCGATAATTCGAAATGTTAGCAACTTCACTTGTATATTATTTCAGCATATTTCGGGAAAGTAATATTTTGAGTCATTTGAGATAAGAACCGAGATAATATTATAGATATTATATTTTTAACTTGAGGCATTTTAAGCATATCACACACTCACATCACCGATCAAATCGTTGTACGATTTATCCTTTCCACATTTGTTATTAGTAGAAAATTAGACTCTTAGACTGCGCTTATATTCAGGTCTAGTATTGAAGGAGTTTTCGTGATCGTTTACTTGATCTTATAATTTCGTCTTGCCGGATACGCTCCAGGTGAGTCGTGGCCCCTACTTTTCACACTTGTTTTTAATAACTCTTTTGGGGGAGATACATGCTTTAACTGTTTTATACTACTTGAAATCTCTTATGATTTACTCGAAATGATCAACTATGCTTTACCTATTTGAATCATACTTGAAAAGAATATATGCTCAATATATGTGCAAATAGTTTGACTATCTTAAACATGGAACTTGAAACATAACATCTCTGAAGTACTTGACGTAACATGATACTGAAATTCACTGTATGTATTCATATAACAAATGAATGAACTGTTACTTGTTATGATATTTCTATATTCCATTAGAAATAATTGCCAAAGATCAGAATACGTATATTTTATGAACCTTGAGACCTATAGTGCCTAAGCTTACTTTATTGCCAAAAAGTCCCTTTATCATGAGCCATTAATCACTGCGGTGAGCGCGAATATAGCAACAGCTTCGAAACCTGTTGGTGGACTGACAACCTATCCCACTAATACTAGGACGGAATGCTTAACCGCTAGTCGTATTAGTCGCGATGCGCTATATTTGAGAAAAATAGGAAGTGGCAAATCACCTATTACACGAGGGCCAATTTTTCATCATTAATTTGATGATCACCTCCGTTTTACGGTACTTTGTTAACGTTTTGCGCTTCATGAGGCCGATGGCAATATAATCTTATATATGAATGTTTCATATATATATCCTAGGATACAGCTGTATTAGAAGACCACCACTTTTCATTAATAGACTTCAGACTTTAGACTATTATTACTGTACATGATATGATTATGAATCTCGTACTTGAACTTTAAATGTTATCATAAGTGATTTAAATTGAGAATTCTATAAAGACAACTAAAAAGACTTAGTATATCGTTATTTTCAAAAGTCAATCCAATATATCATTTCGAGCATATATCAACGTAGCTCATATTCATCTATAATTTGAAACTTATGATCGTTTGAGGTCATACATGAATTACTTGTGAATTTTATTCAACGCGACTTGTTAATTAATGAAGAACTACTATTTATATCGGAAATCAGTATACACCTTTCAAATAAAGTTATTTTCTATAAACTCCACGAACTCACCAACCATTGTGTTGACGTTTTAAGCATGTTTATCTCAGGTAATTAACGGAGCAGGACAAGACACGGAGCGGGCATCCTTTACTCTGATAACTTTAACGGTGTAAAATCAAATATGTCATTCCTCCCAAATTATCACATTTTCTTATGGGATTTTCAACTCAAATAAATCACTTTTGTATCAAGAATATTCTTCGAATGACATATAGCTTTCAAAATGCATATTCTGGACCGTTTTCTGAGATTTAAACTTCGATCCTCACCGTAACACCCAAATTACTTATCCGCTGCCACAAACCAAATTTGGGGGGTGTTACACGTAATAGCATTCTCTAAAGTATCGTATTTTACCCCCCCCCCTTACACTTAAGATGAACATTGTCCCCAATGTTCAAATAACAAGATGTAAAAGTAAATAAGGGAAAAGAATGAAATCAAATACTCCCCTGATTCGTTCGGTGGATAAAGAGGTAACATGGTTAGATCTTCTTCCAAGAGAATGTAGAAGCTCCAAGACTAAAGCATCGCCAAAAGCTTGATTCCACATACATCTCCTTGTCCAAAATAACCTGTTAAACCTGAGAAAACAAACACGAAAACCTGCATAACATCGGCGGGATAAATCTATATAAGGATATAATGCTTGTGGAATGATAATTTTGCAGATTCCTGGAGTTTATAAGTTAGAGATTTAATAAAAACTTTTTATGAAAACAAAACTTTCAAAAATTTCAGAAAATTAAAACCTGACGCCGTCAGAAATGATCTGACAGAATTCTCATGTTAAGTTTCCTGAAAATTTCTGGAAAAACCTATACCTTACTTCCTGGAATTCCTGCAAAATATCATTATGACTCGATACAAGCATTTGACTCAAACAAATACTAATATGTATGTTAATTTATTATTGTTATGATTCATGTTCATTTGTTCTAATAAACCGATTTGGATTTCCCTTACACTTAACTTTTGCAAAATACCTTTATATGTAGTTAAGACGAAGTTAAAAACAAGATAAAGCATTTTCACAATTTAGTTTTGAACATGAATCAATAATAATAAAAATTAAACATACATACGGAAACAGATAAAATCAAACAAACAAATAAATAAACACACAAAGCAAATAAAACTTGGGTTGCCTCCCAAGAAGCGCTTTTCTTTATTAACGAGTCTTGTAGCTAGACTCAAAGTCAGGCTTATCTAGTGTCGCTTATGCTCACGTACCCGAGTGTGAGCCATCTAATTGTTGCCTCATCTTTCTTGTACTCATCATTCAGCTCTAGACATCCATGATAATATCTCTTATTTTTCTCATGTGGATATTTGAGCCCCTTTCTTTTATCATTCTCACTTAACAAGTCAATAGGCACAAGTCTATTGCAAGATTCAATGGAGAAGTTCTTAAACCTAGGATGTGATCGGGGCATTTGGTAAACAAAATCTTCATCCCCATCCGAGAATGTAATTAACCCGTCCACAAGTTTTTCGTCAAGGTTGGTCAACCTTTTGAAGGGTTCTCCAAAAATGACTTGGGTTAATTTGTTATCAATAAATTCTCCTAAGTTCTCCATAACCATAAAATCCACCAAATACACAAAACTCCCTACGAATACGTGTAGTGGCTTAATCCTAGCAACAATGTTATCTCCTTGATATTCTAGCTCATCTACCATGATTTTATTATAATTAGCGCGAGAGATAATGTTCATAGGCAAAGATGAGTTAAGATAAGCATGAAAACTATGATAACCAATCTTATACGGAAATTGCATGTTAAAGAGGCTATCCTTTTCGATCTTAGTCCTAGGGTCAACATACTTATAGGGATCAATTTCCTCTTTTCTCCATTCCTCGTTAACTACTTCTCCATTACCAGCATACTCATCGGAGTCTGAGTTGTAAAATGGACTAACTGCATAGTCATTCTCATGGTCAGACTCCTTCATCTCAGAATTGTTACCAAAGTGGTGGTCGGGTGAAAGGTTGTTGTTTTCTACGATGGGGGCAGGAACGGGTAGTTGGAAATTTGCACGGCGGAAAATACGAATAACAGGGATCAAGCGATCACTATTACTCGTGAGGTAGGTGGAAGGTGTCAAAAACAAAAGTACAAAGAAATAAGATAGACTAAAGAAAACCTAGAAAAATAAAATAAAAATCTCACTAGAAAGGAATCTAGTGAGTAGACCTAATAAAATAAAAATTCAACCTAAACAATAACTATTCCCCGGCAGCGGCGCCAAAAACTTGATGCGTGGTTTTGCGACCTTACAACAGGTTTTACCTCTCGAGGGATCTCGAGAAGCTTGCAATCCCCACCAGGCAGTGTACCTGACCGATGTAGTATAGTGAAGTGGCAAGTACCAGGGGATTGATCGTTCTCTAGGGGAATAATGTCGTTAGGATTGAAAAACTACTCTAACAGGTCTAAGGGTGAGGGAAGATTATTTTTGTATTTTTATATTTTTATGAAAGCAAGTAAAATCTCGGGTTTGAAGGAGTGGGCGGAATTAGTTGCTAGTCAACTAACCCAAATAAATACAAATGCAAATAAAATAAAATAATTAAAAATGAAAAGGTCGTGGAACTTATATGGGGAGAAATGTGTTTACTTAGATTTCCTTACTCCCTAACTATCTTTTACCGGTTGATTAGTATGTATTAATTGCGTGGATGACGGGTGTATTCCTTAATACCAATCGTGGGGTGGCGTACGTACTTCCCCAACTCTACAATCTCCTACTTCACTCCTATGTCGAGCCGGCTAAGAAGCTCCTAACATGGGATCACTAGAATTCGCTCATGCATTAAATACAACCATAAAAACCTTAGTACGCATTGGTTCATGTTTCTTAAGACGTTCAAGCAAGTTACCGTATAGGAGGTTAGCCAGTTTTCTTAAGCCTAACATCGATAAACAATCATCCAATACAATTAATAACACACTAATAACCAATAATCAATAGTTAGGTTTCATTAGATCTAAGCAAACACAAGATAAATCTAGCCTAGCATGTTAATCAAAAGACAAGAACAAGATATAATCAAACAACACATAGACATATTGATTGATTAAGTGATTACTTATCTTCAATTAAACATGGGAGATCCAAGGGTATAAAACCCTTAAAAATGGCAGAAAATTCGTCTTAGGGTTTCTCCTCACAAAGTTGCACACTAATGACTAAAAATTGCAAAACTATATATAGAGTTTAGGGTCTGACGGCGTCACGTTGTAGGAGGTGACGCCGTCACCTCGCCGCGGCTAGGGTTCCCGGATGGTCTTCCTGACGCCGTCCCTTTTTAATCCTCCAAAATCCGCTCTGGCCTATCAAGGGTTGACGCCGTCAGAATAAAGCTTGACGCCGTCTCTCTTTAACTTAAACCGTGATGGCCTTGATCACCTTAAAGGGTGACGCTGTCAGACTTTCCATTGTAAAACTCTCTGGCGCGTCACGTGTAATTTGTCATATCCACCTCTTTTGCCAAGCCATGACGCCGTCAGGAGCAATCCTTGACGCCGTCAAGTGTACTTTTCCAGCAGCTTTGGAGACTTTGTCGTTTTCTTCACTTTTATGCTCCAAAAACGTCCAAAATGCTTCCTTTTCCAGATTTCTTCTCCAAAGTACCTAAAATGACAAAAGGAACGATTTAGGGCAATATTTGATCAAATAAATACGATTTAGGGCTTAAATGACCCCCTAAAAGCGGTACACTTTTCGCTTCATCATCTTCATAGACAAACTTCCTATAGATCTCAGGGAGCTCAAGGGTCTGAATGTGATTAGCTGTAATACCTGAAATTCCTCAGGCCTTGTAAGAAGTTTAGCCACTTCTCAGGGAGACAGTTGACAAAGCCAACATTTGTCTCATGCTTAGACAAAACTACACCATCATTTGATAGTTCGTTTATCAAGGTCTTGTATCTGGTATAAGTCTGAGAGAGACTTTCAGAGTCTTTTGCCCTGAAAGTATTATACTCAAGTTTCAGGTCCATGACCCTGTTTTCCTTGGTATCTGAGGGACCCTTAAAGCTATTGACCAAGTCATCCCAAGTTTTCCTGGCTGTTGAATAGTTGATGACTGATTCCATTATATCGTCAGGAAGACATGATATAATGATGCTTTTCAGGCGTTGGTCTTGATTGACCACCCTCCTCTCATCAATGGTCCATTGAGCCTCAGGCTTGTTTAGCCCTACAGCAGTCTTAGGGACATAAGGACCATCTTTGACACAAGTGATGTAGTATGGTTCCATACCAGTCAAGTAGCAAAGCATTCGCTTTTTCCACTTGCTAAATTTACCAGCTTCAAGTCGTGGGGCAACAGCTGAAAAGCTTCCACCCTTTTTGTCGACTAGCTAGGGCACATTTGCATCAGTCATAGTAGTATCTTGGTTTTAAAAACCTTGAGCACTCTTGGTTAATTTTGAAAGATTTTATAAACCAGAGGCTCTGATACCACTTGTTGTTCCCTTAACACGCTTAGAGTTAACTAGAAAGTTAATCTATTTGTGTTTATGACTAATACAATGTAATGATTACTTCTAACAGTTAATGAAACGTTAATATAAAAACACAGTATTCTCAACGTTTAAATTCTTATTAGAAATGAATCAAAGAATCTATTACCCAAGTGTTTTGCGGAACAAACACTTGGGATTGAATAGACAAGGTATGGTGTCTCCTATCTAAACTCAAGTTATGCTTAAGTGGTATCAATTCGACCCACTGAGCTATCTTAGGGATACGTTACTCTTTGTAGGAGAGAAGTTGTTTTGCAAAAGTCTAAGGCTTTCAATGTACAAAACACACTCAACTTCTCTCCTTCTGAACCTATTTATACACAAGTATAAAAGAGTAAAAGTGATTAAAAATACTTCAACTTGTTGAGGAAGCGTGTCTGACAATTAAAACAGTAATTTTCATTTCCAAGAACCAATAGGAATGGACTAAAAGTGTTTAGGAGTGTTTGGTCTGACACTCCATGACTTTTAGTCGTCTTTGGGAAGGTTGGTATCTGACAAGATAAGAGTGTTTGGTCTGACATTCTTATCTTCTTAAATACTTCCCACTTATTCCCGCCTTTATTTCAGGCGTTGGTTTCTTCAGTCTTCAATCACTTATTGTTGTTGAGGAGACTGGGGTTCAGTAAGTTCTTGTCCAACACTCATTGAACCATCATCTTCTTCTTTGGCCTAAGTCCTACTCAGGGAGTACCGCCTACCTGAGTAGTGAATCCTTTTTCTTGAATTTGCCTTAAGCATCCTGAAGATGACTCAGTGAGTGACTATTCACTCAGTGACTTGAATTGTTCTCGGTTTAATTAACACTTAGTTAATTTGTGTCCAAATCTTGTTTTAAGTATTCTTGGGTACTGATGGACCCAACAGAAAGTAATATAAAATGCTTTCCAGGTGGGTGGATAGTTCATCGGGTGATTGCAAAAGAGTTTATAAAACGATTTGTGAAACAGTTTTTTTTTTTTTTTTTTTTTTTTTTTTTTTTTTTTAGAGTAATGGGGAGCAATCTATTATTGGCCCAAATAATGGCAAACTGCAGTTTAGTTTGTGATAAGGCAACAAATCGGTTTATAAAATAACTTGTGAAATGATTTGTAAAACAGTTTATAGAACGAGAACCATTCGTTGTTCACAAAATAGTTGTAAGGTCGAGATTTTGATTTCATAAATTAGCAATAAAACATTTGTAGAGTGACTGCAATATGGTTTGTAGAATAATCGAAAACAGTTAGTATGGTATCAGCGGCACGGTTTATTATCTTATGAGAGGGTAGCAAAAATAATTGATGTCCCCGAGAGGCGAGAGGGGAATTAGGTGATTGTCCCAAGGAACGTGGTTCAGGTTATTCCTTAGGGTCTTAAGGTTTCTGTCAGGCATAAAATCTCTGCCGATAGGGGAAGTTCATCAAGTTCAGGGTACGACCCCGAAGGAGGGTGTTTATTGCTACTAGCAATCAGTTGGCTGTCTCAGGAGTGTACTTAGTACTTAACGCGGAAAATACAACATCGGTTGATTGCAAGGTTAGAGGTGGAGGTGACTGTAACAAAATCACAACAAAACAAAGCTGTATAACAAATCTAAATCAAGAGTGAGGTCCAAAATCGCAAAATCCAGCGATCCAAATTTCAAACATAGCTCAAAACCATTTCTAAACGTAGCCAAATTCTAATTCAAATGTAGCTAGAATCGAATCCGAACGCTTCAATAAGCTCAACTGGCTTATTACAATCTCGAGGGGTTACAAATAAGAAACTTGGGTTCAAACGGTGCCAATCGGGTCTAACCGGCCCGATGCAAATTACAGTCAGACGACGACAAACAGAAATTCCGTATAAATGAAGGAGTATAGCGGTGCCAGTGTATTACGGTTCATAAGGTGTTGTGATGCCAGTGTGTTGTGTGTAGATGTGAATGTTCATGTTAAGCGATGATTATGTTCACGCAGAAATTTTAAAACTTTCACGAGTCAAGTAGAAAATCAATGTAGACATAACTCCTAGTATAACTACTCTGAGTATTGCAAAATTTACCTCTGAGTCGGACATAGGTGATCAGTCTATGTCCCACTGTCCCTGGTCGAATATAGGTGATCAGTCTATATTCCACCGAGGTTCAATAAATTTTGAAATAGTCAGCTTAGTTACACCAGTAATATATCCCTTACTTTTAAAAGAATATGTCTTATCATGAGTAAGGCCGCAGGCTTGGCAGACAGGCAGGCATATGTCGGTCATAGGATTTTGTTTTTGTAAAAGTGGTTATAGTCTAGGTTTTAAAAATACCCAGTTCTCTATAACCTAGGCTCTGATGCCAATTTGTAACACCCCCAAAATCTGGTTTAGCGGAAGCATACATGTTTGGGTGCTACTAAATTGGTATCACAACACAAAGTATAAAGAATGGTTTTAACTCAACCATTTAAAATGGATTTCATATTCAAAAGTGATTTGTTTACAACATTTCAAAATGGTGCGGAAATATAAGCCCATAAAAGATTTCAAGTGGTCCCAAATTTATCAGAGTCTTCTACAACCATGCCATGCCCTGCCGAAAGCCTCCACAACTAGATTATCGCTTTAAACCTGAAAATACATGCTAAAAAGTGTCAACACGAGGTTGGTGAGTTCATAGGTTTAGAATAAAGTAGTAAAGATACTGTGAGTTCAATAAGAGTTTTGTGAACATTGTGTCGCTCACAATATCATAAAAATACAGTTTACCTTATAGTAAAATTAGATTTGTGGACCAATGGTAGGGTATGCAACCCAAAATAAAATAGTTTATTACGCTAGCTCTAAGTTCATGTAACCGAAGCTATCACTAGTGTGCATGCCTCTAGAAGCATGTTAAATATCAGTGGCCCGGCAAGTGTGGTTCCCAGACACTTGTAGTTTCGATATGATATACGTTTGTTTGCCTATCCGGTCAACCCGAACGGGGACGTGACTCCCAATAGATCTATCTATAACATTCGCGCTTCCCAGCAGGAATTGACGGTTCATGAGTTTGGGCAATTTGGGACATAATAGTGCTTAGGCTACGCTGCGTAATAGTTTGATAATAACAGTGTTGGTCCATAAAATAATTTTGCATGTTTCTCACCCCGATTGTAAAACAAGTGTAAATAGAGTGGGGCTAAATAGCAGTCAATCACATATTATTTTCAAATCACCAAAACAAATATTTCAGCTAAACAGTCCAATATTGAGTAAGCAGTTCTCATAATCCAAATAAATAGTCCTTGAGTTTAGTTAAAACGAGCATGTATTCTCCCCCAAAAACAGTTTAAAAATCAGTAAAAGTAGGGGGCCATGAACTCACCTTAGCATGCAGCAACGCAAAAATATCACAGTGTTCACAACTGGCATCAAGAGCTAAACACAACAAGATTGAGGGTACCGGCACAACAGTGCCGGCTCGGCACAACCTAATATATATGTACATATCTCAGAATACGTCTCAAAAAGTAAAGAATTTTGAAAAGACAACCGTCTTAGTTTTCGTGGATTACTCGTAACAAAGTTTGTAAAAAGTTTAGTGTTTCGTGTGGTGGTAAGACATCATAGACTCAAGAATACTCACGCCAAATAGGAATATAAAATTTACACAGTCGAGAAAAATACGGACGAGAACTTAAGTCGAAAAAGGATAAGAAATGAAGTAAAAAAAAATGGTGACCAAGGGGAGTGTCAATAATTAAGTCAATTAATACATCTTCAGTGTTTTCCCACTGATCCTAAACAGTTCAACAATAATCAATAAAGTTTTGAAAAAGTAATTTAAGTTTTAAAAGAAAACTTAAATCAATATATTACATTTTTCGACATCAGAGTATTAGCCAAGTGAGTTTTATAAAATTTGGCACGACACGTCCAATTATATAACTTTTCACAAGTCGTCGTGACTTCAATAAAACTCAACTTTTCAAATAATGTTTCCGGCAAGTTTAAAATCAACAATTCGTTGTTAGTCTACTAAGTATTAAACTCGAATTTTAGGTTCGATACAAGTCAAATGATTTGTCCAAATTATTCGTGTCACAATCTATTGTATTCTGTCCGTTTCGCATACGTTTAGTCAGTATTCAAGTATCAATCCCAAGAGTAACCGAACGTACCAACGATCCATGTTAAAAATGAATAAAAACCCGTTAGCCAAACATATCATTACTAGATACCAGTTATTTATATTTGGACAAAATGAATAATATGTACTACCGAAAGTTTAATCCTTACATTTATTTATTTTTCTCTTATGCATGGGCTAGGCTTACTAGTCCATCAAACAAGCACCCCCAACATGGGATTTGTGGCCCATGAGCTAATCAAACACACTCTTAGTTGGGCTGTTAACATACGCTGACTTACTCCTTCACTAAAAGTTGTGATACAGGTTTTGTGACTTGATGTGATTTTATTTCATTTTGTTGATGCTTTCATTGTCAAGTTGGTTGACTATTTACGAGTCAATTTGTTAAACGAGTTACGCAATGTCTTTACAGACTGAGAAATGTTCATAGAACTTGATAATATTTGTTTTTATACATGTTTGTCAAATTCAAAATCAAGGTTTTTGCGTTAACCAGGACTCGAGCATACTATTGGGTGTACCTTGACCCGACTCGTGACAAACTAACACACTTCTCAAATCTGTCTCGTTTGCTATCGAGATTAAACAACAACAAGCAACCCTTGTGGGTTTTGACCGAATCCGAGGACAACAAAGAGATTTGGACGCACCGTACTTGGGTGACGCAGCTGAGACATATACCAGTGTTCACATCGATTTTTGTTGACCAATATTAACAACCAATAACGAATAACCTAGTCATAACATAAGCAGCCTCATTTTCAAACCGAGACCAAGAGAATTCAACATAAGCGCATAAGAGCTTTTTAGACCCAAATAAGCCATAGGCTTCAATATAAGCAACTCCAATATTTTGACTCTATACACGAACTGATTTAAACCGCAAATAAAGAGATAAGTAATCGATCAATTCGGCAAGAATAACGGCAACAGGAACAACAGCAATTGCTCAAAACCACTTTATCAAATTACTAGCAACAATGGCGAGAGCCAAATAGCACACAACAAGGACGATTCTCGAGTGACTCACTCACTGAGTTGACTCGCCTGAGTTGGGTTGACTCAGTTACTAACAAACAAACACCACATTTTAATCTATTGTACCACACGAAGAAGATAATCAAAACAGATTTAGTCGAGTCATTTTATCCACGAAAACTTTTCAATCAAGATTAGTCGGTTTCATCATATAACCAAGTTCAAGATTTTGATATATAATTAAAATCAGTAACAATAAACACGAAGGGTAATTCGAATAAAACCTTACAAGAATATGGGGTGTCGATTGAGGGAGGCCAGAAGAAAACAATGGAGCCCAAGTACAACTTGATTCAATCTAAACCCAAGCGAGAACCACAGCCAAATCTTTATCACCACCCTTAAGAAAAGAAAAAAAAATTTCTTGTGATAAGGTTGAGTTTGGTGTGGTTCCCTGTGGATCGGTGGTAGTTTAAAAAAAGAAGATAAAGGGGATGCTTTGACCATGGCTTTCCTTACTCGAGCCTTGTGAAGGGTCGTTTTGATGTAAGGTTTACCATCAATCTGAAAAGGAACCTTTGGGAAGAAGAGATGCAGGAGAAAAAGACAACATGATAGCGATCTATCACCTGTAAAGCTGAAAAGGAACCTTTGACTTGGGGAGGATACCGAAATAAAAAGAAAAGGATAACACTGTAGGGCAGCTGAGGTTTTATTAAAAGGGGATAGGTTTTATTTTATTGGTAGCTCGTGTACCCCGTGCCCCGTTGAGCTAAAATGTACTCGTGGCAACCCGGTTTAGTGCTTTCGAGAAATGATGCGAAAAATAAATTTTTCGTGAACGCTCTTATGAAAAGAAAATACCATCGACTCCGAAAAATAATCATCAGACTTAATTCATAAATAATACGGTGTCGGTATGCGTGTAGTGTCGCGTTTTTCAGAAAAGCGAGATAACTTCTCGGTTTTGTAAATAAATTGTCAGTACGTGTCAGGAAGTGATAACTTCACTTTTCTTCATAAAATTAAATAGTTTGGAGGGTTTCTGTATGCTACGGTGTGCAGAATAACCTTCCGAATTAATCATGTAAGTTCGAAAATGCTCAGATGGACTGCCAAATAATAATAAATTAATTTTTATCATTAAAATAATGTTTGGAAAATTTCGAATGGTTACAAGGGAGTTGGGTGTCTTAGCATTCAGTAACTAAGTTGGACTTTAAACCCATCCCTTTAGCAGACTTACAAACCAAGTCTCTAGTCAAACCCTTCGTCAAGTGATCAGCTAAATTTTGTTGAGATCTAACAAACTCTATAGATACCACCCCATTCATAATAAGCTCACGAATCATGCTATGCCTGACACCTAAGTGTCTAGACTTCCATTGTACATCTGGCTATAAGTCTTAGCCAATGTAGCAGCACTATCACAACGGATAGAAATAGGTGCTATAGGTTTAGGCCACAATGGAATCTCAAAAAGCAAGTTTAACTATTCAGCTTCTTTACCAGCAGCTACTAAATCCACAAATTCAGATTCCATTGTTGAACTGGTGATCCAAGTTTGGTTCTTGGATGCCCAAGAAATTGCACCTCCACCAAGTAGGTTTTCTCTTTTTTTTTTTTTTTTTTTTTTTTTTTTTTTTTTTTTTTGTGAGTTGGTGAGATACATGTTCTGATTTAGAGTGATAAGGTAGCATAATGACTGGTTGTCAAGGTTTGATCCGGAGTGGTGTGTTTTTCCTTCTCATAGGGTTGGATAGAAATTTTGTTTCGAAAACTTTATTTGAGTAGGTCTTTATACAAATTTGACCAAAATAACTTTCCAGCTAATACACATTCCTTTGTTAGAGATCAATAGATACATAGGGTGACACGGTTTCAAAAGATTCAAAATTTCGTAAAACGGTTCTTAGTCATGGTGTGGATGGGATAATTTCCACAAAAGTTGGCGTTTGACCTTCCTTAACAAAAGTTTGATAAAGTTTGAGCAGAAAAATCTCACGCATCCAAATGAGTGTTTTAGAAGGATATCATTACAGATTTCATAAACATAAGTATTCAATTTACTTTAACGGTACCAAGAGATAGTAATGTAAAGGCTTTCCAGGTGGGTGGATAGTTCATCGGGTGATTGCAAAAGAGTTTATAAAACGATTTGTGAAACAGTTTCTTTTTTTTTTTTTTTTTTTTTTTTTTTTTTTTTTTAAGAGTAATGGGGAGCAATCTATTATTGGCCCAAATAATGGCAAACTGTAGTTTAGTTTGTGATAAGGCAACAAATCGGTTTATAAAATAACTTGGGAAATGATTTGTAAAACAGTTTATAAAACGAGAACCATTCGTTGTTCACAAAATAGTTGTAAGGTCGAGATTTTGATTTCATAAATTAGCAGTAAAACATTTGTAGAGTGACTGCAATATGGTTTGTAGAATAATCGAAAACAGTTAGTATGGTATCAGCGGCACGGTTTATTATCTTATGAGAGGGTAGCAAAAATAATTGATGTCCCCGAGAGGCGAGAGGGGAATTAGGTGATTGTCCCAAGGAACGTGGTTCAGGTTATTCCCTAGGGTCTTAAGGTTTCTGTCAGGCATAAAATCTCTGCCAAAAGGGGAAGTTCATCAAGTTCAGGGTACGACCCCGAAGGAGGGTGTTTATTGCTACTAGCAATCAGTTGGCTGTCTCAGGAGTGTACTTAGTACTTAACGCGAAAAATACAACATCGGTTGAGTGTAGGGTTCGAGGTGGAGGTGCCTATAATAAAATCACAACAAAACAAAGCTGTATAACAAATCTAAATCAAAAGTGAGGTCCAAAATCGTAAAATCCAGCGATTCAAATTTCAAACATAGCTCAAAACCATTTCTAAACGTAGCCAAATTCTAATTCAAATGTAGCTAGAATCGAATCCGAACACTGCAATATGCTCAACTGGCTTATTAGAATCTCGAGGGGTTACAAATAAGCAACTCGGGTTCAAACGGTGTCAATCGGGTCTAACCGGCCCAATGCAAATTACAGTCAGACGGCGACAAATAGAAATTCCGTATAAACGAAGGAGTCTAGCGGTGCCGGTTTATTACGGTTCATAAGGTGTTGTGTGTAGATGTGAATGTTTATTTTAAGCAATGATTATGTTCACACAGAAATTTTAAAACTTTCACGAGTCCAGTAGAAAATCAATGTAGACATAACTCCTAGTATAACTACTCTGAGTATTGCAAAATTTACCTCTGAGTCGGACATCGGTGATCAGTCTATGTCACACTGTCCCTGGTCGAATATAGGTGATCATTCTATATTCCACCGAGGTTCAATAAATTTTGGAATAGTCAGCTTAGTTACACCAGTAATATATCCCTTACTTTTAAAAGAATATGTCTTATCATGAGTAAGGCAGCAGGCTTGGCAGACAGGTAGGCATATGTCGGTCATAGGATTTTGTTTTTGTAAAAGTGGTTATAGTCTAGGTTTTAAAAATACCCAGTTCTCGATAACCTAGGCTCTGATGCCAATCTGTAACACCCCCAAAATCTGATTTAGCGGAAGCAAACATTTTTGGGTGCTACTAAATTGGTATCACAACACAAAGTATAAAGAATGGTTTTATCTCAACCATTTAAAATGGATTTCATATTCAAAAGTGATTTGTTTACAACATTTCAAAATGGTGCGGAAATATAAGCCCATAAAAGATTTCAAGTGGTCCCAAATTTATCAGAGTCTTCTATGACCAAGTCATGCCCTGCCGAAAGCCTCCACAACTAGATTATCGCTTTAAACCTGAAAATACATGCTAAAAAGTGTCAACACGAGGTTGGTGAGTTCATAGGTTTAGGATAAAGCAGTAAAGATACTGTGAGTTCAATAAGAGTTTTGTGACCATTGTGTCACTTACAATGTCATAAAAATACAGTTCACCTTATAGTAAAATTAGTGTTGTGGACCAATGGTAGGGTATGCAACCCAAAATAAAATAGTTTATTATGCTAGCTCTAAGTTCATGTAACCGAAGCTATCACTAGTGTGCATGCCTCTAGAAGCATGTTAAATATCAGTGGCCCGACAAGTGTGGTTCCCAGACATTTGTAGTTTCGATATGATATACGTTCGTTTGCCTATCCGGTCAACCCGAACGGGGACGTGAATCCCAATAGATCTATCTATAACATTCGCGCTTCCCAGCAGGAATTGACGGTTCATGAGTTTGGGCAATTTGGGACATAATAGTGCTTAGGCTACGATGCGTAATAGTTTGATAATAACAGTGTCGGTCCATAAAATAGTTTTGCATGTTTCTCACCCCGATTGTAAAACATGTGTAAATAGAGTGGGGCTAAATAGCAGTCAACCACATATCATTTTCAAATAACCAAAACAAATATTTTAGCTAAACTGTCCAATATTGAGTAAACAGTTCTCATAATCCAAATAAACAGTCATTGAGTTTAGTTAAAACGAGCATGTATTCTCCCCCAAAAAACAGTTTAAAAATTAGTAAAAGTAGGGGGCATGAACTCACCTTAGCTTGCAGCAACGCAAAAATATCACAGTGTTCACAACTGGCATCAAGAGCTAAACACAACGAGATCGAGGGTACCGGCACAACAGTGCCGGCTCGGCACAACCTAATATATATGTACATATCTCAGAATACGTCTCGAAAAGTAAAGACTTTTGAAAAGACAACCGTCTTAGTTTTCGTGGATTACTCGTCACAAAGTTTGTAAAAAGTTTAGTGTTTCGTGTGGGGGTAAGACATCATAGACTCAAGAATACTCACGCCAAATAGGAATATAAAATCGACACAGTCGAGAAAAATACGGACGAGAACTTGAGTCGAAAAAGGATAACAAATGAAGTCAAGGAAAAATAGTGACCATGGGGAGTGTCAACAATTAAGTCAATTAATACGTCTTCGGTGTTTTCCCACTGATCCTAAACAGTTCAGCAATAATCAATAAAGTTTTGGAAAAGTAATTTAAGTTTTAAAAGAAAACTTAAATCAGTATATTACATTTTTCGACATCAAAGTATTAGTCTAGTGAGTTTTATAAAATTTGGCACGACACGTCCATTTATATAACTTTTCACTAGTCATCGTGACTTCAATAAAACTCAATTTTCAAATAATGTTTCCGGCAAGTTTAAAATCAACAATTCATTGTTAGTCTACTAAGTATTAAACTCGGATTTTAGGTTCGATACAAGTCAAATGATTTGTCCAAATTATTCGAGTCACAATCTATTGTATTCTGTCCGTTACGCATACGTTTAGTCAGTATTCAAGTATCAATCCCAAGAGTAACCGAACGTACCAACGATCCATGTTAAAAACGAATAAAAACCCGTTAGCCAAACATAGCAATACTAGATACCAGTTATTTATATTTGGACAAAATGAATAATATGTACTACCGAAAGTTTAATCCTTATATTTATTTATTTTTCTCTTATGCTTGGGCTAGGCTTACTTGTCCAACAAGAAAGCGCCCCAAACATGGGTTTTGAGGCCCATGAGCTAATCAAACACACTCTTAGTTGGGCTGTTAACATACGCTGACTTACTCCTTCACTAAAAGTTGTGATACAGGTTTTGTGACTTGCTGTGATTTTATTTCATTTTGTTAATGCTTTCATTGTCAAGTTGGTTGACTATTTACGAGTCAATTTGTTAAACGAGTTACGCAATGTCTTTACAGACTGAGAAATGTTCATAGAACATGATAATATTTGTTTTTATACATGTTTGTCAAAACCAAAATCAAGGTTTTTGCGTTAACCAGGACTCGAGCATACTATTAGGTGTACCTTGACCCGACCCATGACAAACTAACACACCTCTCAAATCTGTCTCGTTTGCTATCGAGATTAAACAACAACAAGCAACCCTTGTGGGTTTTGACCGAATCCGAGGACAACAAAGAGATTTGGACGCACCCTACTTGGGTGACGCAGCCGAGACATATACTAGTGTTCACATCGAGTTTTGTTGACCAATATTAACAACCAATAACGAATAACCTAGTCATAACATAAGCAGCCTTATTTTCAAACCGAGACCAAGAGAATTCAACATAAGCGCATAAGAGCTTTTTAGACCCAAATAAGCCATAGGCTTCAATATAAGCAACTCCAACATTTTGACTCTATACACGAACTGATTTAAACCGCAATAAAGATATAAGTAATCGATCAATTCGGCAAGAATAACGGCAACAGGAACACCAGCAATTGCTCAAAACCACTTTATCAAATTACTAGTAACAATGGCGAGAGCCAAATAGCACACAACAAGGACGATTCGCGAGTGACTCACTCACTGAGTTGACTCGGCTGAGTCGACTCGACTCGCTTGAGTTGAGTTGACTCAGTTACTAACAAACAAACACCACGTTTTAATCCATTGTACCACACGAAGAAGATAATCAAAACAGATTTAGTCGAGTCATTTTATCCACGAAAACTTTTCAATCAAGATTAGTCGGTTTCATCATATAACCAAGTTCAAGATTTCGATATATAATTAAAATCAGAAACAATAAACACGAAGGGTAACTCGAATAAAACCTTACAAGAGTGTGGAGTGTCGATTGAGGGAGGCCAGAAGAAAACAATGGAGCCCAAGTACAACTCGATCCAATCCAAACCCAAGCGAGAACCACAGCCAAATCTTTACCGCCACCCTTAAGAAAAGAAAAAAAAACTTTTTCTTGTGATAAGGTTGAGTTTGGTGTGGTTCCTTGTGGATCGGTGGTAGTTTAAAAAAAAGAAGATAAAGGGGATGCTTTGACCATGGCTTTCCTTAGAAGAGATGCAGGAGAAAAAGACAACATGATAGCGATCTATCACATGTAAAGCTGAAAAGGAACCTTTGACTTGTGGAGGATATCGAAAAAAAAAAGAAAAGGATAACACTGTGGGGCAGCTGAGGTTTTCTTAAAAGGGGATAGGTTTTATTTTATTGGTAGCTCGTGTAACCCGTGCCCCGTTGAGCTAAAATGTACTCGTGGCAACCCGGTTTAGTGCTTTCGAGAAATGATGCGAAAAATAAATTTTTCGTGAATGCTCTTATAAAAAGAAAATACCATCGACTC
Organism: Artemisia tridentata subsp. tridentata; assembly: GCA_021014915.2. Lineage (NCBI taxonomy): Eukaryota > Viridiplantae > Streptophyta > Magnoliopsida > Asterales > Asteraceae > Artemisia > Artemisia tridentata. Next base: position 18,469,441 of record CP139501.1, on the reverse strand, counting down.
CGAAAAATAATCATCAGACTTAATTCATAAATAATACGGTGTCGGTACGCGTGTAGTGTCGCGTTTTTCACAAAAGCGAGATAACTTCTCGGTTTTGTAAATAAATTGTCAGTACGTGTCAGGAAGTGATAACTTCACTTTTCTTCATAAAATTAAATAGTTTGGAGGGTTTCTATATGCTACGGTGTGCGGAATAACCTTTCGAATTAATCATGTAAGTTCGAAAATGCTCGGATGGACTGCCAAATAATAATAAATTAATTTTTATCATTAAAATAATGTTTGGAAAATTTTGAATGGTTACAAGGGAGTTGGGTGTCTTAGCATTTAGTAACTAAGTTGGACTTTAAACCCATCCCTTTAGCAGACTTACAAACCAAGTCTCTAGCCAAACCCTTTGTCAAGTGATCAGCTAAATTTTGTTGAGATCTAACAAACTGTATAGATACCACCCCATTTTTGATAAGCTCACGAATCATGCTATGCCTGACACCTAAGTGTCTAGACTTCCCATTGTACATCTGGCTATAAGCCTTAGCCAATGTAGCAACACTATCACAACGGATAGAAATAGGTGCTATAGGTTTAGGCCACAATGGAATCTCAAAAAGCAAGTTTAACTATTCAGCTTCTTTACCAGCAGCTGCTAAATCCACAAATTCAGATTTCATTGTTGAACTGGTGATCCAAGTTTGCTTCTTGGATGCCCAAGAAATTACACCTCCACCAAGTAGGAATACCCAGCCATTGGTAGATGAATTATCTTCAGTGTTACTGATCCAACTTGCATCAGTGTATCCTTCTAATACTGAAGGATAACCAGTATATGAGAGACAATAATCTATAGTCTTTTTCAGATACTTCAGTACCATCTGAAATGCTTGCCAGTGATGAGCACTAGGATTACTAGTATACCTGCTTAGTTTACCCACTGCAAAAGCAATACCAGGTCTTGTACAAGTCATGGCATACATTAGGCAGCCAATCACCCTAGAATACTCAAGTTCAGATACAGCCTTACCAATATTAGGCATCAGCTTCTCACTTGTATCCATATGAGTACTCACTGGAGTACAATCAAAGTAATTAAATTTCCTCAACACCTTCTCAATATAATGAGATTGAGAGATAGAAATTTCATTACTTTCATGTTTAATCCTTATACCAAGGATAACATCAGCCTCCCCCATGTCCTTCTAGGAGAAACTTGATGACAAAAATTTCTTTGTCAGGTCAACCTGATTTTGGTCAGTGCCAAAGATCAGCATGTCATCAACATATAGGCAAATGATGACTCCTTTACCAGATTCATCAAATTTGCTATATACACATTTATCAGCTTGATTATGAAGATAACCATTTGACAAAACCACTTCATCAAATTTTTGATGCCATTGCTTAGGTGCCTGCTTCAGTCCATAGAGAGACTTAATCAGTTTACACACGTTGTTTTCATTTCCAGGTATGATGAAGCCCTGAGGTTGATTCATATAAACCTCCTCATCTAATTCACCATTCAAGAAAGCTGTCTTCACATACATCTGAAGAATAATCAGATTGTGAATTGATGCCAAAGCAATCAGCAATTTTATGGTACTGATACGTGCCACAGGGGCATAAGTATCAAAGTAGTCTATCCCTGACTTTTGTTGAAAGCCCTAAATGACTAGTCTAGCCTTGAACTTTTCAATAGTTCCATCTACCTTCATTTTCCTTTTGAAAATCTATTTGCAACCTAAAGGTTTGCAACTAGGTGGTAGATCAGCCAACACCCAAGTGTTGTTGCCCATGATGGAATCCATCTCATCATTTATTGCTTCTTTCCAAAAAGCAACATCTTCATCAAATATTTTGGGATCATCCTCAACAATGAAGCAATAGGAGTATTGGTCAGAGACCTCATCCCTTGTTCCTTCAATTAAATATAATTGAAACTCAGGTCCAAATGACTTTGAAGTCCTGACCCTATTGCTCCTTCTGAGCTCAGGTTCAGGTTGCTGTACCACAACCTCATCAAAAACCTCATCAGAGGCCTCTGAAACACCAATGTCATAAGTTCCATTTGGAATCCTTTGACTTGTTCTAGGGACTGATGAGAATCTATTCTCATCAAAGATTGCATCCCTTGATTCAATTATTGAGTTAATTGAAACAAACTCATTAGGTTCAATAACACAGAACCTATATGCCTTGGAATGCTCAACATATCCAACAAAGATGCATTCAATGCCTCTTTCACCCAAAGCTTTCTGCTTTGGATCATGGAGTCTTACAACATCCCTACAACCCCAAACCCTGAGAAAGTTCAGGTTGGGTTTTCTTTTAGTCCATAGTTAATAAGGGGTAATCTTGTTCCTTTTATTAGGAACCCTATTTAATAAATAGCAAGCTGTTAACCTAGCTTCACCCCAGAACCCTTAACTAAGCCCTGAATAGGACAACATGGAATTAACCATCTCCTTTAGTACCCTATTTTTCCTTTCGAAGATACCATTTTGCTGAGGAGTATAAGGAGCAGTCGTTTCATGGATTATACCAACAGACTGAAAATACAGAGTATCCATCTACTCACCTCCTCTATCAGTCCTTAATCTTTTGATCAGGGAACCTTGTTGCAATTCAACTTCAATTTTAAACACTTTAAATTTATCTAATGCTTCATCCTTAGTGTATAACAAATAAACATAACAAAACCTAGACGCATCATCAATAAATGTCACAAAGTATTTCTTATTCCCCAAAGAGGGAGTAGCATGTAAATCACATAGGTCACTATGAATCAGCTCCAAAACTTCAGTTTCACGTTTTACACTTTGAAAAGGTTTCTTAGTTATTTTGGTCATCATGCAAGTTTTACACTTTTCCGTGTCCATGTCTAATGCTGGGATTAACCCATCCTTAGACATATCTTGCATCCTTTTAAAATATACATGGCCAAGTCTAGCATGTCATAGGGTTGAATCATTTAGTTTAGAGATTGACATAAAGGCTGAATTAGCAATATCATTAACAATATTAAGCCTGAAAAATTGATTACAAAAATAGCCAAAACCAATAAACACACCATGTTTAGACAAAACAAACTTATCAGATTCAATAACTTGTTTATAACCGCAATTATTCAAAAAACTGCTAGAAACCAAGTTCTTTCTAATATTAGGAACATGTAAAACATTAAACAAAGAAAGAATCTTTCTAGAACTAAATCTTAAATTAACATATCGTCTTCCATGAACCAGGGCTGTTGACTCATTTCCCATATGAAGAATAGAACCATTATTCAGTGACTCATTGGTCTTGAACCAGCTTCTATCTTTACACAAATGGATTGTTGCACCAGAGTCAACCCACCACGCAACATCATCATCCTGCACAAAGTATGCCTCAGATATATATATGTAACATAATAAATCTGAAAAGACTTATTAAACATATTCTGACCTTTCAGAGGGTTGGTTGAACCAGTCTCTGAACCACTTGTGCCTAATCCATTGGCTTTATTGCCAATTTTAACACCCTTACAATCCTTCCTGAAGTTTCTAGTTTTCCCACACTTCCAACAAGTAGCTTTTGGCTTCTTGTTAAGATCAGCTTTAGTGTTATCCTGATGTTTACGTTTGCCCTTGTTGTCATTGTACCTGGTGGAGTTGTTATGCTCCACCATATTGACAACTGATGGACCAGTAGCATTGCTACTCTTTAGCTTGTCACTGTCTTGCACTCTGAGTGATTTCTCAATGCGCAAATGAATGCCCAACTCAACAACAGTTAATTCCTCCTTCTTATGTTTAAGCATATGCTTGAAATCTTTCCAAGAAGGAGGGAGTTTATCAATGACACAAGAGACTGAAATAGTCTCATCCATGATCATTTTGTGTTGTGTGAATCTACCAAGTATACTAAGAGGTTCATTGTACTGTTCCATGACAGGTATAGAATCGACCATTTTGTAATTGTTAAAATTACTTACAAGGAACTTCTTACTTGATGCATCCTCAGCCATATATTTGGCTTCCAGGAAATCCCATAGTTCTTTACCAGATTCCACATTTTGATAAATATCAAACAAAGGATCAGAGATACCATTGAGGATTAAACCTCTGCAAATGTAGTCTTCATTCTCCCACTTGCTCCTTTTCCTGATATCCTCCACAGTTGCATCATCCCCATCATCAGGAATAGGTGTGCTCAACACATACACCACACTCATGCTTGACAACAAGAAGTGCATCTTCTTTTGCCATCTTCTGAAATCGACACCTTCAAACTTTTCCAATTTGGAAAAGTTAGCAGCCATTTGCCTCATAACAGCAGCCATTGATTATCACAAAATAGTTTCTATTGATTGTTGGTTTCTTTTGATCAGTTCCCAGCATGGTGAAGATAATCAATGGTACAGGATATCACTTTAAATCGTGTTATCACTTTCCAATAGAAACTATTCGATCCTACGCCTGGGTTACTCACCTGTTCGCTTTCAAGTGTTTATGTTTCGTGTTTTCTTCCATGCAGATGAGTATCCTATTTATAGGATTGATTCACTCTTAGTCAATGGAATTATGAGAATTAATCGGCCAATTAATCTCCTCATAATGTTCCTCCATCATAGCCATAGTGGTTACAAGACCATGTTATTATGGTCTTAATTACGTGTTTGAAACTGCCCATAAATAGGTCAAATTAGTTACAGACTCATTCCAGCAGTACTAACTTATGCCAACAGTAGTAACTTGCTCCAGCAGTACTAACTTAAGGCAGCAGTAGTAACATTGCTCCAGCAGTACTGACTTAAGGCAACAGTAGTAACATTGCTCCAGCAATACAAACTTAGTACCAGCAGTAATAACTCTGCTCCAGTAGTACTAACTTAGTACTAGAAGTAGTAACTTAAACCACTATAAGAGTCAGGGTAATCAGGGACTTAATGGGTGTACACTCCGTCTCTCCAAACTCATTTCCAAGTATGATCAAATCCCTCAATTGAACTAAATTTCCAACAGAGACTTATGCTAATACAGTTAAACATGTAGACAAAGTGTTTGAGAATAAGCTTAGTCTGATTCCAACTGTCATGGAAGATGGTAGAGATGTGGTTGTGTTTGAAGAAGAGTTGGTTATTGAAGGAAGCTTGAAGTGGAACTTGACTTTGTGTGGGCATTTTGTTGGCTACAAAATGACCTACAATGAACTTAGGTACAACTTGTTCAGGATGTGGGGCAAGTTTGGACTTATGGACATTGTTGCACAGAGTGGACTATTCTTCTTCTTTAAATTCAGGGATGAAGGTGGAATGAATCAAATTTTGGAAAATGGAGTGTGGATGGTAAACAATAAACCTTTGGTAGTGCAGAAGTGGGATCCTGGTATTAGCATTATCAATACTGAACCTGTACTGCTTCCTCTTTGGGTCAAACTGTATAATGTACCCTTAGAAGCATGGACAGTGAAAGGGACCAGTGCTATTACTAGTAGTCTTGGGAGACCTATTATGATGGACAAAACTACTGCAAGAATGTGTCATGAAGGTACTGGTAATGCAAGAGTATTAGTGGAACTAAGTGCTGATAAAGAATTAAAGGAAATAATTGAGATTGTGTACAAAAGTAAGAATCAATTGGCTAGATTGACTAAGTTTGTGAATGTGGAGTACACTTGGAGACCACCAAGATGTAGTCAGTGCAAGGTTTTTGGGCATTGTGACAGTAGGTGTGAGATTATAAAGAGTAAGGGTGCCCTTATTTAGTTATAAGTCTCAACTGTTATGTATATATCATAGCTTGGGCCTGTTTATACTTGGGCTTCTGTGTACGAAAAAAAAAGTAAATTCTACAAAGTTTCACCGCCTAGAATCGAACTCGGGTCTCTCGTGTGAAAGAGAGCGTCTCACCCAGCGAGCCGAGACACTCTAATACATTATGTTATACAGTTTAAATATGATTAAAGGGTTTGCGACTGCTTTGTTTTAGTTATAATTTCCTCTCGGTATATTCTGATTTGTGTTTGCATGCGTATGGTTTTGTTTGTGTTTCAAATTAGTTTTGCCATCTTTGTTTCAAATAAGTATTCAAGCTTATTAATAAGCACCAGTTTACAAGAAGGAGACCAAAATAAGCTCAAATAAGTCAAGACTTATTTAAGTTTATTACTACTCAAAAACCAAACGAAGTCAAAATTGTAAATCGATTTCGTGTAGATTTCCAAAAGCTCGTTTAAGTCACAAAAAGCATTTTGACATGAATTAGCTTATTTTCAAGCATTTGGTTAACGGGTTGGGCCTTTTGGCCTGATATGTAAAAATAAGTTTTCAAGTAGCAATTAAGCATCTATAACTTGACGATAAGCTATACAAGCCACGAATAAGCACATGTCCGCGAGAGCCAAGACTTAAGTTGTTTACATGTAAGTTTTCTTATTGTCACTTTAAAGTTCCAAAAACTACTTATATATCCCACGTTGATTTAGCTTATGTGGTATTTTTAAGTACGATTTTTACCAAAGAAATACTTGTGAAAATATTTCCCCGGGTCGTTCTCCCAACGAAGGTTTGACGGCGTTTAAGTCGATTCGGTGTCGTGAAAATGTGAAATGAATAAGTGAACGTGAAAAATTATTTTGGTGTTGATTAAACTAAAATATGAAAAATTAAAATCAACAATCTACGCTATTAAAATAAATGCACACAAAAAGTAATCAAATAATGCAAATCCCGGGCTAATCCCGAGATTTATAAATCTAATAGTGAATTTAAACTAAAATGCAAAAGTAAAAACCTAAGGGACTGAAAATGAAATTTATTAAAACTGATTTTATAAAAGAAATTTAAGAAAATAAAAGTTTTATAAAAGCCGAGGGACTAAAATGGTAAAAACTGAAACTGTTATAGAACTTATAAAAGACAGGGACTAATTTAGCCAATTACCAAACTGCTTTACAACTAAAAACTAACCAGTCCCGATTTTTAACTTTAACAGAAATTACAAGGACTAATAATGACAAACTGAAACTTATTTTTGTTTTCAGCTTATTGACTTACAAACAGCTTATTACAAGTGCTTATTAATAAGCACTTGCCACAAATCTTAATGAAAATTTTACCACAGGTTTAATATACTCAAATAAGCTCTATGAAACAGAAATTAGATCAATGATAACATAAAATCACTTAAATGAACCAATAAGCAATTTACAAAAAGCACTTAGATAAGCATATGAGCTCCAGGTTAAGCCAGAAGCTCAAGAACAGTAAAAGCACTAATTCAAACTTAAAACTACTCAAGTAATCCAAATATGCTCAGATAATAAGCCAAATAACCAAAAATCAGTTGCACATATCAAACAGAAACAGTGTGTAAAACTCCTACTTTGCAGGCCTAATTAGCAGTCCAAATAAGCTCTATTATGAAAACTTAAGGGGGCAAATGCTCAACTACACTACTGAGATTATAGAAAACCAAAAAGCCCTATGTGAAACTACCAATTGATCACCTAATTGAGGCTGAGATCAGGAGCATGAACTAACACTATGCTGCAAACAGTTGACTTATGAATTGCACTATAACATTGACTAAGACCAATTTGAATCCCCTGAATCTATTATTATATGTGTAATGAGCATGATTAAGCATAAAATTCAACACCACAAACACAAATATCATCAGATGATTAAGGACACATGAGCAGATAACAAAGTATGCATGAAGAAAAGAGATTCTAAGCTAATGTTGACTAAATGCTTATAAACCTACTGAATTTTAGCTATTACTAGTCTATTCTAACCTAACATGAACTAATGGAGCAGTTAAATCAACAATACAACAACAACTACTACAATTTAAGAGCTGATCCAAACACCCCTTACAATGACAGTTTACTCTAAAATTTTGAGATTCAAGCTTAACAACACCAAACAAATGCCTCAACTAACTCAGTTTATTGAATTTAAGACTGAATGAACAGAGAAATTAAACAAATAACAGCTAGATCACTAATTTGCATGATCAAACAGTATTTAAGCTATAAGATGCAATTAATATGAAATAAACTACCAATTAACTAAATCAAAGATACTAAATTAACAACTGATCTACACAAGCAGTAACAGCAACAATCACTTTGAATTATATAAACATCTATACTAGATAACTAATGTATGCAGTAAGAGATTTGAGAGCATAAAATGGAACTTACAAATTTGGAATCCTAACTGAAATAGGATTTATTTCAACCATAGCCTATCTTTAGATAGGCTTAATCAACCCACTGCAACCATAAACCACCATCATTAAACCCATAATCATCTCCACTAATTACCTTTGACTTTCGTTGACTGAAACCAAAAGTATCTTTACCAGCAGCTATAACAAACTAATATCACTACCAGCTTGACTGAGCTTATGAAAACTACAACTGAAAGCTTTAAACAGGATTGAAACAATAAATTTGCTGAAAATTTAATGGCAAGAAATTTAAATCAATACTAAACTTTTATTAAAACTAGAATTAAGTACAAAGTTTTTTAAACTGAAATACAGATAAGCTATAGCTATTTTAATAGTAAAAACGACTAAAACTACCACTAATCTACCTACTCCTACTCCTAAGAATCTAACCCCCCAAACCGTGAGTGAGGTGGGCTATATATAGCCATCTCGAATGCTTCCAGGTCATCAATCCGTGTGCACATGTGCTTCCTTGAATCAATCTTAACCCTCAGATCATCTTTTGCATCATCAAATCGTTTTAGGCCCTTGGATCACACTGAATACGTATCATCCACCAATGGGAGGCCTCCATTCTGATGACATGTCATTCTTTTGCGTCAGGAGTCTCCTAAATACACGTGCAAGTACGGAAATGCCCTTAATCTCAGTGAATTTTGATGTGGTTAATTCTAGGGTTCATCGCTACAGTAATTCTGGGTTGGTGAATTTTTGGGGAAAAGGTTTTTTTGGGCGCGTTTGGATTGTTTATTCTTTTTTGACCGAAGTTTTAGTTAAAAGTTTTGACCGGGTGTTTTAGTGGGTCGGGTTTTGGGTTTAAGTGAATGGGCTGGGTAAGTTAGTTTAAGTGTGGGCTGGGTAAGTGTGAGTTGTGGGTTGGATTATAGTGAATCCGGGTAAGGGTTTTAGATTTAATAGGTTATGTGTAAAATGAAAATGACTAAGGACCATTTGTGTATTTCATGAAACTCAAAGGACCATTTCTGCCATTTGAAGAAAATAATCCAGGGACTGATTTTGCTGTTTGATGAAAACTCTGAGGGTTGATTTTTACTTTTGAGCATAAATAGCATTCCCGGCTCGGCTCTTGAATTCTCTTCCAAATCCCGTGCTCGTTTTCCCAGTTTTCTTGTGTCTTTTGTCGGTTTTTCGCGATATCCGTGCCTGCACAAATATAAACACAAAAACACAATATATTTGGCATTTTGGTCGGGTTTTTGGTCGTTTTGGGTCTGGTTTTGGTCAAGAAAAGGTATGTGTTTAAGCACATACCAAATTCCCCCAGACTAAGCTATTGCAATGTCCTCATGCAATGTTCTAAAAACACGTTTTTGAAACCAAAAATTTCTAATCTCTATTTACTAACTTTGAGAAGTAGCAAAATTTTCAAAAGAGATCAAGAAATCTTAAGTTCTAAAAACTCCCCATTTTTCCTTTTATTCTATATATATATATATATATATATATATATATATATATATATATATATATATATATATATATATATATATATTCTATTTTTTTTTAATTTTCTTTATTATTTAGGTGACGGCTTTGTTGACAATCATTATCTAACGATAATTTTTAGGGTCTTCGAGTAGGAAACACGACACAAGAGGAAGTGACCATAAGGATAAAATTCGTCGTCCCTGATTTTTCACGAGTCCCCAAGCCAAGCTTAAAAACGAAATCATTGCTATTTATAAGTTAGATTGCCGACACTACCCAGAAAGCTAATTGTGGACTCTTTGTTCCCAAACTCCTATTTTCCTCTATTTATTTTATTTTTGGTGAGAAATGAATTTCTTCAAGTTCTCGTTTTGATAAGTTTTAATCAGATAAAGATACCTAGTTTAGACGCTAAATAGTTTTCAAACCTTCCCTCGAAAACCGTTGCATACAAAAATGAGGTCCACATCAAGGTCTCTGATTTAACACGATTTTGAGGATATCCCTTTTATTTGCGACCGAAACAACTCATCTACGAGTCCAGAGACGGAAGCCTTTATTAGGACACCCCCGGAGTCGAAATTTGGCATTTTTAACATTATTAAGCACATATTATTTTTGATCCTTGGCCCTTTATAACAATCACAACATCGGCTGCGAACCGGCAAGATGTGATAGTCTATTATGACCTTGGAATTTTTCCTCTGCCTTTATTAGAAGTCTACAACATCGGCTGCGAACCGGCAAGATGCAGAAAACTTTTTATGGCTTTGGATTATTATTAATATTCATTATTCATTATATATTTTGCCAAATCCCGAGTCCTACGGCTTTTATAACAATCCCAACATCGGTTGCGAGCCGGCAAGATGGAATAGTCTATTACACCGTAACACTGGCAGTACCTTGATGTGTACCCAACTTTCATAAGCAAGGATCCTCTAAGGCAGAAATAAAAACTAATTATCGCCAAAACTAAAATAGCTTTAATTATTCCTAGATTACTATTTTTGAGTGAAACATGCTTATGGGAACAAAAAGCCACAAGTAACTTCGATGAGCTCTAAAGAGATCCAACTACTCCACGTTTAGCAATCTAACTTATAAACAACTCTATCATTTCTCGTTCTTCGCAAATTTAAAATCTTAAATAATAAGATCCGCGAATGCTTAGCCTTATAATCAAGCCATGCATATATAAAGTCAAATACGGGAACTTGCAAACTCTTAAAAAGAATTAGCGTTTTCTAGCTCCTTATGTAAAAGACTAGCACGAGCTTATAGATTATAAACGATTAAGGAGACAAGCTAGGGCTCAACACGCCCGATCAAGTCAGAATTTTATTCCTACTCTCACCAGCGGAAAGTCAACAAAAATGTCAAAATTTATTATACTTTTGCAAAAATTTTTAAAATTTTCTCATTTTTTTGGATTTTTTTTTCAATTTTTGGAGGAAAAACGGGGTTACATGAGAAAATGGCAAAAATGCAAGGCAAAAATCAAATCACAAGATTACCCCCCAGACTAAAACGAGACATTGTCCTCAATGTCTTAAAGGTACGGGTATCCCTACAAAAATCTAAGGCCGTTTATTAATTATGCCAAAAGATAGATGTAAAACGATAAGATTTAGGATATCGGATGAGCAACGGATGATGAATACTCGAGTGGAGAGAAGTAAACCACGAGCACGAGAGTCTTCATCATCGGGCAATCCTGGACACAGCACAGAAAAATACGAAACACAAGATATGGAAGAGGAAGCCCTCCTCACTCACTTTATTAGAAAATAGATAAGAAGATAGAAGGATAAGCATGGGGTGCCTCCCACGAAGCGCTTTTTTTTGGTAACCGAGTCACATGAGCTTGACTCGACCCCAAATTTATTTGTCCATGGGGGAGCAAAAGGAACGGACACCCTGTAACGGACACCCGGCATGAAGAACGGAGATGCCGGGGTCAAAGACGGTATCCTCACTCCTAGCAGAGTGGAAAAATGGAGAAATGATGGGATAAGTGAAGAATGGGTGAAACACACGGATGACGAAAGCAAAGTCATATTCTGAATCACGGGTGGGTTGGGTGGGAAAAATATCAAGTACCGGAACATCATGTTCAGAAATCTCGTCCACCCCTCTAAAAATATCCTCCTTTGTATCGGATTCAAAATCTACATCCGGTGGTTTCGCAGGTGGACGAGAAGATGGTAAATCAAAGAGAAATGAGTCAGCTTCGGAAAGTAAATCATCGTCATGAATTTCTTCAATAAGAACATTTCTTCGAAGGTCATTCTTGTCATTCTCAATACCCGGTGGTATCGAGTCATCCGAAGCAAGAAATCGATCTACATCCTCTAAAAGAGGATCACGTGACGGATTATCAGAAATATTGCTCAAATTAAGTTCGGAATTGATCTCAAAGTCGAAATACTCATAATCCGGAAGAGAAATATCAGCATGAATAGTGGGACTGCCACTACTCTTCTCTTCAAATCGAAAAATTTCAAGCTCGGGTAAGAAATCACTATCCATATCGGGGATAGGAGAAGAAGAAGTCGGAGGATCATGTAATGCCTCGATCTTAGAAATGAGAAGATTAACAAGGAATAATTTTTCACGAAGAGCTTCATCTTGGATTTCATTATCATTATCTTCTTCATCCTCTTCTTCTAAGCTGACGAGCTCAGAAGGTAACTCCTCCACATAGTCGATGTCTCCACAAGATAAAGAATCATCATTGTCGGAATCGGAGAACATCTCATCTTCATTCTTTTCAACGTAAATATCATCAAACGGCTTATCATTCGTATCAACGAGATTATCAAGACGATCATTTTCAGCAAATTCACAATCACCGTTAGAATTTTCCCCGGACTCACTTTGGATTGGGACGAGGTTCTCAACACTAGACTTTTGGAATTCGTCCGATTCCGTTGCCGGAATAGTGTTTAGATGCTCGTCCCCCATTTTTAGAGAGTCCTCGGGTTCTTGGATAGAAAAGACGGGTGCAATTGCAGGGAAAACGTTTAACGAAACAAGTATCTCCTCGTCAGCACAGTTCTGTAAGGCCTTCCGAAAATTAGCCTCTTTTTCCTCGGCAAGTAATTCTTCTATAGACTTCTCATGAGGATCGGGAGTAGAAGTATAGTGTTTAACCACCAATTTCTTAACTTCTTGGAAGTCTTCCCAAATTCTTTCAATTTCGCGCATTCTATCTTGATTTGGACAATTGCCGGGATTTTGTGGGGGTTGGTTAAAACCATGAGAATCGTAACACAAATTTGGCTCAAAATAAGAATTATCAAACGATCCCCCACAATTTTCAAAATTTGACGAACTTTGAAATGAATCACCATTATAATACGGTACTTGCTCATACGAGTTTTGAAAAGGAAGATTGAAATCGTTTTGAGGATAATTATCAAAACTCGTATCACAAGCATAAGACGTTTCAGCACTCGGGACGTAGCATATACAATTCGTGTATCCACATTGATTACAAAAACATTGTCCGCACGGTGATCCTTCATCGGATAGGTTTCCACAACTAAAACAAGTGAACGAAGGCGGTGGTGGTGGTGGTGTCGGATAATAATCGGGAACGTTTGAAAAATTGTTAAACGAATTGTGAACATATTCGGGAGAATTACAATTCAAACAAACGCCATCATGAATATCACTACCACATTGTTCACACGTACACCAAACACATGAACCTTCGAAGAACGGTTCTCCACAATTATCACAAATTGGATCCATAAGAATTAAACATAAGAGGAAGAAAGATATAGAATTATCGGTTTAGAGGGTTAAAGAAGAAGAATTATATGTATAAGAGGATAAGAAGATTATTTTTGATTTTTTATGACGTGAAAACGATTTAAGATAAAAGTAAAGTAAAATAAAAGTGAAAACAAATTTTGAAAAAGAAAATATTTTTGGGTTTTTATATAAAAGAAAACTTTAAAATCAAAATATTTTTGTATTTTTCTTTTGTTTTGTTATTATTGTGATCGATTCGTCACCCGAAAACGTTTCCTTCAAATCTACGCACAACGAGGGTGTCGGTTGTAGAATTAAAGTAATCCGAAACCGAGTAATTTCACAATCTCTTTTTGCGTTTGAACTTATTTGGTTTACAACCGCCCTCCTTCAACGGAAGACCGAGGATTTTTTTTTTTTTTTTTTTTTTTTTTTTTTTTTTTTTTTTTTTTTGGTATTTTGCAAACACTTTAGGAAAAGTGTTTAATATTTATGAAAACACTTTATGAAAAGTGTTTTTTTTTTTTTTTTTTTTTTTTTTTTTTTTTTTTTAATTATTTTATTTTTGATTTTTTATTTTCAAAAACGAGAAACTTCCGAAGAAGGATCTTCAAAACACAAAATACGATACGAATCAACGACAACGTTTCAAGCCTTCCCCGGCAGCGGCGCCATTATTTGATTTGGTATTTTTAAGTACGATTTTTACCAAAGAAATATTCGCGAAAATATTTCCCCGGGTCGTTCTCCCAACGAAGGTTTGACGGCGTTTAAGTCGATTCGGTGTCGTGAAATTGTGAAGTGAATAAGTGAACGTGAAAGATTATTTTGGTATTGATTACACTAAAATATGGAAAATTAAAATCAACAATCTACGCTATTAAAATAAATGCACACAAAAAGTAATCAAATAATGCAAATCCCGGGCTAATCCCGAGATTTATAAAACTAATAGTGAATTTAAACTAAAATGCAAAAGTAAAAACCTAAGGGACTGAAAATGAAATTTATTAAAACTGATTTTATAAAAGAAATTTAAGAAAATAAAAGTTTTATAAAAGCCGAGGGACTAAAATGGTAAAAACTGAAACTGTTATAGAACTTATAAAAGACAGGGACTAATTTAGCCAATTACCAAACTGCTTTACAACTAAAAACTAACCAGTCCCGATTTTTAACTTTAACAGAAATTACAAGGACTAATAATGACAAACTGAAACTTATTTTTGTTTTCAGCTTATTGACTTACAAACAGCTTATTACAAGTGCTTATTAATAAGCACTTGCCACAAATCTTAATGAAACTTTTACCACAGGTTTAATATACTCAAATAAGCTCTATGAAACAGAAATTAGATCAATGATAACATAAAATCACTTAAATGAACCAATAAGCAATTTACAAAAAGCACTTAGATAAGCATATGAGCTCCAGGTTAAGCCAGAAGCTCAGGAACAGTAAAAGCACTAACTCAAACTTAAAACTACTCAAGTAATCCAAATATGCTCAGAGAATAAGCCAAATAACCAAAAATCAGTTGCACATATCAAACAGAAACAATGTGTAAAACTCCTACTTTGCAGGCCTAATTAGCAGTCCAAATAAGCTCTATTATGAAAACTTAAGGGGGCAAATGCTCAACTACACTACTGAGATTATAGAAAACCAAAAAGCCCTATGTGAAACTACCAATTGATCACCTAATTGAGGCTGAGATCAGGAGCATGAACTAACACTATGCTGCAAACAGTTGACTTATGAATTGCACTATAACATTGACTAAGACCAATTTGAATCCCCTGAATCTATTATTATATGTGTAATGAGCATGATTAAGCATAAAATTCAACACCACAAACACAAATATCATCAGATGATTAAGGACACATGAGCAGATAACAAAGTATGCATGAAGAAAAGAGATTCTAAGCTAATGTTGACTAAATGCTTATAAACCTACTGAATTTTAGCTATTACTAGTCTATTCTAACCTAACATGAACTAATGGAGCAGTTAAATCAACAATACAACAACAACTACTACAATTTAAGAGCTGATCCAAACACCCCTTACAATGACAGTTTACTCTAACATTTTGAGATTCAAGCTTAACAACACCAAACAAATGCCTCAACTAACTCAGTTTATTGAATTTAAGACTGAATGAACAGAGAAATTAAACAAATAACAGCTAGATCACTAATTTGCAAGATCAAACAATATTTAAGCTATAAGATGCAATTAATATGAAATAAACTACCAATTAACTAAATCAAAGATACTAAATTAACAACTGATCTACACAAGCAGTAACAGCAACAATCACTTTGAATTATATAAACATCTATACTAGATAACTAATGTATGCAGTAAGAGATTTGAGAGCATAAAATGGAACTTACAAATTTGGAATCCTAACTGAAATAGGATTTATTTCAACCATAGCCTATCTTTAGATAGGCTTAATCAACCCACTGCAACCATAAACCACCATCATTAAACCCATAATCATCTCCACTAATTACCTTTGACTTTTGTTGACTGAAACCAAAAGTATCTTTACCAGCAGCTATAACAAACTAATATCACTACCAGCTTGACTGAGCTTATGAAAACTACAACTGAAAGCTTTAAACAGGATTGAAACAATAAATTTGCTGAAAATTTAATGGCAAGAAATTTAAATCAACACTAAACTTTTATTAAAACTAGAATTAAGTACAAAGTTTTTTGAACTGAAATACAGATAAGCTATAGCTATTTTAATAGTAAAAACGACTAAAACTACCACAAATCTACCTACTCCTACTCCTAAGAATCTAACCCCCCAAACCGTGAGTGAGGTGGGCTATATATAGCCATCTCGAATGCTTCCAGGTCATCAATCCGTGTGCACATGTGCTTCCTTGAATCAATCTTAACCCTCAGATCATCTTTCGCATCATCAAATCGTTTTAGGCCCTTGGATCACACTGAACACGTATCATCCACCAATGGGAGGCCTCCATTCTGATGACATGTCATTCTTTTGCGTCAGGAGTCTCCTAGATACACGTGCAAGTACGGAAATGCCCTCAATCTCAGTGAATTTTGATGTGGTTAATTCTAGGGTTCATCGCTACAGTAATTCTGGGTTGGTGAATTTTTGGGGAAAAGGTTTTTTTTGGGCGCGTTTGGATTGTTTATTCTTTTTTGACCGAAGTTTTAGTTAAAAGTTTTGACCGGGTGTTTTAGTGGGTCGGGTTTTGGGTTTAAGTGAATGGGCTGGGTAAGTTAGTTTAAGTGTGGGCTGGGTAAGTGTGAGTTGTGGGTTGGATTATACTGAATCCGGGTAAGGGTTTTAGATTTAATAGGTTATGTGTAAAATGAAAATGACTAAGGACCATTTGTGTATTTCATGAAACTCAAAGGACCATTTCTGCCATTTGAAGAAAATAATCCAGGGACTGATTTTGCTGTTTGATGAAAACTCTGAGGGTTGATTTTTACTTTTGAGCATAAATAGCATTCCCAGCTCGGCTCTTGAATTCTCTTCCAAATCACGTGCTCGTTTTCCCGGTTTTCTTGTGTCCTTTGTCGGTTTTTTGCGATATCCGTGCCTGCACAAATATAAACACAAAAACACAATATATTTGGCATTTTGGTCGGGTTTTTGGTCGTTTTGGGTCCGGTTTTGGTCAAGAAAAGGTATGTGTTTAAGCACATATCCCACGTACATTTAGCTTATGTGGTTCGAATATAGTAAATATAAGCACAAGTCATTTTCTTTGAGCTTATTAGTGTTAAGCTTGCTTAAAGATACCACACAAGTTGTCTTAAAACACAACATGGTTAATTATTTAATGAAGATCAAATGTATAAATGTGTATATACTCGACTGTGTAATATATAAGAAACACATTCCTATTTGGTTTTTTTCAAACTAAGCTTGTGATGTTTCGTATATTATAAGAGTGTTATGTATGATTTAACGATAAATCAAACTATTTAGTTATTGAAATCGGGTTAAAATGTAACCTTGCTGTGAGAATAGAAGTGATTCGAATGGGATTCGAATAGAGGAATTATGAGAACCCAATTTATTGTTGGAATATGTGAATCATACAAGTCTATAGACACATAAACATCACAAGTGTGCGCAGCGGATAGATCTACATAACATATAACTAATTAACAAAAAATTAAATAGACACGTACCTTATTTGATTCCTAGCAAGAACAAGAAATCGGATCTACAAGAACAAGATAAACCCTAATTGGGTTTAAGGATGGATCGACTACTCCTTAGTCGAATAGGGCAAATAGCAACAAGCTAAAGCAAGCTTGTACTCTGTTCTTGTACACACGTATTACTAGCGTCTCAATGAGAAAAGCTAGGTTCATATATCACAAATAAAACATCATAACATCTAGGGTTTGATGTTCTATATAATACATGATCGAATTCTACTAACAAGGAGATAAAGGAGTGAATAAATTCACATGCATATACATATACATGCAAAAGTACACGTATAAATAGTCTATGCATTTGCATGGAACATAACTCCTTTATACTGTTACATGTAGCTATGTCAGAGGGTAGATAAAGAGAAGTGAACCGATTTGATTAATCAATCGGTTAGGGATATGTGTTGATCGATCTTTTTAAAACAAGAGCAAAGGTTGTTTTTATAGCAATAAAACTTGTCCTCCAAGTTTTATTCTCCACCTCCTCATGTTTCATAAAACGACACTTAACTCCCTCCATTTATCTTTGTTCGATCATATAAATATTTGTGAAATTTAATAATTAAACATAACTTAATATATTAATTATTAAAACATTGAGACTCATACGTAATGTGTGCAATCCCAAAGTCTCGGGTTCAAAACCGGACATACAAATATTAATTTATATCCACAAACTCTAACAGCTCCCACTTGGATATTCATTAATATCGTAATGACATGGGCTAGTCTAGCTTAACAGATCCCAATGCCCCCAGATCGAACCGAGTATGGTTTTCCTGGAAAAACCACGTGATGAATTTAATCATCATACTTATCCTTTTGTTACTAATACCGCGTTAATATGGATATGGATCAAGGTCATTCCATAATTAACTATTCTGTTTCTCGTTATTTATAATTGATCAAGATTACCAAAACATCTGAACGTATTCCAGATAGACTTTGTGTGTGGCCACACAAACATCTTGTCAACCCTTCGAGGGGCCCAGCTTTATTATACTTCAAAACAAATTTGAAGGAACAAATCATTTATTGACTACGAGCGTGACCCTTGAACTTTGCATCACCTCCGAAAATAGCCCTTATAACTACCTGTTACGGATAGCTTTAGACTACCTTACAGAAAATGAGCTACATCCTCGGCAGTCACCTGGTATCTCAAGTCTGAGGATAAATATTCATGATTTACTTAATGACGACGATCCATAAAGTATAATCATGTTGTTGGGATAAGTCCTATATTCAATTTATCCAATGTCACAACCGTGATTTTTAGCAGGTTAATTTGACCTATAGTCTCAACTCATTTAATTTTGCTTGGTGTGTATTACTTGTTTAATTGTGATATGTGTATTATCTGTGGTATATGAGTGGTATAAATGCGTGTGTTGACCACTAAATCCCTTGGTGTGAGATTTTGTCATGTTGAGTAGTGTTGGATTTTGGGATGAGTTCATTTTGATCGCCTATGTGGTGTAGAAATGACTTGTGTATTTTGTTGGAGTTTTGTGGTTTTGTGTAACGATTCTTCGTTCAAGTGTTTTGAGCGTAAGTAAGTTACGTGGAGTTGGTTATTATGGTTTATATTAATAATAAGTATGAAAAATCTATTTTTGGAAACTTTGAGTGAAAATGATATTTTTCCGGTTGTTGTAAATTTAAGTTTATCGCGTAAGACATTAGGTTTTGATACGGGGTTTTTATAAAATATCAAAAACACAAGGTTTTAAGTGTAATAAATAAATTTAATAAAAAAAATAAAAATATATATATATATATAATAATATTCGGCCGAGTATAGGGAAAAAGAAAAAAAAAGGAAACTTAATTTGACTAGGATTGTATCTTGGAAGAAAAGTTATCTATTTAGGGTTTCCCTAGGTCTATAAATACAACCCAAAAACCCTCGTTCCCTCCCCCTAGGAAATTCGGTCGAACCAAAAGAAGAAGAAGAAGAAGATTTTTTTTTAGGGTTTGATAATCCAACTTAAGGTATGTTTAGTAAACCCTAAATTGTGTAATTAATTTTTATTATGCATGTAACAAATTATGGTGGATCTAGGGTTTATATTAAGATCTGTAAATTTATGATATTAAACATGTAGGAATCAATAATTAATAATCTTGTGATGATTGGTGAAGTAGTTAGGGTTTAAAAGTTGTTAACTAAAGAGACATGAATCTGGCAGATTTAAAGGTCTGTAAAGATACGATTGTAATTAATAGATGAAGATTGTAATGAATCAGAAACCCTCAGGATTGTTACAACAGCCGCCGATTCCTGAATGGAAATGGGAGAGAATAACAATGGATTTTATTACGAAGTTTCCTAGGACGAGTAGTGGACATGACATGATATGGGTCATAGTGGACAGGCTGACGAAGTCTGCACATTTTCTGGCCATTCGTGAAGATTATAAGATGGAAAAGCTGGCGAAGATTTATATTAATGAGATTGTGGCGAGACATGGTGTGCCTGTGTCAATTATTTCAGATCGCGACAGCAGGTTTACCTCGCGGTTTTTGCAATCATTGCAAAAGGCGTTGAATACACAATTGGACATGAGCACTGCTTATCATCCACAGACTGATGGGCAAAGTGAGCGAACGATTAAGACTTTGGAGGACTTACTTAGAGCGTGTGTTATTGATTTTGGAGGAAGCTGGGATACTCATTTGCCTTTGGCTGAGTTTTCCTATAACAGCAGCTATCATTCCAGTATTAGATGTGCACAATTTGAGATGTTGTATGGAAGGAAGTGTAGATCGCCTATTTTATGGGAAGAAGTTGGGACGAGCCAACTAATTGGTCCTGAAATAGTGCAAGAGACTACAGATAAGGTGTTTCAGATTAAGGAAAGACTTAAGGCAGCAAGAGATCGCCAAAAGGGCTATGCGGATAATCGTCGTAAGCCCTTGGAGTTTAGTGTTGGTGACCTTGTAATGCTGAAGGTGTCTCCTTGGAAAGGTGTTGTACGTTTCGGTAAGAAAGGCAAGTTAGCACCTAGGTATGTGGGACCGTTTCAAATTACGGAAAGAATTAGGCCGGTGGCATATCGGTTAAGATTGCCTGAGGAATTAAGTAGTGTGCATGATACGTTTCACGTATCTAATTTGAAGAAGTGTTTGGCGGATGCTAGTTTGCATGTTCCATTAGAGGAGATTAAGATTAATAAGACTCTTCACTTTGTTGAGGAACCTGTTGAGCTTATGGATCGAGAAGTCAAGAGTATGAAACGTGGTAAGATAGCGTTGGTAAAGGTACGTTGGAATTCAAAGCGTGGTCCTGAGTTTACTTGGGAACGTGAAGATCAGATGAGGTCCAAGTATCCTAAATTATTTGCTGAGAGGAGTGATGAGGCGAGCTAATAAATCTCGGGACGCGATTTTCCTAACTGGGGGATAATGTCACAACCGTGATTTTTAGCAGGTTAGTTTGACCTATAGTCTCAACTCATTTAATTTTGCTTGGTGTGTATTACTTGTTTAATTGTGATATGTGTATTATCTGTGGTATATGAGTGGTATAAATGCGTGTGTTGACCACTAAATCCCTTGGTGTGAGATTTTTTCATGTTGAGTAGTGTTGGATTTTGGGATGAGTTTATTTTGATCGCCTATGTGGTGTAGAAATGACTTGTGTATTTTGTTGGAGTTTTGTGGTTTTGTGTAACGATTCTTCGTTCAATTGTTTTGAGCGTAAGTAAGTTACGTGGAGTTGGTTATTATGGTTTATATTAATAATAAGTATGAAAAATCTATTTTTGGAAACTTTGAGTGAAAATGATATTTTTCCGGTTGTCGTAAAATTTAAGTTTATCGCGTAAGACATTAGGTTTTGATACGGGGTTTTTATAAAATATCAAAAATACAAGGTTTTAAGTGTAATAAATAAATTTAATAATATATATATATATATATATATATAAATATATATATATATATATATATATATATATATATTATATATATATTCGGCCGAGTATAGGGAAAAAGAAAAAAAAAGGAAACTTAATTTGACTAGGATTGTATCTTGGAAGAAAAGTTATCTATTTAGGGTTTCCCTAGGTCTATAAATACAACCCAAAAACCCTCGTTCCCTCCCCCTAGGAAATTCGGTCGAACCAAAAGAAGAAGAAGAAGATTTTTTTTTAGGGTTTGATAATCCAACTTAAGGCATGTTTAGTAAACCCTAAATTGTGTAATTAATTTTTATTATGCATGTAACAAATTATGGTAGATCTAGGGTTTATATTAAGATCTGTAAATTTATGATATTAAACATGTAGGAATCAATAATTAATAATCTTGTGATGATTGGTGAAGTAGTTAGGGTTTAAAAGTTGTTAACTAAAGAGTCATGAATCTGGCAGATTTAAAGGTCTGTAAAGATACGATTGTAATTAATAGATGAAGATGAGTTAGATCACGAATTTTATGTCTAAATTATAGTTCAGTGAAAGAGCTTTCCAAAAAGTCCGACCACAAGTGTTTTCGAGGTCGGGAAGTCAGTCAAACGAATTTTATGAGTTAAGGTGTCAAAACTGTTAAACCGGGACAGAATTAGGGTAAAAGTATTGAGGTCAAAGGTGGCTTTGAAAGTGGAATTTGGATAAGGCCTTCTGTATTATTGAGGTCAAAACTTTTTGATGTCCGATCAGATCCGAATCTGGATAGTTATCATGTTTGATTTTTCATTGGGTACTTGTGTGTGTTTTTAGTGCATGATCTTCTAGGACAAGTTTGTATGCTTATGAAAGATCATGGTGAATTTTTGGTGTGAGTTGCGAAGCTTTATTCGCTGTGATTTTATGTGGGTGAAAGTACTTTAGAAATCTGCGTTTCTGAAAGTGTTAATTAAGGGATTTAGTGAGTGTCAAGTATTGGGTGGTGATTAGTATGGTGTCTAGGTAATCCATAGTGGGTTATATGAACCTTAGACATCCATCATATGTGTGTTACATGGACTATGGCTTTTAGCTTGGTCGCGTGTAACGTGATTGTTATTTTTGTGTGATATAGATTTGTGTGTTGATAACTTGGAAGCTGCGGATTTGAGGTGAGTTCATAGTCCCATATTTTTACTTTGTTTTAAACTTGGGATGGAGATGATGCTTGTTAAAATTGTTTTTGAGTTACTGTGATTATGTGTTGTTAAAATGCATGGACTTGTAATGGTTATTATATGTATACTGCATGTTATTGTGGTGTTTCTGTGTGGTGATTATTTGAGTGGGAAAGTCCTAGTGGCTCTACTCATTATTATTCTGTGTGGTCCGGCCGGAGGGTATTAATTTACCCATTATATTGGATCGGTGGGCGCGTTCCGTCCAAATTGTGGTGGTATTTGGATCGGTGGGCGCGTTCCGTCCCAATTGTGGTGGTATTTGGATCGGTGGGCACGTTCCGTCCCAATTTATATTTGGATCGGTGGGCACGTTCCGTCCCGTAAGCTATGATTGCATGTTAGTGTATAATAACTATATATATCTTTTACTGTCCTGCAATGCTATACTATGTTTTATAATCACAGTAAATCGATAATCGAGGTGTTTTGTGTGTCTTAAACCTATGAATCTCACCAACATTATGTTGACGTTTTAAGCATCATTTTCAGGTGAGCATTCTAAGGCTAATATATAAGGGCGCGATTAGAAGAGACCTATATTGCATTGGGGATGGCTTATCATTGAGTTTAGTTTGATTAAAAATGGATTTTGTTTGAGATACTTGATTTTCTTTCATTCTAACTCTTTGTTTTAATGGAGATTCCTTGGAGATTTTATTTGGATTATTTATAATGGGGTATCGTTACGACACTTTGTGTTTGTACTTTGCTCTATTTGTTTGCATGTAGTATTTTCTCTATTTAGACACCAAGTGTTGTGATGATATCCATGATGTTGCACTCGCGTTTCCGCCATTGGCGAGGTGTGACATCCAATATTGAATATCATGTGATATTGGTGTCTCAACCTTACAGTACATTCTACCAATCCTCACATTTGTCTTTATTTAATGATATTCCCATATCATTAATCGACAACGGACAATTTAGAATGACATTAGTTATTCATGGATTTAAACATGAAAATATAGGACACAAATATTAATAATGAGAATAAACGTTATCCACACTTTATTTCATTAAAATAATAATTGTTTACACGTCCCTTATGCAAATACTAACTAGATCAATGCATGATAATTCTCATTAGTGAATTATGCCACAAGTCATGTTCCACATACTTGTTGACAAGGCATAAATCAACTAATGTTGATCTATCAGAATTTTGAGAATACTTATTTTAAGAATGAAATTCTTGTATGTGTGCATTTATCTATCTAGACATTGACACATACTTCATAGATTGCGTGACATCCTCATGCACGAATTTATGACAATTAAACTACCAAACCTTGTAGTTAAAGTATTCTAATTCTTTATGTATAATGCAACCATGCTCGTATTGAGCATAACTAGTATACATGGTCTCCTAATAAGGATGAGCTCCCACCATGACTAGTATTGAGTGTCATCTCAATCTTACTAGCATCATTGTATCCAACAACAATATGCTCTTTTAAAAGTTCTGTAAACTTTTAACATTCATCGTGTAATGTTTTGATATCTCCAAATCCTTCAAGATTTGTCCACTATATCAATTAAGCAACAATATGCCATATGGTTCATATTTAGAATTTTGGAGCAGATCCAGGCTGAGGATCTAAATTCTAAACCATATCCATAACACTTAACTATCTAATAATCTATAATTAGATACTAATGTTGTCAATCATCTTGCATCCAAGCATGATACAACAAGCAACATGATGTACATTAAAAATCCTTGTGTCAAACTTAGATTTTGTTCATGTCATATCTTTTCACAGATATGTTTCTATCTAGATCTTCTAATAGAATATCATGTTCTTTTAGAATCAGTTATTTTACCGCTTATGCTTATAATCAAATAAACATATATTTCAAGGTTAAATTTTCTATATGAAGTTTCATTCCAAACTAAAACTTAACATATAAATGTTAATGGAATGTTACTTCCTATATGTTATACAACATATATGAAATAAGAAAATAAATACATCACTCCCACTAGCTTTCAGGAATATTAAGAAATATCTTAATTTTAATTATAAATCAAACTAGATTTAATAACTAAAATAAGTATATCTTCTAGATGCATGCATTAATCCATTCACAAATGATTTGCATTTTGTATACTACTAAAGATTATTTCGAATTCAAACACTCCTTTCAATTACTTTTCGTCCTCGCTCAAGTAATTATCCAAGAAAGAGTTTTGATATTCCATTATTAATTTCATATAAATGAAACTAATAATGACAATCATAATCTTTATATATTTAATGTGCTTAGAAAGAATTTCAATCACATTTAATTGCTTAATTGTGATTGATAATCTTTTCACATATTAAATATGTATACAAATTTGTCCATTATGATTTCTACACAAGAATTTAAATCTTTAGGATTTTCATTTCCATTCTATAGTGTTACTATAGAGTTTAAGATCAACTACGTTTCCAAACTAGTTATCTTTTTGGACAGCATCTAATTATTCATAGTATGAGTAATTTGCCAAATAAACATTTGCAATTTATTAACAGGCATACCACGATCCTGTAACTCATAACCCTCAACATATTCTACAAATATTTGAGATATCCTTGCGGATCTATGAATTAAGAATTCCATCATCTTGAGATTTAACACTAACATGTTAAATCCTCATTATGATTTTGCTAGCGTATTTAGAAGATTATGTATCTTGTAATTTTTTATCTTTTGAAGATAAAACTCCCACTCGCCTTTTGCAATTTATAGATTACCTATAAATGCTTAGCAAATAGAGCAACACAAACTTGTTCTCTTTTGGGACTTTACAGATACAAATTGACAGTTCCTAACCTTAATATGTTAATAACCTACCCAACAAGTAGTTTAACAAATTCTGAACTTCAATTTTAAGACTTAATGTGATTGATCACATTCCATATTAAATGGTGTCTTATTAATCTTCTAGGTTGAAGTCAAATTGAGTATATCTAATCCATACTCAATTTTCTTACCTTGATATCTTTTAGGAAGATTAGAAGATATAATTATCTTTAATCAAACAATTTTTCAAGAGTTTGATTTTCCTAACTGAACATACCATAAACTTATGTATTTCATTATGATTAATATTGTAAGTTAATCTTACAATATGTAAGATAAATATATTTTTTTTTGGCTTACCTATTTACCAACTAATTCAATTTAATGGTACAATAGATTTCCAAGCTAATTGCATAATTTATAACATAAGTGCCTTATTGTCCAAGCCACTTAATATCTATGTCTTACCAAAAAGACATAAACTGTTATAATCCCAATCTACGTTATAAATCATTGATCAGCTCAATGACTTCTTGTATATGTCTTTAAAAAAATACATAACAAGATAACGTCTTACTTTGTTATAAGTCTTATAATAAAAGACTTCATATTTATATCTTTATACAAAATACAAATATGCATAACTAAAGTAATTATGAAACCCACAACTTGGTTTCAATAGTATTTCAAGTTAATTTATTTACTTCATATATTTATGTCATTCCAAGAATACATAAACATCTAAATATGAAGTAGTATAAGATTACTTCATTTATATATGTCATTACAACAATACATAAATATTTGCATTTGAAGTAGTCTTATTATCATATCGACACTTGTTCTAATAATTATCTAATTTTATAAACTTGTAAATTAACATAGTTTAATCACATCAGCTGAGGCTGATAAAATGAAAGTATGTAATTTACATTGTCATTAATATCTAGTAATGAAAGTAGATATTAACTTCAAGTGTTCCATAAATTAGAATGTGTATAAAACACATTAGAACATTGATCTCTTACCTTACAGTCAAGAGAACCCTATAAATCATATTTCTTTATGTTGTTGCTTGCACACAATACAGATTTCTCCCACTTGTGCATGAAACAACATCACGTATCAGATAAACAACACGTCAATCGTTTGCTTATTTGATCAATATGATTGTGTCATAGATATAAGTAGATATAGAATCACCTCGTCTAGTAAGGAAACGTACACGACTATCCTTAATACCACAAGTGTCTATAATTGGAAAGTATTTATCTCAAGATATTCTAGAGATAATCCGGGAAACTACCAAGACTTGTAGCTCCCACTGAATTTAAGATCACTGCATGAACTCATTATTCAGTAATTACAACACAATGCTCCCACTGGGTTTGACAACATTGTAAGTGTTGCATTACCAGTAAAAACAAATAGCGTGCTGTTTACTTTCCTACACCTTTGATGAATCCCTTACGTAACGTTACTAAGGTACTTCAAAGAATGTATTCTACTTTGTGAATGATGGAATATCCATCAATGCAATTAACTTGAAAAAATTGGGTATGCAATTTCTTCCTTAGTTAGGTCTACCATCCCCATCATGGTATGTAGCACATTTAAATGGTTAAAGCATAACAACTAGATCCAACATTCTAGTTTTCCTTTTACCACTTTTGCGGTAATCAGTCTAGTTTCTAATTTAATAACTCCTAACCATGCAATTTCTTTAAGAAATTCGCCATGAGTCATTTCTTAGAATTTAGACAATTCTAATTATCCTATTATACCTTTCTCACTCATGAAAAGGAATAGGATTAAGTCTCACTCTTCACACGGAAAGTGGACTCGGTTTATTCTTTTCAGCAAAAATTGACTCTATCCAAAACCCCTACGGGTGTAGATCAATTTATTACTAAAATAATATCTCATGTTTACGGTTTTAACGTTGCATTAAATACATTAAAAGAATTTTCAAAATTCAATTTAGTATTTTTGATAATAACTTTTCAAGAAAATTAAACACTCACGGTAAATAAAATTTCACCATTTAATTTTCATTGAAAATTAGGATCCAAATTGACATCGTTTCATCACATCACCTTTGGCTGCTAGCAATGAAAGTACTCAATAAGGTAGAGCTGCACTCAATTGCCAATCTACAATTGCAATTCCTAGAATCATGGGACTTACATTATATTGCCAACCTCAGTTGCAAAATGTAAGCATGTTTCATCCCAAAATCTTTATGCCTTGGTGCCGTCCCATTACATCAACTTTGGCTGCTAGTAATGAAAGTGCCCAATTAAGTTCACCAACTTAAGAAACTGTAAATTGACGTCGTTTCATTGCATTCAGCTTTGGCTGCTAACAACGAAAGTACTCAATTTACCCTTAGATAACCACCCTTTCAAAACATCACATTCAGCTTTGGCTGCTAGTGATGTAGGATGAAACCTTAGGTGTTCCTTTTTGTAGTTGGTTGGCATATTACTTAAATTTTTAAGGGTATAAATTTTTGATGTATGTTATCAAAAAATATGTACAAAGATGTCATGCATTCATCTTTGTATCATATGTTTTCTTACAAAAACTAGTTTACTCATTCGTAAGCTCAAATCATCAAAGTTTTTAATTGAGGCGTTGAGCAAATTACAACATTGCCTTAAGATGCTTCGTACTTTTTCATGGTGCACTTGGTAAGTCTATTATTGACGCACAGGCGAGCGGAGGAGCAAACGTTCACCCTAAGGCGATTAAAAACGCGCCCCTTTCGGATGACAATTTAATGTCAAGCCTCCTTATACCCACTTTATTAGTTTGTCAATAATAGTGTTGATATAAATAATGTCTAAACACGTTATTAATATTTTTCGATATCTCTACGTTTTGATAATCACAAAATGTAAAATCATTAATCGGAAAATTATGACGTAAACAAGTATTTAGTTGTAAATATCTATTTCTACAACTCAAATCACTTAAGGTATGAATGAACTAATGCTTAATGCATTATATGATCAAAGGAACATTTTCTTAATAACTAGATTTTTTATAAAACATCAAAAACATTTTATATATTTTTGAAAAACATTTTTGGCATTAAATAAAAATGTTTAATCTTTTATAAAAATATGAATTCAAATTTTTAACCAAAATCAGTTAAAATGTTCCAGAAAAACCTTCCCCACAAAAGGACAAAATTGGCCAACGGACAGAAGGGGCGGCCCCCTTAATTTTACTAGGCGGCCCCCTTAATTATTAAGGGGACCGCCCCCTATTTAAGGGGACCGCCCCCGCTCCAGTAGACTTCCAGCTGTCGAATTTTTCTCCTATAAATACCAGCCTTCTCCTGGACTTTTACTCACCTTTTGCACACTAAAACTTTCTGTTTTAAATCACATTTCATATCTTCAAAATCCTTTGATCATATAATCTTAAGCTTTGGTTTCTAAGTGATCCAAGCTTCCACCACCAAAAGTGCAAAAGAAGAACTCTACTTCAACTAGTGAAGAAGTGTTATTACTTACCTCATTCAATTGTGTTGTTGTGTAAAGTGTTGTGTAGTTGTGATAAGTAGATCTAAGTGTAATTACGTAGTGGTGTTGTAAATTAGTTGTTAAGTAGTTGTGGATAAGTAGTTGTGAAGAAGTAGTCGTGAAGTAGTCGTGAAGAACAAGTCGTGAAGAAGTTGTGAAGAAGTCGTGAAGAAGTCGTGAAGCCGTTGTGAAGAAGTCGTGAAGAAGTCGTGTAGAAGTTGTGTATAAGTTGTGAGATTGGTTCTAGCTACGATTAGGACTCGACATCTAGCTTTGTGTCGTTAAGCCGGTGTAAGCTAAAGTTGTGTAAGGTTTCTCCGCCATAAGGGAGTTTGTTGACATAGTAAAGAAAACTCTCGAGTAGGTGACTCGAGGAGTGGAGTAGGGCAAGGAAGGTGTCCTTGTAGCCGAACCACTATAAATCTCCGTGTTGTGGTTTGATCTTTCCATCTCTCTCTCTTATTTCATTACATTTACATTACTTGCATTACTTATCTATATTTGCTTATATATGTTCATATTGATCAAGAGTTGAATTCACATAAGATAGAATCGAAGTTTTTTTTTTAAAAAGTAAACAAAAGTTTTCATAAATTAAAAAGACGTAAAACTATTCAACCCCCCTTCTAGTTTTCCACAATTGGTATCAAGAGCCACGTCAAACAAGATTTTTAAAATTAACTGTATTTTAAAACTTGAAACGATCTATGGAATCTGAAAAATATTTAGAAGGGCAATCTATGCAAAGACCACCACTATTTGAAAGTGATGGATTTTTATATTGGAAAAATCGATTCGAAACTTATGTGAAGTCAAAGGATCTAGATCTTTGGCATGTTATTACTAATGGTGATTTTTTACCTATTCAACATAATCTTGAAACTAAAAAGGATGAAATTGTACCTTTTGAAAAACAAAGTGATGATTTAAAAAGAAAACTTTCTAAAAATAATGAGGCTAAAATGGTTATTTATAATGCGCTACCACGTAAAGAATACGAAAGAATCTTTATGTGCGAAACCGCAAAAGAAATTTGGAACTCTTTACTAATAACTCACCAAGGTAATAGTCAAGTCAAAGATAATAAAATAGATCTTCTTGTTCAACTATATGAACAATTCACGATTCCGAAAGAGGAATCAATTGATAATGCATTTGCTAGGTTTAACACAATCATCACAAGTTTAAAGGCACTTGATGAGAGTTTTTCTAGTAAGAATTTTGTCAGGAAGTTTCTTAGGGCTCTTCATCCAAAATGGCGGGCTAAAGTTACGGCGATTGAAGAATCAAAGAACTTATCAACTTTTCAACTTGACGAGTTGATTGGCAACTTGAAAGTCTACGAAGTAATAATCAAGAAAGACTTCGAGATGGTCAAAGGAAAGAAAGAGCAAAGCAAGTCAATCGCGTTGAAAGCTAGGAAAGCATCAAGTGACGAGGATAGCTCAACCTCCGAAAGTGATGATGAAGAATATGCCATGGCCGTAAGAGACTTCAAGAAGTTCTTCAAAAGACGAGGAAAATTAGTTAGACAACCACATGACGAAAGGAAAACTCTCCAAAGAAACAAAGACGACAAAGGTAGCAAGAGCGAGAGGAAGTGCTTCAAATGCGGTGATCTAAATCATCTCATTGGAAGATGCCCTATGATGTCAAAGGAGCAAAACCAAAAGGCGTTCATTGGAGGAGCATGGAGTGACAGTGAAGATGACGAGAAAGAAACCACAAAAGAGGAGAAGTGTCTTATGGCTAAGACATCAAGTGAGGTACATTCCGAAACCGAATACTTTAGTGATGAAAATTTATCATTAGATGAAAAAGACCTAGATAACGAATATAATAGGTTATGTATATTAGGCCAAAAAGTAATGACTAAAAATAAATCACTAAAACACATTAATAATCAATTAGAAAAAGAAATACTAGAATTAAAAATTAAACTACAAAACTTAGAAAAGGGAAAAGAAATTCTTGAATGTAAAACATGTCAAGAAACTAAAAATGAAAATGAAACACTTAAGGAGGAAATTTGTAGGCTTAACAAATTCGAAAATAGTAGTAATTCTCTTAGGGAAATAATAAGTATTCAAAGAGTATCAAGTGATAAAACCGGATTAGGATTTAATTCAACTAAGGATTCAAATAGTCAAACTAAAAATGTAAAGTTTGAATGTGAAACTAGTGAGCAAAAACCTTTAGAGTCAAAACCTAAGTATATACTTATAAAAGATAAAAAAAATACCCATAGCTAGTGATGAGGAAGTAAAAACCTTTTATAAACCATCTTTAAAAAATGAAGTAAAATACTCTAAACCAAGGTTAAGGTCAAAAACACCTCCACCTAGAAGACCACCTAGTCCTCACCCTCGGCCTAAAACTCCTCAACCTAAAAGAAACCAAAATATACCAAACCGTCATAATAATAGTTACCCTATGTGGAATTACCCAAATCCACCAAGCTATAATCCTTGGGGAATACTTCCACCATATATGCATCCGAGTCAATTGCAAACCATGTTTGGGCCAAACAACTATGGACAAATGAGATCATGGGGACCAAGTGGCTAGATTGCAAACTCATCGGGAAAGGCGTTATCTCTTTCGTAATTGACTTTTATAAGTTAATATGCTTTGAAGAACTTGAAGACCACATGTTGAAGACCAAAAGGTACGCCGCTCTTTCTTGCTCACCATTATATGCGTAGATAAATGAACTAGCCAATTGCATGCCCCCATTAATCTTTTATGCCTAGTATGTTAGTTAGTAGATTATTCCTTATACATATATACATATATATACCTATACTACTATTTATACATACTATATATATATATATATATATATATATATATATATATATATATATATATATATATATATATATATATATATATATACGCACATAACCTAGATACGTCATTTGTTGACTATCTAGAACTAAAAGAAATTGTTCGTCCTCGAATCTTTTTCTTCCCCCTTTGCCTCTTTTGAACTTTAACGTTCAACACGAAAATCTTCCGTGTCCACTGTCACATAACTCATGGTGATGAAGAGAAGTGAGTTAAGTGGATTAACGTAGAAGTAGCACTTTGACCGTCGAGTCAAGAAAACTATGGATGAAACAAACTCCCGACACCGCCAGCACCTATCTCCGTCATTACCTCATCATTCCTCAAAATCTACTCAACATCCCACACTTACACATAATACTAATATATATATATATATATATATATATATATATATATATATATATATATATATATATATATATATATATATACGCACATTTCTTCCCAATCCTTAAACCTCCTGTCGACTTGACGTCTTGAGCATTTTGTCCAAAATTATCAAGATTAAGTTTATTAACATAATGTTAATAAAATGTGTCAAGTATTCCTTCTTCGTGCCAATAAACATATTTTTGATATATTATAAATATATACATATAAATATTTTTCCGTCAGAAACAAAAATCAAGTAATTCGAAAATTTGGCAGGCGGCCCCCTTAATGTTTAAGGGGACCGGCTAGTAAACGGGGGCGGTCCCCTTAATGTTTAAGGGGGCCGGCCTACTGTTGCTGCCAAAACGAATTTTCTCCTTGAAAACTTTGCCAAACACCCCATTTTTCAAACACACTTCACTCCCACTCTGCTGTATACGAACTGCCATCACAAATCCATCATCAAATCACCTCTTCGAGTCAATTTCACAAAGGGCAAACATCTATACATCGATTAGCAACACGTTTAGTGAAAATGCCCAAAGTGACAGTTGGCGATGTCTCAAAAACAAAAGCATACATTCCTAAAGTCTCTTCCACTCCGGGCATGGCTCCCTCTGTTGCTTGTTTCTATCGTCCCATTGAGGATAGGAACATTCACGAAGGAAGAATTGTCCATCCATCGTTCTATGAATCCGACTTCATCGAACGAATGTTCACCAACGTTTGTCTTGATTGTCTCTACAAAATAAATGAGTCAATCATTCCCCGGTTTGTCCTCGACTTTTATAGTCAAATGATGTTACAAACCGATCCCAATGGGTATATCCTCATATCCTTCATGATTCAAAACCAATTCATCACTCTTACTCTTGCTCAATTCGGGCAAATTCTAAGAATCCCCTTCTCCGGTCAAGCCGTCTTCTCTAATGAGTGGGACCTCTCGTCTCTTGAGGAAAATCGACCTCAACAGGGTCCTTACTACTCAGAGATTCCATCTCCTGAAGAGATTCGTCAATATCTTGGACTAGCTCGTGGTACGACTAGTCGAAAGATCAAATCAAAAGATGTTGACATCACTCCAAACCAAGTCCTTCTCAAGGAGCTACGCAGCGACATTAGACGTTGGGAAGAACTCATTCGTGAGAATGCGTTCGGTACCAGTGGTCACCGTGATCATGTCACAGCGAGCATACTCCACATGTTGTATTGTATCGTTACTGAAAAGCCGTACAATTTGGCATATCTCTTTGTCTACCATATCATGTCCGCCAAAAACACTCGAAATGCAAATCTTCCGTATGGCATGTTTCTCACCCGTCTCTACAATGATATCATGGAACACTATCCACAGCTTCGGAGTCCACTCTATGAGTCTGTTCTACCGGTCCTCAATCCACTTGTTCGTGTCCGTGCTCGTCGCTCCCGAAGTGACAAAGGAAAATCTCATAAATCTGTCTCACTTCCACCTCGTGGTTCCACATCACATCAAGGAGACGATGATGATGATGAGGAGGAGGAGGAGGGCACAACACGTGCTAGTACCCCCATTACCTAGGACCTTCGTTCAAAATCTTCCGGATCTTGATTACACAGAGTATCAAGTCCCTTCTCCTTCCGAACGAACAGACGAACTGCTATATGAAAGACAAACCGAACTACTCAACACCACACAGCAGATGCGTCAAGAAGTACGAGGCGGTTTCAAGTCTATTGGAAAGACACTCGGAAGGATGTTTGGAAAGAAGAAGAAATAGACTTGTTTGATGAGTGTTTCGTTAGTTATCATCGGTATTATAATTAGACATTTATATGTAATATTATTACTTGCTTGCTATGACTTTTATTATGTTAGTTGATAAACTTATTAGAACCTAGCTACTAGTTTATTTGAAATTATATGACTATGCTTCTAATATAATTATTTTATGTATATTGTTTTAAATGTGCAATTGATAATATTTAATCATTCTTGATGTACATGATCCAAATGGAACTTGCTGCAAAGACACCCTAAAAATGACCTTTTTCTGGAAATTTTTCAAATTTGGTCGCCTGGGAAATCACCAGATGGGCGGCCCCCTTAATTCCTTAGGCGGTCCCCTTAATTTTTAAGGGGGCCGCCCAACAATTAAGGGGACCGGCCATCTGGACAGTAAAATTTACTGTTTCCTTTTGCATCTTGTGACCACTTTTACCTAGCCCCAGCTACCATTACCCTTAATGCACGAACTGGACTTGGAATATTACCACAAAACCTCCACAATTTGCCTAAATCAACCACATTTTCACAATATAAAAACCCTCCTTACAATTACCTTTCACTCCATCACCATCACCTCAAAATTCATCCCCAAGTGCACCAAATGCACCATCAAAAACACCATCCACCCATGGAGCTTCATCTTCCTCCATTCCATCCACCTCATCCATAAATGACTACATCCACACTCACCTAACATCATCACCAAGAGCATCATCACCACCATCCACTCAAGAACCTTCATACACCCAACTTGCCATTTCCCTATCACCCATCACACCTCTTGATGCTCACTTTTCACCATCACCAACCCCACCACCATTCTTTCCTATACCTTGGGCAATGCTTGAAGCCCATGGTGATAATTGTCTTTGTTGCGTCCATAACCGGACCTTAATCTTTGGTCTTAGAGATGAGATACACTACATGTTTTCATCTCTTGAACACATGATTGCCAACCCACAACCACCACCTCCTCCACCTCCTTCACCCACTACACCACCACCACCTCCATTTTCACCCAATTAAGCATATGCAATGCTTAAAAATAATTTTTCAAACCCTTCTTGCAAGCAAGCTCCATGGAAGATCATGTACCTCTAAAATGATTATGTAGTTTCATTAGTAGTTTTTGTTTGTATGCTTGCATGCTTCATGTTGTAATCTTTTGGTTGTGT
Organism: Artemisia tridentata subsp. tridentata; assembly: GCA_021014915.2. Classification (NCBI taxonomy): domain Eukaryota; kingdom Viridiplantae; phylum Streptophyta; class Magnoliopsida; order Asterales; family Asteraceae; genus Artemisia; species Artemisia tridentata. The sequence continues at coordinate 18,434,158 of CP139501.1, read as the reverse complement.
ACTTATCCACAACACTTTTATTAAATGAATGATCTTATTCTATATGCTTGCTTATTGTTGTTAAATATACTTGTGCTTCTAACATTTTTTTTGCAAGCATTCCATAGCTCGTTTCCTTGGTGCCCCCAAACGAGGGGGAGTATACATCAAGGGGGAGTTTTCGTCCCGACAAATTTGATTCTAAAACTTGTCGGCTTAACCTTTTTGATTCTACAAAAAGGGGGAGAAATAGATGTAAACTCACTAAATACTTGTCTAAAAACTAATTTTTAGATTTAATGAGTTTAGATTTTGTAATCATCAAAAGGGGGAGATTGTTGATATAAATAATGCCTAAACACGTTATTAATATTTTTCGATATCTCTACGTTTTGATAATCACAAAATGTAAAATCATTTATCGGAAAATTATGACGTAAACAAGTATTTAGTTGTAAATATCTATTTCTACAACTCAAATCACTTAAGGTATGAATGAACTAATGCTTAATGCATTATATGATCAAAGGAACATTTTCTTAATAACTAGATTTTTTATAAAACATCAAAAACATTTTATATATTTTTGAAAAACATTTTTGGCATTAAATAAAAATGTTTAATCTTTTATAAAAATATGAATTCAAATTTTTAACCAAAATCAGTTAAAATATTCCAGAAAAACCTTCCCCACAAAAGGACAAAATTGGCCAACGGAAAGAAGGGGCGGCCCCCTTAATTTTACTAGGCGGCCCCCTTAATTATTAAGGGGACCGCCCCCGCTCCAGTAGACTTCCAGCTGTCCAATTTTTCTCCTATAAATACCAGCCTTCTCCTGGACTTTTACTCACCTTTTGCACACTAAAACTTTCTGTTTTAAATCACATTTCATATCTTCAAAATCCTTTGATCATATAATCTTAAGCTTTGGTTTCTAAGTGATCCAAGTTTCCACCACCAAAAGTGCAAAAGAAGAACTCTACTTCAACTAGTGAAGAAGTGTTATTACTTACCTCATTCAATTGTGTTGTTGTGTAAAGTGTTGTGTAGTTGTGATAAGTAGATCTAAGTGTAATTACGTAGTGGTGTTGTAAATTAGTTGTGAAGTAGTTGTGAATAAGTAGTTGTGAAGAAGTAGTCGTGAAGTAGTCATGAAGAACAAGTCGTGAAGAAGTTGTGAAGAAGTCGTGAAGAAGTCGTGAAGCCGTTGTGAAGAAGTCGTGAAGAAGTCGTGATTAAGTCGTGTAGAAGTTGTGTATAAGTTGTGAGATTGGTTCTAGCTACGATTAGGACTCGACATCTAGCTTTGTGTCATTAAGCCGGTGTAAGCTAAAGTTGTGTAAGGTTTCTCCGCCATAAGGGAGTTTGTTGACATAGTGAAGAAAACTCTCGAGTAGGTGACTCGAGGAGTGGAGTAGGGCAAGGAAGGTGTCCTTGTAGCCGAACCACTATAAATCTCCGTGTTGTGGTTTGATCTTTCCATCTCTCTCTCTTATTTCATTACATTTACCTTACTTGCATTACTTATCTATATTTGCTTATATATGTTCATATTGATCAAGAGTTGAATTCACATAAGATAGAATCGAAGTTTTTTTTTAAAAAAAGTAAACAAAAGTTTTCATAAATTAAAAAGACGTAAAACTATTCAACCCCCCTTCTAATTTTCCACAAATAGGTCCGCCGCTTCTACCACTTTTGTACAGTCGCATCAATCAACTAAAACTTATGATTTTCTTGCTTAAAACCATTTATGTAGTAAATTATTAATTGCTAGTCTCGCCTGGGAGCAAATTACCGTGCGAAGCGAACCACTGTCGGCACATAAGACTTGGCAATTAAATGGTTTACTACAAAGGTTTCATAGTTATTAGGTCCATTTATTTTTATTTGAAAAATTACCCACTTTGTTGTTACAATCCATCATAATTAAACACCCAAAGAACAAGTAATTTAAAAAATAAATAAACACATATATGATCATCAACGATATCATATAGCCACATGCAAATCTTTTTGATAAATCCTATTAATTATCTATGTGAATTTTCATGTATCTAATCAATAAAACTCCCATTGGTTTTCGAGCTCATTGTACCCAATGGACCACAGACACCAAATAAATTTGGCCGCGTAAGTTTTGATCAATTAGATACCACATTGCACATAACCAATTTTAATTAATATATTAGGGTCTTCCCTAATTTAAGATCTATCTTAAAAATCATGTGGCAAATAAATCAACAAACATTCCATGACAAAATATGCAAGATTTTGTCATGGATCCCATATTGCACATATAATCATGTTAACACATATTATCATGTCAATATATCCTGTACGCAATCTAATTAATTAATTAACGACGTCACATAAGGTACTCATTAATTAATCCCTAAAAATTGCATGCAATTCTAGGGTTTTCTACAAAAACCAAAACCCTAAATCTATTAATTAGGTGTCGACCTAATTAGGGTTTACAAAAAAAAAAAAAAAAAAAAAAAAAAAAAAAAAAAAACCCTTAGTAATTAATTACATGTTAAAAACGCGGCTCATGATGCCACTGTTGGAATATGTGAATCATACAAGTCTATAAACACATAAACATCACAAGTGTGCGCAACGGATAGATCTACATAACATATAATTAATTAACATAAAATTAAATAGACACGTACCTTATTTGATTCCTAGCAAGAACAAGAAATCGGATCTACAAGAACAAGATAAACCCTAATTGGGTTTAAGGATGGATCGACTACTCCTTAGTCGAATAGGGCAAATAACAACAAGCTAAAGCAAGCTTATACTCCGTTCTTGTACACACGTATTACTAGCATCTCAATGAGAAAAGCTAGGTTCATATATCACAAATAAAACATCATAACATCTAGGGTTTGATGTTCTATATAATACATGATCGAATCCTACTAACAAGGAGATAAATGAGTGAATAAATTCACATGCATATATATATATATATATATATATATATATATATATATATATATACATGCAAAAGTACACGTATAAATAGTCTATGCATTTGCATGGAACATAACTCCTTTATACTGTTACATGTAGCTATGTCAGAGGGTAGATAAAGAGAAGTGAACCGATTTGATTAATCAATCGGTTAGGGATATGTGTTGATCGATCTTTTTAAAACAAGAGCAAAGGTTGTTTTTATAGCAATAAAACTTGTCCTCCAAGTTTTATTCTCCACCTCCTCATGTTTCATAAAACGACACTTAACCCCCTCCATTTATCTTTGTTCGATCATATAAATATTTGTGAAATTTAATAATTAAACATAACTTAATATATTAATTATTAAAACATTGAGACTCATACGTAATGTGTGCAATCCCGAAGTCTCGGGTTCGAAATCGGACATACAAATATTAATTTATATCCACAAACTCTAACATTTATAACCCGAATCTCCTACTTAACCCAAATGGACCTTCTTAAACTAACTTTCTTGCTTTCTTTTCTCCTTTGTGAATCGACAGTAACAAGGTGAGAATGAGACAAGTGTTTGTGTTTGTAAGTTTGCAAGTTGGAAGTGTGTCACTACAACATCGAATGTTGTAGTGTGTGTCTGAAAGCTTATGCCTTGACTTCCTCTTATATTAACCAAAGCATGTTCTCACCATTAAACAATTCCTAGTCTTGCACGGATTTTTGAAAGAGGAGATGTGCATGGTTGTGGTTTGTGGGTATCGACTGAAAAGAAGAAAAAGGAGGCTTCCCTTCATGTTGTCCAAGGGGACATACTACTCAATGAGCCGCATTCCTGAGAATATAGTAGTGGTGAGGAGGAGGAGGCGCAAGAGGAGGGGGAGGAGGAGGCGGGTTCTGACGAGGAGTCAGACTAGGAGTAGGCGTAGGGATGATGTAAGATCTTATTATTTGTGTTAACTTTATGAATTGTTAGTAATTTTGAGGAATGGTATATATTGTCCAATGCTATTGTGGATTTGTGGAATGGTATATATTGTGTTAACTTAATTAGTAAATTTGTGACTTAATTGTTAGTTTAATTTGTATCGTATTTGTCGAATGCTATCGTCGATTTGAGGAATGTTATATATTGAATCGTTTAGTAATTTGGTATTGTATCATATTGTCGAATTAGTATTGCGGATTGTGGTTGATTACAGGTTTTGTTTTGGTAGATGTTTTCCCAAAAAAAAAATCCGTAAAAAATCTGGAAAATATGCAGGTTTTGCTTTGCTGCATTTTTTTTTTTTTGCTCCCAGGAAAAATAGGGACGACATTAATTTCAATATACATGTCGTCCCATTCTATTAAATTGCCACATCATCTCTTCCATAACTGATACAGATTTAAATAATTTAAACACTTAGGGACGAGAATCTCGTCCCAAATTTTTTTTCGTCGTCCCAAATTGATTAAAATAAAACATTTTTGTAACTAATTAAAAATATTAAAAAGAGAAAAATAATAATAAATAAATTTGGGACGATAATCTCATCCCAAATTTGCAAAAGAATGTTGTCCCAAATTTTTTTTACAACGTTGAATTGTGTGTGGGCCGAGCTTTGTGTCGTCCCAAATTTGCAAAGAGATTTTCGTCCCAAATTTTTTTGGGACAACCAAAATGGGACTACACATTTGGGACGAGATATCGTACCAAATTTACTTTGGGACGACGCCCTTTGTAAATTTGGGACGAGATTCTCGTCCCAAAGTGCAGTTTTTTTGTTGTGGGGGACATACTACTCAATGAGTAAAAAAGTCTTGATTTGAAAAGGGATTAGTCAAAGTAGTGGGTTCAAGTTTATTTTACTCCTAGCTTATGACTTCAAAGGTTGAAGTATAGGGCGACGGCTTAATTTGTAGCCTTGGGGGAAATGGGATTTTGATTTTTATAATACTAGATTGTACAAGCATGCTTTTGTAGGTTGGTTGACAAGTATAGAGTGTGGACAAGCTAGTTATGTAGAGCTTATGTGAGAGTTTGTGGCCTTGTGGTGTCCGACGCAAGAGAGCAAAGGGACAAGGATGAGTATGGTGTTGGCATTACTTTAGGGCTTACAATACAACATGTAGGCAAACTAGGATGTGATGGTAACTTGTAGGAGTTTTCATGAAGATTGTGGCTTATCCTAGGATTTGAAACAGAGTTCTTAAAAGAAAGGTCGAGGGATTTTAGTGTATAAGAGGAAAATAATAGCATTTGAAATTATGGCATTAAAACTTATACGTCGTGCATTAAAGGGTGTACGAAAAGCTTTTGGTGGGAAATGTAATGTTTAAAGTTGTGCTGATATAGAAGCAATGTTTGTACGTGTGCATGTAGAAGTGGTGCATTGGGGTTAGGTTTCAAAGGTGGTGTTCTTGCATGCATGCATTCTATGTAAATAAGTTAATATTTAGAGTTTTATGTAAAAGTGGTAAACCATTTAGTCAAACGTTTAATTGTGGTTCGTTAAAGAAAGTAACGCAATGTGGCAATTTTATTAGGGAACGTTTTACTTGGCATATAATGTTGTTTACTTGACATAAACGTTAGTCGGATAAGTGTCGGCACACGTGCGAGCTCGTTTAATTGGTATGTGAGTCACGTCACATAGTTGGTTGATGAGTAACATTCGTTGTTGCACCGTTTAAATAAAAGAAAAATTTACACGTGAAAATGGTTAAATAACCTTTATAATAGAATACTTCGTGTTTAAGATTAATTAATGACTTGAAAAATTACGGGTTATTACATAAAAATAGCTATTTGACTACTAAAAAAGTCCAACATATCCCAAATCATCGGAGCTTAGGAGGATCCGCGAAAAGGTATTGTTGATAAAGTACGAACCGAGCTCGGGACTTAGTCGGTTCTAAGTTTAGGGAAATCCATCATTTAGCCAAAATAAGTAAATAGATGATAAAACATATTTGTATTTAAATGTGTAAAACTAATAGATAACCTTCTTAACTACTCCCTGCATCTCAAATATAGCCCACGTTTCCTTATTTGGATATACCAATTTAGTAGTTCACTACTAAAAAATAGATGAGAAAGTTTGATCAATTTTACCATATTACTCTTAGTTGACATTAATATTACAAACTTAAAAAAAGACATTAATTATATAGTTAAGGGTAAAAATGTATTTCTTGCAAATAATAAGAGAGAAATCAGTAATAATTATGTTTTTCTTAAACTGTGTGTTTTTTGTCGGGAGCGATTATTTTGAAACGACGGGAGTATTTTAAAACATAATTAAAAATTAGAAGAAAAAAAAGGCATACTAAAAGAGGGGAAAATAAGGGTCGGGCGTGTGAAAACGTAGAAGGGAGGGGAGGGAGTGAATACGTTCCCGTTTTAAAAACTTAAAACTTGTTGTATCAAATGTCCGTTTAAGCTTGTTGTAATATGAAAGATGTTAAATATAGTTTATGACTAGCATATACTAAACAAGTTGTCACACAAGTATTATCAACTAATCACAACACAAGCAATCATATAAAGCAAACATAAAAGTAAAGCAATAAGTAAAAGAAAGCGCAAACCGAACACGATGATTTATAGTGGTTCGGTCACGAAGCTCCTCTCCGCCCTACTCCACTCCCCGAGTACCCAACTCGAGAGTTACTTCCATAGATCAACAAGCTCCCTTCTCGGCGGAGAAAACCTTACAATCGTCGCTTACACTTTTTCTAGTACTAAGCTAGATACCGAGTTCTTTTACAAGGGTACAACCACTCTCGACGTCGCTTATACAATTTCCGACACTAAGCTAGATGTCGAGTTCTTTTACAAGGGTACAACCACTCCCGTCGTCGCTTATACTTTTTCCGACACTAAGCTAGATGTCGAGTTCTTTTACAAGGGTACAACTACTCCCGCTATGTTTTATGGCCCAACATAGAAACCTTGTGTTTTATGGCACAAACACATAAACCACCTAATCTAGTTTGGTGTCTAGATTGTGATACAATGATGATCATGACATAAGTGTATCATGGATATGAATGACTAATCTAAATAAACTTCCATTGAAAGGAAGCCTTCAATGGATGAAGATCACAAGCTCCCTAAACTTGTTGTGATGGATCTTCATATATGTATGTGGAATCTACATGAACTTCTTGAATAAGAAGTCTTCAATCATTGAGGATGTCAAGTGCCCTTGAATCTTCATATGTTGGAATGCTTTAGTGAATGATGACTTCAAGATCTCCTAACCTTCTTGGTGGATCAGGAAGTATGCTATGCTAGTGATGGATGATGACTCACGATCTCTGAGCTTGCTTTACAGGATCATTACGAGTGTATGCTTACAACATAACAAAAGTTAGTAACGTTATAATCATCATGAAAAGGATGATTAATGTGTGTTTCTACATGGTTTACTACTGATCTAAATGTATGCAAATGGTGGAGAGAATGTGTGTTCTTATGGGTTAAAACAATGGGTAAACAATGGGCTACTATTTATAGGAAAACTTGTTCAGACAACCCGCGGATTTGGCGGAACCAGTTCCAGGTTTCCGCCCTTTACGTTGTTTGGTTCCGCCGGGACATGACAGCTAGATCTTACCATATCTTACCAAGATCTTACACAATCCAACTCATTGCTTGTAAATCTTTCCAAAATATTATGTTAAGTCAACCAAGCTATCTAAATGGTGTATGCCATGATGTCATGTATATATTTTCATTTTCAAATTTAAAATGTAAATAATATAAATGTATATATAAATGTCCTATGTATATACTAGCTTAACTAATATATGTTTACCAATATGTATCATGTTAGTTTGACACCTAAAGTGTACTTATCCTATTAATCTTAGGAAACATGATGTACAAGTAAAAGTACTTGTATATGCAAAATATAAAATGAGGTTCTAAGTAGAATGGTTAGCTTTTTAAAATACTTAATGACCTAGCCGTATTTTAAACATTCTAAGTGGTTTGTTAAGGGTTTGATCATAATGCCACATAACAAACATGTACGAACCTGTGTTGTATCATACGAGGACTCGAGAGGTGTTGAATGTATGTTGAGACAAGATATGATTACAAGTAACTTGTACATTTTATGTTATGTATCAAGTAACAAGTTTGTCATCAGTCAAAACAAACGAGACTGCTTGCACTAACAGGGCGCCCAAATTAGATTCAGCCATAATTAAAATAGATGAAAATTTAAGCCTCGCTTTACATTCAACTAGAAGAAAACACTTCACTCACTCCCCTCAATCAATCGATCTTATCGTTACCAGGTAGTTCTTTTCATATTCACAAATATAACTATTTCAGTTAACTTTATGTTTTCTTACTAATGTTTATTTTTTTCTAGTTATAAATTGAAATGTGCGTTTAATTAATCATGTGTTTGGTCTTAAATACCCGGCTTATGGGTTAATTGGTTTTGGGCTAACTTCTTGTAGCTTATTTATTGTGTAAATAGATTGATAAATGATAATGATGCCATTACTTTAGTTATGTGCGTTTAATTAATCATATGTTTGGGCTTACTTATTGTAGCTTATTTATTTTTTAAATAGACTGATAAATGATAATGATGCCATTACTTTAGTTATGTGCGTTTAATTAATCATATGTTTGGGCTTACTTATTATAGCTTATTTATTCTTTAAATAGACTGATAAATGATAATGATGTCATTACTTTAGTTATTGGGTGTTTGTTTTGGCTTATATAGCCGGCTTATGGGTTGGTTTTGGTCAACATAAATGAAAAAACATAAATACAGAACTCACATATATCATTACCTTACTTCTTGTGGCTTATGGGTTAAGTAGTTTTGGGCTTATGTTTCATAAGCCTAATGCTTGTGGCTTATTTAACTTTTTTGGCTTACACAAGCATAAGAAACTTATATAAGCCAAAAATATTCAAAAGCTGCCACAAAAACTGAGCTTATGAAACATTAGCCTAAAATCAAACAAGCCATAAGCCGCTTTTATAAGCAATATACATTAAAAAAAAAAAAAAAAAAAAAAAAAAAAAAAAAAAAAAAAAAAAAAAAAAAAACTCAAAAAACATCAATACCGAACTCATGATGCATAATGCTCATTAGCAAGTTCAAAAAATCGATATCCTAACAAAGTTGAGTTAATAAGTGAAAATTAGGATGTTAGAAGAAAACGATCAAATGATCGCCCTCTTTTGGGATTTGGAAAACTCAGGAGTAAAAGACACTGAAACTGTAGCTCTTAGGTCCCGTTTGGTTGGATACTATAGGAATGAGACTATGACTTTGAAAGTCATTAATGGTGTTTGTTTTGTGGGCCCAGTAATGAAGTGAGTATATCATAGTTATAGATTTATTACACACCAATTTGGTGTCTATGAAATTCATTCCCGTGGGTCCCTCTTTTTTTCACTACAAAACTTAAATATCTATACACTTTTTCATACCATATTTTCTCATCCAAACATAAACAATCTTAATCATACACTTTTTTATATCCATTTTCATTCTACCTCATGCCAAATCCGATACCCATTGTCATTCCTAGCAACAAACAAAACGGGCCTTTAGTTTCAGAGCAGTACTAAACAAAGCCTTCCTAGGAATCCCAGTTTCATTCAATGCCTTCTATGCTAATGAAGGCACGATAACCGAAAACCAGAAACAGGGCTGCAAGTTTGCATGAATTCATCTACGCGAGATCCCCGGAGGGGGAAAATGCGTCAGATTATGCTATCATGTGTGAGATTTTCTTGTTTGCCATGAGGACCAAAAAACCGACATTAATCATGTTGATTTCGGGTGACAACGATTTTACACAAGCAATGAAAACATTAATTGATCTAAAGTACAAAACAGTTACTGTTAGCAAAGGGAATACATGGAATCAGTTGATAAAAGCTTGCAAACATGTTGAGTGGAAGCCCTTGCTTGACGGCGACGCCTCAGCCTTGAATCTAGATGAAGACACCCAAAGCAGCCCTAAAGGAAAAGGTACCATAACAAGCATCTCAGCTCTAAATGAAAAGTTAAGTATTGCAAGCATCGCAGCTCCAAAGGAAGAGTTAACTATTGCTGTTGGTGTGTTCCTGGACCTTGACTCTATTTCAGTAGTGTCACATATTAAAATAACACAATGTGCAGAGCACTACGCACATCAAGTGAAAGGAACACTGGTCAGTTTCAAAGCATATGGAAATAGCTTCAACTTTCCTGCAATGAGAGTTACTTTTGATGTTTTGGTGTTGAAATAAAATTATATCTTTGTTGAAAATAATTTTACTTTGACGTCCGCATTAAATGCAAAGTGGTAAAACTGTCAATTTTACTAGGCCCTTTGACGCTTTGTGCAAAATAGTTGTCCCTTGATTATCGCAAAGTGGTTATATTTTCAGTTACTATGATTGTTTAGTTAGATAATGTTTGCATTCCAACTTAAATGCGAAGCATTTAGTTCCACCAAAGAATTTATTGTTTTTAGTCAGCGATGTAACTCAACGACTGATTTATCAGTGACTATTAAATCAATATTGAGCATACCCAATTCAACCACTAATCTAGTAAAGCTAGGCTCTGGTAGTGTTTAGTGAAAATGTCAACTAATTGACATTCAATGGGTATAAAATGAAGCTCAATACCACCTTTTAATATGTGATCTCTGATAAAGTGATACCTTATGTCAATGTGTTTGGTTCTCGAATGAAGGACTGGGTTATTAGAGATAGTTATGGCACTGGTATTATCACAGAAGATAGGCACCTTGTCATAGTGAATCTCATAATCAGCTAGTTGACTTTTCATCCAGAGAACCTGGGCACAATATCCAGCAGCAGCAACATATTCAGCTTCCGCTGATGACATATCAACTGAGTTTTGCTTCTTTGCACTCCAACGAAGTAGCTTACCTCCTAGTATCTGACATCCTCCTGACGTGCTTTTCCTATCCAAGTTACAACCAACATAGTCTGAATCTGAATATGCCTTAAGATCGAATCTTGATCCCTTTGGATAATATAGACCTAGACTTGGAGTTCCTTTAAGGTATCTGAAAATTCTTTTCACAGCTACAAGATGGGATTCTTTTGGGTTAGCTTGGTACCTTGCACAATGTGGAGAATTGAATATCTGGTCTGCAAGCTGTGAGATACATCAGTGACCCAATCATTTCTCTGTATTGAGTCTGGTTCACAGACGTCCCTGATTCATCAGGGCCCAGATTGTTGGGTGGAAGCATTTGGCACTTTACTGATGCACAATTTGCTAGATCATACTTCTTTAAAGGGTTAATGACTTAAAAATGTATCATACTTGCCACTTTTTATTATTGTGTGTATTGAACTTTTATTTTTCTTATTCTGTGTACTAAATTTTCAAATTTTGATTATTTTGTGACTATTCAACCATGTAAAATAACCATTTTATCCTTCCAAATTTGAAAAAAAGTAAGGGTAAAATGGTCACAAAATACACACAATAATCGAAATTTGAAAGTTCAATACACACAATAAGAAAAAAAATAGTTCAGTACACACAATAACAAAAGGTGGCAAGTATGATGCATTTTAAAGTCATTAACCCTTCTTTTAAAGCTCTTTCACATATTTTTCTTGCCCAATCGAAATTCCTTTGGAATTTTGTTTTATTTGAAAACCTAGAAAATAAGTTAGTTCTCCCATGATACTCATTTCATATTTTTTGGTCATAAGTTTTGCAAATAGTTTACAAAGATTGTCATTTGTTGACCAAAATATAATGTCATCCACATAAATCTGTACAATTAAAACATCACTATCCTTCTTGTAGATAAATAGTGTGTTGTCAATTGTACCTCTGATGAACTTGTGTTGAATAAGGAAGGAATAAAGAGTTTCATACCAAGCCCTCAGTGCCTGTTTCGGTGTGACAAATGGTAAATTTGCCCTAATATTTAATTTATAACTGTCCATTTAGTATGACTAAATCACCAGGTTAGGCATTTATATGATTAAAACGAAAAACAGACCCGCACACTGTGGCACCCGAAGATCTCACCAAGAACAGTGAAATTACCCCATCTCACATTTCACTCACTATATTGTAGTAAAAACGGGAGGTTATCCTAGTTTTACTTAGATTGACACCACAAGCATACCAATATCCAAACAACAATAAATATGAAACTCAGAAAATTATTGTGAATTCATAAAACTCAAAATACATTCATGTATTATATAACGTCCCTGAAAACCTATTGTCCAATAATTATGACGGTTCCGGGAAGGACCCGAGTGTAACTCAGTACAGCGAGACGTAGGTATAATATTACTCACTCCTTAATATAACTTAACACTATACTTAAATTAAAACATTTAACCCTATACTTAAAATAAAAACACCACCCCCACTCATACAAAACCCAAACCACCCTTATCTTCCTTCTCACTTTTGTCTGCTACACCACAAATCTAGTCACCACCGAATCCTCACCATCAAACTTTTATCCCTTTCGAACCCAGCTCACAGTCAACCAAAAATGGCTATCTCCTTTTCTCCATTCCCCAAAGATAGTCATGGGATTAAATTGATGATACCAAAGAGGAAAACGAGTTATAATCATTTCGGATGTCCCAAGAATCAAAGCTAAGAAAGTAGCCTTCCACCATTCTCAAATTTCTCCTTTTAATGGCCGCTTTAGATCAAGTCAATCCACACAACACCATTCGGTCACCAAAATTTATTAAGTGTCGAATAGGAATTAAGGGCAAAGATTGATAGGTGTCGGTTGACTGGGATTGATTTGAAGAAGCCAAGGAGTCGGGTGGAAGTTCTGTTTGAAGAAATTCGAGGTCCAAAGGTCTTTAGACGAAGTATCACCAGGGTATAAATCATTCGTATTCATCTCTTGATATCAAAGTCCATTATTTTGACTTAGTTATGTTGTCATTAAATCAATTGTAAGAAATTTTGATGTTGAATTCGCGTTGTTGTTGCTTTGGCCGTGACTTAGGAGTTAGAAAACCTGAGGTTCAAATTGCTAGTCTTAGGTCCATTGTGGTTCGATTTAAAACAGACAGGTCTTAGGATTAGAGTTTTATTCGAAGTTCACCATCCCTCAAAACCATTGTAGGGAATGAAATTGTATCCGAACCATCTCAAATCTATTTATTTAAGTTGTTCATGATTAATCCTAGGCTGAATTTAAATTAATTTAGGTTGATAATTGAATTGCGAATGATGAGTATTGTCCAGTAGTGGTGATTCTTTGTTGAAGAAATTATCGTTAGGTGTTATTGTTGTTGTGTCCGTGTGACCTAGGACACTGGAAGACTAGAACTCGGTTACTAGGGTAATAAATCTTGTTGCTCAAAGTGGCGAAAACATGTGATTCGAGTCAATGACTCCAGGGGTTATAGGTTCTAGTATGGAACTAGTTTTGATGATGGTAGAAGATAGACCTGAGTAATAGCACCATTTGAGATAATGTATTCTTTTGGGTTAGTAATCCCAACAAACACCATCTCCACTCTTGACCGAATGAGAACCACCCAAAACAGGGCGTTTTGGTGGTCACTCTAGGCTGGGAAGGATCATCCTGTGAAAGGGAAATTCTGGCCAAGTTCTTCCCGCCAGGATAAGCCCAAGACTTTGAGGGTTGTACCCTCGGTTCGAGCCTTTAACATGCCCACTTAAACCCGAGAACAAACCTCAACTTGGGGTAAAATCTCTTGCCCCAAAACAAACCCGCAGGACTGTTAGTATTCGGATGTTTTTAGGCTAAGAACATGTTAGGCAAGAACACCCTTAGACCCTAGAACTAAAACTAGTTCTTTACCTTGTCAAGACGTGATGATAATGTCGAGACTAAACCATGACCCTTAGAAATTTGAGTGAGTAGTACTCAACCTAGATTGCTACCAAGACAGGGTACCCTAAGTACTTGTGATGTCAAATGAAATGGTCATGAAATTCCTAGGAGGAAACACACATCAAGCCTGTTAAAACTTGAGTGTGTATGTAATGTGTTTCTTGTACCAGGTCGAACCCAACAGGTAAAGCCCAATTAGGACTCAAACAAAAGCCCAAGTAAAACCTTTTGTTCTAGTCCATAAGGTGGTTATGTGGACAAATAGTTTCGGCCCACCAGGCCATGTTGGCTATTAGTGAAACAATCCAGCCCACTAGCGACCCTTTTATTTCCCCCTCCCCAAATTCAGTAGGCCGCAGCCCAACTAGGAATAAAAATACAAAATTTGATTAACACTTATGAGATTAGTCGTCGCCAAATTAAAATTTCACAAGCCAACCACTAATAACATTTGCATATAAATAAAACTAATGACCGAATACACCATAAAAATTCACTTTGAAATAGCATGTACATACATAGGACTTGAATAGCCGTAATGTAAGTCTCGACAACAAAAAAAAATTGAACCATTTAGACTATACTTAACATTATTATCTCGCAAATTCATAAATGGTAAAAATATAAAATCGGCAAGGGACATACAACTTGTAATTACACATGAGTAACTGAGATACATATAACTTGAGCAAAATAATGACAAATCAATTATACATAGTATAGACGTATAACACGTGCCGGGAAATATAAGTTGACACTTAAAATGGTTAATTTTAAAACTAAGTAAAATAATATAAACGTTACTAGTGAAAACAAGGGATGTTATATCAAACTTAACTTAAAAAAATATGACGATACATATAGTTCTAAACTAATAATGTTTAAAAATAAGCCATAATGAATTATTAATAGCAAAACAAACTTAGTAAATGTTAATTAAACAAGTTTACTAAAATTAACGTTATGTTAAATTTTCTCAAACCATTTAACTAGTAGGTAATAAACGTCACATACATTAGGTCCTACTTCTAAAATCAACATAATCGGACATGACGAACAAATTACACAACTACAATATATATCACATCTCGATTTAATCTATTCGTACTTTAAGTTATTCAATAACCCCAATACCTCATTACCGTACCTTAAGTCATTTGTATAGTTACACCTTACCAACTCTTAGGAAAGTCCTCAGTGACCACACTTGCCGCCACACAAGTGACAACAACATAAATACTTTAAAACATAGAAACTAAATCATGAAAGGACTTAAACTTAATACTTGAAACTAAGACATGATTATTTAATCTAGGTTGCGTGTTTGTGTCGTGCACTCTTTGATTTCACGGCTTTCACTGTTCAGGCTATTAAAGGTGAGTTTATAGCCCCTTTTTACTTATACTTGTTTTATATGAATGGGGTGAGAAACATGCAAAACCAGTTTTATGGACCATTAATACTGTTTTTACCAAAGTTATTGCGCAGTTAGCCTAAGACTCTAGAACCCATTACTATGCCCGTCTTCATGCACTGTTAATTCCGGTTAGGAAGCGCGATTAATATGAATAGATCTATTGGGGTGACTCCCCCGTTCGGTTGGCCAGAAGGGTCAATGCGAGCGTATATTAAGTCGGATTACGAGTGAAATGGGTTAAGCACTCGCTAAGGGCCCCATTGTTATTATTGATGTGCTAGATTATAGCACACTAAACGGTCGAGCTTCGGTTGCATGAACTTAGTGCTAGCGCAAATATAATATAAATGTGACATTTCAATGTTCAACAAACTAAACTATTGGTTCAAATTTGTTATAACTTAAACCTATGAACTCACCAGCTTTTTGCTGACTTTTAGCATGTTTTCTCAGGTATCTGGATATATGCAAGTGTGGCAAGGTTTGGCAAGGCGGCAGACTTATACTATTGACCAAAGTGTTTTAACAAATGATTTAGACTTGTTTTTGAGGGACCATTAAACTGTCGAGCAAATTTGTAACATAAAGTTTGTTATAATTGATTTAATCAAATTAATATATTTTTTTTACAAAGTGTGTAATTGGTTCTTTGTTACCTCGTGTTGTGATTTCCATTTCAGTAGCACCCCATAACTCTAATGCTTCCGCAAAGTAGATTTTGGGGGTGTTACATTCGGACCATATAGAGCTTCGTCCAATTAGCACACATATTCAGGATGTTCATTGCTTTCAAACCCTGGAGGCTGTTTCACATACACCTCTTCTGCCAGCTTTTCGTTTACGAAAGCACTTTTTACGTCCATCTCATATACCTTGAAATCTCTGTATGTAGCATATGCAAGAAAGATTCTGATGGCTTCCAATCTTGCAACTGGAGCACAGGTTTTATCATAGTCTATCCCTTTCTCTTGTCTGTACCCTTGAGCCACCAATCTAGCTTTGTTCTTGATTATCACTCCATTTTCATCCCTCTTGTTTATAAAGATCTATTTCAGCCCAATTATCAGTTTTCCCTTAGGAGCAGGTAGCAACTTCCAAACCTTGTTTTTTTCAAACTGAGTGAGTTCTTGTTGCATAACAATTACCCATCCTTCATGTTCCAAGGCTTCCAAGTCTTTCTTTGGTTCAACCTCTGACATGAAGTGCATCATGCATTCATTTGCTGAGCAGCTTCATTTCTTTAAGTTTTTTGTTGGGAACCCAGCAGGGTGGTTATCCTAGAATATTACCATCGTTCCTTTTTTTAGTCCATTATATTTTGGGGAACTGAATGTAACCACCGTAAATTTCAAACCCTTTTAAATTTTTTATTATTTGACAATTTAATTAGCATTTTGGCTTAATGTTATTTCAGAAAGTATTTCACACATGTAGCACACGGTAAAGTCCAAACTACTTTTTATAAGAAAAGTGAAGTAATCACTTCCTGACACTTACTGGAATTTATATACAAAACGAGAAATATCTGCTTTTCTGAAAATACGTACCCTAGCGTACGACACCACATTATAAAGCTTAAATTTTAGTTAATTTTCGGAATCAATTAACTTTGTTTTTATCCATTTTTAATAAAAGTTTCAGAAATGTAACTTATATTTTTACCACCAAGTTATCACGTTACACTTAGTCAAGGAACGAAATAATGGGGATATAAATAAAAATTTAATTTATAAACAAAATATTAATACACCCAACTGCCCACTATTTTTCCCTTATCTTTTAGCGACTTTATAGGATAAGTCATTTACTTTTTTTCTTGCTTCTTCCTTCCCAACCAGATACGAGATCTTAGAGGTGGGAAATGATAGTGATCAAAAGGGGGGGCCCTTCCCCCCCCCCCCCCCCCCCCCCCCCCCCCCCCCCCCCCCCCCCCCCCCCCCCCCCCCCCCCCCCCCCCCCCCCCCCCCCCCCCCCCCCCCCCCCCCCCCCCCCCCCCCCCCCCCCCCCCCCCCCCCCCCCCCCCCCCCCCCCCCCCCCCCCCCCCCCCCCCCCCCCCCCCCCCCCCCCCCCCCCCCCCCCCCCCCCCCCCCCCCCCCCCCCCCCCCCCCCCCCCCCCCCCCCCCCCCCCCCCCCCCCCCCCCCCCCCCCCCCCCCCCCCCCCCCCCCCCCCCCCCCCCCCCCCCCCCCCCCCCCCCCCCCCCCCCCCCCCCCCCCAACAAGATCTTTCTTTGGTTCAACCTCTGACTGAAGTCGCATACATGCATTCATTTGCTGAAGCAGCTTCCATTTCTTTAAGTTGCTTTCTTGTGGTAACACCAGCAGATGGTTATCCTAGAATATTAACCAAGTCAGTTCCCTTTTCTTTAGTCCATATGTATTGGGGAACATGAATGTAACCATCCGTAATTTTCCAAACATTATTTTATTATTATTTGACAATTTAATTGAGCATTTTGAGCTTACATGATTATTTCAGAAAGTTATTTCACACACTGTAGCACACGGTAATGCTCCAAACTACTTAATTTTATCAAGAAAAGTGAAGTAATCACTTCCTGACACTTACTGGAAATTTATATACAAAACCGAGAAATCATCTCGCTTTTCTGAAAAATACGATACCATACGCGTACCGACACCACATTAGTAATGGCTTAAATTTTATAGTTAATTTTCGGAATCAATAACTTTGTTTTTATACCATTTTTAATAAAAACGTTTCCAGAAATGTAACTCTCATATTTTTACCAAACCAAGTTATCACGTTTACACTTAGCTCAACGGGAAACGAAATACATGGGGATATAAATAAAAATTTAATATAAACATATATTAATACACCCAACTGCCCCACTATCTTTTCCCTTATCTTCTTAGCAGACTTTATAGGATAAGTCACTCTCTACTTTTTTTCTCTGCTTCTTCCTTCCCAACACAAGATCACGAGACATCCTTAGAGGTGGAAGCTGATAGTGATTGATTGAATGGTCAAAGTAATCACAAGTCAAACCTTTCACAAAGAAAAGTCAACGAGCAACACTCGATGCACAAATCAATTGTAATAAACCGGATAAGTGAATACCCGGGTCGTAGTCCCAACGAGGTGTGAAATTGAGAATATCGTTTTTGGTTTGGTATTAAAATGCTTGAAATAACGAGGGTCACTTTGGTTACTAATATCTACTAAAACGAAAATCAAATAACGTAAACCGGTAACTACAAACGTGCATAAACGTAAAAATCTTTGAAAATTAATCCTACGGGTACCAAATTAATTTTCCTACGTCCTAAATGACAAAATAAAATTTTAGAAAAAAGAATTAGAATTTTCTGACTTTTTAATAATTTTTTATGAATTAAAAACTATTGAAACTAATTTAAATTGCTAAAAACACTAAAACTATTTTTAAAAATCTGAAAATTTTATGGAAAATACTTTGAACTAATTAACAGATGAGAAAAATAAAATTGGAGAAAAAACAATTCTGGATAAGCAGAAATAAGCTGAAACAGCTTAAATAAGCTAAAAGAAAATGAAGGCTTAAGAATTAAATGTTGCAAATAATAACCAAGCATAACTAGAGCATACTGGGTGAGGCGTTTGTGTGTGAGTGAGGAGGCCTAGGTTCGAGTCCCAGGTCTGTCACTTTTTGTTCTTATTTTATTTTTTTGATTTTTCTTTTTTAAAACTCAACCCATAAGTGAAAATAAGCTAACATTAAAACTGGAATTTTTTTTGAAAACCAATAATAAGCTCAGATCAGCTTATTTGTTGGATTATACTTGGAAAGAAAATGGGGAATAAGCTCAAAATGGCAAATGAGCTAAATAAGCTCCTAATAATCTAAAAACATGAAAAATAAGCTAGAACTAACTAAGGACTGAAATAGAATCACAATAAGCAATTAATCATCAGAAATAAACATCAATAAGCTCAAAATAAGCAAAAAGCTTGTAAGGGTCTGCTGAGTAATCATGATGCAGGGCATGAGAGGGCTTTTCAAGCCCTCAAAAAGCTACTAAATAAAAATTCTAAAATTCTAAAAAAATTCCTATCAACTAGAATAGCAACCAAATTATATTTGTGCCAAATATTAGCTGATTAGGGTTAAAAACAAAGAAAGTAAAATAGGCAAGATATAGCTAAAAATGAAAAAAAACTAAAAACATTGCAGACCAAGAACAGCTTTCTGAGGTGCTTTTGCAGCCCTCATTAAGCTACCAAAAAGCTTTTGGAGAATTTCACAAAAATAGGAATTAACTAACTAACCGACTAAAGAAACTTTGTGTAAATTTTGAGCTTATAAGGGCTTATAACATAGGAATTAACAATGGAGACAGCTTAAGGGTCCCAATTTTTCACCATTCTTTCAAAACTACAAAAGGCTTAAAAAATCTTAAACTCCTACTAAAAAGAGCTTATACAGTCTTAAACAAGCTCAAGAAAACTTAAGGGAGTTGCACAAGAATAGTACATAGGCTTTGGTTGACCAAGAACATAAAAACAAGAAAAATTAAATTTTCATTAACTGAAATTAAATTACAATACTGGAATTAAAGAAAAATAAATAACAATAAGCTAAAAAGGAAAAAATACCCAAATTAAGCTAATATAAAACCTGACTACGGTAGCATAAGCTACTCCTATTTATACTAAACTATAAGCTAGGGTTCTTCTGGGTATGTGTTTCTTGTGTGAGAGAAATCCCCATTGTCCCTTTGTGCTTTTTTCTTGACCCTTGATTTTTGCTTGCTCCCCACAACTTGAAATTGTAGCCGTTAGATAAAAATAGTTCCTTTGGATCGCTGAGGTGGCAAAGTGGTGGGGGAAACACACCATGTGGGTTATCTTGTCTGGTAGTGAGGTCGAAAGGGATGGATGGGTGTTTAAGGTTAATGGCGGAGTTTAAGGTAAAGAAGAAGGTGAACAGTGGATTAGGTTGTGTTTTATCTGAGTGTGAGTTTGACCCCGTATTAATAAAAAGGGTTAAAAGGGTTTTGATGTTGGGCTTTAGGTGAAATGGGCTGGTAAGGGTTTGTGGGTTGGGTTAATGTTTGATCCGGTTTGTGTAGTATTTGGTATGGATAAAATATGGTTAAAACCAAGGACCAAAGTTGTAATTTAAGAAACTTCAAGGACCATTCTTGCCATATTTGCAAAGTTCTTCTAGGGTCCAATTTTGCCAAGTAAGAATAATCCAAGGGCCAATTGGGATTTTCAAGCTTGAATTTTAATTTGAATTAATAATGTCTTCCCGGCATCGGCTTTTGAACTCTTTTCCAAATCAAGCTCGGTTTTGTCCATATTTGCCCCGTTTTCAATCCTTTTGTACCTGAAACAAATAAAACACAATCCAATGATATTTGTAACAATATTTGGTCCATTTGGGTGTTTTTGGTCATTTTTGTGGGGTTTTTCGGGTATAAAATGATGAGTAAAAGGCCACTCATCATCCCCCCACACTAAACAATTGCTAGTCCCTAGCAATTCGATCATATAAAGTAATGAAAGGATCAAAATAATATCAAGGTACCAAAAATATATTGTTTTGACTTATTTAAAATGTAAGTAATTAAAACGAGACAAACGTAAATAACATGCTTGATTTTCAAAAATGGCATCATGGAACGGGAATCACACTAAGTGGGTGATTCCGGGGAATTGTAATCGTCATCCTCTTTTTTATATTTCCCAACTAAGTTTAAAAACCCTTGTGCAAACGTTTTTGTAAAATGCTAACACTACTTATGGAAGTTAATTGTGTATTACTCCTTGTTCCCAAATTCCTATTTTCCTCTATTTATTTTATTTTTGGTGAGAAATGAATTTCTTCAAATTCTCGTTTCGATAATTTTTAGTCAGATAAAGATACCTAGTTTAGATGCTAACTAGTTTCTAATCTTCCTCCGAAAACCGTTGCCATAAAAATGAGGTCCACATCAAGGTGATTTAAAATGGGGCTTATTATTTTACTTTTAAATTTTTGACTTTTGCAATTTTTTTTTTTTTTTTTTTTTTAACAACTTAACTTCTTATTTTACCATAAATTACGGAGCTTCACGGGGAAATTCCAAGACCTTATACCTTAGGAATAAAGGATCCAAGGGTCGTTACAACGGAGAGTTCCAAGACTTTATACATTCCGGAAATGAGGCTCCAAGGGTGTTAAACCAAGACCTTACACCTTCCTGAATAAAGATCCAAGGGCCGTTATAAGAGGGTAGCCAAGACCTAAACGCCTTTTGGAAATAAGGATCCAAGGACCGATCTCGAACCGTAGCTTATAGCACATAAATTTAAGATTTATTTATTTTTTGCTTGATTTTAGTGCCACCACTCCAAATCTCGTGTACCATAAACTAAACGGAACTTTACGGATAATTACAAGTCTCTAGACATTCATGAAATGAGGATCCAAGGTCGTTAGACCAAGACCTCACACATCCTGAATTAGAGATCCAAGGGCCGCTTTATGAACCGCCGCTTATGTTACACGACACTAGTAGTAACCTTGATGTGTACCCAACTTTTATAAGCAAGAATTTTCTTAAGAAGACAAAAACTAATCATCACCAAAACCAAACACCCTTAATTATTCCTAGATTACTAGTATTGGGTGAAATAAGCTTATAGGAACAAAAAGCCACAAATAACTTCGATGAGCTCTAAAGAGAACCAACTACTCCACGTTTAGCATTTTCACTTGCACAATTCGTAAAAACTTAGCCTAAACGTTAAGGGTAGCAGCCAAATCAACACTTTGGCAGAGTCGGGATTCCCTTGTTCTAGCCTAATCAAGTCTAAACTTCCACTAATACCGAAGCATTAATGTATAGCAAATTATTTTTTATGTGCAAAGCACTTCTTTTTCATTAAAAGACGATAAAAAAATTTAAATTTTGGTTAAAACGGGGGTGCTAGGGGACTAGTAGGTACAATATGTGAAAATTTTAAAATTTTGGGTCAAATTCGCAAGAATTCCCCACCCCCACACTTAGAATTGAATATTGCCCTCAATATTCAAAGTACCGGCTATTATGCCGACACTATAGAACGTAAAAAGGTAATACTACTAGCTAAGTGTGGAAACGAAATCTTTTTCACAAAAAGGATTAATAAGATATCCCTGGATAAACATAAACATAAAGATCGGATATTGGGCGGCTGGATTGGAAACAGGCGCATCAATCATCACGATCTACGGGAATCCTGAAAACAAAGGCAAACATACAACCACAAAGCAACAAGTAGAGGAATTCCCCCACACTTAGTGTTAGAAATAAGAAGATAGAAGGATAAGCATGGGTTGCCACCCACGAAGCGCTTGTTTTTGATCGAGTCGCAAGCTTGACTCGACCCCGAATTCATTGGTCCATGGGGGAGCAAGTGGAAGAGAAAATCTCCATCGGACTTTCATTCAATAAGTTTGGAGAAAAATTGAAGTGCTTGAAAGTTCCACTCCGACGAGATAGACCCGGCTTAAAAGAATGAGAGATGCCGGGGTCAAAGATGGTATCTTCACTCCCGAATGAGTGAATGAAAGGAGAAGTCACCAGATAGGTGAAGAAAGGGAGAAAGACTCGAATGACATATGTGAAGTCAATATAAGGGCGACCCTCAAAAGGAAATGTCACATATGTCGGAGCAAGAATATTCTTTTGAATCTCGGGATTGATAATTGAGGTCATATTATCAAAAACAGGAGAGTCTTTGACCTCATCGTTCTCTAACTCTTCATCAAAGAGAGGATTTATTTTGCTAGAAAAGTACTCATCATCAAATTCAAAAAGAGAATTCGAATAGACTTTGAGACTTTCATTTTGAACGTCCTCATCAGAAAGTGATTCGTCATCACTAGAGGAAAAATCATCATTAGAATTGAAGAGGGGGTTAGAGAAAATCCCGGAAAAATCTTCCGCAGTGTCAAAAGGATGATCACTACGAAAAGAACCATCACTATCACTGTAGGATATATCCTCAGACTCACTTGGGATTGGGAAAAGGTTCTCGGCACTAGACTTTATGAATTCGTCCGATTCCTTTTCAGGAATAGTGCAAAGATGCTCATCCCCCATAATGAGAGAGTCCTCGGGTCTAGACTGAGAGGGTTGAGAGATGGTATCATTTAAAGGAATAGCACTCTCCTCTTCGTCTTATTCTTCCTCATCATCGTCATCAAGAAGAGCAGCCCTGAGAAACATGGAACGCCTTTTTGCTGCTCGTTCTTCGGCTAGAAGTTCTGCAATACATTTTTCATGAGGATCTTCTTGGGGAGGTTTATTAACCAAATCCTTAAGATCTTTTAGGACATCAAGCATATCAATGAGAAGTTGTTCTTGTTCTTCATTGAATAATTCTTGAGGAGATGGCTGAGGTTGTGGTTGAATCATTTGGTACTGTGGAGGTTGGTCATGATAAGAATAGTCATAATTGTTATAAGGACCACGTTCATAGACAAGCGGGTTCCTTGTTAGACAATCAGAGCTATAGTGAGGACCTCCACAGTACTCACAACAATACGTTTGTTGTGACTGATTCGGTGAATTATATGGATAGTGGTCATAACCGAAGTTTTGATTACATGGAACTTGCTCATAGACAAACGTGTTCCCTGTTTGACAATCAAAACTTGGGTGTGGACCTCCACAATATTCACAAGAGTATGTCTCCATCTGGTGTTGTGGGGGCTGGTTGAAAAAGTTGGTTGTTTCATGGTAAGAATAAGGATTTTGGTCATAGACAAACCCGTTTCCTGATTCCACCATGCTACAACCGGGACAATTCCCACCATTATGAGGACCTCCACACCATTGACAACCATAATGGTAAGATGAAGACATAGAGAAGAAGAATTAAACAGATAGAGGGATAAGAAATAAAGAATCAAACGGATAAGAGGATTGAGAAGAATATTTTTGGATTTTTAAATTTAGAAACATTGAAAATCACACAAAAAAAAGGAAAAATAATTTGGAGAAGAAAATCTTTTTGGGTTTTCAAGGTTTTTTAATTTTTTTGGATTTTTGATAAAAATATTCACAAGAAAAATACGTAACTTCACGAGGAAGGATCTTCAAGTCACTAATCTTCAAACCGTAACGATATTGTCGCAACACACCTCCCCGGCAGCGGCGCCAAAAATTGATTGGATGGTCAAAGTAATCACAAGTCAAACATTTCACGAAGAAAAGTCAACGAGCAACACTCGACGCATAAATCAATTGTAATAAACCGGATAAGTGAATACCCGGGTCGTAGTCCCAATGAGGTGTGAAATTGAGGATATCGTTTTTGGTTTGGTATTAAAATGCTTGAAATAACGAGGGTCACTTTGGTTACTAATATCTACTAAAACGAAAATCAAATAACGTAAACCGGTAACTACAAACGTGCATAAACGTAAAAATCTTTGAAAATTAATCCTACGGGTACCAAATTAATTTTCCTACGTCCTAAATGACAAAATAAAATTTTAGAAAAAAGAATTAGAATTTTCTGACTTTTTAATAATTTTTTATGAATTAAAAACTATTGAAACTAATTTAAATTGCTAAAAACACTAAAACTATTTTTAAAAATCTGAAAATTTTATGGAAAATACTTTGAACTAATTAAAAGATGAGAAAAATAAAATTGGAGAAAAACAATTCTGGATAAGCAGAAATAAGCTGAAACAGCTTAAATAAGCTAAAAGGAAATGAAGGCTTAAGAATTAAATGTTGCAAATAATAACCAAGCATAACTAGAGCATACTGGGTGAGGCGTTTGTGTGTGAGTGAGGAGGTCTGGGTTCGAGTCCCAGGTCTGTCACTTTTTGTTCTTATTTTATTTTTTTGATTTTTCTTTCTTAAAACTCAACCCATAAGTGAAAATAAGCTAACATTAAAACTGGAAATTTTTTTGTAAACCAATAATAAGCTCAGATCAGCTTATTTGTTGGATCAGACTTGGAAAGAAAATGGGGAATAAGCTCAAAATGGCAAATGAGCTAAATAAGCTCCTAATAATCTAAAAACATGAAAAATAAGCTAGAACTAACTAAGGACTGAAATGGAATCACAATAAGCAATTAATCATCAGAAATAAACATCAATAAGCTCAAAATAAGCAAAAAGCTTGTAAGGGTCTGCTGAGTAATCATGATGCAGGGCATGAGAGGGCTTTTCAAGAGTAATCATGATGCAGGGCATGAGAGAGCTTTTCAAGCCCTCAAAAAGCTACTAAATAAAAATCCTAAAATTCTAAAAAAATTCCTATCAACTAGAATAGCAACCAAATTATATTTGTGCCAAATATTAGCTGATTAGGGTTAAAAACAAAGAAAGTAAAATTGGCAAGATATAGCTAAAAATGAAAAAAAAAAAAAAAAAACTAAAAACATTGCAGACCAAGAACAGCTTTCTGAGGTGCTTTTGCAGCCCTCATTAAGCTACCAAAAAGCTTTTGGAGAATTTCACAAAAATAGGAATTAACTAACTAACCGACTAAAGAAACTTTGTGTAAATTTTGAGCTTATAAGGGCTTATAACATAGGAATTAACAATGGAAAAAACTAGCTATCTAGGCTAAAATTTGGGGTGCCTCAGATTTAGACTCAAAATGGGGTTTGTGATCTCAGCTTATGCAAGACCAAAGGGATTCTAAGCCAAATCTTATAACAAGTAAATTGAACAAAAAAAGAAGTGCAAAGAGTAGAAAAACAAGCTCAGCTTAACATGAGCTTATTGAGACAGCTTAAGGGTCCCAATTTTTCACCATTCTTTCAAAACTACAAAAGGCTTAAAAAATCTTAAACTCCTACTAAAAAGAGCTTATACAGTCTTAAACAAGCTCAAGCAAACTTAAGGGAGTTGCACATGAATAGTACATAGGCTTTGGTTGACCAAGAACATAAAAACAAGAAAAATTAAATTTTCATTAACTGAAATTAAATTACAATACTGGAATTAAAGAAAAATAAATAACAATAAGCTAAAAAGGAAAAAATAACCTAAATTAAGCTAATATAAAACCTGACTACTGTAGCATAAGCTACTCCTATTTATACTAAACTATAAGCTAGGGTTCTTCTGGGTATGTGTTTCTTGTGTGAGAGAAATCCCCATTGTCCCTTTGTGCTTTTTTCTTGACCCTTGATTTTTGCTTGCTCCCCACAACTTGAAATTGTAGCCGTTAGATGAAAATAGTTCCTTTGGATCTCTGAGGTGGCAAAGAGGTGGGGGAAACACACCATGTGGGTTATCTTGTCTGGTAGTGAGGTCGAAAGGGATGGATGGGTGTTTAAGGTTTAATGGCGGGAGTTTAAGGTAAAGAAGAAGGTGAACAGTGGATTAGGTTGTGTTTTATCTGAGTGTGAGTTTGACCCCGTATTAATAAAAAGGGTTAAAAGGGTTTTGATGTTGGGCTTTAGGTGAAATGGGCTGGTAAGGGTTTGTGGGTTGGGTTAATGTTTGATCCGGTTTGTGTAGTATTTGGTATGGATAAAATATGGTTAAAACCAAGGACCAAAGTTGTAATTTAAGAAACTTCAAGGACCATTCTTGCCATATTTGCAAAGTTCTTCTAGGGTCCAATTTTGCCAAGTAAGAATAATCCAAGGGCCATTGGGATTTTCAAGCTTGAATTTTAATTTGAATTAATAATGTCTTCCCGGCATCGGCTTTTGAACTCTTTTCCAAATCAAGCTCGGTTTTGTCCATATTTGCCCCGTTTTCAATCCTTTTGTACCTGAAACAAATAAAACACAATCCAATGATATTTGTAACAATATTTGGTCCATTTGGGTGTTTTTGGTCCTTTTTGTGGGGTTTTTCGGGTATAAAATGATGAGTAAAAGGCCACTCATCATCCCCCCACACTAAACAATTGCTAGTCCCTAGCAATTCGATCATATAAAGTAATGAAAGGATCAAAATAATATCAAGGTACCAAAAATATATTGTTTTGACTTATTTAAAATGTAAGTAATTAAAACGAGAACAAACGTAAATAACATGCTTGATTTTCAAAAATGGCATCATGGAACGGGAATCACACTAAGTGGGTGATTCCGGGGAATTGTAATCGTCATCCTCTTTTTTATATTTCCCAACTAAGTTTAAAAACCCTTGTGCAAACGTTTTTGTAAAATGCTAACACTACTTATGGAAGTTAATTGTGTATTACTCCTTGTTCCCAAATTCCTATTTTCCTCTATTTATTTTATTTTTGGTGAGAAATGAATTTCTTCAAATTCTCGTTTCGATAATTTTTAGTCGATAAAGATACCTAGTTTAGATGCTAACTAGTTTCTAATCTTCCTCCGAAAACCGTTGCCATAAAAATGAGGTCCACATCAAGGTGATTTAAAATGGGGCTTATTATTTTACTTTTAAATTTTTGACTTTTGCAATTTTTTTTTTTTTTTTTTTTTAACAACTTAACTTCTTATTTTACCACAAATTACGGAGCTTCACGGGGAAATTCCAAGACCTTATACCTTAGGAATAAAGGATCCAAGGGTCGTTACAACGGAGAGTTCCAAGACTTTATACATTCCGGAAATGAGGCTCCAAGGGTGTTAAACAAGACCTTACACCTTCCTGAATAAAGATCCAAGGGCCGTTATAAGAGGGTAGCCAAGACCTAAACGCCTTTTGAAAATAAGGATCCAAGGACCGATCTCGAACCGTAGCTTATAGCACATAAATTTAAGATTTATTTATTTTTTGCTTGATTTTAGTGCCACCACTCCAAATCTCGTGTACCATAAACTAAACGGAACTTTACGGATAATTCCAAGTCTCTAGACATTCATGAAATGAGGATCCAAGGTCGTTAGACCAAGACCTCACACATCCTGAATTAGAGATCCAATGGCCGCTTTATGAACCGCCGCTTATGTTACACGACACTAGTAGTAACCTTGATGTGTACCCAACTTTTATAAGCAAGAATTTTCTTAAGAAGACAAAAACTAATCATCACCAAAACCAAACACCCTTAATTATTCCTAGATTACTAGTATTGGGTGAAATAAGCTTATAGGAACAAAAAGCCACAAATAACTTCGATGAGCTCTAAAGAGAACCAACTACTCCACGTTTAGCATTTTCATTTGCACAATTCGTAAAAACTTAGCCTAAACGTTAAGGGTAGCAGCCAAATCAACACTTTGGCAGAGTCGGGATTCCCTTGTTCTAGCCTAATCAAGTCTAAACTTCCACTAATACCGAAGCATTAATATATAGCAAATTATTTTTTATGTGCAAAGCACTTCTTTTTCATTAAAAGACGATAAAAAATTTAAAATTTTGGTTAAAACGGGGGTGCTAGGGGACTAGTAGGTACAATATGTGAAAATTTTTAAAATTTTGGGTCAAATTCGCAAGAATTCCCCACCCCCACACTTAGAATTGAATATTGCCCTCAATATTCAAAGTACCGGCTATTATGCCGACACTATAGAACGTAAAAAGGTAATACTACTAGCTAAGTGTGGAAACGAAATCTTTTTCACAAAAAGGATTAATAAGATATCCCTGGATAAACATAAACATAAAGATCGGATATTGGGCGGCTGGATTGGAAACAGGCGCATCAATCATCACGATCTACGGGAATCCTGAAAACAAAGGCAAACATACAACCACAAAGCAACAAGTAGAGGAATTCCCCCACACTTAGTGTTAGAAATAAGAAGATAGAAGGATAAGCATGGGTTGCCACCTACGAAGCGCTTGTTTTTGATCGAGTCGCGAGCTTGACTCGACCCCGAATTCATTGTTCCATGGGGGAGCAAGTGGAAGAGAAAATCTCCATCGGACTTTCATTCAATAAGTTTGGAGAAAAATTGAAGTGCTTGAAAGTTCCACTCCGACAAGATAGACCCGGCTTAAAAGAATGAGAGATGCCGGGGTCAAAGATGGTATCTTCACTCCCGAATGAGTGAATGAAAGGAGAAGTCACTAGATAGGTGAAGAAAGGGAGAAAGACTCGAATGACATATGTGAAGTCAATATAAGGGCGACCCTCAAAAGAAATGTCACATATGTCGGAGCAAGAATATTCTTTTGAATCTCGGGATTGATAATTGAGGTCATATTATCAAAAACAGGAGAGTCTTTGACCTCATCGTTCTCTAACTCTTCATCAAAGAGAGGATTTATTTTGCTAGAAAAGTACTCATCATCAAATTCCAAAAGAGAATTTGAATAGACTTTGAGACTTTCATTTTGAACGTCCTCATCAGAAAGTGATTCGTCATCACTAGAGGAAAAATCATCATTAGAATTGAAGAGGGGGTTAGAGAAAATCCCGGAAAAATCTTCGCAGTGTCAAAAGGATGATCACTACGAAAAGAACCATCACTATCACTGTAGGATATATCCTCAGACTCACTTGGGATTGGGAAAAGGTTCTCGGCACTAGACTTTATGAATTCGTCCGATTCCTTTTCAGGAATAGTGCAAAGATGCTCATCCCCCAAAATGAGAGAGTCCTCGGGTCTAGACTGAAAGGGTTGAGAGATGGTATCATTTAAAGGAATAGCACTCTCCTCTTCGTCTTCTTCTTCCTCATCATCGTCATCAAGAAGAGCAGCCCTGAGAAACATGGAACGCCTTTTTGCTACTCGTTCTTCGGCTAGAAGTTCTGCAATACATTTTTCATGAGGATCTTCTTGGGGAGGTTTATTAACCAAATCCTTAAGATCTTTTAGGACATCAAGCATATCAATGAGAAGTTGTTCTTGTTCTTCATTGAATAATTCTTGAGGAGATGGCTGAGGTTGTGGTTGAATCATTTGGTACTGTGGAGGTTGGTCATGATAAGAATAGTCATAATTGTTATAAGGACCACGTTCATAGACAAGCGGGTTCCTTGTTTGACAATCAGAGCTATAGTGAGGACCTCCACAGTACTCACAACAATACGTTTGTTGTGACTGATTCGGTGAATTATATGGATAGTGGTCATAACCGAAGTTTTGATTACATGGAACTTGCTCATAGACAAACGTGTTCCCTGTTTGACAATCAAAACTTGGGTGTGGACCTCCACAATATTCACAAGAGTATGTCTCCATCTGGTGTTGTGGGGGCTGATTGAAAAAGTTGGTTGTTTGATGGTAAGAATAAGGATTTTGGTCATAGACAAACCCGTTTCCTGATTCCACCATGCTACAACCGGACAATTCCCACCATTATGAGGACCTCCACACCATTGACAACCATAATGGTAAGATGAAGACATAGAGAAGAAGAATTAAACAGATAGAGGGATAAGAAATAAAGAATCAAACGGATAAGAGGATTGAGAAGAATATTTTTGGATTTTTAAATTTAGAAACATTGAAAATCACACAAAAAAAAAAGGAAAAATAATTTGGAGAAGAAAATCTTTTTGGGTTTTCAAGGTTTTTTAATTTTTTTGGATTTTTGATAAAAATATTCACAAGAAAAATACGTAACTTCACGAGGAAGGATCTTCAAGTCACTAATCTTCAAACCGTAACGATATTGTCGCAACACACCTCCCCGGCAGCGGCGCCAAAAATTGATTGGATGGTCAAAGTAATCACAAGTCAAACATTTCACGAAGAAAAGTCAACGAGCAACACTCGACGCATAAATCAATTGTAATAAACCGGATAAGTGAATACCCGGGTCGTAGTCCCAATGAGGTGTGAAATTGAGGATATCGTTTTTGGTTTGGTATTAAAATGCTTGAAATAACGAGGGTCACTTTGGTTACTAATATCTACTAAAACGAAAATCAAATAAAGTAAACCGGTAACTACAAACGTGCATAAACGTAAAAATCTTTGAAAATTAATCCTACGGGTACCAAATTAATTTTCCTACGTCCTAAATGACAAAATAAAATTTTAGAAAAAAGAATTAGAATTTTCTGACTTTTTAATAATTTTTTATGAATTAAAAACTATTGAAACTAATTTAAATTGCTAAAAACACTAAAACTATTTTTAAAAATCTGAAAATTTTATGGAAAATACTTTGAGCTAATTAAAAGATGAGAAAAATAAAATTGGAGAAAAAACAATTCTGGATAAGCAGAAATAAGCTGAAACAGCTTAAATAAGCTAAAAGGAAATGAAGGCTTAAGAATTAAATGTTGCAAATAATAACCAAGCATAACTAGAGCATACTGGGTGAGGCGTTTGTGTGTGAGTGAGGAGGTCTGGGTTCGAGTCCCAGGTCTGTCACTTTTTGTTCTTATTTTATTTTTTTGATTTTTCTTTCTTAAAACTCAACCCATAAGTGAAAATAAGCTAACATTAAAACTGGAAATTTTTTTGTAATCCAATAATAAGCTCAGATCAGCTTATTTGTTGGATCAGACTTGGAAAGAAAATGGGGAATAAGCTCAAAATGGCAAATGAGCTAAATAAGCTCCTAATAATCTAAAAACATGAAAAATAAGCTAGAACTAACTAAGGACTGAAATGGAATCACAATAAGCAATTAATCATCAGAAATAAACATCAATAAGCTCAAAATAAGCAAAAAGCTTGTAAGGGTCTGCTGAGTAATCATGATGCAGGGCATGAGAGGGCTTTTCAAGAGTAATCATGATGCAGGGCATGAGAGGGCTTTTCAAGCCCTCAAAAAGCTACTAAATAAAAATCCTAAAATTCTAAAAAAATTCCTATCAACTAGAATAGCAACCAAATTATATTTGTGCCAAATATTAGCTGATTAGGGTTAAAAACAAAGAAAGTAAAATTGGCAAGATATAGCTAAAAATGAAAAAAAAAACTAAAAACATTGCAGACCAAGAACAGCTTTCTGAGGTGCTTTTGCAGCCCTCATTAAGCTACCAAAAAGCTTTTGGAGAATTTCACAAAAATAGGAATTAACTAACTAACCGACTAAAGAAACTTTGTGTAAATTTTGAGCTTATAAGGGCTTATAACATAGGAATTAACAATGGAAAAAACTAGCTATCTAGGCTAAAATTTGGGGTGCCTCAGATTTAGACTCAAAATGGGGTTTGTGATCTCAGCTTATGCAAGACCAAAGGGATCTAAGCCAAATCTTATAACAAGTAAATTGAACAAAAAAAGAAGTGCAAAGAGTAGAAAAACAAGCTCAGCTTAACATGAGCTTATTGAGACAGCTTAAGGGTCCCAATTTTTCACCATTCTTTCAAAACTACAAAAGGCTTAAAAAATCTTAAACTCCTACTAAAAAGAGCTTATACAGTCTTAAATAAGCTCAAGCAAACTTAAGGGAGTTGCACATGAATAGTACATAGGCTTTGGTTGACCAAGAACATAAAAACAAGAAAAATTAAATTTTCATTAACTGAAATTAAATTACAATACTGGAATTAAAGAAAAATAAATAACAATAAGCTAAAAAGGAAAAAATACCTAAATTAAGCTAATATAAAACCTGACTACTGTAGCATAAGCTACTCCTATTTATACTAAACTATAAGCTAGGGTTCTTCTGGGTATGTGTTTCTTGTGTGAGAGAAATCCCCGTTGTCCCTTTGTGCTTTTTTCTTGACCCTTGATTTTTGCTTGCTCCCCACAACTTGAAATTGTAGCCGTTAGATGAAAATAGTTCCTTTGGATCTCTGAGGTGGCAAAGAGGTGGGGGAAACACACCATGTGGGTTATCTTGTCTGGTAGTGAGGTCGAAAGGGATGGATGGGTGTTTAAGGTTAATGGCGGGAGTTTAAGGTAAAGAAGAAGGTGAACAGTGGATTAGGTTGTGTTTTATCTGAGTGTGAGTTTGACCCCGTATTAATAAAAAGGGTTAAAAGGGTTTTGATGTTGGGCTTTAGGTGAAATGGGCTGGTAAGGGTTTGTGGGGTTGGGTTAATGTTTGATCCGGTTTGTGTAGTATTTGGTATGGATAAAATATGGTTATAACCAAGGACCAAAGTTGTAATTTAAGAAACTTTAAGGACCATTCTTGCCATATTTTCAAAGTTCTTCTAGGGTCCAATTTTGCCAAGTAAGAATAATCCAAGGGCCAATTGGGATTTTCAAGCTTGAATTTTAATTTGAATTAATAATGTCTTCCCGGCATCGGCTTTTGAACTCTTTTCCAAATCAAGCTCGGTTTTGTCCATATTTACCCCGTTTTCAATCCTTTTGTACCTGAAACAAATAAAACACAATCCAATGATATTTGTAACAATATTTGGTCCATTTGGGTGTTTTTGGTCATTTTTGTGGGGTTTTTCGGGTATAAAATGATGAGTAAAAGGTCACTCATCAGTGATCTTTGCCAAACTCGTCCCTTCAGGAGATTCCACCAAGGAAAGCTATTGTCAATGTTTCTAGGGCTCACAGTCCCTGGTGTAGTATAAAAGGATTAAGATAGGGTTGATAGATCATTTCATCACCTCCCTTCTCCTCTCTATTATAACCAACCGCTGCTTCACCCTCTAATGCCGTACGATGCTTTCTACAACAAGAGATCAAGAGATTGAGTTTTAGGTTTGAGTTTTGTTTGGGTCCGTTTGGTTCGAGGTCGCCACCACAGCCACCACGGCTGTCACCACCTCCGCCGCCATCGTCACCATCTCCTCCCCCTTTTGTTCTTGATATGGTAAACTGTGAAACCCGCGTTTATATATTTTTTCTTATTTTGACCAATTATTAGTTGTTGTTAAAGTTTTCGTGGATTAAGAAGTGGATTAAAACGTTGTTGAGTTTTGATTCTGTGGTAAGAAAATCAAAGTGTGGTCATTAGTTTTGGGTTTGGTTACGGGTCGGGTCAAAACCCGACTGAGAACCGGGTGGTGACCCGTATAAGTCACGGGTCGAATTTAAGGTTCAAGGTTAGATGGTTTTTGTCTTGGGTTGATTATATATTTATCAATTTTAGTGTTGGATATGTTGGTTGCTTGAGATGACGAGTCACAAGGTGTGCTCGTTTGTGTATACTCTCGGCAGTCACCACCCACGAAGGGTAGGTTGGGCTTGCTCTTGGTTCGATTCTCACCACAAGGACACCACGGAGGTGTTTGCTTGTTGTGTTATGTGATAGTATCGTGTGATTATTTCAGCTTGGTTCAAACGAAAGTAACAATGGTCTGTTTTGATTTCGAGTCGTGACCCGTTTAGAGTAACGAGTAGCGTTTGGGTTTACGTATTGTTTTGGGTCTCAAGTCGAGTGGATTTTCTTATTTTGGCTTGTATCTTGGATTTAATTTGATTCTTGGTAATAAGCCTAGCTTATTAGGAAGTTTAACATTTATTGGTGTCGTAATAAACTAGTAAGCCAAATGGTTTTGTTCTTTTGGGTTCGGTTCACAGCAGGAAGCACCCACATAGGGTTGTTTTACCTTCGGTTCAAACAAAGACACCACATGGGTGGTTTTGTGTACTTCTCGGCTCAAACGACACAAGGGTGTCGAGAGCTTAGCCTTTGTTTTGGTCAACAAAAATGTCACAATGTGTGCGTTAGTGTGTTAACAGAAATCACATAGGGTGCGTTTGGTATAAAATATGGGCCTAAGCCCAACATTTTATTTAAGGCGCGTTGGGTTAATTGATTATGAGCCGAAGCCCAATGAATTTTAAAAGGGTGTGTTCGTTTAAAATATAAAGAGTGTGTTAGTTATAAATTGTGGTGTCAAAATACATTTGACTAACGTAAATGAATCATTTAACTTTGGTGATCTATTGGTACGTTTCGAACGTGGGGATTGACGATTGATATTGAATATTACAGATGGCACAAAACGGACAAATTATATATATTGGATTGAGACTATTTGGTTATTAAATCATTACCGGATTTACGAAATTAGATAATGGATTCATTGGACATTTTGAGACTTGAGACGGTATAATATATTAAATTCGAAAAGACTTTAATATATTAGACACGGACATGACACAAAATATTCAATAAGCCAAAACTAATATATACGCGAATGATAACGAAACATGAACTTTGTTAAATATTGTAATGTGAAAATTTATTTTTGCTAAAGTCACGATAATTTAGGAATGATGTATAAACGGACGCATCAAGTCGAAATTTATAAAACATTCCAAACTAATACCTTTATTTTAAATTGACTTTTATTATAAACCTAAATGACTTTTCTAAGCTATTTGAGAATGTGGGGAAAATCCTGAAACTTACCAATTGACCTATATATATATATATATATATATATATATATATATATATATATATATATATATATATATATATATATATATATATATATATATATATATATTTCTCATTATTTTCTGGATTTTTCCTTGTTGGCTTGAGTTTGCGTCTGTAATTCTCGACTATGTCGACGTCTTTTCCTCTTTGGCGGTGTTTTGAGTTTATGTTTTCTTACCACCACACGAAACGTTAACACTAAAATTTTTACAAACTTTGATACGAGTAATCCACGGAAACTAAGACGCTTGTCTTTTGGAAACTCTTTACTTTACGAGACGTATTCTGAGATAGTTATATACATATTAGGTTGTGCCGATCCGGTACCGTTGTGCCTGTACTCTCAATACCATTGTGTTTTGCCCTTGATGCCAGTTGTAACCGTTGTGATATTTTGCGTTGCTGTGGCTAAGGTGAGTTCATGGCCCCTACCTTTACTTGTTTTATAAATGTTTGGGGGGAGAATACATGCTCGTTTTTAATTAAACTCAATGCTTGTTTATACTTAAACTCATTACTTGTTCTTACTTGAAAACATGATTTATTTACTTATTGCACAGTGGTTTACCTTACTCTGAACACAAGTGTTTAAATATTATATGTGAGTTATAGCCCCACTTTACCTATACTTGTTTTACAAACCTTGGGGTGAGAAACATGCAAAACATTTTCTGGACCACAACCAATACTTTATTTTCTCAACACTATTGCGTAGTTAGCCTAAGCCCCTGAACCCACTGTTATGCCCACCTCATGAACCGTTAATTCTTGCTGGTAAGCGCGATTGATATAAATAGATCTATTGGTGTGACTCCCCCGTTCGGTTGGCTAGACGGATCAATGCGGGCGTATACCAAGTCGGATTACGAGTGTATTGGGTTAAACACTCATTATGGGCCCCTATTGTTATTATTTATGTGCTATATTGTAGCGCACTGAACTGTCGAGCTTCGGTTGCATGAACTTAGAGCTAGCGTAATAGACTATTTTATTTTGTGTGACATTATATTCGTGGTAATGGTCACATACCCTACTCATGGTCCACATCTCTAATTTTACTTTAAGGTAAACTTTATTGTCATGACACTGTGAGCGACACAATGGTCACAAAACTTTATTGAACTCACAGTATCTTTACTGCTTTATCATAAACCTATGAACTCACCAACCTCGTGTTGACACTTTTAGCATGTATTTTCTGGTTTAAGGCGATAGCCTAGTTGTGGAGGCTTTTGGCATGGCATGGCATGGTCATAGAAGACTCTGATGTATTTAGGACCGCTTAATTTCTTTTATGGGCTTGTATTTCCGCACCGTTTTTGGAATGCTGTAAACAAAACATTTTTGAATATGAAATTTCTTTTAAACGGTTAAGGTAAAACCGTTCTTTATACCTTGTGTTGAGATACCAATTTAGTAGCACCCAAGCATGTATGCTTCCGCTAAATCGGATTTTTTGGGATGTTACAAGGAATCTTTGATGAATGATGTTCGGTTTAAGAGGGAATTGTGATTTGTTTAGGCAATTGATTTAACGTTGATTCAGATTCTGGTTCTTGAGAGCCAAGTGCTTGAACTAGGTTGTCTTCAAGATTTGTAGAAAGATGGTCATTATCATGAATGATGTTTTGTGAGTCAAGTGTACTGCTTTCTGTGGGGTGGTAGTTTGAAGAAAGAGGATCATAAGCTGGAATATATTGCAATGTCTCATTGTCCTTTGGATAAGTATTGATAGATATTAGAGATGTATATTTATCAGCTGGATATGAATTAGACTCATTGAAGTTGATATCATCAGCTTTTGACCTTGAGATTCTTACAATGTCATCACATTCATTGAAGGTTACATGAAATGTTTCTTCCATTTCTTGTCTTCGAATATTGAAAACTCTGAGGGCTATAGATTCCAGAGAGTATCCTAGGAAGAAACCATCATTTGCCTTAGCATCAAATTTTTCTATATAATCTCTATGGTTGTGAATGAACACAGGACATCCAAACACATGAAAAAAGCTGACGATTGGCTTTCTTCCATGAAAGATTTCATATGGAGTTTTCATATGTCTTTTGATGATAATTGACCTGTTTTGAGTGAAGCATGATGTATTCTTATAAATTATTATTTAACAGTTTACCATTTAAAATTTTCATACATCCTTATAATAGGTCTATAAAAACAACATTTAACACGTGTTATAATACAACGACTAATAATATATTTAAAAATTATTAGTTTTACAACTCGTTTGTGCATGGATTAAAGTACAAACAGAGTTAAAATTAGGGCTAATGACAAAAAAATACATTGAACTTGACACTTTTTTTGATTGTGTGCAGCCAACTATTTTTTTTCTTATTGTGCGTACTCAACTTTCAAATTTCGATCATTGTGTGTATTTTGTGACTATTTTGTCATGTAAAATAACCATTTTACCATTCAAAAATTTAAAAAGTCAAAGGTAAAATGGTCATAAAATACAAACAATGATCGAAATTTGAAAATTCAGTACACATAATAAGAAAAAAAATAGTTGGCTATATACAATAATAAAAAGTGTCAAGTTCGATTTTTTTTTGTCATTTGCCCTTAAAATTATTATAAGGGAATATGTTAGATACAATTTTGTGTAGCCAACTCTTTAAAATTTTGTGCTACAATTTGTGGGTCACTGAGTCTTTCTGTGGGTTATTGAGTTATTTTTGTTGGTCCTTGAATCATTTTGTAGCCAATTAGCTATTTTAATTATAACCAAAATATCCTCTTATTATAAATGAGAAGTGACGGACACACTCAAAAATTATTGGGACACTCACTGTACAAGCTGTTAAAGCAGATTATATTTAAAGTACAACTAACTACTGCATACAGTGAAGTGTTCAAATAAAATTTTGAAATGTGCTAATCAATTCCCATTATAAATTCCCTAAAAATTACAAACTTTGTGCTCGAACTATAGTTATAGCTAGTCCACTTAAAATATAATCTCATTTTGATCTTACTGAAAATTGATATAGCCAACAAGATATCATTTTGATCTTACTGAAAAATATAATCTTATTTTTGTTATTTTTATTTTTTTACGCAAAACGAATCTTCTTTCTCGAAATGTAACATCATCTTCAACATGTTTAATATTATTTCAAGGCATCATATGTTTGGAATTCAAATAATGGTGAAGCGTAATGCTATTCTACTACTTACTACTATATCATTAAAATATCAACTCCATGTATGCAAAACGGGTCATGTTATATGGACCCTCCCTATGGGTCAACCGTAGAAACCGCGAAGCATACAGTATAACACCGTGAGGCACACATTACAACCGCCCGATGCGTGCAATGATTGGAAACTCTCCCTATAGGGGAGTCCGGATAAACTGCCCCATGCAAAAATAGAGAAGGTCAAAGTTGAACCAGTTTGACACTGAAAAGTCAAACTAAACACTTATTTTAGGATGAAGATAGTTATAAATAATAAAAACATTTAAGTGGCACGGTGCCCCAAAAGTGAATGTTTTAACTTTCGCATGTCTTGCCAAACCCTCACCTCACCTCCCCAATGGCCTTTGCACCTCACGGAGCATGGTTGGGAGTAGCCTTATATGACAAGCTAGGCATTGACACATTAAGTCAAAAAACAACTAAAACGTTAAGTGTTTGTTAGTATTTGTATCGAACAAAAATAAAGCATAATATTCGCCAATGAATTAGTAAGAACTTAGTTCTTCAAAAAAAAAAAAAAAAAAATTTAGCAAGAACAGATTAATGTGGATATAGATATTAGAATAGGGGTACACTATACAAACCCCCCTATGATGTCAAATCAGGGGGGTTTAGTCAAAGATCCTCTTTGTTCCTATTTTGTTTCTATTTTTTTGTCAGTTTCTGTTTCGTATTTCTGACAGTTTTAAGCGTTTGACTTATTAAACTTTATATTTTCTGTTCCACACTTTCAGGTTTATAGTTTTTTGATATAAATAAAATTATAAAATTAAAAAAATAATAATAAAAAATAAAAAAACGTAAAAAAATAAAGGGGATGCGGTTGGTCTTTTTTGGGGGTGGGGATATGCTACGCCATTAGGCTGCTTGGCAAGGTGCATCTTCCTTCACCATACACCTCAGCGCCACGTCAGCTTTCTCTCTCCTCTCACTCCCCTTCACCCAACTTCATCATTTACTAGTCAAGGGTTCACCAGTCTTCACCTTAACTCACATTTTTTTTTAAACGTAAACGTAAAAATATAAAAACGTAAACTTCAAATTTAAAAACACAACGTACGAAATTAAAATGTTACATAAACTTCAAATATTAAACATAGTACATAAACCGGGAATATTAAAACAATACATAAACTACGATTATTAAAGACGCAAACATACGAAAGTAAAACATTACATAAACTTCGAAATTAAAACTAAAAGTTTAAACCCCACTTCTCTTTGATCCCCGCTCTAATCTCGTCCATGGCCTTGCGTGCATCCCCAGTCAAATGTTCATATGGCTGCATATAGAACATTAAGTCTGTTTGCTTTGCTTTATACTCATTCACTTCCACTTCCTTCCTTTTTATCTCCATCCATTCAGCCCGTTCTTTCCTCTTCAACTGATTGTCACGTTCGACTTGCTGTGCCATCTCCGATATCATCATCTTAGCCAAATCCTCTTCACTAATAGTTGCCGACGATCTCACACCTTTTTTCTTCAAAGCTTTCGCTTTGTCCCTGCCCATTGGTCGTGAAAGTTCTTGCACCTCATTTTCCTCGTCATCTCCACCAGCATCATCATTCAGGTTTATACTTGTATCTCCTCCACTCTCTTGGTTGAACGAACTAGACCAGATGACTTGTATCTCTTGGCCCTTTCATTTCCTTCATTTGATAAAAAACCTGGAACTTCATTATCATTCCATTTCTGACATTTCCTTAACAGCTCCCAACAATGTTTGAGTGTGAACTTTACTCCATATTCAGCTTGATAGTTTAGAGTTGCCCTATTGTAGTAATCTTCATCTCCGACACCACTAACAGGCTGCATACGCATGAGGTTATTATACACTCCACAAAAACGAGCCACATGCGGCCGTATTGTCATCCATTTCCCAAGAACCATATCGTACCCTCGTCGATCCGAATTTGTTTTGCTCGCTAGGTACGCCTGTACAGCAGACCAAAATCCTTTTCCCTTCCTAGCGTTACCTACGGCAGAATCTTCGGATACATGAATCCAACCTTTACACAACGCAATTTCTTCTTCTTGGGACCATGGAATGTTCCTTAGTGGCTCATCGGTTTGAGCCGGCTGTGGCCTCTTTTGGCGTCTTCTCGTCCTTGCTATAACCGGTGGTGGAGATTCTTCACGTTGAGTGTTTTGTTGGTGTTGTTGTGACAATTGAGGTGAGAATTGTTGGTGTTGTTTGAGAATTGAGGTGAGTACATATCCTCATCAAATTGAGGTTGTGATGATGAACCACCAATTTGGGTTTGTGACATATCAAATTGAGGTTGGCCCGAGAATAGGCTAAACGCGTTTTGTTGGTGTTGTTGTGAGAATTGGTTAAAGGATGGATTACGGTATGGTCGGTTTGGGTAGGTTTGGTTGTATAATGATTGTGGTTGTATGTTGCGAGGTGGGTTTGACGGGGGAGTATTTCCTAGATTGAAGGTTCCTTCGGGTGTCGGGGGATTGCTTTGATTATTTCTTCGTTGGCCACGATTGATGTTTCGGGGAGTGTTTTCTTGAGACATTTTT
Source organism: Artemisia tridentata subsp. tridentata (assembly GCA_021014915.2). NCBI lineage: Eukaryota > Viridiplantae > Streptophyta > Magnoliopsida > Asterales > Asteraceae > Artemisia > Artemisia tridentata. Next base: position 18,393,044 of record CP139501.1, on the reverse strand, counting down.
TTGATAAAAAGAGTGTTAAAAGATTTGAGTTGTGTTTAAAAATGGTGGGTTTTGTGTGTATTTATAGAAGAAAAATTTGGGGTGGGTGTTGAACTTTTTTTTTTTTTTTTTTTTTTTTTTTAATGCAACGGTACATATTGAATTTTGAATGTATATTGCAGCAACTTCGAAATGTTTAATGGTGAAGGATTCACCGAATTGTGTTTTGGGAATCGTGGGTTGCGCGTGGGAAAAGGTGGGCGGCAAGGACAAAACAAGTGAGAATTGGTAAAGGTGAAGGATTCACGGATCCTTGCCATTAGGGGTGTCTGTAGGGTCGGGTCAACCCGACCCGAACCCGAACCCGATCGGGTCGGGTCTAATCGGGTCAAAAAATCTAGTCGGGTTGATTTGACCCGAACCCGATAACCCGATAGTGTTATCGGGTCGGGTTCGGGTTAAATAAAAAATGTTATCGGGTCAACCCGATAAGACCCGACAATTTTGTAGATTTGTAGTGCATCATTCTATAGTCCGTTGTTTCAGTAGGCTAAGCTCATAGGTTTATGTTGGTTGATGAGTTGCATTTGTGCCCTGGTACTCTAATGGATTTGCTATTAAAATATAATGGTGATCTATATACAAGTTTCAAGCAAGGATCACCTCTAAAGCTAGTGATGTTAAAGCTAGGAGACCATCCACGTTACAAGTTTCAAGCAAGGACCATGCCAAAACATCAAATTGAATCAGTAGTGTTATATAGTTTAATAATATAATCTAGTTATAGTTTTGGAGTGCAATATTTCAGTAGCAACACTAGTAACTAGTAGTACATGTATTACGATTCTTTAAAACTAGTAGCAGTAACAATATTTCACTTGTATTACGATTCTTAAAACTAGCAGCAACAACAATATTTCAGCAGCAATACAACACTAGTACATGTATTAGGATTCTTAAAACTAGTAGCAGTAGCAATATTTCACTTGCACTTTATTTCCTTTATTTCCTTCATATGACCAGCTTACCCAATGTAACAAGATCAACATCAAAAAAGCACCAAACTACAGACATCAAACTTGTATCAGCAGTAGTATATATTGTATTGAGCTGGACATACCTTGCATTCGATAACCCGAATCACCCGACCCGACATTTACTATCGGGTCACCCGATAAGCCGAATCACCCGACCCGACATAACCCGACCCGACTACCACCCGAACCCGATAACCCGAATCCTTATCGGGTCGGGTGTCGGGTGAGTTTTTAAAAAATCCAAACCCGACTCAACCCAACCCGACAGACCCGATAACCCGACCCGATAACACCCCTACTTGCCATGTAGCCTTAGAATAAAATACTATTTAAAAACATCAATCCATTTCTGGAAAAAGATAGCTTTTGTTTTTATGCTGAGTGGGATTCTGACTCTCACTACTCTTATCTTTCAACGTTCAACCATTCCATTTCTTTGAATTAATGCTTTGTGGGTCCTCAACACTTGGTAACATTATCAATCAAAAGCATTACATAAAACATCAATCATGACTCTTGTATTGGAGTATAATTTATTTCCTATGTTTCTTGATTCACCCTCTTCTCCAACATCCATGGCTACAACAAGTAAGCTTTTTCTTTCCTTAAAACATTTTAAACACAACACCCTTTGTATGTGTGTTATTTATTTATATATTTATAGTTAAAGCTGTTAAACTTAAGTTCAATCTTTACTTGGTTCAATTTTCATTTTCTCTCAACTTTAATTATATATGCTAGTTCATGGAGGTACGTGGTGCATGATGAACAATATTTGACCCTTGACTACATATGTTCTTGGGTTTCATTTAATGATATCTTCTCAATCCTTAAACAATTTCAAATGGTTTTTCTGTATTATCCTCTTCTTGTTTTTTTTTTGTAATGATGGTGTACTTGCATGGAAGAAAATATTTTGAGACCAACCTAACCCTGGTGCACCAACACTTCTCAAGGTAGGAGGAAAGCATGCAGCCAACCAAAAAAATGAAAAATTTATATATAAATTGATAATTATATTTATTGATGAAAGTTTCTTTAGTTTTAAGCTATTCCTATGAGGTAACTATGTTTTTTCTCTTTTCAACATGACATGAAAAACTTTTTAAAACTTCTCTATTAAACACACTTTTCAATTTTTGTTTTGTTTTGGTGGAGCTCATATAAAGTTGATAGGATTGGTTTTTCTTATGGAAAAGTAACATAGTGAAGTTCTTTTATCTTCGTTATTCGTATTGGCTCAAGTTCCAAATGATTGCGAGGCATGTCCATGCCTCAATCGTTGGTTTCTTCTTGGATGGAAATTCCACCTTTCATGTACAATCCTCGTTTTATGATTAAAAAAAAAAAAAAAACAAAACTTAACAGGCCGGGCCGGGTACCATCATATCCTCTTTACCAAAAAGAATTTGTTCTTCTTTTAGTTCTATTATTTCAATGCAATCTACTTTCAACTTTTCTCATTGTTGGATTGATGTCGTCAAAAATAGTCGTTTGCACGTCTAGTGAACCAAAAGTAAACTACGTGAAAAAAGCTACATTTAAAAGAGACAACAACAACAACAACAAACCCAATCTCGCTGGGCAGAGTATGGGGAGGTAGAATGTAGACAGATCATACCCCTACCTCGAGATAAACCTGGGCGTAGAGAGACTGTTGGAATATGAATAACATAACAATTATTTAAACATAAACATACACGTCAAGCACGCAGCGGAATATAAAGGATCTAACACATGTAATTAATTAATAAAATAAAATAAATAAAATGCGTACCTTTGATTTCTAGTAAAACAAGAAATCAAACTTCTCTTTTCTTCTCTTTAATAAAGAATAGGATTAACGTGAAACCCCTTACCGTTTTGTTTCACAATCCAAGATGAATAACTAAAGTAAGTTATATCCGAGTTCTTGTACACACGTACTATAACCGATCAAAGATTGATGCTAGTGAATGAACACAAGTTAACCAAACAATTTTGTTACTTTGAAAACACGAGGATCGATCCACCTAAGGTGAGATCCGATCGGTTTGTAGAAGAAAAGGAAAATACAAACTTTTAGGGTTATAGTAATGCACAAGCTAGAAAAACAATAACCCATGAGTTTGTTTTTATAGTGGAATTAACCTCTTGCCCAAGACATGGATCGATTAGGGTTTAGAACCCTCAACCGATCGGCCCTAGCCCAAACATTGGGTTTTTGGATCTTTCTTGAGCTTGTAATTTCACTAACGGTCCTTCCTTTATTCCCTAAAGGTCGTTAGTCAATTCCGTTAATTACTTAACGTCCGTTAGTTATCATTTCGTATCCAAATAATTAAAATATATAATTGTTATATATATTAATTATTCCTTTCATCATTCATACGTAAAGTGTGCAACCCCTCAGTCCCGGGTTCGATTCTAGTCATACACGAGTTAATATATTTCCATAAACTCTAACAGTTCCCACTTGGAAATCTATTAAAAGTGTAATTGACATTGGTTAGCGTCTAGCTACACGCCAATGCCCCTAGTACAACTCGGGTGGTGGTCTCCTGGCAAAACCACTTGATAATTAATCATCATACTTATCCTTTTGTTTCTAATACTACATTAATAAAGATATGGATCTTAGTCATTCTTTATTAATAATTCTGTTTCTCGTTTTTCGATTAAGCAAGATTACAAAATCTTCTGAATATGTTCAGGGGAGATCTTGGGCATGGCCATGCAAACATATTGTCAACCCCACGAGGGGCTCAGTAGTATTAAACTCCAAATAAATTTGAAGGAACAAATTCTATCTTGACTACGAGTATAACCCATGCACTTTGCAACACTTCTGAAAACAATCCTTATAGCTACCAGTTACGTATAGCGTTAAAATGAATCACAGAAATGCACTACATGCATGACAGTTATCTGGCATCTCAAGTCTGAGGATAAATATTCATGATTTACTTAATAACAAAGATCCATAAAGTACAATCATGTGGTTGGGATCTGTCCTATATTCAATTTATCTATTATTGAATATCATCTGAATTTGGCATGTACAACGCATCAATATACTTAAGTATATTCTACCAAAACTCAGATTTGCCTTAATTCAATAATACTCCCATATTATTGATCGACAACGGACTATTTAGAATAACATAAGTTATTCACGGATTTAAACATGCAAATATAAGATACAATTTATTATTAATGAAAACAAACGTACCAAGTACTTTAATTCATTGTAAATAATAATTGCTTAACATCCCTTATCCAAATACTAAATAGATCAAAGCATGATAATTCCCATTAATGAATCATGCCTCAAGTCATGTCAAACATACTTGTTGACACGGCATGAATCAACTAATTTTGATCTATCGGAATTTTGAGAATAATTATTTCAAGAATTCAATTAATGAAATTCTTGTATGTATGCATTCATCTACCTAGATATTGCCACATAATATTTCATAAAATGCGTGACATCCTTAACCACGAATTTATGACAATTAAACTACCAAATATTTTATAGTTTAAAGTATTCTAATTCTTTAATGTATAATGCAACTATGCTCATATTGAACATAACTAGTACACATGGCCTTTAATAAGGATGAACTCCCACCATGACTAGTATTGAGTGTCATCTCAATTTTACTAGCATCATTGTATGCAAACAACAATATGCTCTTTAAAATTCCGTAAACTTTAATATCCATTGTGCAATGTTTGATACCTTCAAATCTTTCAAGATTTGTCAACTATATCAATTACATAACAATTTGCCATATGGTTTATACTTAGAATTTAGGAGCAACTCCAGGTTAAGGATATTAATTCTAAATCCAACCATATCCATTACACTTAGTTATCTAATAACTTTCAATTAGATATTAATGTTGTCAAATCATCTTGCATCAAGCATGATACAACAAACAACATGATGTACATGATAAATCCTTGTGTCAAACTTAGATTTAATTCATGTCATATCTTTTCAAAGATATGTTACTATCGAGACTTTTTAATAGTTTTATCATGTTTATTAGAATCAGTTATTTTACCGCTTATGCTTATAACAATAAACATATATTCCAAGGTTGTATGTTTATTTTCTAAATCTTCACGTGAAGTTTCATTCCAAACTAAGACTTAACATTTAATGTTAATGGAATGTTACTTCCTATATGTTATACAACATATGTGAAATAAGAAAATAAATATATAATACTCCCACTAGCTTTTAGAAATATTAAAAAATATCTTATTTTAATTATAAATCTACACTAAGATTTAATAACTAAATATAAGTATATCTCCTAGATGCATGCATTAATCCATTCCTAAATGATTGCACTTTGTATACTTTTAAAGATTATTTGAATTCAAATACTCATTCCAATTACTTTTCGTCCTCGCACAAGTAATTATCCAAGAAAGAGTTTTGATATTCCATTTTTAATTTCATATAAATGAAACTAAGAATGACAATCATAATCTTTATACATTTAATGTGCCTAGAAGAATTTCAATCACAGTTAATTGCTTAAGTGTGATTAATAATCTTTCCATACATTAAATATGTATAAAAAATTTTGTCCATTATGATTTCTACTCAAAAATTTAAATCTCTAGGATTTTTATTTTCTTTGTAGAAACTCATCTTCATTCTATAGTGTAACTATAGAGTTTAAGATCAACTACGTTTCCAAAACTAGTTATCTTCCTGGACTGCATCTAAGCATTCATAGTATGAGTAATTTGCCAAATTCAATATTTGCAATTTATCTTAAAGATCAACAGGTTTTCCATAATCCTGTAACTCATAATCCTCAACATATTATCCAAATATTTGAGATATCCCTACGGATCTATAAATGAGAATTCCATCATCATGAGATTTAACAATAACATGTTTAATCCTCATTATGACTTTGCTAGTGTATTTTTAGAAAATTATGTATCTTGTAATTTTATCTTTCCAAGATAAAATCCTCCCACTTGCCTTTTGCAATTTATAGATTATCTATAAATACTTAGCAAGTAGAGCAACACAAAATTGTTCTCTTATGGGACATTACAAATACATATTGACAGTTCCTTACATCACGTTTGTTAATGACCTACTTAAAAGCAGTTTAACAAATTCAGAACTTCAATTTTAAGACCTAATATGATTCATCACATTCCATAATAAATGGTGTCTTATTAATCTTCTAGGTTGGAGTCTAATTGAGTATATACTATTCATACTCAATTTTTCTAACCTCGATAACTTTTGGAAGAATCGAAGATATAGTTATCTTTGATCAAACAATATAACAAGAGTTTGATTTTTCTAACTGAACATACCATACACATTATATATTTCATTAGGATTAATATTGTAAGACAAACTTACAATATGTAAGATAAATATATTTTGTTTTGGCTTACCTATTTACCAACTAAGTCAAGTTAATGGTATAATAGACTTTCCAAGCCAATTGCATGTTTTATAACATAAGTACTTTTTGACCAAGTCACTTCATGTCCATGTCTTACCAAGAAGACATAAACTGTTATAATCCCAATATACGTTATAAATCACTGATCAACTCAATGACTTCTTATATATGTCTTAATTAAAAAACATAACAAGTTAACGTCTTACTTTATTTATAAGTCTTAAAGCAATAAAAGACTTCATATTTATATCTTTACAATAAAATATAAAAATGCATAACTAAAGTAATTATGAACACCACAATTTGGTTTCAATAATATTTCAAGTTAATTTATTACTTCATTTATTTATGACATTCCTAGAATACATAAATATTCAAATTTGAAGTATTATAAGATTACTTCATTTATTTATGTCATTTCAATAATACATAAATATTTAGTTTGAAGTAGTCTTATTATCATATTGACACTTGTTCTAATAATTATTTAATTTAGAAACTTACAAATTAACATAGTTTCATTACATCAGCTGCTGCTAGTAATGAAAGTATGTAATTTACTTTATCATTAATATCTATGTCAAGTTTTCACTAACGCTAGATATTAACTCCAAGTGTCCTATTAATTAGATGTGAATAAAACACATTAGAACATTAATCTCTCACCTTGCAGTCAACCATTAAATCATATTCTTTTGTGTTGTTGCTTGCACACAATAAAGATTTCTTCCACTTGTGCATGGAACAACATCATGTATCAGATAAACAACACGTCAATCGTTTGTTTATGTGATCAATATGATTGTGTCATAGATATTAGTAGATATAGAACCACCTTGTCTAGTAAGGAAACGTACATGACTATCCTTGAGAGCACAAGTGTCTATAATTGGAAAGTAATTATCTCAAGAAATTCTAGAGATAATCCGGGTTACTACCAAGATATCAAAGCTTGTAGCTCCCACTGAATTACAGATTATTACATTAATTCATTATTCAGTAATTACAATACAATGCTCCAACTGGATTTGACAACATTATAAATATTTCATAACCAGTAAAAGCAAATAGTGTGCTATTTACTTTCCAACACCTTTGAGGAATCCCATACGTAACAATTACTTAGGTACTCAAAGAATGTATTCTACTTTGTAAATGATGGAGTATCCATCAATGCAATTAACTTGGAAATAATTGGGCATGCAATTTCTTCCTTAATTAGGTCTACCATCCCCACAATGGTATGTAGCACCTTTAAACGGTCAAAGCACAACAACTAGACAAAATATGCTAGTTTGTCTTTTACCAATTTTGCGGTAATTAGTATAGCTTCTAATTTAATAACTCATAAACGTGCAATTTCTTAACTATTAAAATTTGCCATGAGTTATTTCTTAGGATTTAGACAATTCTAATTTTCCTATTATACCTTTCTCATTCATGAAAATGAATATGATTAAGTCTCACTCTTCTCAAAGAAAGTAGACTAGATTTATTCTTTTAGTAAGGTTGACTCTATCCAAAAACCCCTACGGGTGTAGATCAATTTACCACTAAAAGAATGCCCCACGTTTACGGTTTTAACGTTGCATTTAATACATTAAAAGAATTTTCAAAATTCAATTTTAGTATTTTCGATAATATATGATGTGCGTGTCGTTGTGTTCAAGTTTTAAAATTTATAAACACGATTTATCCAATTCTCTAATCACACATACGAGCAAGTATACTCGTCCGTGGTAGTAAAGGTGGGTAAGTCGAGATCGTCCCAAGGGAATTGGGGTTTAGGTTTAGTAAATAAGTTTTAGCAAAATGGAGTGTCAATCCAAGTTGAAGCAAATTAAAAATAAACAAGCAAGGTTCAATCAATCAAAAACAAATATACTTGTGTGTAGGTTCCATGACAATTGTTTAGAGTAACCAATCAAGTTGGGTGTTACTTGTAATGATGCACAACTTAAAATGAATGATTCACAATCAATGGTTTTTATCATGAGAAATCATATCTAAGAATTCAATCTCCTAGTTAACTCCTTTCGGCCATTATTAACTATTACGATAATTCTATTAAGTCCTTTGTGTTGTTTGAAAGCATGTCTTATCTCAAGAATTCCTACGAATCCTTTCGGCCTTTTTCGTGATGAAATCGTTTCCAAATCCATTTTAATGAGTAAAGGTGTTGCTTGTCACACACCACAATCCATACTAATTCGTGCACTAACTTTTTGGAATAAAAACATAAAGAAAACTCCTTTCGGCCTTTTGAATCTTTGAAAATGTTTTTACCAACCAATTAAGCAAGACTAGATTTTATCTCAACAAACTCATAAAACAAGATATGTTTTCATGCATCACTATGATAAGATTACTCCAACAATTGTCACATCATCCACACACAAGTATAACTAAATTACTCCATAACAATCATAACCAAACACACATAATTAACCAAACTTTCATTCATCATATAGTAAAAGTAAAAATAGTTCATGATAACTCAACAAGAAATACCTATCAAGGAATTACAAGAACTAGAATTGTGGAACTATAGCAATCCACACTCCTCCAATCGCCTATTATCACAAGTAAACAACTCCACACACGGACGCAACTCTTGAGACTCGAACTCAAGATCTCCTGGACGTTTTCACAGCAACTCCAAGCTTTTGGGCAATAATAATAATAGTGGTGTAGCTTTCTTAGGTTATGTCACTCCCCAAAAGAACTCTCTTTGCAAACTAACCAAGGGTTCCTTAAATAAGTGAGGAAACCCTTCTTATCCAAGTAAAAACGTCCCATATGAATTAATCAGCTGAGAAATGATAAGCCTCAATGATTATGGGGCTTAAATTCACCATTTAATGCAACTTTGTAACTTCAGTTTTGGCCAACCGATCGGTATTTGGCTCCATCCGATCGGTTGGAGCTCTCGGTGTTTCTAACTTCACTCCATCCGAATCGGATGCGGGCGGCGTCCGATCGGATGGATGTTCCTGCCGTGCACTTTTGTTTTCTTTTATTCATTTCTCGTTACTTGCTTGATCCTTCGCTGTACCATTGATTTCCTTCATAAAACTTGATCTTTTCTTGATACATTAAGCATAGAAGTCTTGGTCTAATAAATTCTTTGAAGTATCAAGTGGTTTCTTTCTCGTAATTCTCCTTATGTGCATAATCTCTTCATTTCTTCGTGTTTTCCTCCATTTTTCCTGTACTTGGCTATATTTACTTGCATACACACTTTTTCATCATTTAGCAACAAATACATGCAAATATAACCAAATATAATGCACAAAACTAGCAATAACGCACCTAAAAACATGTTAGATTTAAGCGTTATCAAATCCCCCACACTTGAGTTTTGCTCGCCCTCGAGCAAGTCTAATTTTTAGAAAAACTGAACTCAATGGCATTTTCATTATGTTCATAAAAAATCCTTGAAATGTAAGCAAATTAAATTGAGTTTAGTTAACATCACCAAGTACCTCACAAAGGAAATTTTAAATTCACACAACTCTCGATAGTAGATTTGATTGTATATCACTCAATTGCCCAGGCGCGATTCATGTCTCTTACCATAAGCTTGTACTTGTATCAAAACAACAAAATAAAACATCAAAGAGGTCTTTTCTTTGGGTTTAGGCTTCAAAAAGGGTTTTGATTACCTAGCTAATGTATAGATATCTCATACAAGTACATCATAATTCGCTAACAACGAATCCTTGTATAGTCAAGCAACGGATGGTCACCAGATCGTGCCTTGGTTCGCTAACGACGTTACTTGCATAACGGATGGTCACCAATTTACTCACCAGATCGCTAACAACGCTTTTCAACTATCCAAAAACTCGGATGGTCACTAAAACATACATGTGCTACATATCTAAACAAAACCATCACTAAATCCGAATGCTCGAATAAAGTAATTGGTAAAGGAAAGGGATAAGACATGGGAATTTGATTTGGTTCTAAAAAAAAACAAAAAAATCAAGCCCAAATTCAATCCTAACTCTTTACATCACAAATGATTACTCACCAAACTTCTTCGATCATTATTCCGCACTTCATATAAACTTCATCTTCCATAATAACTCTTTGAATATCTTATTTCCACACATACATAGCTCATTGGCTTTTCTTTTTCTCTTTTTTTTTTTTTTTTTTTTTTTTTTTTTTTTTTTTTTTTTTAACACCCCCACACTTTGGATGAGCACACGCTACAAAAAATATAAATAAGAGTAGCGACCTCCTTCTTCATTGGAACAACATATACACATACAAGGTGTGGTCAATCATGCAATCATCAAAAATAAATCGTTTCGAACTTCATTTGGACTTGATTCGGGAAAGTCTAAGGTGTATGGTGTAATAATTTTCTGGTTAAATCAAAAGAAAAGATAGGCTCAAAAGGGTGTAACTAAGGGTATCCAGCATATAATGCTAACAAATGGGTTCCAATTACTAAGGACAACTAACCGATGTGGTTAGCAAAAATGTATTGTAAACGGAAGGCCATTTGGTGAAAATCCTAATTTGCCTCTTATCATTTGAATATATTTTATTACTTGAAAGTAATTTTAACCGTAATGCATAACAAGTACAAGTTCTAGAATTGACATAATCACCGGCACACTCATACGAAATATAAGGCATGAATCCTTACAATTTAAAGTGGTGGTAAAATGTACTTAGCAATAGCTACCAAAAACTCTCAAAACTTGACTACATTCCAAAATTTTTTCAAAATAACCTTATTATTTACCATTGAATCAATTTTGTCTATCAACTAGAAAAATCAAAGGCGAATAAATTCACAAATTCTAGTCCTTGAAATCCAAAAACAAAAAATTTTAACAAAATTTAAAAAAAAAAACTTTCCTATTTACTTCCCTCCCCCACACTTAAGTTTTGCATTGTCCTCAATGTAATAAAACGAACTTCAAAGTAAAGGAAATGGAAAGAAAAATAGAAAAAAAAAACTACCCGGAAAAAATTAGCATTAGCCTAGTTGATCACAAGTAATCTCGTGAATTCTTCCAACTTCCAAAATTGATCAACACTAAGCTTCCGTCAATTCTCCCCCTGCAAATACTGCATACTATGCTCGAAACAAACAAACAAAATACCAAAAACAATAAACCAAACAAACATAAAAATAAACATAATCCAAACAAACCAAAATCAAAACAAATAAATCCTACAAGAGTTAAAGTTTAAAATAGTAGAAAATAGAAAATAGAAATAGTTCAACCATCATTGTTTTGAAACCATAATCATAAACCATCATTGATCACTCATAATCCATGTCCGGATCAATCCTCTCATCTTCACTTTCTTCGTCTTCATAATTCCATCACCCTCAAAAATTGTATACCTTTGTCTCTTCTCTCCAACACCTCTTGAAGAACCTCCCACATCAAAGCTCGAACTCCCAACATTAGGAACTCTACCATACACCGGCACTGGTTCAGGAAATGGTGCGTACCCAGGATATGGGTAAGGGTATTGGCCAGGATACAGGTCATACTCCAATGGGTAGGGTGGCACATTTGGTGGGTTGTAAGGAGGTACCTCATAAGCGGCTTGTTGAGCCACATGTTGAAGCATCGGCATTGAATAATCATAGTTGTAATTTTGCCTCATCATCATTGAATCTCTCCACACGTCCCTTTTCTCAATCTCATTTAGCTCACGGTTCCAATCTCCCCATCCCGAGTCAAAACTACCCGGGGTATGAATATTCCCAACAGGAGGTGGTGGTTGATATGGTTGTTGTTGGTAAGACGGCTGTGGTGCTCCATGAGGTTCAATCCAAGCTCCCAACTCTCTTGTCTTCCTATTCAAGGCTGTGTTAAAACTTTTATCATCCCACGTCTCACAATTCAACATCTCTGAACACTTTGCTAACTCTAAGTCCACATAATAGCCCAATCTTTTAGCCAACTTGGTCACATAGTGACCTCCACAAATTGCACTATTATCCTTGATTCCCGGTGCTCTCCTTGAAAGATATTCGGCTATTATCCAAGCCGCATTCCCATTCTTCTCCTCTAACAGCTTCATAACCCAAAGATCCGGCTGATTGCATTTATCACGGCTCCCTGTCCTATGCAAAACACTCCAAGCTATTAATTTTTGTAAAATTCTCAACAACGGATTCCTTAGCTTTGATGAATTCCTTCTAGTACAAGTTGGGTCACCAACACTGTTCCAATACTCAGCCAACCCGGCATAATCATTATGCCTCCTTACCAATCTCACAAAATGTGATGCAAACAAACGATCCTTGATCTCATTTGGCTCGTACAAGCCAAGAACAACGGCAAACTCCGGCAAAGTAAACTCATGATCTCTACCACAGAGCCTAAACCAAATGCATTTGTCATTTATAAGATCCACCATTTTCCTCTCAAAGTAAAATGTGGAGAAAAACTCCAAACACCATTCACGGTTAACATTCTCGTGAATACTAAACGCATTCTCCCACGAATAATCATCAAAACTATCACCATCTCCTTCATATACATACGTCATTCTCATCAAATTCCTTAATTCCATCTCACATCCATAATCATGAAATAAACTCCAATCAACTAACCTTGGTTTAGCGATTTTTCTCCCTTGTAACTTCGATAGACGCTCACGAAAAGCGTGCCTCTCCTCGCTGCTTAAACCACTGAACTTCAAATTCTCGTTACGCTCTGGAATCAAAGTATACTTAACCTTCTCTTTGTTATTCCTATTCACAAACTTTTGCACAATTGGATTACTAACTTCACGTGATGAACTCGATCCTCCTGCAAGAAATCTCTGTAGAAATCATGATTATTTGTTAGTATAAGAGTATAAGAAACAAAGTTAGATGATTAAGAAGTCCAAAATATTCGATTTGAAAATCTTCAAAAAGTTTTACCGAGAGCTCCATCCGATCGGTATCTCCTTCCATCCGATCGGATGGAGTTGTGACCTTGTCTAGCCGATCGGTAGCAATTCGCAACCGAATCGGTTGTACTCACTGTATTCAAAACAAAAATTTTCTGACTCCAAACTCAATCCTATCTAATTCCACTCTTCCTTATCCTGCATTTCATCAATCATTATGGTCTCTACACATCCCACTTATCTCCGAATAATATCCATAACATACTCGCATAATCAATCTTAGGAACTATGAACATATTCAAAATCAAACCTTATTGATGTTCTAATCCACAATGCATCATCCTAGGAACAATAATCAACATCCAAACAACATCTGGAAATCACTAATTTCTACCCAGAATCGATTCAAAGTTTTGACTCTTTTGATCCAAAAAATCAATTAATTCATTCTTCCTCAAAACTTAATCAATCCATCTAATTCTTTTTACTTTGATTTCCTCAATCATTTACCCATCTATTCCAGAAAAATCATGCCTTAATTCGAACTATATCAAAAACGCCTAAATTTTGACCTAATTCAATCAACTCGAATTAAAACCTAATTGACACAAATTAATGATGTTACTTACTTGTTTTGGTGCCATTGATGATCCTTCAACTCTTCTGCAACTCTTAAAATTCTCCTAATGGTCGAATTAATGAACCCCAAGTATGGTGGAATGAGTGTGTGTGTGTTCTTATGATTTTTGAAATCTTGGGTATATATACTTCAATCCATCCGATCAGTATTTCATCCAACCGATTCGGATTGAATTTTTGCAAAGCTTCACTTTTTCTTTCTCTCTTCAATACCTTGACTTTTGTAAGAACAAATAAAAAGTATTTGACTCCCTTTAAGACTTCTCTTTAAGTAAAAATACCACCAACACACTTATTCTCCCAACTTGTTATCCAAACTATCTCTACAACTTCTAAAAACAAAACTTAACTCCATAGATTAAAAACTTAATAAAACCATAAGATAACCAAAAGGTCTTAAACTTAAATCAAACTTAAATGCAAAACATTAAACTACCATTAAAAAAAAATGCATTAAAAATAAACAAAACAAACATTAGCACAAGCCTTGTGCTTTATTCTTCAACTCTTGCTCTTCAACCTTCAACCTTCAAAATATTCATGCTTCAAGATGTCTTCACTTTGAAATTTACCGGATAAATTTCGATTAGTCACTTGAGTTTTAAACTTCCTTGCAAAATTTCTTCCATCCGGACAAACTACATCAAACTTCACATGCCATTCTCCATCACCTTCTTCTTTCTTGTAAACACTAGCTCCTTCGGGTACCCATTCCAAATTCTTCAATTGAACCGGTAAAGATCCAAGAAAATCTGTCAATTTATGGAACACAAAAATATTCTTGAATGGATTATAGAAAACCTCCATAGCTAATGCTCTTTCCAACTCATCTTCAATACCAAAGTAACTAGGGACAATCGGCCCATATTTAGGTCTTCCCTCTTCATCTCTACCAACTTCAAAACAACCTAAATGGTCTTCTTCTTCTTCTTCATCATGCACTTCCTTAATAATCTTGCCTCTAGGTTTTGGATAATAGGTATGCTTCAAGATCCCATCACTAATAGTCATAGTACCTCTACCCATATCTATAATAGCTCCGCAAGTTCTCAAAAACGTTCTCCCTAACAACAAAGGTAACTCCTTATCTTCCGGGATATTAAGTACAAGAAAATCGGCTAAGAAAGCTTGATATCCTACTTGCACTCTAACATTCTTCACTTCTCCCATTGCTTTTGCTCTTGAATTGTCCGCCATTGTAAGATTATATTGATTTGGTTGAGGATTACCAAGTCCTAATCTTTTGTACAACGGGTATGGCATCACATTCACACTTGCTCCTGTATCAGCCAATGCATACATTGCATCGGTTCCATTCACCTTAACTGGTAACACAAAATTTCCCGGATCACTCTCTTTCTTAGGCAATCCATTTTCAACTATCCTTTCCCTTGCAAACTCATCAAAATTCTTATCTTCTAGCCTAGCTGTTGCCATCGTAACCGCATCTAACTTCTTACGATAAACCATGTAATTGTTCAACACTTCTATAACCGGCTTCTCTTCCATAAGCTCCTTAAATTTCATTTCCAAGTTCTCCAAAACAGCTTCCTTTTGTTCTTGAGTCAATGGTTTAACTTCTTGAGGTGATTTGGGCGATGAACTAGATGAACTAGCCTCATTTTTAGGGGTGGAGGGTTGGGTAAGTTTGTTAAGTGGTGTTTTCTTGCGATTAGCCTTTCCCATTTTAACAATCTCTCCTTTTCCTTCCTTCTTCTCTACCATATCATCATCAACATCAATTCTCATCTCTCCCATAGCAAAATCAACCCTACATTTAGTTTTCACCATGAAATTTCTACCAAACATAACTTCCGGTTCATCCACATTTCCATATTCCAACACAACAAAATCAATCTTGAAAACATGACCATGAATATTAACTTTCACATCTCTCACTATCTTCCTACCATAACTTTCATAATCAAGCCTAACAAAGCCAAGCTTACCAAGCATTTCTTCCGTAATGTAATTTTCACCATATTCCATATTAAGTTGAGCATCCCAAGCTTTAACTCCTTCCACACCACATGGTGTAGCATACCTCATACATGGTACATCAAACTCTTTAGGTGGTGCTTGTGTAAACACAACTACTCTCTTCTCCTTAGGTAAACAAACACTGCTTTCGCCAACTTCTTCTTTCCTTTCTAAACCAATCTTAGCTTCATCCAAAATGCTTTCCAACTTCTCCAACGAATTTCCTGAATCTCTCAACATCTCTTCCAAATTTCTCAAGTACTCCGAAACATTGCTCAAACTCTCCATTCTACTTAAACACTATCATAACATAACCACAAAACAAAAATTCCAAACTATAGCGTGAGGGTTAGTTATAATCGAACCTTATCAAAATATCAATCAAACATAAGCTAACAAACAACCTCAAATCATCAAAACATGAAAACAACTAAAAATAAAAAATCATAAAAACTTTTACCGAGGCAACCATCCGATCGGTATCACCTTCCATCCGATCGGATGGGTAAACTGCAAAAGACGAAATCTCACCAACCGAATCGGATGCGGGCGGCCTCCGATCGGTTAGATCGAAATTTTTTTTTTTTTTTTTTTTTTTTTTTTTTTATAAATAATAATAAAACTAACTAATGACAACCTATTTCTAATTTGTTTTTGTGCTTTTTTTTTTTTATATATATTAAGGAGAACTAAAAAGAAGAAATAACTAAAAACTAAAACTAATTAACATAATCCTACAATTACTTATTAAGCATTAAACTATGTGATTAACTTTTAACTAATGAACTAATGACCATAAAAACTACTTATTACTCATTCAATAAAAACTTTAAAACTACCAAACATTAAAATTAAATAAATTAACTAATATTAAATATAAAAACTTTCTAATACCCTAATTAATTAATCTAATTACTATACTAATTAAACATAACATTAATAACTCATAAAAACTGAAAAATAACAAAAATTACTAAACAAAAAATATTAACGAGACCACCAACCGATCGGATGGAAATCCATCCGATTCGGTTGGTCCGAACCAAACTTTTTTTTTTTTACTCTTTAACCTGTTTTAGCTTTCTAAAAAAAACTTAAGACTACTAAGCCCAACTACCAAGAAAATCTTAACAATTCCCCGGCAGCGGCGCCAAAAACTTGATGTGCGTGTCGTTGTGTTCAAGTTTTAAAATTTATAAACACGATTTATCCAATTCTCTAATCACACATACGAGCAAGTATACTCGTCCGTGGTAGTAAAGGTGGGTAAGTCGAGATCGTCCCAAGGGAATTGGGGTTTAGGTTTAGTAAATAAGTTTTAGCAAAATGGAGTGTCAATCCAATTTGAAGCAAATTAAAAATAAACAAGCAAGGTTCAATCAATCAAAAACAAATATACTTGTGTGTAGGTTCCATGACAATTGTTTAGAGTAACCAATCAAGTTGGGTGTTACTTGTAATGATGCACAACTTAAAATGAATGATTCACAATCAATGGTTTTTATCATGAGAAATCATATCTAAGAATTCAATCTCCTAGTTAACTCCTTTCGGCCATTATTAACTATTATGATAATTCTATTAAGTCCTTTGTGTTGTTTGAAAGCATGTCTTATCTCAAGAATTCCTACGAATCCTTTCGGCCTTTTTCGTGATGAAATCGTTTCCAAATCCATTTTAATGAGTAAAGGTGTTGCTTGTCACACACCACAATCCATACTAATTCGTGCACTAACTTTTTGGAATAAAAACATAAAGAAAACTCCTTTCGGCCTTTTGAATCTTTGAAAATGTTTTTACCAACCAATTAAGCAAGACTAGATTTTATCTCAACAAACTCATAAAACAAGATATGTTTTCATGCATCACTATGATAAGATTACTCCAACAATTGTCACATCATCCACACACAAGTATAACTAAATTACTCCATAACAATCATAACCAAACACACATAATTAACCAAACTTTCATTCATCATATAGTAAAAGTAAAAATAGTTCATGATAACTCAACAAGAAATACCTATCAAGGAATTACAAGAACTAGAATTGTGGAACTATAGCAATCCACACTCCTCCAATCGCCTATTATCACAAGTAAACAACTCCACACACGGACGCAACTCTTGAGACTCGAACTCAAGATCTCCTGGACGTTTTCACAGCAACTCCAAGCTTTTGGGCAATAATAATAATAGTGGTGTAGCTTTCTTAGGTTATGTCACTCCCCAAAAGAACTCTCTTTGCAAACTAACCAAGGGTTCCTTAAATAAGTGAGGAAACCCTTCTTATCCAAGTAAAAACGTCCCATATGAATTAATCAGCTGAGAAATGATAAGCCTCAATGATTATGGGGCTTAAATTCACCATTTAATGCAACTTTGTAACTTCAGTTTTGGCCAACCGATCGGTATTTGGCTCCATCCGATCGGTTGGAGCTCTCGGTGTTTCTAACTTCACTCCATCCGAATCGGATGCGGGCGGCGTCCGATCGGATGGATGTTCCTACCGTGCACTTTTGTTTTCTTTTATTCATTTCTCGTTACTTGCTTGATCCTTTGCTGTACCATTGATTTCCTTCATAAAACTTGATCTTTTCTTGATACATTAAGCATAGAAGTCTTGGTCTAATAAATTCTTTGAAGTATCAAGTGGTTTCTTTCTCGTAATTCTCCTTATGTGCATAATCTCTTCATTTCTTCGTGTTTTCCTCCATTTTTCCTGTACTTGGCTATATTTACTTGCATACACACTTTTTCATCATTTAGCAACAAATACATGCAAATATAACCAAATATAATGCACAAAACTAGCAATAACGCACCTAAAAACATGTTAGATTTAAGCGTTATCAATATATCTTTTCAAGAAAATTAAACACCCATGGTAAATAACATTTACCATTTAATTTTCACTGAAAACTAGGATCCAAATTGACATAGTTTCATCACATCAGCTTTGGCTGCTAGCAATGAAAGTACTCAATAAGGTACGAGTCGAACTCAATTGCCAATCTCAAATTGCAATTCCTAGAATTATGGGATTTACATATTTTGCCAACCTCAGTTACAAATGTAAGCATGTTTTATCCCTATCTTTATGCCTTGACATAGTTTCATTACATCAGCTTTGGCTGCTAGTAATGAAAGTACTCAATTAAGTTAACCAACTTAAGAAACTGCAAATTACCATAGTTTCATCATATCAGCTTTGGCTGCTAGTAATGAAAGTATGTAATTTACCCTTTGATTACCTTCCTCTGACTCATCACATCAGCTTTGGCTGCTAGTAATGAAAGTATGTAATCTCAGGTGTTTCCGTTTCATTGGACGGCATATAACTTAAATTTAGGGTATTAATTTTGATGTGTGTAATCAAAATATGTACAAAGATGTCATGCATTCATCTTGTATCATATATTTTATACAAAAAACATTTACTCATTAGTATCTTTATTAAGCTTAAATCAACAAAGTTTTAATTGATGGCGTTGAGAAACTTACAACATTGCCTTAAGATGCTTCGTACATATAATGGTTGTACTTGGTAAGTCTAATTTTGACGCACAAGCGGGCGGAGAGACAGAATGGAGTCTCTTTAAGGCCACAATTTAATGCGAAACCAACCTTAAACCAACCTTATAGTTTGTCAACAATTAGGTCCGCCTTTCGACCATTTTTGTACAGTTGCATCAATCAATTAAAAGTTTAAGATTTTTAAAGCTTAAAAAATTTATGTTGTAAATTATTAAATTGCTAGTCTCGCCTGGGAGCAAATTACCATGCGAAATGAACCACTGTCGACACATAAGACTTGACAATATATAATTCACCACATCAAGGTTTCATAGTTACTAAGTCAATTTATTTTCTATTCGAAAAATTACCCTCTTTTTGCTTACAATTCAATAATTTAAACAAAAAACAAGTAATTTTAATAAAAATAAATAAACACATAATAACACATATGATCTTAACCATTAAATCATAGAGCCACATGCAAACCTTTTTGATAAATCATATTAATAATCTATATGTGAATTATTATGTATATAATTACTACGACTCCTATTGGTTTTCGAGCGCATTGTACCCAATG
Source organism: Artemisia tridentata subsp. tridentata (assembly GCA_021014915.2). Taxonomy (NCBI): domain Eukaryota; kingdom Viridiplantae; phylum Streptophyta; class Magnoliopsida; order Asterales; family Asteraceae; genus Artemisia; species Artemisia tridentata. Next base: position 18,372,992 of record CP139501.1, on the reverse strand, counting down.
GACCACAGACACCAACAAGTTGGTCGCGTAAGCCTTAATAATTATATACCACATTGCACATAACAGATTCATTAATTTAATAATTAGGTTAACCCTAATATTAGATCTATCTAAAACATGTAGCAATTATATCAACTTCCATGACAAAACATGCATGTTTTTGTCATGGATTCCCCAAATAGCACTTATTATCATGTCATAACATATAATCAAGTCTAATATATGCATATTAATTAATGACATAACCAAGTATTCATTAATTATTCACATAAAAAAATTTACATGCAACCTAGGGTTCCTACAAGTTTTACAAAACTAAAACCCTAATTACAAAATAAAAGGGTGATCGACCCATATATCAAAAAATTAGGGTTTACTAATTTTTAAAACCCTAGAACACCATAGCATGTAATTAATCACAAAGATCCAATTTTATGTGTTTTGATAATTAATTACATAGTATTAACGGGCTCTTGATGCCACTGTTGGAATATGAATAACATAACAATTATTTAAACATAAACATACACATCAAGCACGCAGCGGAATATAAAGGATCTAATACATGTAATTAATTAATCAAATTAAATAAATAAAATGCGTACCTTTGATTTCTAGCAAAACAAGAAATCAAACTTCTCTTTTCTTCTCTTTAATAAAGAATAGGATTAACGTGAAACCCCTTACCGTTTTGTTTCACAATCCAAGATGAATAACTAAAGTAAGTTATATCCGAGTTCTTGTACACATGTACTATAACCGATCAATGATTGATGCTAGTGAATGAACACAAGTTAACCAAACAATTTTGTTACTTTGAAAACACAAGGATCGATCCACCTAGGGTGAGATCCGATCGGTTTGTAGAAGAAAAGGAAAATACAAACTTTTAGGGTTATAGTAATGCACAAGCTAGAAAAACAATAACCCATGAGTTTGTATTTATAGTGGAATTAACCTCTTGCCCAAGACATGGATCGATTAGGGTTTAGAACCCTCAACCGATCGGCCCTAGCCCAAACATTAGGTTTCTAGATCTTTCTTGAGCTTGTAATTTCACTAACGGTCCTTCCTTTATTCCCTAACGGTCGTTAGTCAATTTCGTTAATTACTTAACGTCCGTTAGTTATCATTTCGTGTCCAAATAATTAAAATATATAATTGTTATATATATTAATTATTCCTTTGATCATTCATATGTAAAGTGTGCAATCCTTCAGTCCCGGGTTCGATTCTAGTCATACACGAGTTAATATATTTCCATAAACTCTAACAGAGACTGCTTCCAATGAGACCTCCGGCAAGTGTAGGTGTGCGGGTGAGAGAGAAGATGATAGAGCAAGAAAGACAGTAAACAACAAGCAAACGAAAGCATGCAAAAGCAAGCAGGCAAAACCAATAAACAGAGCGAAAAACAAGCAAGCAGGAAGGGGACACGGGCACAAGCACAATCAAATGGGCACAACAACAAATCCTGGACAAAAACAAAGAGCCAAGGCACTAAAGAATCAGACAAACCTAAGTGAGCAACACAGAGCAAAGTAAAGCAACGCACAGGGCCTAAAGCTAAGGCAAAGCAATGAACGAGACACCAAAAACAAAAACGCAATGGCAAGAAATGTAGGCAAACCTACAGGAGCAACACAGAGCAAGGAAAAGCAACGCACGGGGCCTAAGACTAAGGCACAGCTAAAACAAGGCACCAAAAAACCAAAACCAAAGCGCAAATGGCAAGGTAACAAAGAGGCACGTAAAAGCCTAACACCCAAAAACAACCTAAACCTACAAAACACCTAGCCGAGACTACCCGCAGATCCTAATTCTATCTCTCCACGCCTTCCTATCTGAGGTCATGTCCTCGGACAAGAGAAGCTCCTTCATGTCGAGCTTAAGTCTATCTTTCCACCTGAGTTTGGGTCTACCCCTTCTTCTCACACCATCTACTACAAGCGCTTTGACTCTTCGAACCGGCACTGATTGAGGCCTCCTCCTGACATGACCGAACCACCTCAACCTTCCTTCTCTCATCTTCGAGATAATGTTCTCGACTTCTAGTTTTGCTCTGAAAACTCCATTCGGGATCATGTCAAGCAAGGTTTTACCACAGGTCCATTTTAGCATTCTCAGCTCCGCCACCTCAACCCTGTTAGCATGGGCCTTGGAGATGGGCCAACACTCCGACCCGTACAACATAGCCGATCTAATCGCCACCTTATAAAATTTTCCCTTTAACTTTAAGGGGACTTTTCTGTCACAAAGGACTCCCGACGCCGCCCTTCATCTCGCCCAACCAGCTCTAATCCGGTGGGTTACGTCCTCATCTCTCCTCCCTGATTTGTGAATCATCGATCCCAGTTATCTAAAAGCCTCCTTGGGTGGCAGGATCTGGTCACCAATACGGATCTCAATTTCTTCGTGGTGACCTGACTCGATCCTACCAAAAGCACATCTCGTGAACTCAGTCTTCTCTCTAATCACCCGAAGACCCTTGTCTTCAAGAGCCTCCCTCCAGTTCTCGAGTCTGGTATTTAACCCTTCCGCTGATTCTGCCACCAACACAATGTCGTCGGCAAAAATCATGCTCCACGGGATGCCCTCTTGAATCCCTCGAGATAACTCATCAAGAATCAAGGCGAAGAGGTAAGGGCTAATGGCAGAACCCTGATGGAGCCCAACATCCACATGGAAAAACTCTGAGGTCCCCACTGTGGACCTTACGCGGGTCTTAGCCCCCTCGTACATATCCTTAATGACCCTCAAGTATCTCTTTGGGGTACCTTTATCGATAAGAGTTATCCAAATCAACTCGCGTAGGACACTATCATAAGCCTTTTCGAGGTCAAGGAACGCCATATGTAGTTCCTTTTGTCTTTCTCTGTACTTCTCCATGAGGCTTCTGAAAAGGTGTATAGCCTCAATCGATGACCTTCCTGGCATGAAGCCAAATTGGTTCTCAGACACCCTCGTCTCCCTTCTCAACCTTCTTTCGATAACTCTCTCCCAAAGCTTTATGGTGTGGTTAAGAAGCTTAATGCCCCTATAATTGCTACACACTTGCACATCCCCTTTGTTCTTGTAGATGGGGATGACTTCGCTGAGTCTCCATTCTTCTGGCATCTTTGCCCCGGAGAAGATCTTGTTGATGAGACAAGTCAGCCATTTTACCCCCTCATCACCCAAACACCTCCAAGCTTCTATGGGGATTTGGTCCGGCCCTACTGCTTTGTTTCTTCCCATCTTCTGTATTGCAACCTTTACCTCTGGTTGGCTAATCCTCGAATAGTAGCACTCTGGCCGCTCGCTAAAAAGAGTTTAATTAAGTGACATGTAAACTTTAAAAAGTTTGGTACCTTTTGTTTTTTCACCTATTCTAAAAAGAGTTTAATTGCGCCAGAATGTGACATGCATTCATTTTTATGTCGTTAAACTTGAATTGTCTTTGTTCTGTTGGAAGACTTGCATTTTGATGCAATCGTATGTAAAATAACTGCAGAAGAATGCAAAATATAGTATAATATTCTATACAATGGTAAAAAAATGAGGTTATTGCATGATGGTTTGAATAATCTTTTTAGGAAATCCTATATTAAATTTACAAGTTGAGGTTGCTGAACATGATTCAATACGTCAAAATGGTTAAACCTAGCAGTTTTCTGGTTCTTTAGACTGTAATATTAAGTTCAAGACCGTGTTTATTTACAGATTCATTAAGGAAAGGCAAAGAGTATTATGGGGACCATCACTTGGACGTTAAATCGACTCATTTACATGGACCGTGTTACTATTGGCATCTCCATATCAAGCTGCTGCTTCACTGCATTATTTTGCGTTTGTTGTTGAGCCATAGTTATTCTGATAAGAAGCCTGACGGTGAAGGTAAATTCGGCAAGAAAACTTGTTTACGTTGATCCGAATAAGCATATTTAAAAAACATGGTTAGGACCACATCCATCATATGGTCCTTCTTTTCAACTAAGGACCTAAAGAACAGTTCACCCATTGCACCAGAAATCGTTAAAAGTTAGTCAATCACATTATTTCAGACTTTAACCTATAAGAATGAGCAATGATCAGCAAGACACTTTTAATGGATGTCTAATTTGGTCACTGGATTGCAAAAATCATTACTAAGAAAACCATTCAACATTGAATAAGACTTCTAGTTAGTTTTAAAAAGTACAGTTGTTTTGAAAAGTACTAGTATTTCTAGAAGTAAAGTATAAATATGTTACTATATATTGCAATATTCCCTCAACTGTTTAACGGGTTAACGAAAGGTAGTTTTCATAATAAGACACAAAATGTCACGCTTAATTAATATCTTATATAGACAGTATGCTGTATTTTCAGTCAAAACTTTGTTTGATATCATGAATGCTCTAAACGACACCAGTGGGAGGCTTGCGGATTGGAATTACTTTATGGTTAGCCCTTGCTATAGTTGGTCACATGTTATTTGCGATCATAAAGATGGAAATGTCATATCCTTGTAAGTTTATCATCTTTTTCCTTTAAATATTGCTCCATAATGAACAAATTGTATATAAGAAGGTGCATCCAAAAGAAGTCCATCACCAAATCATGTAACACTGAGAAGCTTGGGTTTGGTGTACCATGGCTGTCTTTTATACACATAAATGGTTTCTTTCATTTAGTCGTTAGCTAACCGTAGGTTTTGATGCACTGCTTTTGCAGAAGCTTGGGTTCACTTGGTTTATCTGGGACACTCTCAAGCTCAATAAACGAACTGAAGTTTTTGACCAGCTTGTAAGTTTTGTACTCATTTAAATTTTTATCTATTGCTAATGAATGCAGCAGAAAGATATCTCGAAGTTATAGATTCATACTAGACTAGTCTAAACTTTACATAAACGAAAATTTGACTATAAGGAGTCAAATCAGCTACTTCTTAAACGTAAAATTGATAAACTAATCATGATTTTATCAACTGTAAGCAGTTAATAATTAGAAGAAACAAACATAATGAGGTTAGAAACACTTTGTAGATATAAAAGCTAGAAATTTTAAAAGACAAATTTGAATTTTAAAATCACTGGTTTGACTGTTTTAAATTATTACCAACTTTTGGTGATTTACATATCCAAAATATAAAGATTTTTGGTAATCTTGAGCAAACGGCTCATTTATATTATTGCTAATGCTTCTTTAAAATATGTTAAAGGTTGACCGTAACAACCTTATGGTACCTTTTTTATGGAGTATATGTCATAAGATCATGGTTTAAGTTTAAGTGACCCTTATAATTAGCTAATACCAGGTTTGCTAAAACTCTTATGCAGGGATTTACACGATAATAACATATCCGGGGAGTTGCCTGATCTTAGTAACTTGGTGAACTTACAAAATCTGAATCTTACACGAAACAAGTTCAGTGGCTCTATTCCAACCTCTTGGGATAAACTCTCCAACCTAACATATTTGTAAGCTTTTCTTCAGCCCTTTTAATTTCCAGTTACGCTGTGGGCAATCTGTTATGTGAAAAATTATTATCATCAAATACAACTATTAATCGAGTTCATATAGAATAAATGTTCTGTCCATTCCAGAGTCCATAGTCTTGATTTAATTTTTGAATGTCAAACAGAATTTAAACATAGTACAGCATTGTAAAGACATCAGACTATATAGAAAGAACCAAATTTCTATGTACAAACTTGTGTCATACGCTTTATGTAGAAATATAAAAAGTGCGCATATTTGACGGACTTATGTTGACATTTATATACTAATCGTACTTAGCTTGTTGCTTCTAAACTATTCTATTTGCATTTTGCAGGGATCTTTCATCCAATAATCTTAGAGGAAAAATCCCTGAAAAGTTATTTTCAGCCAGCGTATACAAGTATGCAATTTTGTTTTATTTTGAGAAAGCATATATCTTTTAGACATTAGTTTTTTTTTTTGAAAGACAATAATCTTTTAGACATTAGTTGACTAATACTGAACCGTTTCATTGTAAACAGAACAAAGTTTGATAGATCAATGTGTTATTCAGTTTTACAGGAACATCTCTTGATTGTGGCACGTCATTGCACCAACCTTGCATTTCGAGTTCCTCGGTATCAGGTTCATTTTCTTCATTAGTTTTTGTCTCAGTTGACGCTTTCAGAGTTTTTATGTGACTCACATGGGGTATTTGACCATTTTCATAGGTTCTCCAAATAAGTCCAAACTAAAGTTTGTTACCATTGGCGCAAGCTGTGGTGCCTTAGTTCTTTTGCTGTTTGGGGCCATCTTTTTATACCGATTCAACCTAAAGCGTAAACTTGACCATGACTTCTATGTTGACGTAGAAGGTTAGTTATTCTTATCACATTTTTCTATTCTCGTTAACAATGGTTAGCCTTTTCACGGGTTTGATTCGTTGTAGGTGAAGACGACAGTAAACTTTCCTTCGGGCAACTTAGAAGACTTTCATGGTGGGAAATACAACTTGCAACCGAAAACTTCAATGAAAACAATATCATAGGAAGAGGAGGGTCCTGGAAAGTTTATAAAGGTGTTATTGCAGACAATACAAAAGTTGCTATTGAAAGACTTACAGGCTATCAGAGCCCAGGTGGTGAAGCTGCATTTTTGAGGGAGGTTGAGTTAATAAGTGTCGCGGTTCATCGTAATCTTCTTAGGTTGATTGGATTTTCTACAACTTCATATGAAAGGGTACCTGTATATCCGTTCATGCAAAATCTTAGTGTTGCGTATCATTTACGAGGTATGTTACTTCTTACTGTTATGTCAATATCACCGTACCCAAAATATATGAGATTTAAACTTCTGATCTTGCCAATTTGAAACTTAGTTATTGGTGATAGATTTAGAACCTGGAGAGAAAGGCTTGGACTGGGCAACACGAAAACGAATTGCTTTTGGTGCTGCTCGAGGCCTAGAATACTTGCACGAGCATTGTACTCCAAAGATCATTCATCGTGATCTTAAAGCGGCAAATATCCTTTTAGATGATAATTTTGAACCAGTTCTTGGGGATTTTGGGCTAACAAAACTTGTTGATACCAGCCTCACTCATATTACAACTAAAATACGTGGAACTATGGGACACATTGCTCCTGAGTACTTATGTACAGGGAAATTGTCAGAGAAAATGGATGTTTTTGGATATGGTATAACATTGTTGGAACTCGTAACAGGACAGCGTGCAATAGATCTATCGCGGCTTGAAGAAGAGGAAGATGTTATCCTTCTTGATCATGTAAGTACTGCGCGCATAGTCTACATGTTTTTTACGGTTTTACTCTGTCATGTTTATATATGTTCAACAAAATTACAAATGGCCCAATTTCCCATCACAAGCTAATTGTTAGGACTACTGATATAACCAACAGAATTCGATTTAACTATGCCATTAGTAAACTAGCAGTTTTATGTATGTAATATGACCTTCACAAGATTTACGTGTTAATTATGCTTCTAACCTATTGATTTCATCTCTTTTCGACTTCAGGTAAAAAAACTGTTCAGAGAAACGAGGATAACTGACATTGTGGACCCAAACCTCACTGTTTATGATGCAAAGGAAGTTGAAACTATGCTTCAAGTCGCATTGTTATGCACTCAGGGTTCTCCCGAAGAGCGTCCAAAAATGGGAGAGGTCATTCATATGCTACGGGGACAAGATTTGGCCGAGCGATGGGCAGAATGGGAACAAGTTGAAGAAGTCAGGAAATAAGAATATAATTCTCTCGTATGTCTCACCAGTTTGCTTGGGGAGAAGACTCGACACAAGCCCGATAAAACGGACTCAAGTTATAGAACTTGGAGATAAAATTATATCCATACAAACTTACATAGAATTGTAATAAAGTTTCCAGCATATTCGGCTTTGTATGTTTTAAACTTGACTAGATTTAATACTTATACCACATATATACGTTGTTTGGTGGCATTTATGTTTGTAATCTATTTTATGTGAATAATTTACAAGCACCCTAAGCATGCCTTGCAATTAATATTCTGACGTGTCTCTTCTCTGATTGGACAGAAAATTAATGCCTACAACCCTCTCTATGCGGTACTCCTTTCAATTTGGTCCGGTCTAATTTTGTTAACCAATTAATTCAATTCATTCAATGTAATCGTTTACAATCAATTTATTCTTGAAACAAATCATCCCAAAAAAAATACGCTCCCTCTCTAAATCACAAATCAATATTCAGTGTCAATTGTAGAATCAGAGTGCACTCTTCTCCACAATGATCTCACCGATTCAAGAATTCTAATCTTTCTTTTAATCTTGCAAGTTTAATTCGCTTTAATCCTGTAAGTTTTAGTTTATGTTAGTTTGTTTAGTTTGATTTGTTTAGAACATCTTCTTGATATCATCTTGATTATCTTTTTATAGGTTTGTCTTGATACCGATTTTCATCATTCGTTTCTATCCATAATAAAGGTTAGTCTTGGTTTGATTTTTGTTTGTTTCCTTTATAATGAGTTCAATTTTGATTTCTTATGATTTTCAGTTTATTTGAATGCTATGGTTAAAGTTGAACACCAACTGTATGATAGAATGTCTGACTAGAAAGAATCATTGATAACATTTCAAATCACAAACATTTATGCGAGTACTTGAAAAAATCTACATAATCACACCACAGTTCTCTTGATTTGGTATAAAATTATAATAACATCGGACCTTCATAAACCTTTATCAGGTATGTTTGGTATGGTAAGCCCAACAAACAAGCATAAATGAGTTTCATTAATTATGTTTTATCTAGGCAGAAGGCCACATAAGCAAAAAGAGGCTGATTGATCTTGATGTTAATAGACCTGTAACTCGATCACAGGTTTGACATGTTTTATCTCTTTTCATTATTCAATTTAATTGTTAGTAGATGATATGGATTGATGAAAATGGTTATTTGTAGTTTATGTTCTATGTGTGTTTCTTATGCACACCAACTGTTTGATAAATTGTGTTTGTGTAATTGTAATTTGTAGGGGAACAATAGAGCACATGATGATTCATTATAACCAAGAGATGATGTTCATTTCCAAGCACATGTTCAAAAGTACCCTAATGCTTCGAATTTATAGTCTTTAAGGTGTGTTTCCAAGCACATTGCTTAATCTAATGATATATGAATTTTATTATTTTTAATATTCTTTTGTGACCCATTATAGTTGATGCTTTTTTGCAGACAAGCGCATCTAAAAACTTAAAATCACCATGGATGATCTTGAATTCCACCCAATAATTTCGGTAAGTTTTAATTGTATTGAATCAATTTGGTTTATATTATTGCTTATTTTTTTATGTAAACCCATGAATGTCAGCTAAATCATTATTGTAACCAAACCCTAAGATAAAAGTTGGGGAAAACCTCTCATATGAATTGGGGGTAATCTATTTGTATGAACCGATATTCAAGAACAAGGCGAGACAATTATTTTATGACATTTTTCACTACTTCTGCCTAAATTATGTTTTTGCATTTGTACTAATTGGATTTTATTGGGGTTTAGTTTTGATTTCAGTTGATTTATATGTGCCGATTTTCATGCTTCGATATGTGTTCAAGTTTAGAAGGCTCTCAAGTAGTCACTGGTAAGTCTTTTTTACGTTAACTGATTCATATACCAACCGCTAACTGAAATGGTGTAAAATGACAGGGTGTGCTCCTCCTGAAAATATGCTTGATCACCACAGTAGTACCAGCCCACAATCGATCGAGTCACGTGCACTTATGAGACCGTTTGTCTAGCCATTTCCCAATTAACTATGGTAAAGTTCCCATTTCCATTGCTGCCGTTGCTCTTATGTGTCGATTTGGGTACAAAGTATTTGCTCAGGGTCTTATTAATAAGTCGACTTCTGGTTAAGACTTTTTGGATCATGTTTGAGGCTGCCATTGGTATTATTAATGAGGTACAAAAAACTAAATGATGGCTGCTTATTAACGAGGTACAAAAATCTAAATGATGCCTGCTTATTGATTTCACATTGTGTGTCTCTATATTTGAAGTGCCTATTTAAGAATACGATAATGATATAGGTTATATTAATGAGGAGTGTAACGAGTCAAAACGGGTACTTATTGGGAGTCAAAATGAGTACTTTCTGGTGGTGATTAAATAATGAAATGGATCGTATGTTGTACGTTTGACCTTAGGCATTATTTTGTTTAATTTGTTCTTAAGAATAATTTTTATAGGCACATATGATATTTTTACCCATAAGGATAGATGTGTAGTGGATCAACTGTAAGTTGATTATTGTGGACTTTAACTGATGATACACGAGACCGAGTTCATATCACGTTACATGATAGGTTGTTCTGTGGCACTATATGCTTACCTTTTTATTGTGGACTGAGCTTCTGGTGGTAGACCGGAACAAGTCCTACTTGTACCTGTGCTTCTTTGTTCTTTAAGGCTAATGGTCATTGTATCTAAAGTGAGTGATAAGAGATGGATAATCGGGGGGATCCTGTGTTTTACTTTTATTACCTAAAAGTGAGTATAAGCCTGCTACCTTTAGCATATTAGATTAGATTGGATCTTATATTTGCTCCCTTTAGCATATTCTTGATTAATTTGTTTAGTTCATTTTTCATGTTTATTTTAAGTCGTATAGCTTTTTTATCTTGAGTTGAGTTGTTACTGAGTAATTATTGTAGGGCAACCCATTGATGAGAACGAGATCTGAATTACTATCCAAGGGAAGAATCTTCAAATTACGGCTATTGAAACAACCAGAAGTGAAGGTATAAATGTTTTGAGTCTCACTTATGTTTCATACATCAAAGAGCATACTATGGACGTTTTTCAGCTATTTTCTTTTCATTTAATCTTTTCATATTTTACTTAAGTGGACCTAATAGAGATGAAAACTTAACTGAAATTGACCCATTCACAGGTTGTGGTGCTGAAAATGACATCACTTAATAAAATAGTATTCATTTGCAGAATTGCAGCATGATGTTTTCATTATGTTCATATTACTTACTGAGGTAAAACATCCATTGTAGGTTAGCTTCAACATCACACTGCGCTTGCCAAATAATTGATCAAGAACATTTATTCGTCATTATATCCTCCACATCAGGTTCGAAAATCCCAACTTTTCTTAGTTCATCTCTTAATATTATAGTGACTCCTTGTGTTTCAGTGGCTTACTTTGATTTCAGTTTCGCGGTTCAATTCCACTCTTGTGGGAGCAAATTGTTGATTTCAGCTATAAACCCTGTCTTTCTATTATTGACTATAAAGATACGGTATGAATGTTGATCATGCAATGTTTTGTTGTTTAATTTATGAATATCTCTATAATGAGAATATAATCGGGTTCCTCAAAATATAATTTGGGTAAATGCCTGCAGCCCATGGCCGTGAAACGCAACTTTCGTGATCTTTTATAAAGATACGGCAATACAATTGTTGTTGACTTGACTGATAAGGTAAGAGTTTACCAAAGCATTATAACGTGATTGCATTGTATCGTATATAATGAGGGTCTTTTCACCCTTTTTCATGAGTATATATAGTATTGAAAACCATTATTAGTCCATCACAAAAGCATTATTCCCTTCACTTACATGCATATATCGTTTGTGTTTGCATGCCTTTTTCACCCTTTTTCATGTCTTCTCTTAGTTGCCTGAGAAAACTATGAATATGTAACCATCATGTGATATGGTTATCTATTTCATTTTAAAGTAACTTAGCTATATTTGTTATTATGATAAGTTATCAGCTAAGTTTTATAAAAGATTACCAAACTAATGACAATCAAGTTTTAAGTCAATATGTTTCTATTTTGATTTGTATACGCCCTGAACTAATTGATATACTCTTTTTTTAGCTAACTCGATAGCTTAATTACTTTGTTTAGCTAACTTAATGACAGTAGGTGTTTCTTTTTGCCACTAAAACAGTAGCTTTAATTTTTATTAAACTGAACAAACCTCATGACAGTAGGTGTTTCCAGTTGCCAGCTTAATCACTTTGTTTTAGTGAGCATAGGAGTTTATAAGATGAGGCTTTGCTGCAAAGTTACATATATGGTTCTTTAATATGCGATGAATAACCACGTTCCGAATCTACATATGTGATGAATAACCACATTCCAGATAAAACGTGAGTTGTTATGGAAGGTTCATGCCTCTCATAGTTATATCTTTCAAAACATTCTTCACTTTGTGCATACTTTATGTGTCTCTGTGACTTTGTGGTAGAAGTAGGAAAACCGGTGGCTTAAGTTATTGGTATGGTTGGGTCAAAATGGGTGGTTTTGGTATGGTCGGGTCATGTTGACACCGAACATTTCTTTTAAACATTTTAAACTTTGTACACATTTTTAGAGATAAAACATCTTCCAATTTGACCCATTTATAAGTAAGTGGGTCGAAATTACTATGTCTAAATGAGAACTTATAACTATAGCTCACATATTATTAAATAATGTTGTACATGTAAGAACCATATGCATCACAAGTAAATTTTATAATAAATATATTATATATGCATAAACTAAAGGTGGCAATTTCGGCTAATGACTTGATTTGGCTTTTAGGTGAAACTTGTCAAAAATTAAACTGGAGCGGGTCAAATGAGTGGCAAGTTACCAAAAGTTTACTTTTTGTATGTACACTATTTATAGTTTTACTAAAAACTAGCCCATGTAAGAAACACATATTTTGACCTAAACAAGTTTGAGTATTTAATTACCTCTACTAGAAATTCAGAATATGTAACATCATAATACCTTTTCATGTTCACTGCAGGTCTTGAAAACCATGCACGAGGCAGTTGTAATTGTTTTTTATTATGAAATGAATATTCTCAACAACACTCAACCATTCCATGATAAAAAGAAGGCTAATCAGTTCAGGTGATCGAGTACGTCTATTGTAATTTTAATATAAAAAGTTGTTTCCTTTAACCCACTAATTATTGATTGTTCCTTTGTATCCATGTATAATATCTTTAGAAAACATTTATTTCAAGTAAAACATGATGCTTCCTAAATGATTGTGTAGGCAAACTAAAGCAACACATAAAAATAATATTATAACACTTTTAAGGTGCATTTACATGGCAAAGCTTTTGATACGTATTTTATTTAATACGGAGTAATGAATGTAAAATTTATAATTACCATTTTTTTCTTTTACTTATTTTCAGTTTCCATTCTGCATGCTTAGAGTTTTCATTTTGGACACATGTAACTTTTGCTTAGGTTAATTTTGTTTCAATCATTTAATGTAAGTGCAAGTAACCTTTTATGTTTCACTTCGAACCCAAGTTGAAAGGCTTAATCAATATATTTTCAGTCCTATTGTTGTACTAAGACCATATTTGAGTCTATCCTTAATGAGGTTCCGTTGCAGAACAATTGCCTATTAAATGCATGCGGTAGAAATTTTTGTGTAGCTGGGAGCTTTGTTTTTATTGTTTTATGATTCTTCATTATTTTTGATATTCTTACTTGATACACAAGTAGACTTCCACAAATCGTAGGGCATATCGCATCAGTGCCTTCTGATCATAGGTATGCAATCTTTTATAAAAAGCTTGGTTTCATTGAAGAAATTGTTCAATAAAGACCCGTGTAATGGCGGAAATTTTTTAAAAAAAATTGTTCATTAAGGAATTATGAATTTGAATAAAGTAACAAACAACAACGAATATAAACAGGTTCCATTATTTTTTGAAGGGGATAATAAGTAATAAGTCAATAGTACGATAAACAATTCGGTTTATAACTATTAAAATAATAAACGTGCATGGATCGTCTTCTCAAACTGGTAGTTAGTCTTGAAGAGCAAATGTAAGCAATCAATGTCAAACACTTGAGTAGTCCATGTTCATTCCGTAAATGCCTAAATATAAACAATAAAAACAAAAGTCAAACTAAAAGAAAGTTGTTGATAAGAGCATAAATTTCCATATATGGTATGGTATTGCATCTTTATTGATGTCGAGGCCTACCTGAAATAAGGTTATCAAACCAAGGTTAAGAATTACTCCGTCTGATAAACATTTACTGCTAAAGATCCTGAGGAAACAATATCCTGTGTCAGTGTCATTTTTTCTATGACAATAAACAAGAGCCAAGGGCAATCACTTTCAAAAGTTGGTTTGTACCTGCCACATCCTATTTTGACACATGGACAACTATGCGTGGTGGTTTCACGAGTTAAAAGCAAAAAAGGTTTGAATGTTGTTGTTTGTGATGCAGATGGTAATTTATCAAAAACTACTACAAATTTTGTCTACAAATAAATACTTCAAGGTCTATGATCAAGGATCAAAAGGTATGTACAATATAAATATGACATGTTTATGCTATTTTTTTAGATTTACATATATTATCGATCACAAACTTCTTTTACTTAATTTTTTTTTAACTTATTAGGTGCTCACGAAATGGACATTGACTTATCACTTAATTAACGCTCACTATATACATTTGCTTTTCAAGGCCATCAAAATTGGAGACACAATGCATGGACATTTATTACATTAATAGTTACGAGCATAATAGTTTATAGTATGATTGACTTATTACTTATTATTTCTTTCAAAAAATAATTCAACCGGTTTACGTTTGTTGTTCTTTGTTCTTCAAGACTGTCGAAGTTGACTGCATACCTTTGCTCTTCAAGACTATCGAAGTTGGAGAAGACGACATACACGTTTATTATTTTAATAGTTACATACCAAATTGTTTATTGTATCATTGACTTATTACTCATTATTGTTTTCTAAAACAGAGCGTGGTATATCAATCGATGAATCTGTTTTCTCAACAAATTTTATCAATGAACTAAAGTTCTCAGGTGTTCCAAACCATAGGTTGGTGTTAAAAGTTGGTGTCCCGATAATGTTGCTCAGTAATATTGACCAATCTAATGGATTGTGTAACGGAACACGACTTCAGGTTTTACGATTATCACGGTCTTCTATTCAAGCACAGATCATTAATGGGACACATTTTGGAAATAAGGTAATCATACCACGATTGAGAATTACTCCATCTGATAAATGTTTACCTCTAAAGATTGTGAGGAAACAATATCCCATTTCGGTGTCATTCGCAATGACAATAAACAAGAGCCAAGGGCAATCACTTTCAAAAGTCGGATTGTATCTGCCACGTCCTGTTTTCACACATGGACAGCTATATGTGGCTCTTTCACGTGTCAAGAGCAAAAAAGGTTTGAAGGTTGTTGTTTCAGATGCGGATGGTAATCTATCAAACACTACTATAAATGTTGTATATAAAGAAGTTCTTCAAGGTCTATGATCAAACGTTCACAAGGTATGTACAATATAGAAATGACATGTTTTGTGGCATTTTTCTTATTTTCACTTATTATAAATCCCAAAAATCTTTACTTACGTCTCTTTTTTACTTATTAGGTATTCACGGAATGGACCTTTTGTGCAAATGTTAGAATGTTCACCACATGGATTTGTTTCTCAAGACAAACATATTCGAGATCAAGGGGTAATCAATGTTTATTACACACATATTTACAAGCATTGTATTTTATACTTTCAGTCACTTATAACTTATTTTTTGGTTAAAAGAAAATATTATAACGTTTACGTTCGTTGTTCTTTCTCACTATATTCACGTACTTACCTTTTCTTGCACAAAAACCATCTAAAATCCTGTGGATTTCACGGGTCTATAAGCTAGTTGCTGATATATTTTGCAATGTAAATAGTAGGGCAAAAGGGTACCCAACTTACTTTTAATATCCAATATTGAGGTATCAAACTTTATTTTATTTAATACGAGACAGCATGGCCCGTGCGATGCACGGGCTTCGATTACCATGAAGTAGCATTAGTCTGGCAACAGTTAATTAGGTGTGTTAACATTAGTCGTGAAACTTAAAGTGTTAAACTAAAAAATTCGCTTTATTAAGCTTTTACAAATAGAAATGTTTCATATGAAAGATACTCAAAGATGTGTTTGACCATTAGTACACGTGGTTGTAAGTAGTAAATGCACGTTTGATTTGCTTACTTAGCAGATTGTTCAATCAATAAAACTCATAAACATTTATTATTATAATTATAATTGTATACTTCCAATAAAACTCATAAATGATTGTTCATAATCATTTGCTCAATCAATAAAACTCATAAACATTTATTATTATAATTATAATTGTATACTTCCAAATTTAAAAAGACCATTCAATTTCGAGTATGTCTCTTTGTTTGCCACATTAAGTAGCAATAATTTGATAAACATGGCTTTGTAAGTGATCGAATTTTCAAGTTTTATTAAAATAAATATCAAATCATGAGGATAACTTTCATAACGCATTACATTCATTATTCTTTTATGTCTTAAGAAAATATAAAGTCTTGTCTCATCTAATTGCATTTGTTTGCTTTTGACGTAGATAGACGCAATACTCGCAACTAAATTATAAGTAGCAACTCGACAATTATCATGTGTTTTATTTCTTGTGGTCTTTTATTTAAGTTAACCTTGTTTTGTAATAACCATAACTAAATCTTAGGCAATCAATTATTACCTCTTTTTTACTTTACCCCTATCTATAATTTTACCTATGCTAAACACGTTCTTTTATGGTCCAACGTCATTGCCAACTGCGAAATAATTACTCTATTTGGTATTTAGTTTTAAAATGAGGAATTTTAATATCTGATTTTAGCTATTTGATTGTGACAAAGGCCTCACAAAGCATGTAAACCACTTTGTAACTTATCGTTCAACAAATAATATATAAGTCTATGCCTTTTTACCATACTTTGCCCTTCAAATTCACTCGGAACAACTCTCAAATCAAAATGCGTCTCGCCGTCACTCCCCGTCACACCCACACGCTGATACTATCTTTTACTTCCAAATTAATTGTCTTAAGCTCCCGTTTACCTCCACCATCCAAGTCCCTTGGCTTTTCCCAATTTTTAATTACTTTTGGTTGTACATATGGCAAATGCTTTTATGCCTCTTTCCTTCGGTTTTAATACACTTTGTTTCAAAAGTCGTCATACAATATAAAAATTAGAAGTTTCCAATTTCTCAATTTTTGGCTCCAATTCTTTTTTTCTTTTTTTTTTAATTTTTTTTTTAATTTTTTTGCATCAACAGCAACATATTTAATAAAATAATATACAACACAACTTGCAACTCTTTCTTTAAGTATCGTGCGATGCACGAGCTTTGTTCACCGTAAAGAATAATCGGTTTTGCAAGGGTTATGCGTATTTAGTTATTATGAGTAGTTTCGATCGGGGGTACTCGACTGAATAAACGAAGTTTGTTTAAGTAAGTTTTTGTAAATAGAATTGTTTCAAGGAAAAAGTATCAAATAAATGAGTGACTTTCTTCATCGTAATGCAAAACATGTTATTTCGAACACATAGTTTTTACTACATATCTGAATAACGTATGGAAAGAGCAAAGCCTCCTTTAAAAGCATCCAACTCCACGTCCCATTACTTGAGCTTCAGTCTGTTACATAACTTGGGGGATCGTGTGACACTTGCTTAATAAATTCTATATACTTAATGAACTCATTAACTGTTTATAAAAGATAGTAAATATCAACATTTCATGAAATTTTAAAAGCTCTTAAAAGCTTTAAAATGAGGCTTCAGAGGTTTGATATGTTTGTGTTTGTTGGGATGAGTTGAGCTTATGCCATTAATGCTCACATTTATGCATGGAACTCAATTGACCCATGCGATGCAAGGGCTTTGTTCGCCCAAAAGCATGGGTACTTTATTTTTGATAATATCGCATATCATATTTATATTACATATTGTTTCAAGGCCCGAGCGATTCACAGTTTCTATTTTTCGAGTGAAATTATTCTAAGCTAAAACGTCATATTTTTATATAACATATTTAATATCAAGTATGGCCTAGGCTGGGTTATTGACGGGTTAAAATGACTTGTACTCTGAATGTGTAACATATTTATCTATGATGTGTGATGCACGGGCTTTGTTCATCACGAAAGAATCATACATGTAGTTCGAGTAAAAAGGTGTTCGGGTTAAATTGACACATTGATTTCTTTTGAATACAACATTTTGGTTTAATTATTATAACTCATTACCATGCGATAGACAACACATCTCAACAAAGTTTTTTACATAAATGTTTTAACTTTGTAAGTCACTACGTTTCTGGAAATCCCTTGAAGCTCCATTCGGTCAAAAATTTCCCCTGCTTCTTCAATTTTTCTATTTTTACAAAACCCGTCAATAAGAGTATTGTAAGTTATAATATTTCGTGGGCATCCACTTGATTCCATTTCTATAAGTAGTCTCAAAGCATAATCTAGCTTTCCTTTAGTGCAATACCAATCGATTAACATATTATAAGTGAACTCATCAGGTTGACACCCTTTGTTTTTATGTCTTGGAACACTTCAAGTGCGGTTTCAAATTTGCTAGATAAGCAAAGACCTTGAATTAAAGAATTAAACGTACAAACATCAGGTGAACTACCTTTGCTTGTTAAAGCAAGAGCAAGTTTAGAAGTTGCTTCAACTTGGTTTTCCGAATATCAGATTAGTTTGGTTGTTGGTCGATATTGTTTGGTTTGAGTGATACACACACTGTTGTTAGAGTGAAGGGAAGCATTGATTGATATCGGATAGCACTAAAGTTTGGTTCTCGGATGTGTTTAAAAGCTATTGGATATTACACACACGAAAGGTTTTTGGCTAGCACGTGGTTATGGTTATTGGATTTATTTATGCTATCCTACGACACACAAAGAAGATTGATTGGTTTTTGTTCGTGATTTATGGAGCTTGGATAAGACACACACATGAAAGGTGTTTGTTATTATTGCATACTCTTGTGAATCAGGTTCAAGATAAAGGACTATTCTTCATTCTACTACTACCTGGTTTCAAATGCTTTTGTAGTCATTTTTCGTAATTCTAATTCATGTAGCTGCTGGTGTTTAGGGGTGTTCAAAACCCTAATATGGTATCTCTTGATTACGCTTCAGGTACTGGTGTCACATGTTAAGTTACTAAGAACATGATTACAAAGGTACTGCCAGTTCAGATTGTTAAGTGCACAAAAGGGTTTGTTTGTACTGCTATCGCATTCTTTAGTACTGCTTCTCACAAATTTGTACTGTTCGTTTGGTTTTAGTACTGCTAGTAACAGCAGTTAGTACTGCTGCTTGAAACTGATCGATACACTTAGTAATGCTACTTAACTTATTGGTACTGCTCGATGCGAGTTGGGCTGCTGCTTTATTATTTGGGTTTGTGCTTATGGACTGCATATTAGTTGTCAAATGTAATTCCAATATTATGAGAAAGTAGCAGATGTTTCTTGGTTGGTATAATTTATCAAAACTAAGATCAAGTACAAAAATAATTATACATTGGAGCTTGACTGATAATCATTGTAAATATTAGGTAGGTTGTGAGTGCACTTACTTTATCTCTAGGCCTTGCATGAATGCAGCTTGAAATTGGATAGCATCTTGCAGTCGACAAAAGGAAATTAAATTCGAAAATAATACCATGCATGTACAACGACCTATTCTTTTCTTGTGTATGTTCGAGCCAGTAAAAACTTCAATAGAGAAAACCCTTCGAATAGTATGTAACTCCAAACATGGCGGCAGTACAAACTTGATATCGCGAGCAGTACGAATGTAACGGTGGCAGTACAAACTCGTTAAGGTAGCAGTACAAAGTGGATACGATACCAGTACTAACCTCGAACCATAACAGTACAAACTGCTCTAACCAGCAGTACAAAGTCGAACTTTAAACCTTGCCAACAGTACGAACTCGATTGAATCATGGGCAGTACAAAGTGATGATCCAGTCGTGTCGATTTTGCGTTCTAACGTTGCACACAAATCTTGCATGCATACTTTATCTCTAGGCCTTGCATGAATGCAGCTTCTGACTACTTCTCGTATCACCTCAAGATCTTCCGCCCTGAAATGTTTCAGTGCAGGATCTACAACTGATGCCATCTTTTTTGGATCTTCTAGATAATCTTTAGCCTGATTTTTGATAAATTTACAAATACCAAAACAACCAAATTAACTTTCGCAGCCTTTGGTGGAAGCTAATGTACCTTTCAAGATACATATTGTCAAGGATCATGATTTGAAAGAGAGGCTTTGTTTAGAGGTAGAGAGATTGGGGCTATGTGCTATGATTATGGGAAGTTGCGATTTTGGTGCAGTGAAACAAACTGGGAAAAGTCGTCTTGGAAGTGTTAGTGATTATTGTGTTCGTCATTGTGTTTGTCCTGTTGTCATTGTTCGATATTCTGATGAGCATGATGGTGGTGATGCTTATGATAAAACGCCATTTCAAGACGTAAAAGAATCATAATTTAGCTGCAGCTTTGGTTATGCACACACTTTGCGGTTTCTATCTTAACCTAAAAACCATTTCATTTAACCTAATTGGAACAATACGTTAATTGCATGATGTTAATTACCAAGTTATGTAATTTAGTTGATGGCTTGAGGTTAGAATATGCATGGATTTTTACACGGAAGAACATATATATTGGAAGAACATATAATATTCATTAAATATAGTATATGAGGAGTTACTTAATGAAAGGCTTAATTGTAGACAAAACAAAATACCATGCTAATTATTTCAAACAAATTGGGATAGGTTACTCAGATCTAAAAAGAGTCCACAACAATATAACGAATTATATCTTGTAAAAGGGAAAGAAAGAAGAGATACAGTTGTTGGCGAAGATATCATCTCCTACACCATCTTCTTGCCAAAACCTATCCTGCAACAGCAAACAACACATATGAGATTACTACTAATCAATCATTAACAATACAATCACAAACAAATACCCCTATGTCAGCATGTTTGCCAACAACATTAATCATTTTGGAGCTGCTCATTATACACGACAAAAACCAAAACTAAACTAAACAATTCAAAGAAATAAACTATGTAGTATATGTCACAACAACTTACACCTAGAGATTGGTTGAACTATGCTATTTATAATTTGTAATGTGTAACTATTCAGGATACGAAGAGACATTCATAAATGGATTTCATAAAGGATTTCATAAAGGACTTCAATTCGCATTCCCAACATTTATTTGCAGCAGCAATTCGCATTCCCAGCATTCATTTACACATCCCTCATAGATGCATGGTTTCAATCATTAAGACTCCACAATCAATGAGCTTATACTTCATATTTGAATTTCTTGGCTTATGACATAAATGCTCACATTCAATATGGGAGCAACTTGCAACCTAAATTTTAAGCATAGTTAGATAAGGTACTAAACTACAAAGGATGTTCAAAATTGTTCTATTTGTACATAAGACTCCCATGTGTGATTAATTTATGATCCTTTACAATACACTTTATGATCGATGTAGTTAGAATATTTTTCTAGTTACAAGTTATATCATACTTTTACCCATTCAAATATCAGTTGTTTAGTGTAGGGCAAATGATTAAAAAAATTATAATATTTAACATCATTTGTTTTTATGGGTAGCGAATAAATTTTTTTGCTTTTCCGGGAATTTTTCTTTCAAATTCAGCTCTTTTAGGGTATTTTGCAACATTTTATAACATTTTTGCCCCTCTCAGATAATAGAAAAAAAAAATTTTGAATGGCAAAAATATCAAAAATTGTCGTCAAATAACTAAAAAAGGACAAATTTAAAAGAAAAATACCCATATAAGCAAATTTTTTATTCAATACCCAGAAAAACAAACGATGGAAGTATGATACTTTTTTTAATCATTTGTCCTTTAGTGTAATACCATTTGGACAAATATCATGAAAAACTTTAATTATAAGCTTAATTGTTGAAGATGGAGCAATTGTACTATAATATATTATAAAAACTAATTTTAGCAGTTTGTGTATAATTTGGACTGATTATGACGAATAGGAAAAAACCACGAGATAAGAGACAAGTTAAAGTCCTTGTGAAATTCAATGATCATATAATGAGCAATTTAAGCCAAACACATAATGTGGACAATGTAGAATCTAATATTGATGAAATTGGGGCTCAAGGGAGTGGTATAGAGAAGGAAAAAGGGGGAAATGATAAGATTGTGGAGGAAGATGTATCTACTAAGGGGGAAATGATAAGATTGTATAGAGAAGGAATAGTGAACTGAATACTTATAATGTTGTGCTTAATGATGGTTTTCCTACACTAAATGAAGCTAACTTGTCTATGAAATCAAAGCAAAAAACAGGGGAGATGAACTTAAATCCTGAAACTAGTAGAACTCCTAGCCCTGTATGTAAGTGCTAATGCTAGTAGTATGGATAAAGTTGTTAGTAATGGGACTAATGTTTTGGAAAAGAATAGTACTGAGAATAGCAATAAACAGATAGTAAATGTTGAGAACGAGGGTATAAGCCCGCGCGTTGCCGCGGGTTGTTCGTATACGTAGGTTAGTCGGGGGAAAAAATGAGGCCTGAAACTATAGATGAATTTCATGAAACACATTGTTGAGCAAAGAAGACACCCTTCAAACTGAATAAAAAATTTCTAAATCCGGATGCTATAATATCCGCCAACTCTGGCTCTCATCCTCATATAATCCACACCCATAAAAAAAAGTCCGATGAACCGATCTGAAATTCTCTATAGTGATTTTTTTAGTATATCAACAGTGGCATGAACAGTCACGGATTTTTAATCCATGTATGGTTGTGTGCTTGCCAGATGTTTCCGTCTACAGTGGAGGCATTTCTCATAGCCACATGTTTTCCTCCTCTTTTTCTTCTTGCTTTATATACTTTAAAGGACCCGCGCATTGTTGCGGGAACGCGGTGCTAAATCTTGTTTGAAAGTTAGTCATTAAGGACTAAATTTGAAAAAGATCGATAAACCAAAGGAAAAAAAAATTAGTTTAGTCCTATTTTTGTCAGGTTTCGTCAAGTAAGTTGAACCAACGAAGGCCCTTATCAGTTTAGTCCTATTTTTGTCAGGTTAGTCATGTAAGTGATCTTCAAACCTCAGGGCGGTAGCCGCGTTAAAAATTATATATATATATATATATATATATATATATATATATATATATATATATATATATATATATATATATATATATATATAATGAGTCTTTCTTGCCAGAACCATCTTATCTGCGAGAACTGACAGAACCACCAAAAACATACATGCACGCCTTCAATAATTGTATTTTTGCACATATGTTCTAAAAACAACATATATGTTTTTAAAAAAACATGGTTGTTCTAAAGAATTTGTTAAGAAATTGGAAATACAAAATTTTTCTTTGAAGGTATGCATGTATGTTCTTATAAGGTGTGCAATGACAATATTGCGGCCATGTGTAAGGTTTTTGTGAAAAAAGAGGATGAGTTCATGATGATATTGAAGAACATAGGTGGATACTTACGATTATTGATGATTTGCATGTATTTTTATTTTATTTTAAAAGGCGTGCATGTATGTTTTTGGTGGTTCTGTTAGTTCTCGCAGATAAGATAGTTCTCACAAGAAAGTCTCCCTATATTAGCTACAATTAATTGTAGCCAATTGGCTACAATTTTGTGCTATAAATGTGGGCCCCTGATTTTTTTTGTTGGTCCTGATTCTTTTCTGTGGGTCCCTGATTTATTGCTAATGTGTTTTTTGTGAAGGAATTGCAGCCAATTGGCTACATATAATTGTGAAGGAATTGCAGCCAATTGGCTACATATATATATAAAACCCTTCATTGGACAAAATGGAACCTAAAGATAAGAATATAAACAATGACCGCGCGTTGCTGCGGCCTTTTTTTTTCTTATAGCATTCTGCAATTTTTGTATGCCTCAAGTAGTTCATTACATAATGATCTAGATTAGTATAACTATGAATTAATACAAAGCAATAATAATGTATAGGTTCGTGTGCGATCCATTTTAATGCCAACTCATTAACATGCCCATCTTTTGTTGGTTGGCACTTTGTCACGTTGCCAAGCCTCTTCAAAGGCAACATACAACTTGAAACTACTCACAATTCAATGAAAGTGTCTTTATCTATGTGTCCAAAACTTCTGGTCCTGAATTTGTGTGTTTATTAGGAAAAGAAAAACAATGGTCAACTCGAATCCAAAGGTGTAATACTTTTATCAGAAATGAATGAATTCATAAAATGCATCTCCTTTTTTTGGCTTATATATTGTAAACATTACACAAACTGATGTTCCTACATTATGTTGCATATATGAGACATCATAAAGCCTAGACATTGAGATATTTGTTGGCTAAACCAAAATAGATCTATGAGCATGTTAGCCCTACTGAAATAATATTAGTTCTGCAAATACAATTTTTTTTAATTCACCATATTACTCTGATGTAGTAACTGCAGGTTTATTCTGATTTAAAGACTCGGTTTTATCAAAAATAAATGACAACACATATTTTCAGCCATGTCTAATGTATCTCCTCATTCATGTTCAGTTGGGACAGGTTTGTGAGATATTTTTTTTACATTGAAATCAACGTGTAAACTTGGTACCAGCCTTTAGCAAGAAGGAAGGTTATTAATATTTAACAAACTCGAACAAAAAAACATCGATACTTGTTGGGAATTAAATGTTTTGAAGATTAGTATTGGGAATTAAACGTTCACAATGTTAGTTCTGCTCAAGGAAATACACTAAGTGTTATTCTACTGCTAGTGTTAGAGATTCTGCAGCCGCAAGCATTCTACTGCTAGTGCATCAGATACTGCTGTTGAAGAGATAAGTGTCGCGTATTCTACTGCTGGATGGATAAGTATACAAAGATATTTTGTGTATAAAAGACAAAGATATACGGTAGATAATATCTTTGATAGATGTTCAGTCAACAAGTTGTGTACACAGATACAAGTTGTATCTTAAGGACTGACACACTCTAGTAAAGCAAGTAGTTCGACAAGACTTATCATTTATTGTAAAGATCTCCTTTGTTGTATAAAAGGGAAGATCTTATCTTAGTTACAAGTGTGTTGAAAATAGACTAACCAAGTGCTAAATTTGTAACTAGTCGAATACTAAGAAAACATACATTGAGTTGTTCAAAATAGAAAGTTAGTTTTCTTTGTAATAGAGATTCAAGGTTTTGTAACCCTAGTGATAGTGAAGATCACTCATATTATTCTCAATAATATTGAATCGTTTGGTGTTAACATTCATTGTTCATTATCAAATTCAACATCCACCACTATTCCATTTCCAATAACAAATAACCTTCTAAGTGTGGTTAAGTAGATTCCGCATACTTAATCATATTCACTCAAAGTATCTCATACACTCGTTATGAAGGACTAACATCCTGTTAAGTGTATCGTACATCCTCTCAATTGGTATCAGAGCAAGGCTGATATCTTTGATTTAGAAGAAGAAGAAGAAGAAGAAGAAGAAGAAGAAGAAGAAGAAGAAGAAATGGACGGTGAATCTATTCAGAAAAATGTTGCTGCAAAGTTACCAATGCTCAAACAGAATGAGTTTGAGATGTGGAGGCTGAGGATAGAGCAGTATTTCCAAGTGCAAGATTATGCACTTTGGGAAATTATTGAAGATGGAAACTCCTTCAAACCTACAACCTCTACATCAACAGTTGAAGGTAAAATTGTTACAACTTTGAATACCAAACCAACAACTGCAGAAGATAGAGTCAGAAAGAAGAATGACCTCAAGGCCAGAAGTATGCTGATGATGACCATTCCAAATGATCAACTTTTAAACTTCAGCAAGTTCAAAGATGCAAAGTCTTTGTTTGAGGCCATTATTGCAAGGTATGGTGGGAATGAAGCCACCAAGAAGACCCATAAGACTCTTCTCAAACAGCAGTTTGAAAACTTCTCCTCAACCAACAATGAATCACTAGACCACATGTTTAACAGGCTTCAGAATATTGTGAGCCAACTTGCTATTCTTGGGGTTGAAATACCTCAAGAAGATTTAAACTCAAAATTTCTGAGAAGCTTACCTGAAGAGTGGGCTATGCATGTTGTTTTCTGGAAGAACAAGCCAGACCTTGACTACATGGAACTTATGGACTTGTATAGCAACTTTAATATTGTGGAACATGATTTGAAGAAAACTGGAGTTACTAGTTCTAATACTGGGAATATGGCATTTATGTCATCTCCTAGTACCTCAAATCCAGTTGAAGAAGTGAAGGTTGATGGTGGTGTTGGTGCTGCTAGTTCATCAAGCAGTACCATTGGTATAATGGATGAGCAGACTTGTTGTGCTTTTCTCACAAGTCGAAATGATGGGTCCATGCTTACACATGAAGACCTCCAAGAGATCAATGATGATGATCTGGAGGAAATGGACCTAAAATGGCAAATTTCTCTTCTTAGCATGAGGGCTAAGAAGTTCTATCAAAGGATGAGGAAGAAGCTCACAATCAGCAGCAATGATACTGCTGGTTTTGACAAGTCAAAGATAGAATGCTACAACTGCCACATGATGGGGCACTTCTCAAGAGAATGTAGAAGGCCAAGGCAGCAAGATAGCAAGAACAGAGGTTTTGGAAGCAAATCCAAAACAGGGGAAGTTTCTGAGCCAAACTCAAAAGCTATGGTAGCTATTGATGGCTTAGGTTTTGATTGGAGCTTCATGGTAGATGAAGAAGAAGCTTCTTCTCAGATGGCACTTATGGCTTTTTCTGCTACTGAGGTACAATCTCATAAAGCTTGTTCAAATACTCGCACTGCTCTTAAAGAATTACAAACTTTAATCAAACATTATGATGATCAAAAGAAAGAGCTAAGCACAACTCATCAAGACTTAATAAACTATAAGTGTGGTTTAGCTACCTTAGAGAAGCAGATCATACACTATAAAGAAAATGAATTTGCTTTTTCAGATGACAAAGCTCTTCTTAAGCAGGACATAATCTTTAGAGATGCAGAAATTAAGCTTTTAAGAGATGCATATGATAGGATCAAAAGGATAATGAAAACATTCACTTAAGTGTAGAAACACTAGAACATGCTTCTAAGGGTGTAACTAACATGATTGAATGTCAAGTGATCAATAAGGCAAAGTATGGGTTAGGATATAATGCAGTACCACCTCCTTACAGAGGAATCCCTACACCCCCAGGGATTGACCTAGAGCATTCATGCTTAGCTGAATTTCAACAACCTGAGCTACACTATGGTGTACAGCCAAAAGCAAAGTTAGCTGTTGATGGACCTATGAAAGTAAGTGAGAGTTTATGTAAAACTTCACTTCCTGAGGACAAGGTGTCCTCTGATAGAAGATCAGATAGAATAGTCATTGAGGACTGGATATCTGATGATGATGAAAATGAACAGGTTATGTCTAAACCTGAAGTGGTTAAGAAAGCAGGAACAAGTGTTCCTAAGATAGTCAAACATAATACTGATAGGCCTAAAATCAACATTAAACATGTTAGGCAACCAGTTAGATATTGTGAACAATATAGAACCACAAACAAGCCTAAAGGAAACCAAAGGAACTGGAATGGCCTTAAGTCTCACCAACTAGGTGATGACTTTGACTTCTATAACAAAGCTTGTTTCATATGTGGAAAATTTGACCATCTTGCAGCTTTCTGCAACCAAAGGGTATCTGGGTATACACACAATAGGGTGAATTTAAAAAGGCATACACCTAAAAGTCACTCTAATTATACTAGAACAACACCCAAAGCAGTTTCATTAAAGTCTGGACCAAAAGCAGTTTCTACTGCTAGACCAAAAGATTCTACTGCTAGGCAAACTGCCAGACCTTTTTACTCTGTTTACCCTAAAACAGCAGTACAAAGTGCAAAAACAACTTACAAATATGCACAAACAACTGCTAAGAGACCTTTTCCAACAAGAGCAGTTTCACTAAAACAAATTTGGAAACCTAAGGGTTCTACTGCTAGGGAAAAGAAGGCCAATGCTGTTAAGGCCTCAGCTTGTTGGATTTGGAAACCTCTTAAATCCAATGGTGCATCAACTATTCTCAAGAGATTTAATTACATTGATGCACATGGCAAATCCAAGTCAGTAATGGCTTGGGTTCCCCATGGAAACTAATTTCCTTATTTGTGTGCAGGAACATTCACCAACAGATCATGAAGATCAAGGCTATTCAGATAGTGGGTGTTCAAGGCACATGACATGCAACATGTCTTATCTTTCCAACTTTCAATCATTAGATGGAGGATATGTTACCTTTGGAGGAGGTATCGGTGGCAAGATTACTGGTAAAGGTACTCTTAAAACTGGTAAATTAGATTTTGAAGATGTGTACTATGTGCAAGAACTTAAGTATAATCTTTTTAGTGTCTCACAAATGTGTGACAAAAAGAACAAAGTTCTTTTTATTGACACTGAATGTCTTGTACTTTCTTCTGATTTTAAGATGCCTGATGAAAGTCAAGTACTTCTTAAAATTCCAAGAAAGGGCAACATGTACAGTGTTGATATGAAGAAGATTGTTCCTAAAGAGGCACTTACTTGTCAAGTTGCAAAGGCCACATTGGATGAATCTATGAAATGGCATAGGAGGCTTGGTCACATAAATTTCAAAACCATAAATAAAATTGTTATGAATGGTTTGGTAAGAGGTTTACCTCAAAAACGATTTGAAAATGACCAAACATGCATTGATTGTCTTAAAGGCAAACAACACAAAGCCACTTGTAAGCCTAAAATTTTTAACTCTATTGATCAATCATTGTTTATGCTTCATATGGACTTATTTGGACCTACTTCTGTTAGTAGTATGATGCATAAAAGATATTGTCTAGTTGTTACTGATGACTATAGTAGATTTACATGGGTTTTCTTTTTAGGTTCTAAGGATGAGACTTCTAGCATTCTTAAAACATTCATTACAGAGATAGAAAACCTAGCAAGCAAAAGAGTAAAAGTCATTAGATGTGATAATGGGACAGAGTTTAAGAATAGAGTTATGGATGACTTCTGCAAAGAAAAAGGTATTAGGAGAGAATTTAGTGTAGCTAGAACTCCTCAGCAAAATGGAGTAGCTGAGAGGAGAAATAGAACACTCATAGAAGCTGCTAGAACCATGTTAGCCGACTCTAAGTTGCCTATCACTTTTTGGGCTGAAGCAGTTAATATTGCTTGCTATGTCCATAATAGGGTTTTGGTTGTCAAATCTCACAATAAGACATCATATGAGCTTTTTAGAGGTAGAACTCCTGCAATAGGATTTCTTAGACCTTTTGGATGTCATGTGACAATTTTGAATACCTTAGACCATCTAGGAAAGTTTGATGGTAAAGCAGATGAAGGGTTCTTAGTTGGATATTCTCTTAATAGCAAAGCTTTTAGAGTATACAAATCAAGAACTAGAAGAGTGGAGGAAAACCTGCATGTGGAATTTTAGAGAATAAATCCAATGTAGCAGGTGAAGGTCCCAAATGGCTATTTGATCTTAAGTCACTGATCCGTGGTAAAGTATATATATATAATATCAGACGGATACACGTGAATAAAGACAAACCAACCCTTTAGGAAAAAGGCTAACTTGCAAAAACTCACGTTTGTGATATGTGTGATACCGGGCAAGTGTTTCCCGGGTCGTGTCCCAGCGAGGTTGGAATCGACAATCGTGTAAGGTTTGGGATTAGAGTGATTGATGGATAGAATATGGCATTTTTGTATTTTTTTTTTTAATTCTAAAAAAAGAAAAAAAGAAATGAGAAACAAATTCTCAAAAAGAAAATTAAGATTAAAACAAATTATATTAAAAACGCGAAACGGGAGTTCTAAAAACGGGTTTAAAACTAAGATATATGGAAATCTAATTCTACAAGTGTAATTTTATTTTTCCTAAGTTATATATGATAAACGAAAATTTTAGAAAAAAGATTTATATTTTTCTGAGTTTTCTATTTTTTATTAAGAATTAAAAACTGTTTTAAAAAGAAAAATGCATAAAAAAATATTAAAACAGTTCTAAAAATTCTGAAATTTTTTGAGAAATTACTTAACACTAAAACAAGTCTAGGAAAAATATTACAAAGGTGTCAGCTTATTGGGATAAGCTGGGAATAAGCTAATAAGTTCGGATAGCTTAATATGGAAAGATGGGTTAAGTATTAAATGGTGTAGGATCTAACTGGAAAAGACCCAAGGGCAGTTGGTAAGTTGTGTTGTGTGTTGGTGAGTCAAGAGACCAGGGTTCGAATCCCTTGGTCACCCTTTTTGCTGCTTATTTTAGTTTTAGATTTTATTGATTGAAACCAATTAAGCACAAGATAATAAGCAACTTTTACAAAAGCAACTTATTTTGAAAGTCACAAATAAGCTCAGAATCAGCCAAGGTTTGCTGATCAGTGGGCTAAAAAAAGAAATAGCCCAAGGTTTTTTATAAAAGGACTGATAAGCTTTTAAATAAGCTAAGGCATAGTTGAAATAGGTTAAGCAACTGATAATAAGCTAAGATGAACATGAAAAAACCACAAATACTCAGAAATAAGCACTGATCAAACACAAAATAAGCAAATGAGGACTGCTATGCACAAGGCATAATCAGTCAATCCTAGGCAATTTCAAGCTTAGTTTTAAGCACTTAAATAACTACTAAACACCACAAAAGCTTATTACACTTAAAGTTGACCTAGCAAACTACTGAGAAACCAAAATTCAGGCATTAAATAGAACAAATAAGCACTTAAATGGTGTCTAGAAAGATTGTGCAGACTGCATATATGGATTCCTTTTGTGCAGACCTGTGTAATGGTTCAAAACAACTCAACTCCAACTGAAATGAGTCCAACTCTTGAATAAGCACCTTAACCACTATAAAGAACTCAATGTTATCAGAAATGAGGACCAAATAAGCTCAAGCTTGTAAGAAGCTTATATGAGCAGTCCAAGTTCTATGATTGGAACAGTTGATCTAGAACTATGTAATCCACCAAATTAGCTCAAAACAACTTGGAAACAGCTAATTCTCACCAATTTAAACTAGATTGAACTAACCAAGATTGCAAATGAACAGTAACTAGCTGAGTTTCCCTTGAAATGAGCTTAACCCAAACAGCCCTTTATGAGGGACTGTGTTGGATTTTTAAATGAAACAGGCAATTTTAAGCTAATATATGGAAGACAGCTTAACAACTAGTTGTAATAAGCATTAAAAAGCATTTATCTAATAAAAATAAGCACTGAGATAAGCTCTTACTTAAATAAGCTATTTTTGGCTTTTAGAGTTTTTAAGCAAAATAAAGAAAAGGCTATTTTAATACTGATAATACAGATGAAATACAATTATAAACTATTAATAAGCAGAAAATTACTATAATAAGCTAAAATTAAGCTATAGAACAGTAACTTATGAAATAATGCAAAAATTGGAAAATTCTTACAACTTGTGAGGCTATGAAAAATGGAACTAAATGATCAGTAACACACCTAGCTTGTCAACAACAAGCTAGAAACCCCATTAAGCTTTCCAGAATAGCTTTTTCCACCAGAACTGCTTATTTTGAGCTTCTTTGACTTTTTGTTGACTTTTCTTGGATTTCTTGAATGTAACTGATTCTATCTAATATAAGCTTACAAAAAGCTATATTAAGCTTATATAAACTTATATGAATGGTGAGGAAGATTGGTAAACTTATTTAACAATAACTTAGCTTAATTCGAATTAAGTGATAAACTTGAATTTTCATTAACGATTAAAATGGAGTACAACACTGATAAGTTTAGAACAATTATACTAAAAACAAATTGAATTAAACACTGGAAATTAAAATTGATAAAACTTAAACACTTAAACTAAAATACGATTAAGAAAAAAAAACTACTTGCCAATTAAGGCTTACAATGACTCCTATTTATACTACACTGAGGTGGGATAAGTCCTATCTTCATCTCTGATCCTTTCTTGACCTTTGGATTAGCTTGAATTGATCTCAGCCTTCAAAACGGATTTTGGCTCCAAAACAGTGATAATGGGAAAATCCAATTGACTGATAGCGTGTGGCTGGGTTTAGTTATTTATTTGGGTTGGGTTTAGTTTAGGTTGGATTTATTTTTAGGATTAACTTTTGGATTAGATTTAACTTTGAGGGACCAATATTGTAAAATATGAAAATCCAAGGACCAAGGCTGTTAAAAATAGAAATTATTTCCAAGGACCATTTGTGTCATTTTGGTATTTTTGGGGGTTGACTTGACTTTGTCTTTGACTTTTGTCTTCACTTGATCAATTGTACAATTGTTGCCGAGTCGATCCAAAAATATTCGTTTTTGTTCCGTTTTCAATCCTTTAGTACCTGAAACACATAAAACACAAACCAAGGATATCTGCAATATATATTGGGTGTTTTTGGTCATTTTTGTGTCTTATATGGGTGTAAAATGATGATTATTTACACACTCATCAATCCCCCACACTAAGCTATTGCTAGTCCCTAGCAATCCGATCATATAAAGTAATGAAAGGATCAATAGAATACCAAGCATACCCCGTTTTGATTTTTTATACAATGCCAGAAATTTAAACTTAGAACAAAAATATATAACATGCTTGATTTCCAAAAATGGTATCATGGAACGGGATCCACACAAACTGGGTGTCTCCAGGGAATTAAAATCGTCATCCTCTTTTTTATACTCCCAACTAAGCTTAAACTCAATGTGCAAATGCTTTTGTAAAAATGCTAACACTACTTATACTAATAATCTATGTAAGTCGAGACTTAACTTTTCACTCCCACAATTTATTTAAGTTAGGTGAATGTGCTTGATTTTCAAAATTTTGATAACAAAAATCGACGTTTTTATAAAATCTTGACTAATACTAGTTAAAAGATAGATTTAAAATTTACAACAAGCAAACACATCAAAACTTATTGCATTTTGCAATATCATTCCATTTTATTTTATATATATATATATATATATATATATATATATATATATATATATATATATATATATATATATATATATATATATATATATATATATTTTTATTTCATTTTATTATTTTTTTTAATTTATTTTATTATTATTTTTTTTTACTTGTGCAACATAAACTAACGGAGTTTCACGGGAACCAAGACCTTACACCTTTCGGAATAAAGGATCCAAGGGCCATTACAATGGAGAGTTCCAAGACTCTAAACATTCCTGAAATGAGGATCCAAGGGTGTTAGACCAAGACCTCACACATTCCTGAATTAGAGGTCCAAAGGCCGGTGTAAGAGGGTAGCTGTAACCACTCGTAAAATTTCTCATTTACTTTACAGAATTATTATCCTTTTTCCATGGGTAATTTTTTTTTTATTTGAATGTATCTCTCATCTTATGTGACGTAGATCACATCATTGATAAACGTGCTCCCACAAGACCTGCCTAACAAACATAATGATTATTTCATAAACATATCTATATGAAAATATTACAAAATACCATTTACCATTTTACGATAATTCCTTAACAAACGTATACACAAAACATTCACTATCTATATCGAGTTTCTAGGAAACCCTAAAATCATCACAATACCAAATATGAACAACTAAATCTCAGAACATAAAAATACAACTCATCTGAGTTAATGTACAAGTCACCAAAGCACCAGAAACCCTAATTTCATTTCAGCTCTCGATAAAACCCTAATTTATTTATATAATATTTTTACAAAATATTAAGTTTATAAGTTATTTAAGCTAGTGTACAAGTCTTTTATGCATAAAATCATTTATTTACAAAATCTTTATTAAAATCTTATTTATATTTGTTTTAATGCATAAAGTACAAACCATTCATGCATAACTTTTATAAATTATTTTTCCTAAACTCCTTAAATATTTTTACAAGTCTTTTAGCCCAAATTACAAGTGCCTAATGCACAAAAACTATAAATTCCATTTAATTACCTTTTAACTTGATAAAACTTAACAAATAAATTTTATAAATTACTAAACTATTAAAAATATATTTTCACACATCCGAAATTATTGTACAACTCATCTAAACCTAAAGTACAACTCACATAAGCACAAACCATCTTTTCTCATATAATTCGAAATATGCTTATATATATATAACTTAAATAATTTTCTAAATAACAAAACCCTTAAACTAAATTAGTTCCTATCACTACAAGAAAAGTGGCTTTTTAGTACCCCCGTAAGCGTCCTAAATGTTACTTTTTAGGACCTTTCATTTAATAGGACCAACGATGAAAGCGTTTCATGTAAGGCGGTTGTAATAGGTCCAAAGCGTCCTAATATCTCAAATACCTTATGAAACCAATTTTATGGTCGTATTATATGTCTATGAATAACATAGATAGCGTCCTAATAAAACCATATGAGGACACTTTTACAATGTTTTGACATGTGCTTACCTACTTTTAATCTTTTAACACACATAAAAAGGTCCTTAAAAGTTTGTTAGGACGCATATGATGCAACATCATAGCTATTTTAGCAACCAAGAACAGGGTCCTAATAACTCAAATAAGATTATGATACCAATTTTATGGTCGCATAATAGGTCTATAAACAACCAAATAACGTCCTAATAAAACCATATTATGACACTTTTACAATGTTCTAACATGTGGTAACCTACTTTTAATCTTTTGATACACATACAAGCGTCCTTAAATGTGGATTCTTAGGACGGTTATCACATAACATTATAGTTACTTTAACACCAAGAAAAGGGTCCTAATATCCCAAATACGATTATGAAACCAAATTTATGGTCGCATAATATGTCCATGAACAACCAAATAACGTCCTAATAACAACATATTAGGACACTTTTACAATGTTCTAACATGTGGTTACCTAATTTTAATCTTTTGATACACATAAAAGTGTACTTAAAAGATAATTGTTAGGACGCTTATCATGTAACATTATAGCTACTTTAGCACCAAGAAAAGGGTTCTAATATCTCAAAGAAGATTATGAAACCAATTTTTTGGTCGTATAAAATGTCTATTAACAACCTAAATAACGTCCTAATAACAACATATTAGGACACTTTTACAATGTTAAGCGTCCTTAAAAGTTTATTGTTAGGACGATTAATAAGTTTAATAGGACAATTTCAAAGTCCTGACAAATCATATGATAGGACGCTATTTTCAGCATGCACACTCTATTATTACGATATGAATAAAAGATCAACTAATTATTAAATGAATAAAACGAAATTGTATTTCAAATAAGCAATTGTCATAACAAAAGCACTAAACATAAATAAGGTAGACACTATCCAACATAAAGTCTTGTAACATTAAACAATAAATTAAAGCAACAAGAAGCTTAGTCCGGGGTCATCATGCATCCTTTCTCAATCCTCACGGACCACCTACAAATAAACATCCATGTATAAACATTAAGCTCCAAGGGCATAGAACACATATATTTAAAGTTATTTACTTACATAAACGAACATCATAACTATACTATGGAGAAAACCGAAAAGTGTAGTACCTCTTCTGGCGCAGTATAGCGAAACAGTGCTTCTGCAAATTATGCACTGTTGCCTTGAGCAATAGCTCGCCTTCCAGCAACTGCTCCAACCTATCCATGGGGTTCAGATGCTTGATTGTTTGATGATCCATCATTTCCATCTTCTCTCATCTGAGATCGGTCAACAAGATATCCGAGCGAGGCTGTTTGCTCAGGAGTTCGCTCATAGAAATCAATAGTTAGTGATGGATCTGGGGATGGAGCATACCTGTTATAAAGCGCGGGTCAACAAATTCATAATACACAACACGACTAATGAAACTGATAGACGTAGAAGCACATAATGGTATAATTCATAAAAATTAGTAGGAATGCAGTAATTTGCAACGAAAGGAAACACTTACGGGTTTTCTACGAAGCTATTGCCAGCAGGATCGTCTAGTATAAAAGTAAATGATGAATTCCCTGTGGCACATGCTCTTAGTTTTAGTATGAACTCGTGTATAGCCTCAGCAGTTTGGGGATCAATTTTCTGAAAAGGTCCAACATATCATATGAAATCAACAAGTCATATGAACATTCAAAGATGAAAATAATGCGAAAGAAATTGACTGCCATATGAAATAAACTGCCCCACCTTTCTTTCATCTTGAAGTGCTTGCAACTCATCTGAAGCTCGGACCAAGATTCCCTCCACCTGAAACATATACATGATACGACTGATGTAAGAAAAACCAAGTTTTGTGTAACAGAAAACCTCACAAGTAGTAAAAAAGTTATTAAAACTTATATCGGTTCAACTAAGACAAATTCATGATTTATGTTTCACTAGCTATCTTCCTATATACATACACTTGTATGTTGTGCTAGTGCTCCCTATACCGCTAAAGTAACTGTTTTACCTAGTTATGTGATCTCTATTTTCATTGATCAAGAAATGTACAAAACATGCATAACCTCATCATATATGAAAATCAAAGGCTACATTCAAAAGTAAACACAAAATCTGATATAGAGGATATTAATGGCATGCGAAAATGAATTACCGTTGATAAAGATCCACGTTGCGACTCTGGAGGAATCTCAAAATCCAGTTGAGGTATCTACATACACAGAGAACAAAGGTTGATCATATTTAATATTCTTGAGATGAACCGCACTAGCAGGCTGCAGGCTACCAAGCATATTTCAGGATGTCTCTCACAATTGACGCCTTATTAACTTACTTAGGGGGAGGGATACATTATTTTTTATCCTTTAGTGTGAGAATCTCAATAAATGAGCAAACGAGGAAGATAATTAGAAAGCTCATTGAGAATGCATCTGCATTTGCTGGTAATCTTGCCTCCATTCTTCCACTTAAATTCCCATCCTTTCCCATCCATGTTTTCTTCACAAGCCATTCGCTGGATCCTTGATTCTGCAATTCTGTGAATGATAAAAACAATCACCCAGTTAAAACATTGATCAAAGACTTATTATGACGATAGCAAATCTGCAACAAGGAATGTAGTGCTATCCTAGAATTATACCAAAATTTCAACTTTAGACGTATAATCTATTAGATTTTGTGAAGCTATACATCAAGTGGTTAACTTACCACCAGGCAAGAAAGTATGGGTTTGATGATCAAAACTTTGCCAAATTGGTTGACTCGATCTTGACCCGTAACTCAAAACTAAATTACCATCATCACGAAGGACAAGTGATGCACAACTTGTAACAGTACTTGACATGATGTTTGTTGACCAAACTATGTTGTCTAACTCGTTTAAAAGCACTTTGATTTTCAATTTACAAGAAAATTTATTGGAGATGGGTGACTCTCTGGTCCAAACTGATTAATTTCAGTACATTAGCCTAAGCACATATAAATGAGTGCAGATTAAGCAGAACTACTTAATAGAACCTTTCGTTGTAAACTGATTATTGTAACTTACATGAACCTTCCTCCTATCCTCAATAGCACAACCCCCCCTCCTTCCAGCCCCTCTCACACCACCCCCAAAAAAACTAGAAACTGATTTCAAAACGCAATAATCAGCACCATAAGAAAATTTCAAACACCTTCTAGGAAAAAACATGAATAATCGATTCTGATATATTGTTTCTGAAACACTAGAAAGTTGAAAGTTGAAAATGTTAAAAAAACCTAATCCCAATTAAACACACCGTAAGAAAGCAAAGCCAATCAATAATTGATGACATCAAATAACGACATATTATTAGCATCATTTATCCTATGTTATTGACTTGTTTTATATCACTTTGTATGAGAATTGATACTTAATCGTTTACTTTTGTAATTCTCAGTTATAAACAAGCATTAGGTGAAGGTTAATGATTTCGGACGAAAATTGGAGCAAAATGAATCAAGTTGGAAAAGTCTGCTAAATTGAAGAGATTAAAGACCATTGCCTGACTTTGAAGCATGCGCCGCATCTAATTTTATCATGCGTCGCATATGAAACTTTGGTCAACGAAGAAGAACCAACTTGTTCTATTCCAGATACGCCGCATCGGACCAATCCGATGCGCCGTATCGGCTATACACAATTCTTACCAAGAAATCAAGTGGAGATTAGAAGCTTAATGAAGAAGTAAAGATTACAAGTCGACACTTGAAGATGCTTTCGTATTTTGGCCATAAAATCTTCATCCGGACTCCGATTTAGGTGATTCAAGCGGCCACGGAAAGAGAAAAAGGAGATCTACCTGTATCTGAAGGAGATGCGGCGCATATGGTCTTTAGATGCGCCGTATTGAGAGATGAGGCGCATCTGGTATTTAGATGCGCCGTATTGGGTCAGTTTCAGACTTGGAGGCTACGTTTACTTATAGATGCGGCGCATCTAACTCTATAGATGCGCCGTATCGACCCAGATTTTAGAATCTATAAATACCGAACTCATTAACGAATTTGGGCATCTTTGGGAACCCTTAGGGGCATTCCCAGACGATCAAAGCCTCTCCAAACAGTAGAAGATCAATATTGAAGACCTAATCATCCTTGAAGAACATCTCTAATCATTGTTATATTACTTAATCATTCGGTTAGCGTATCGTATTCATTATGTTTCATACTTTATTCGTTATGATTATGTTTATGTACTTTGTTACAGAGATTATGGGCTAACACCCTTAGGTGTTAGCCATGTTTATGAAGTTTTATTAGTTTTTATGATTTTGTCGATGTGTTTGCTTTGTTATTGGATTGGGTGCTTGTCGATAAAAACTCGTTTATTGCTTATAACTAGAAGAAGTCTATGTAACTAGGTTATGATCCTTATAACTTTAATTGATGTGACTTAACTACCTGTAATTGTGGTTGCTTTGGTTGAGTTATATGCGTGTTAACCCGAATCTCTATTAGGAATCATTGTTTGGCATAAACGGAACGTGTCTACAACCTAATAGGACTAGTAGCGTGTAATACCGAACTAGGTTAGATGGTTTAAAGCAATAAGTTAGTATTGATGCTAGACGAGTCACTATGCTCTTTCGTCATATCCGCCCCGAGGGCTAGTTACTTAATTGTGACAGAATTTCGTAATTGATATGCCGATTAACAATTGAATGAATTAAAACAAGTAGACATAAGCATGTATAACTATAAAATGGATTAGACTTGGCTAACCCGTTCTTCCTATCTTTGGTGTCTTCATACTTGTACTGTTTGTTTATCTTAGTTTAGTTAGAATAAAACCAAACCCGTGCCAGTCTCTCAGGCTGAACCCCCCTTTACGTTAGTTTAGGAGAGTCGAATACCTCTAGAATTAGTATATTAGAAATCTCACTCCTAGTGAACGACCCTTGCTTACCTAGAAACTATCTACATTGACCGGGTACACTGCTCGTTAGTGTTTAGAGTCTATAGGTT
Organism: Artemisia tridentata subsp. tridentata; assembly: GCA_021014915.2. Classification (NCBI taxonomy): domain Eukaryota; kingdom Viridiplantae; phylum Streptophyta; class Magnoliopsida; order Asterales; family Asteraceae; genus Artemisia; species Artemisia tridentata. Next base: position 18,333,675 of record CP139501.1, on the reverse strand, counting down.
AGTTCGGCAAAATATAAATTTAAAACTTGGTAGTTTATTATAGACCTAAAAAAACACATCAAGTTTTTGGCGCCGCTGCCGGGGAGTGAATTTATCTTTTTACTAGTTTTATTGGTATTTTTATGTTTGTGTTTGTTTTGTTTACCTGTTAGTTTGTTTATATTCTGTGTGTCTGTCTCAGAAGGGAGATACGGCGTATTCTTGTCTGTGAATACGGCGCATCTTTCTGGTTTCAATACGGCGCATTCTTGTCTGTGAATGCGACGCATTGACGTTCTGTGGCCAAAAAAAAAAAAAAAAAAAAAAATTGCTTTTAAATTTTTATAAAAAAATGTTGCAGGAAGATAATACGGCGTATCCATTGTCTGTTGGATACGGCGTATTAACTTATGTCGATACGGCGTATCTATTGTCTGTTAGATACGGCGTATCGATTTTCCGTGACCCCAAACATATTTTTCATTTTTTTTTAATCTTTTGTGTGTGTTTAAATTTTATTAAAAAAAAAAAAAAGTCCTGGTTACTGCTAGTTTTCTTGGTTGTTTATCTCTCAGGTAATAATTAAGATTGACAATCCGAAAATTAGGGTGCAGTCAGGCTCGTGACTCGAACAAAAACAAGCGCTTCGTGGGAGGCAACCCATGCTTATCTTTTAATTTATGTCAATTTAATTTTCTGTCGAGTCTGTCCCAGGCTTTCGATGCGGCGTATCCAACCCCTATGGATACGGCGTATCGAATCATCTGGAATACTTTAGTCCGAACTGTTTTGCTGACATCAATGCGGCGTATCTATCTTTTTAGATACGGCGTATCGACCTGCCAGAATTGAATACAGTTCTTTGTTTTCCTTTTGTTTATCGTTTTCTAACCGATGATTAATGAGATGTTTCTCGAGATTTGTTTTTCCTGTGGTCTCTATATTTTTACAGGTCCGGAATATTGAAGATGTTGATGGACTCCCGCATTTTATACGCTCGCACACTTACATTGGAAGATCATACCGAGCAAATCTCAGGGGAGTTCTCCGTTCTAATTCTTTCTATCTCTTGTTTTTAATTTCAAATACAAACAACGAGGACGTTGTTTAACTTAAGTGGGGGGATGGAGAATTAGAACGTTACTTGTCCTAAATTTTCAAAAATATGCTTTAATCTATGCTTAATTATCAAAATTTAATTTTTTTTAGCATGTTTTTGTTTAATCTAAGTTGCATAGCTGCACACATGACGTTATTTTCAAAAATTGTGATTTTTCAAAATTCACAAATCTATGAGTGTGCCGGTGACTTGTAAACTTTAGAACTTGGCTTGTATACTATTCGAGACCACCATAATAAGTATTATTTTATATAATTGGAATGACTTGTTTAAATTGGTAAATTTCTAGGATTACACCCAAATAGCCTTTATATGTTATGTGATATTAGCTAACTACACTGGTTAGTTAACCCCCGTATAAACCCTTTTGTTACTCTCATTTTTAGAGTAAGATACCCCTAGAAAAACACTCAGAGCCATTCCTTTCGTTTCTTACACCTTTGTTAAAATGTTTCGTTACACCCTTACACCTTAGCCTACCCTATAGATTAAAATCCGTGGTTGGTTAATTGCTTTAGGCAAAGTGTGTTTCCTTACATTACCTGTGTTCGCGTGCGTAATTCATTATCTATGGTTAGGTCGGGAAATTGCACAATGCAATTGGAGTGAAAGTAAATATTGTATATCTTTGAGTTTATTTTTCGTGTGTTTACTACTTTCACTATTACCGTTATTTCTGAAGTCATGAAAAGTATGGAAAAATTATCCAGAATTATCATTATAGTGATGTGGTGAAATTTTACACATCTATGTTTATGTAATAGAAAAGAAAAAGAAAAAAGGAAGAGTTGGATGTTTGTTTTAACCAACTTATGTAAAGTTTTGTATTAAGTGGTCGATATCACCACTATTTGTTGTATATTATATTTATGGATTGAATGGGAGTTGGCCGTTATGGGAACGCCAACTAAGGTTTATTCTTTGATTGAGATCTTGTTGAGTATAATTCGTGTCTACCTAAAGCGTGTGTTTCAAGTGTTAAAGCGTGAGTTATTCAATGATATGAGTCTTATTCATGGGATGGTTGGGATAGTGATTAACCACACTTAGGATTTTAATTTATTTGTTTTGTTTATTTTTTATTTTACACCAATTTATATCCCAAGTATTATCCATACCCTGTATTATTCTTTATCCAAACCTTTGATTTATTGAGATTAGGGATTTGAGCAATCTTAAGTATCGTAGTCGTGGATTCGGCTATGTATTTATGATTTTGTCGCCCTTTTTGATATAATATTATTGGTAAAGATTACTTGATCCTATATTTAGCCTATTCGAGTTAAGGATTTGAGCAATTGCAAGTATCGTGTTCGTGGATTCGATCATGTATTTGTGATTTTGTCGCCTTTTCTGGAATTTGAGATCGATAGAGATTAAGAAGAATGATTAACCCTTAACCAACAAACCCTTTTTACCGCTTTAGACTTGTTATTCCTTGGCTTTAGTGGGGGAGATGCGTATACTTGCCAAGCTTATGATAGAATATTCGTCACGACTGGACAGTTAAACGATTAGATTTGCTTTTATCAGAATATTTTATTTTACGTCTAATTCGTTAAGTGTTTGGTTGTGTGATTATGACAAAAATGAATACATGCTTTAAATATAAAAATAAATCCTAATATCTTTTAGGATACATTTTCATAAGATTAATTCTAAGGTTTACTTGGGGACAAGTAAAGTTCAAGTGGGGGGATATTTGATGACATCAAATAACGACATATTATTAGCATCATTTATCCTATGTTATTGACTTGTTTTATATCACTTTGTATGAGAATTGATACTTAATCGTTTACTTTTGTAATTATCAGTTATAAACAAGCATTAGGTGAAGGTTAATGATTTCGGACGAAAATTGGAGCAAAATGAATCAAGTTGGAAAAGTCTGCTGAATTGAAGAGATTAAAGACCATTGCCTGACTTTGAAGCATGCGCCGCATCTGATTTTATCATGCGTCGCATATGAAACTTTGGTCAACGAAGAAGAACCAACTTGTTCTATTCCAGATACGCCGCATCGGACCAATCCGATGTGCCGTATCGGCTATACACAATCCTTACCAAGAAATCAAGTGGAGATTAGAAGCTTAATGAAGAAGTAAAGATTACAAGTCGACACTTGAAGATGCTTTCGTATTTTGGCCATAAAATCTTCATCCGGACTCCGTTTTAGGTGATTCAAGCGGCCACGGAAAGAGAAAAAGGAGATCTACCTGTATCTGAAGGAGATGCGGCGCATCTGGTCTTTAGATGCGCCGTATTGGGAGATGAGGCGCATCTGGTATTTAGATGCGCCGTATTGGGTCAGTTTCAGACTTGGAGGCTACGTTTACTTATAGATGCGGCGCATCTAACTCTATAGATGCGCCGTATCGACCCAGATTTCAGAATCTATAAATACCGAACTCATTAACGAATTTGGGCATCTTTGGGAACCCTTAGGGGCATTCCCAGACGATCAAAGCCTCTCCAAACAGTAGAAGATCAATATTGAAGACCTAATCATCCTTGAAGAACATCTCTAATCATTGTTATATTACTTAATCATTCGGTTAGCATATCGTATTCATTATGTTTCATACTTTATTCGTTATGATTATGTTTATGTACTTTGTTACAGAGATTATGGGCTAACACACTTAGGTGTTAGCCATGTTTATGAAGTTTTATTAGTTTTTATGATTTTGTCGATGTGTTTGCTTTGTTATTGGATTGGGTGCTTGTCGATAAAAACTCGTTTATTGCTTATAACTAGAAGAAGTCTATGTAACTAGGTTATGATCCTTATAACTTTAATTGATGTGACTTAACTACCTGTAATTGTGGTTGCTTTGGTTGAGTTATATGCGTGTTAACCCGAATCTCTATTAGGAATCATTGTTTGGCATAAACGGAACGTGTCTACAACCTAATAGGACTAGTAGCGTGTAATACCGAACTAGGTTAGATGGTTTAAAGCAATAAGTTAGTATTGATGCTAGACGAGTCACTATGATCTTTCGTCATATCCGCCCCGAGGGCTAGTTACTTAATTGTGACAGAATTTCGTAATTGATATGCCGATTAACAATTGAATGAATTAAAACAAGTAGACATAAGCATGTATAACTATAAAATGGATTAGACTTGGCTAACCCGTTCTTCCTATCTTTGGTGTCTTCATACTTGTATTGTTTGTTTATCTTAGTTTAGTTAGAATAAAACCAAACCCGTGCCAGTCTCTCAGGCTGAACCCCCCTTTACGTTAGTTTAGGAGAGTCGAATACCTCTAGAATTAGTATATTAGAAATCTCACTCCTAGTGAACGACCCTTGCTTACCTAGAAACTATCTACATTGACCGGGTACACTGCTCGTTAGTGTTTATAGTCTATAGGTTAGTTCGGCAAAATATAAATTTAAAACTTGGTAGTTTATTATAGACCTAAAAAAACACATCAATAATGCACACAATATTCAGAAGATTAAACAAGCATACTTTGCCAAACACTAATTAAACTGCGCATTTGCATACCATTTAATTTTAATCAGAAGAAAATTGAAACACTATATTCAGAAGGCTTATCTTAAGTCAGCATATAACCACCTTTGTTAAAGGATGTGAATCCGCACCGGGAGCATCAGGAATAATGGAATTGTATCCTGAACCCTTGCCATCTCCCAAGTCTGTCCAAACATTTATAAAATAGTCAAAACTGTCATGTTGTTCGTATAAGTAATATGTATTTCAATGTTCTTATAACATGTCAAATTCATAATTTGTAAATGAAGATAGATCAGCAATATCCTTGACAAGCAACCCAAAACAACCTGTACAAGCAATCCCAAACAGCAGCTAAACTTGAATTCAATAGTGACTTGACACGAGCTATAGGAGTAGAGAAGGTAGATCCCATCACAAGAACGATAGCTGAAAAGTGGCACCACACCCTCCATCCTTAGATACTAGCTGCAACCGACTTGAACCCCTGTGAAAATATCAGACATGTAAGAACTATTGTTGCACAGGTGCATGAGTCATTCAAAGAACACAGAACCCGTTGAAATAGTCACGAAATATTAGAAAAAAAATCATGTATATAAACATGTACGCATAAGCATTTAAGCCTTTTCTAACGTATATAAACATGTACACATAAGCTGTGCAAACTCTAAATTCCATGACAGCAAGTTACGAAACTGCAGTGTCTTCCCACTTCATTATGTCCACAAACTGCAGTGTCTTCCCACATCAGTCGACAACAAATCGCCACTATCTAAATAAGACAACCACACTCACGTCGTGACTCGTAACGAGTCACGACTCACCCTAATATGTGTCAAACAAAACAACGACAACAATAAAATGATCAAGAGGAGTAAGCTTATCGCAACCAACAACAAAGTAAATACCAAATTCGAGTCAAATCTAAACTATAAACAAAACCAAGCACCAACCGAACATGCTAATCTAATTTGAACCGAGGCAACAAAAAGCAGATAAGCAAAGGTATATACAGTTCGGATCACCCAATCAGGTCGTGACTCATAATGAGTCATGACTCGACTCCATACGAGTCAAAATAATTAACAACAACAATAAACCCAATGCGAATCTAGGATATCACATCCACACAGAAATATAGCCAATATCCGAGTCAACTCAACTCGGTGAGTTGACTCGGTCGAGTTGACTCAACTCACTGAGTTGAGTCGACTCGCCCACAAGTCAGACGATTCTCGGTTTCAAAACATGGATCCACACAAGTTTTAATAGAAAACATTAATTTTAGTTTCATTTTTTTTTAAATCTTTAATATGAATTTAAACCTGATTAGGGTTTGATTAAAATGAGGAAAATAAGTAAAAGAGTGGTTCAAGTGTTTTACCAACGAGGGAGGAGGGAAAAAAAGGGTGGTGGCGAGTGGTGGTGATGGTGGTGTGCGGATGTGGTGGCTTCAAAACATGATCAAACGAGCTCCTCTTGGTCTCATACTCTCCAGAAAGGGTCTCCGTTGCTTGATCTATCGAATGGTATAGGTTTGGGTTTCGCCGGAAAATTTTCCATCGACGGTGGCTGCCAGAATTGTAGCCGGACGGGGTGGGGGTGGGGTGAGAGAGATATGTTTGTGAGAGTGTGTAAAAATGAATAAAATATAAAAAAAATTCGCCTTTTATACCCTGTGAGGGACTAAACCTGGCCAAATCATAGTATGGGGGCGGGGGGTAAATTTTGGGCGGGGTATAAATTGCCAACTGGGTAAAACTTTTGGCATAAACAATGTGGGACCCATTCGACGTACCAAACAGACTCAAAAAATTATGAAACTTGCTTCATTATTCCCGAAATAATTTTTCTGATAAGAACGAGTATAAATATGCATAACTTTATCGAAATTAATTTATTTGGCAAATTCGATTCGTTTCGCGTGTTTTAGGTTATGTTGGCTCGATAAATGAATAACTCTCACGTTTCAACAAGATATCCACTGTTATTCAATCCAAAACAAGTTCAAAGAGTTTTAAAAGCTAAGGATAATCAAAATAGTTATTTTGGCTCGTAGAACAAATTTTGGAAACTTGTCGGTTGTTACACTAGCTTTGGTGTTTTGCAGCTCATTCACTTGTCCGACAAGACCAGTGACCATATTGGTTAAGGTTTCGACTTGGTCACGTAGTTGGTCATCTTTCTTGGTACGTTCCAGCTTTGCGGACTTTTTCACCCTTTCAGACGCTTAGGAGATTAGATCATCCCTTTTGAGCCTAGTTATCTTCTTTGTTTTCTTGCTTGTTGAGACACTGGAGGTGATTCATGGACAATTGGTGGAGAATGTGGAGGAGTGGTTGGTGGTGTTTGAATATGACGGTCGTCTTCCTTTTCCTCAGCCAGCCTTTCTTCTTCCTCCCTCTTCTTTTCCAATTCCAGCTCTACAGCAGCTTTATTGATCTCTTCCTTATCAATAAACATCTTATTTGTCTCATCATCCTTATCCATGTCAAAGTCCTTCGTCTGTTCATCCTCATTCTTTTCCTCGTCATTACCAGGTTGATTAACCGGATCAGGACGAGGTGGAGTAACCCCAGATCCACCAGGTTGATTAACCGGATCAGGACGAGATGGAGTTACTTCATTTACTACCCCAGACCCACCGGGTTGATTAACCGGATCGACATAGGTCTGGTCTTAACCAAATTATTTCGTCCGTTTTTACACGTTTTCGTCCGTATTTACACGTTTTCGTCCGTTTTTACACGTTTTCGTCCGTTTTAACACGTTTTCGTCCGTATTTACACGTTTTCGTCCATATTTACACGTTTTCGTCCGGATTTACACGTTTTCGTCAGTATTTACACGTTTTCGTCCGTATTTTCACGTTTTCTTCCGTTTTTACACGTTTTCATACGTATTTACATGTTTTCGTCCGTTTTTACACGTTTTTGTCAGTATTTACACGTTTTCGTCCGTATTTACACGTTTTCGTTCGTATTTACACGTTTTCGTCCGTTTTTACACATTTCCGTCCGTACTTACACGTTTTCGTCCGTTTTTACACGTTTTCGTCTGTTTTTACCATTTTTTGTCAGTATTTACACGTTTTCGTCCGTTTTTACACGTTTTTGTCAGTATTTACACGTTTTCGTCCGTATTTACACGTTTTCGTCCGTATTTACATGTTTTCGTCCGTATTTACACGTCTTCGTCTGTTTTTACATGTTTTCGTCTGTTTTTACATGTTTTCGTCCGCTTTTACACGTTTTCGTCCGTATTTACATGTTTTGGTACTCCCGCTCCCTACCAAGCGAGATGTGAAAATCTCGCCTCACCCGTATCCAAAAATCCTTTCTCGTATCATTTGTCTCCGCCCGAACGTCGGAGACAGTGAGATACAAGTTCACCAAAGCAATTTCTTCGCTTTCTTCCCATGGAACTCGTGCATCACTCCCGCTAGCCTTTTTTTTTTAGTTTTTGTGAACGTTGACGGCAAAGTTAAAGTTTTAGGGTTAGAATGGTGGCGTTAAAGGTAAAAAACGTGTGGTACTTATAGGTTAAAATGTTGGCGTTAAAGGGTTAAAATGGTGGCGTTAAAGAATGAGTGGCCTGCTTTTTATAGGCAAAATGATAAAACATGCCACGGATTGGGCGAAACCAAATCGAGGGTTCCGTTCTTTATGTGATTTGGTTTCGCCAGTTCCCTGACAGCAAATCTCCAAATATCTTTCCAAATCTATCTAAGATATTACCATATCCAATTCTTTGCTTGAAGATCTTTCCATGATATTCTCAAAATCTTTAAGCTGTTTTTTCCGGTACAACCACGCAACTCAGTGGGGGGACCCTGTCGAACCACTATAAATCATCGTGTCCGGTTTACGCTTTGCTTACTTATCTCTTTATGCCTTCTTTCTTGCATTCATTGTTTTATACTTACTCTTGCATTAAGTTTGTGTTTGTATGGTTAGTTGCTTATATTGTGAATATACCTGAAACATAAAACTGAGACAACTAAAAAAATGCAAATACATATTTCGTCACCTGTCTTAAACACCCCACTGCCGCCGGTCCCTTAAACACTTGGCGGTCCCTTATAAATATGGGACCGTCCCAATGTTTCTGATATTTGTCTTTTCTCATATTCTTATCCGTCTTATTGCTTCTATAAGTTAAATATAGATGAACATAGTTGCTATAAATATCATAAGCATTATTCATATTTAGTCACACTTGATCGGGAATTTGATACGAAAGATTTTAAGATTTTAAACGGGAACGTATTCACCCCCCCCCCCCTCTACGTTTCTACATAAGGTATGTGTTTATTGTTTACTGCACGGTTAATTAAGTTGGTTGTGTTTGGTTCAATGGGTTTTTTCTGGAAAACATCTTTTTGTAAACATGTTGTTTTAAACAAGTCTTTCGTAACATGATCTATCGAAGACGCATTGTCCTTGTTAGCTTGACCCGACCAAGACGCGTCGTGAAGGGAAGAAAGAGAGAACTCGGTTGTTGCCAAGACCGAGTTGTGAAGTCGGTTGTGTGAACACCTTTGACCATAAAACGTGAAGTTAACGGAATAACTTTCCCTATTTTTCCCTATTTTCCCTATTTTTACCTAGTCCTAAGCCTATATAAACAAATTTTCCCTATTTTTAAACGCGAATATTAATTATTTTGGGCGACGAAAAAAAAAATATACGTATTTATAACCAAATTTAATGGAAAAATGATTTTAAAGTTAACGGAATAACTTTCGGATGCTCGGGAAAGATTTATAATACAATTATTTAGTCTCGTTTGTGTTTCGTTAAAAATATGAGAAGATTTACACTTTCAGTCCCTGAGGGACATTATGTATTCATACCTAGTCCTAAGCCTATATAAACAAATTTTATAAACCATTTAGGGTTAATCCATTTCTTCCTTACTCACAGCAGCACTCTACTCTCTCTCCCTCTCCCTTTTTCCAGCCACACTTTCTGGCGACCACCATACGCCTCCACCGCCGGTCACCAAGTTACACCGCCACCGCCACAAGAATCCCCTTGACCTCCTCATCACATATCACCACCACACGCGCCATAACCTACACCGCCACTCCTTTTTCACCACGCGCCCTAAATAACTATCACCACAACTTCTAAGCATCACCATCTTGTAGATCGGAGAGAAAAAGGTAGGAAACACCGAGCCACTCGCGGTGGTGACTCGGTGTGAGTCAACTCGGACTCACCGAGTTACGTTAAAGCTATTTTGGGTACGGGTTTAAGGCTAAAATGAATGGAAAAACCATTTTTATTAATAAAAATATAAATATAAACGAGTTTGGTATCAAGGGTATGTTTGGTTGTCGAATTTGGGTCAAACCGTGAGCTCAAGCTCATGGTTGTATTACGTTGTTATTATTGCTTTTATATTTTGCTCGGATTGGAATCGGTTTGGTTCGTGGTTAATGGATTTGAGGCCGAAGGTTAGGATTAGAATGGTGGCTTTGGATTTGACTCTTAGTGTTGATGTTGTTGTTGTCGTGGGAGTTAGCCGAGACCACTAGGGTCTCGGTATTGATGTTGTAGTTGTTATTGATATTGTTGTTGTCGTTGGTGTGGTTATAGCCGAATAAGACTTAGGGGGTGCTTGGTTGGGGGGATAGGAGGGGTGGGGAATGGGAATATAATGATTGATGATGGTTGGTGTAGGGGAATGCAATGGCCCATTACCCGGTAGTGGGTAATGGGGCATTACCCAACAATTTGGGGGGAAAGGGAATGCATTAATTTGCATTCCCTTTGCATTCCTCAACAATTGAACCAAGCGGCCCCTTAGGTCTGTTTGGTGTCATTTGGTGCCGAGGAGGAATAGGCCGAGACCATTAGGGTCTCAGCATTTGATTGTTATTGTTGTTGAAGTCGTTGTGGTTATTTGTAGTGCCGAGAGAGTAGGCTGAGATCATTAGGGTCTCGGCAAACATGTTATAGAAATGTAACTTTTGCCGAGAAGTAGCAAGGGTCCGTGTGGTTTGTTGGTTTGTTGTCGAGACCATAAGAAAAAAAAATATATAAAAATATATATCGTGGGAGATGAAACTTACTACGGGGTTTTCATTCTTTCATTCTGATCATTCTTTCTACCAAGTAATATTCTATTACGTACAGCAACGGTTCTGGTAACCGGGCTAGCTTACACGTGGCCGACCATATTTGCCACTGATTTTCAAAAACTCCTACAACAAAACTGGTTATTTAAAGTAGGAAGCTCAACCTATCATGAAACCTATGCAAACACTAGCTAAAAATAAATAAATAAATAAATAAAATAAAAATGGCTATTTTATCACTATTGTTAAATAAAAAAAATATTCATATAAAAAAAAAGATAGAAACAAAATGTTACTAAACAGATTTTCTAATAACGTTACCGCAACTAATAAAAAAAATAACGCATAAATGTAAACCAAAGTAAAAAAAGAAAAGAAAAAATAATAAAAACTTTTGTGGATAGGGTGATATATACTATGACTCAAATATCAAGTGTCTTATTACGGTGTATAAAGTTATGAGACCCAAGTATCAAGTGTCATATTAAGTAATGTTTAAATAAAACTCTTGCGAATAAACATTCTAAAAAACTGATATTTTATGACTCAAATATGAAGTGTCCTATTATGGTGTATGATAATATAACCATAATAAATAATCGTCTTATAAAGGTTAAAGTTATAAGACACAAGTGTCAAAGGTCCTATTAAGTTTTATTAAAATGTAACTTTTCCAATTAAGCGTTCTATAAAATTGATGTTTTATGACTAAAATTTCAAGTGTCCTATTATGGTGTATCAACCAATGAGACCCAAGTGACAAGGGTCCTACTAAATTTTGTTATAATAAAACTCTTGCGAATAACCCTTGTAAAAACCTGATGTTTTATTACTTAAATAGCTAGTGTCCTATTAAGTTTTGTTATCATAAAACTTTTGTGAATAAGCGTTCCATAAAACTGATCTTTTATTACTCAAATATCAAGTGGCCTATTATGGTGTATCAAGTTTTGATACCCAAGTATCAAGTGTCATATTAACTAATGTTTAAATAAAACTTTTGTAAATAAGCGTTCTAAAAAACTGATGTTTTATGACTCAAATAAGGAGTGTTCTATTATGGCGTATGATAATAAAACCATAACAAATAAGCGTACTATAAAGGTTAATGTTAAAAGACACAGGTGTCAAGGGTCCTATTAATTTTTATTAAAATAAAACTTTTGCAACTAAGCGTTCTATAAAACAGAAACTTTATGACTCAAATTTCAAGTGTCCTATTATGGTGGATGAATTTATGAGACCCAACTGTCAAGTGTCATATAAAGTTATGTTTTAATAAAACTTAATTTGAATAAGCATTATAAAAAGCGGATGTTTTACGACTCTAAAAAGAAGTGCCATATTATGGTGTATCATAAAAAAACCATTATGAATAAGCGTTCTATAAAGGTTAATGTTATAAGACGTTATTGTCAAGGGTCCTATTAACTTTTCTTATAATAAAAAACGTTTGCGAATAAGCGTTCCATAAAACCGATGTTTTATGACTCAAATATCAAGTGTCCTATAATGGTGTATCAATCTATGGGACCCAAGTGTCAAGTGTCATATTAAGTTATGTTTTAATAATACGTTTGCGAATAAGCGTTCTAAATAATTAATGTTTTATGACTTATGTATCAAGTGTCCTATTATGGTGTATTGTAATAAAACCATAATGAATATGCGTCCTTTAAGGGTCCTATTAAATTTTGTTATAATAAAACTTTTGCGAATAAACGTTCTAAAATACTGATATTTTATGACTCAAAAATAAAATGTCCTATTATGATGTATGATACTAAAGCCATTATGCATAAGCGTCCTATAAAGGTTAACAATATAATACCCACGTCTTAAGGGTCCTATTAAGTTTTGTTATAATAAAACTTTTGCAAATAATCGTTTTAAAAAAATGATGTTATATGACTCAAAAATGAAATTTCCTATTATGGTGTACGATAATAAAACCATTGTACATAAGCGTCCTATAAAGGTTAACGTTATAATACCCACGTGTCAAATGTCCTATTAAATTTTGTTATAATAAAACTTTTGTGAATAAGCGTTTTAACTAACTGATGTCTTATGACTCAAAACTCAAGTGTCCTATTATGGTGTATTATAATAAAACCATAATGAATAAACGTCCTATAAAGGTTAAAGGTATAAGACCCAAGTGTCAAGGGTCTTATTAGGTTATGTCATAATAGGACATCTAGTGATCAAGTGTCGTATTACACTATCACATAATGGGACACCAACAACTAAATGACTTATAAAGTAATTTATTAGGATCCATATTTTAAGTGTCCTATTAAGTTATATGATAATATGACCCCAAATAATCAACCATCCTATTATATAACTTTTTAGGACACCGCCTAAGTAGCAAATATTTAAAAAGGACCCTAAACGCTCATATGTCCTATTAAACAGTGTTTTAGGACTCCATTATCATACTGTCCCAGACAAAGGGTCCTAAAAAGCCACTTTTCTTGTAGTGTATCTTTAGACTCTCAATACAACTCCCCAAAGCCTAATGTACAATAACCTAAAGCCATTCGAAACCCTCCCCTCCAAATCTGGTTCGATCCTAACCACACAACCATAACCAAATTCCACCTTAAGGATACAATGAACCTAGCCAAAGACATACTTCTCTATTCACTTCAATAAAACCCTCCACATGTCCTACTTCTTCTTCAAGAATGAACCCCATTGGTAGCTTAAATCCTTGGCAATCAAATCGGCCACATCACCACCTCTTTACCCTCCCTCCTCCTCCTATCCATGTGGCATTCTTCTCCACTTCCTGTAAACCCATGTCTTCATACTTTGTCCCCTCCTCATGCCCCACAAAACCCTAAACTCCTCATCCTATAAATAGCAACACAATTCTCTTTTCATTTCACAACCAATCGAACCACAACACTAAAGCAAATACAACCCCTTTCCTGTCCTAATCACAGCTCTAAAACAATCTCAAAACAAACTCAGGAAGTCCAGAAGAAAGGAAAAACTATCGAGTTCAAGGCATCAGTTCATTCATTCCCTAAACCCTAGTCGACCACAAATCCTAAGTAAGTTACTTTAACTCATGCTAATTCAGTTTTATATACTTTATTTATCACTAAAACATCACTTAATATTCACTAAACTAAAACACAATCGAAAACAATAATTGTTCTTGTCTTTCCTTTTCCTTGTCTGCTCGACAGTAAACCCCAAACGCACCATAGTTATTTGATCTTTGTTCTAAACAAATCAACTATATGTTAAACATGTCAAGGTATACCTAAAATAATCATACAATGTCTAAAAACCCTAGTCATAAACCCTGAACATCCAAAAACCTAATCGGGTCTTTTTACTGTGTTCTATATCGAACCAAATACACCCCAACACCCAACTTTTGACCTGAAAACCAACACTCAAACGACCTCTATAAATTCTAGTTTTTGGCATAAATAAAGTTCACCCAACAAACAAAATTTAGAAACAAGAATTGATAAAAATGGTCAAGTATTCAGTGAGATATCGAGCCTTGAAAATTGTTCAATATCGCTACAAGTGGAAAGCAATATTTCCAGTTCTTTCTTTTTCAAAAATATCGACCCACAGCCCTATTTTTGACCCAGTTTTCAACCTCTATTTGAGCTCTATGAATTTTTAATTTATGGCATACTAAAGTTCATATAGTGAACTTAGTTTAGAAAGAAAAAGTTTGAAAAACCATCGAGTGGTTTAAAAGATATTCGCGTCCAAAGGTTGGTCTATCGCTAGCTTAAAAACCAATTTCCAGTTTTGAATTAAAACTTGTTCGACTAACTAACTTTTGAACTATTTTTCGAACACCAAATGATTGTCACAAATTATGAACTTTGGCTTATTTTAAAGACGACCTAGCTGTCTTTTTATAGAAACTAAGAACACGAGAAATCATCTAGTATTCACTTAGATAAACGAGTCCAAAACTCTAGCCAAGTCATATATTACATAAGTATGATTTTCTTTAATTAAAGTTTTCATGTGCTGATTTTGTAAACATTTATTATCAAGGGTCATTTTTGCAAATAACAAATGAACAGGGAAGAAAGTGTTATTTTTGAAACTTAAGGGTTGAAACTGTCATTTTCCAAAAATTCAGGGTATAAACTGTCATTTGGCCAAATCTTAAGGATTAAAGTGTAACTTTTCCTAACTAATAATTTTATCATTCTATTTTCATTTTCCGATTTAATACTAACGTGAAACGTATATTTTATTCACAAAAGAACGAAAGATATATATTTAACGAACAAACCAAACCGAAACTTATTGATAAAAGATAAGATTAAATCTTACTTTTGAAACTACATATTAGCTCAATTAATCATTTAACCATTAACCAAAGTATTACAGAACGAAACGAAATAAACATATAATCATCAGAAATGATTACTAAATATTGGCATAACAACCCAGGTTACTTGTCCGGAGACGTTTATCAACTTTCTGTCACTTTGTTTTCCATCCAGATTGCTAAGGTGAGTTCATAGTCCCACTTTTTATATACGTTTTTCTAAACTTGTGGGGAGATACATGCTACCAAACCGAACACAAGTACTTTTCCGTATACTTTCCTGATTTATATTGCATAAGTTTAACTGTTGCCTATTTAAAAGACCCTCTATCATGAACCATTAATCACTTCCGGGTGAGCGCGAATATTATGAATAGATCTATTGGATTGACAATCCCGTTGTGTCGCTGGATAAGTGACCCAATGCATTTTATTTGAAAAAGTTTAATAAAGAGTTCAGGCAGACTGCTACTCGAGGGCATAATTGCTACATTTAATTATGTAGTGATTTACATCATAGCTTATAACTATGGTGTCCATCGTGTTAACGCCTTGCGATTCATGAGACTTAGATGCAATATATAATGAACTGCGATATAACCGATTTACTTTCTATTTAGCTTGTGTTCAAATCGATTATTTAACGTTAAACGCTATGGATTCACTCAACCTTTGTGTTGACTCTTTAGCATGTTTAGCTCAGGTAATTGGAAGCATGGCATGGCACGGGATTGGCTATGGACTATCTATTTTGTTATCATTCAACAAACAACGTATTTTCATTAATGTATTTCGGAACTTCCTACTGGGACCTGCATATTGTAACTCTGATATAAATGAATGATAACAATTTTATCTAAAAACGTCTCTTTTTGAGTCGTTTTCTATTATCATGACTGTGAACTGTGAAGTAGCACCCCAACTTATATTTCCGCTGCGAATATCGAAAATGGGGGTGTTACAGAGTGGTATCAGAGCTCATGGTTATAGAGAACCAAGTGTTTTTAAACATTGGACTATAACCGCGTTTTCAAAAATAAACAAACATTACACCATAAAGTCCTACGCCCTCCGTGCCAGGTATGTTTCAGTATTTAGAGCATCCTTTATTATGATTATTTGGCATGGATAATGCACATATCTGATAACTATTTGATTAGCTTTATTTGCAATTTCGAATTACTCATAATCACTATTTGCGGGTTACTATAGTATCCTATTCCCCGAAACTCCCGTACTTAACGAAACAACTTTCCATACTATATGTACATCAACTACCTATTCTCTTAAGAAAACCACATCCGACGAAAAGTAAATTGGTTGCCCAACAACATTCGAGGTTAGGAAAAAATTTACCCCAAGAAACAATTCAGAAAGATGTTGAAACAAATCCTCTTGAATCTGACACTCCTGAAACCCTATCATTTGTTTATTATCCTCAATAGACAAATGGTTTCGTATAAACTATACCTTGAGCCCAATAAGTGTCACTTATCTTTTTCCTCCCGAACCTAGTCAACTTACCAACCTAGAGCCCAGTAAGTAACAGAGAAATTTGAGGACTAAACCATTATGATAGAGACAGAAAACCCAAAACCTACTACCTACAATATTAATAAAAGACCTTGTATTAATTGTTTTTGGTAAAAACAATCAATCAAGTTATTAATATATGTTATTCTCATCCAGACATATCATAACCATAGAACCCCATAAGATAAAATTTCGGAAGAGAACCTTGATGAATGAAGAGAAAGTTGCTGAAATCTAAGAGAATTAGTTAAATTCCTTAGCAGTTATACCAAGAGATAATCATTTATCTACGATATTTAATCAGACATATCCGTAAGAACGTCAGTATGAAAAATACCGTACCCATGTTAACCGCGCCAATGACTCCCGAAGTTATCCAGAAGTTGGTAATCAACCTCATTACAGCAGTACTCAAAGTAACTACAACGGCTCGCTTAGGAAGCAATAAGAAGGCTATGGGAAAGAAGAAGATGAAGGTGTCTTGTACCCCTAAAAGTTTTACGGGTTGTAGACCTATTCATAACAAAAGCTCAGAAGGAACAACTAAACCTACCCTAGGAATTGAACAAAATAACCAAAAGCGAAAACATCATGAGATAGAAACCACCATCCCAACTCACTACCCCGCCTGCCACCATAACGAGCATCTTACTCATGAAGCTATTTATCGTGGAAAACGACCTCTATGTCAACGATGTAAGTTACATCATTATGGAAATTGTTCCATCAAGTGTGGAAGATGCAAGAAATAAGACATCAGGCCGGAAACTGTAAGACAATAGGAGCAAACCTACGAAAAAGGACTTGTTATGGATGTAGAGGAAAAGGACATATGATAAGTCAATGCCCGAACTTCAATCCCAACTGGAAGACTAAGACTGATTTGGAAGAAAACTAGAACTCGTTAAGAAATCTCAACTATGATCTAGAAGGACTTCTAAGTTTAAACAGAAGAATAAATTGAGGTTAGAATTCTTTAAGCTATATTTTCCTTTCAAAACTATCTTAGTTGCGATGAACGTAACCTAAATAAATTATCTTTCTACTCTATGAAATCTCTATCTCGTAACCATTCCATTATAATCCAAATCTGCGTTTAGCCTTCATATCTACTCTATTTCTCCATACCCTATTCATAAACGTTATCTAGTAAAACCTTAGACAAACTCTAAGATTTATTTCGAGGTTATCCCATTAATACCTTAGGAAACCTTAACCCATCACTGTAGTGTGGACTGAAATTTTCCTATGCTTTTGAAAACTGTTTATTAATTTATTTTACGAAAACAAAGCATTGTTTAAATACCACAGTAACTGAACAAAACATTACATCATTTGGTCCTCAATTATACATAACCTGATCAACTATGTATAATTCAGGAAGAATCATGTAGTGAATTGGACAGTATATTTTCTGATTTTCTACTACTAATTTTCATTCAAAAGCAAGATATTGAAACAAAACAAATTGTTTATAAACTATTATTTTGATTTCATACAACAAAAGTCTACAACTATTACCCATCATCGCTAAGTAATAAATAAAATAAAAGTCAAAAAAATATTTTTCTTTTTCCCATAATTTTCTTTTGTCATATATAATGTAGGAAAATTGTTTTCATGCCCGTAGGATTAGTAGTGCTTCAAATTCATTTTTTATTTTGCGCTCGTACGTAGTTTTGATTTATTCGCGCGTTTTTAGGATTTCCCATACGTTTGCCTTAGAATAGAATTTTCCCTTGCCTTATTTTCTGTTTTTAGTTTATGTTTCATCATTTTAGTTTAAAAACTAAAATCTCACTTTTATTCACTATTCACTGCACGTTTCACGAACCCGAATCACTAATTCCATTCAATCTTCATCGGGACAACGAACTCGGGGTTTTCACATTATTTACCTCTTGTGATTTCTCCCTTGATCTATAATTGTTAAATCAATTTTTGGCGCCGCTGCCGGGGAAGGTTGAAGTGAGTTCGTGATTTCCGTTTATCGATTCGTGTTTTGAAGATCCTTCCTCGTGGAGTTATCGTTTTCATTTGTAAATATTTTTTTTTATAAAAACCCAAAAAGATTTTCTCTTCAAAATTTATTTTCCTTTTTCTTTTGTGATTTTCCATGTTTCTAAACTTAAAAATCCAAAAATATTCTTCTTCATCTTCTTATCCGTTTAATTCTTATCTTCTTAATCCTCTATATGTTTAATTCTGATGGAATCGTTTATTCCTTGCGTCGGTTGTGGAGAACCGCTTTTTGGATTACCGTGTCGGTGGTGTACGTGCGAACGGTGTGGTAATGATATTCGGGACGGAAGTTGTTTGTTTTGTGGTTCGAGGAATTCAGTTGCTTATGAACCAAATCCGAATCCATTCAACAACTCTTCAAATTTTTCCAACTACTCACCACAGCCCGATTTATCTCCGTGGAATGAACGTTATTGCGATAAGTGTGGAAATCAGTTAGATCCATCATCAACTTATTGTCATCGGTGTACTTGCGAGAGGTGTGCGAGAAATATTATCAATGGATTTTGTTCGTTTTGTGCTTCATACAATGATGATTTTAATCCGAACATTTTCAACTATCCTCAAAACAATTTCACTCACCCTCCTCAAAACTATTATGAGCAAGAACCGTATTTCAATAATACATCATTCCACACTACATCAAATTTTGAAAATTGTGGGGGATCATTTGAAAATGTTCATTATGAGCCAAATGTGTGTTACAATTCTCATGGTTTTTACCAACCCCCACAAAATCCCGTCAATTATCCAAATCAAGATGGAATGCGCGAAATTGAAAAACTTGTGGTTTGAAATCGAGAGCAAGCGGCTAATCTTAATACTTATACTCTAGGGAAGTCCATGGAAGAATTACTTGCTGAGGAAAGAGCAGCTAAATTTTGAAAGAGCTTAATTTACTATGACGATGATTCCGATGATGACGAGGAGAGACTTGTTCCGTTAAACGTTTACCCTCAAATAGCACCCGTCTTTCCTACCAAAGAACCCGAGGACTCTCTAAAAATGGGGGACGAACATCTCGGCACTATTCTGGCAACAGAATCAGACAATGTTGAGAACCTCGTCCCAATCCCAAGAGAGTCTGAGGAAATATTTGACGGTGAATGTGATTCACAATTTTGTGGAGATTCCCTTGACGTTTCCGAGGTTACTTCCGGAATTTTCTCTAACCCCCTTTTTGAATATAATGACGAGTACATTTTTTGTGCCGTTAATCCACTTTTTGATGGGGTGTTAGAGAACGTTGAGGACGAGGACACTATTGTTTCTAATCTTGATGAGTTCGCGACGGAACCGGGACTCACAGATTCTCCTCGAATGCTTGAATCTCTTCAAGAGGAGTTCTTCGGTGAACTCACTCATATCATACCTCCTCCGGAGTATGATTTCTATGTTTTTGAGGAAGATCATGACCCGGGGGAGATGTACTCTATCCTAAGAGTTTTATTATTGATGATATCATTCCGACCCTCCCTCCCGAGGTTTTTCAGAGCTTTAATGATGAAGAATGGATTCCCATTAAGATCATGATCTTTCTCCCCTTCTTCACCTACCCGGTGACTTCTCCTCTCTTTCACTCCTTCGGGAGTGAAGATACTATCTTTGACCCCGGCATCTCTCATTCTTTTCAGCCGTGGGTATCTCATCGGAGTGGAACTTTCATATGCTTCAATGTTTATTCAAACATCTTGAATGAAAGTCCGATTGAGATTATCTCTTCCACTTGCTCCCCCAAGGACAATTAAATTTGGGGCGAGTCTAAGCTATACGACTCGATAAAAAACAAGCGCTTCGTGGGAGGCACCCCATGCTTATCCTTCTATCTTATTTCTATTTTCTCTGTAATAAGTGACGTGAGGAGGGCTACCTCTTCCATATCTTGTGTTTCGTGGTTTTCTGTGATGTGTCCAGGATTTGCCCGAATAATGAAGACTCTCGTGCTCGTGGTTTGCTTCTCTCCACTCGAGTTTCATCATTCGTTGCTTATCCAATATCCTTAATCTTATCGTTTTACGTTTATCTTTGGCATAATTAATAAACGGCCTTAGATTTATGTAGGAGAACCCTTACCTTTAAGACATTGAGGACAATGTCTCGTTTTAGTCTAGGGGGGGTAATCTTTCGATTTGATTTGTGCCTTGCATTTTTTGCCGTTTACTCATGCAACCCCGTTTTTCCTCCAAAATTGAAAAAAATCCAAAAAATGAGAAAATTTTAAAAAATTTTTGCAAAAATATAATAAATTTTGACATTTTGTTGACTTTCCACTGGTGAGAGTAGGAATAAAATTCTGAATTGATCGGGCGTGTTGAGCCCTAGCTTGTCCCCTTATCCATTTATAATCTATAAGCTCGTGCTAGTCTTTTACACAAAGAGCTAGAAAACGCGAATTCTTTTTAAGAGTTTGCAAGTTCCCGTATCGACTTTATATATGCATGGCTTGATTATTTGGCTAAGCATTGGCGGATCTTATTATTTAAGATTTTAAATTTGGGAAGAACGAGAAATGATAGAGTTGTTTATAAGTTAGATTGCTAAACGTGGAGTAGTTGGATCTCTTTAGAGCTCATCAAAGTTATTTGTGGCTTTTTGTTCCCATAAGCTTGTTTCACCCAAAAAAATAGAAATCTAGGAATAATTAAAGCTATTTTAGTTTTGGCGATAATTAGTTTTTACCCCTTCCTTAGAGAATCCTTGCTTATGAAAGTTGGGTACACATCAAGGTACTGCCAGTGTTACGGTGTAATAGGCAACTGATTCCTAATAGTACGTGCTATTGTCTCTATTGCTAAAAAAGCCGTAGGACTCGGGATTTGGCAAAATAGATAATGTATAATGAATAATAATAATAATAATCCAAAGCCGATAAAAGTTCTCTGTTTCCTGACGGTTCACTCCCGTTGACTCAGACTTCAAAAAGTCAGAGGAAGAATATCCAAGGTCAAAATAAGACTCCCGATTCTTGACGGTTCGCTGCCGTTGTCTAGGTTGTTTAAAAGGCCGAGGAATTATAATATGTGCTTAATAATGTTAAAAATGCCAAATTTCGACTCCGGGGGTATCCTAATAAAAGCTTCTGTCTCTGGACTCGTAGATGTGTTGTTTCGGTCGTATATAAAAGAGATATCCTCAAAATCGTGTTAAATCAGAGACCTTGATGTAGACCTCATTTTTGTATGCAACGATTTTCAAGGGAAGGTTTGGAAACTACTTAGCGTCTAAACTAGGTATCTTTATCGGACTAAAACTTATCGAAACGAGAATTTGAAGAAATTCATTTCTCACCAAAAATAAAATAAATAAAGGAAAATAGGAATTTGGGAACAAGAAGTAATACACAATTAACTTTCATGAGTAGTGTTGGCAATCTAACTTGTAAATAACAATGATTTCGTTTTTAAGCTTAACTTGGGGACTCGTGAAAAATCAGGGATGACGAATTTTATCCGTATGGTCACTTCTTTATGAGTCGTGTTTCCTACTCGATGACCCTAAAAGTTATCGTGAGATAATGATTGTCAACAAAACCGTCACATGATTATGAGAAAAATACAAAAATAGAATAAAAAGGAAAATCGGGGAGTTTTTAGAACTTAAGATTTCTTAATCTCTTTTGAAAATTTTGCTACTTCTCAAAGTTAGTAAAAAGAGATTGAAAATTTTTTGGTTTTGAAAACGTGTTTTTTATAACATTGCGTGAGGACACAACATTATCTTAGTCTGGGGGAATTTTGGTATGTGCTAAAACACATACCTTTATTTGAACAAATTAAGACCAAAACGACCAAAAACTAACCAAAATGCCAAATATATTGTGTTTTTGTGTTTTTTTATGTGCAGGTACGGATATCGTGAAAAAAGGACAAAATAAGGTCAAAACCGGGAAAAACGAGCACGAGATATGGAATGGATTTTTAAAAGCCGATGCCGGGAAGTTTATGTCATTCAAGACCTTGAAGAATCATCATTTGTCAAGACAAGCCCTTGGATTTATTTTGAAAAAATGGCAGCAATGGTCCCTTAAATTTCAGAAATTACACATTGATCCTTAAACTTTAATTCTAAACCAAATCTTAAATCATAACCAAATCCAAAACCAATACAAACCCACAGCCCAAGTTAAATCCAATTAACCCAAGCCCACACCATTTATAAACCGGATCTCACATAACGTGATCCCATGACCCGCTACAAAACCCTCCCGGTCAAAGGTTAAATAACTATCGGTCAAAATAAACTTACCCCGCGCCCCAAATCTAAGTTACCCAGAATATCACTTTTCACACATAAACCCTAATTACTCTTCTGAGTTAATTACCACAATTAAGGGTAGTACGGTCCAATCGAAAAGGACCAAATAAGCCCAAGGTATCATCAGATAAGCAGTTGGACAGTTGCTAAATTGAGACAGAAGCAAAGTCTAAACTACCTACTTGCAGATCAAATAAGTACCTCAAATAAGCTAATTAGTGGGATCTTAAGGGGGCAAAATCTTCTCAGTACTATAGGCTACTCTAAAATACTAAAAGCCCCAATTATAACAACTCAATTGAACTCTAAATAAGCTCATAAACAGAAGGTATTTTGGACTGAAAGAAGAGCATACTTAAGCAGATCTGTGGGGGGGCTTATGCAAACCTGTTTTAATCTACTGTTTAAACTACAAAGTGCAGAAACTAACTAATAAACTAAAATCTGATGTTACTAGCTTCTTATCAAACCAATTATCCATCAAAAAGAACAAGAAGAAAAGCAATTTGCAGACCTGTTAACCAGAAGAGTTTCTCATATCTGCACTTGAAAGTCTGTTGCAGCAGAGGGTGGGAATTGGATCTCAACTCTGTCCATGCTTAATGAAAATGAACCAACTACTGGATCTACCCTTTACTTACTAAATAACAACTTAAATTACAAAAAATGTGCACTAAAATAGAATAAGCTTGTTGGGGGCATGTAATGACAGTTATGATTCTAATCTAGCACCTATGGATCAATAACCTTAAAACTTAACAAAAACATTTAAAATCTATCACCTACAACTTAATTAACCTTAAAAACACTTAATCAAACATTTTCTATCTGCAATGGAATAGTGGAAAGTATTTTGAAACCAAATCAGAAACTTATCCCAAACACCCTAGTAATACCTTACTTTTGGATTTTAAAACTAGAAAACCATTTTTTTAAACTAGAAATTTGAAAAACAGAAAATCATTTAGCTATATCAAAGCTAAATAAGTAAATTTGAACTAGGAATAAGCTGCAAAAATAAGCTATAGGCTAAATTGACTTGAGGTTGAACTTTTTTTGTTACTTTTATGGGATTTTGAGTATAAAGATGAAATAAGCAAAAACCTTCAATCCAACTGATAAAACTACTATTTTGAAACTGATTTAAGCTAAAAAAATGAGCAATAAGCATTTTGAAACAGAACAAAAGGAAATTAAACTTTTACTTTTATTAAAACTTAGAAAAGAGTACAATATTTCTGAAAACTGAAACTGAAAATACAATAAGCTGAATAAAATCTACAAATAAGCTTAACTAATACTATACTACGTTACTCCTAAACCTAATAATCTAACACCCTCAATTGTGGGAGAGGAGGGCTATTTATAGCCACACTTGAACCTTCTAGGCCTCTGCCATGTCATCGATCCATGTGAGATTTGTGCTTCTTTGAAATCATCATCAGCCCTTGATCGTGCTCCAATCATTCCCCAATCATTTCACAGCCCTAGGATCATAAATTGTGAGGTGTTCGAACCAATGAGAGCTTGCCACGTATCAATCTTGTACTTCTTTTAGCTCTGACACCTCTGACATGCTTCTAGACGTGCGTGATTGGACCGTACTACCCTTAATTGTGGTAATTAACTCGGAACAGTAATTAGGGTTTATGTGTGAAAAGTGATATTCTGGGTAACTTAGATTTGGGGCGCGGGGTAAGTTTATTTTAACCGGTAGTTATTTAAACTTTGACCGGGAGGGTTTTGTAGCGGGTCATGGGATCGGGTTATGTGAGATCCGGTTTATAAATGGTGTGGGCTTGGGTTAATTGGATTTAACTTGGGCTGTAGGTTTGTATTGGTTTTGGATTTGGATTTGGTTATGATTTAAGATTTGGTTTAGAATTAAAGTTTAAGGATCAATGTGTAATTTCTGAAATTTAAGGGACCATTGCTGCCATTTTTCCAAAATAAATCCAAGGGCTTGTCTTGACAAATGAAGATTCTTCAAGGTCTTGAATGACATAAACTTCCCGGCATCGGATTTTAAAAATCCATTCCATATCTCGTGCTCGTTTTTCCCGGTTTTGACTTTATTTTGTCCTTTTTTCACGATATCCGTACCTGCACATAAACAAACACAAAAACACAATATATTTGGCATTTTGGTTAGTTTTTGGTCATTTTGGTCTTAATTTGGTCAAATAAAGGTATGTGTTTTAGCACATACCACTAAGATAGGAATTTTACAACATTATGGATAGAAAAGCCCTAAGATTTATTCATAACCTTGGAAGTTCATACATAGTGAAATGATTAAGAATGGAAATACTAAAGTTACAATGATTACAAGATAAGGAATAGATTCTTCGAAAGGTTGACCCGTCATGAATATGAGGATAGCCACCAACAACACAATAGCTAGAGCCACGACAGGATGAACGACCTTGATTATCCTACAGGAATAAAAACTAGGCATAAGAATAAATAAGAAATTTTTGGAAGATTACTTAGAAAAACAAACCTTACCCCCATATCTTGTCGACTCCGATAGCAAAGACCACGATAGGCATAACGATTGCTAGAATGCAAACTAGGAAAGCATGATCTTCGCTGGGGACGTAAGCCAAATAAGAAACCGCAAAGACCACGTAGACAATCGCTAAGAATGTGACAAGGTGCGGCATTTTGAGGTTTTTAGAAAGGAATTTTGTGATGAAAGAATGAGGATTAGAAATGAGGTATTTATAGGAGGAATTCGACCGTTATTTCGAACGTTAGAATCACTGTTCATCCACTTTAAATCTGACCGTTGCACAGTGACTCATCAGGTGGCAAAACATTCAAATTTAGTTCATCCAGTAGAGATGAAACTGACCAAACCTAGATCCTTTGGTATTAAACGGAGAACCAAGGATCAACAGTGAAACAACATTATCGGAAATCAGACCCAAGAATAAAGATAATATTTTAAGTAATATTATTTTTAACTTGAGGCATTTTAAGCATATCGAAACTCTCATCGTTGTACGATTTTCCTTTATCGCGTTCCCTATCTGGATAAGATAGAAATCTGAACCTAACTATTCCTATACATCATTATTCTCAACTTTCCAACCAACATAGGCCGAATCTCGGGACGAGATTCCCTTCAACAGGGGGATACTGTAACCACTCGTAAAATTTCTCATTTACTTTACAAAATTATTATCCTTTTTCCACGGGTAATTTTTTTTATTTGAATGTATCTCTCATCTTATGTGACGTAGATCACATCATTGATAAACGTGCTCCCACAAGACCTGCCTAACAAACATAATGATTATTTCATAAACATATCTATATGAAAATATTACAAAATACCATTTACCATTTTACGATAATTCCTTAACAAACGTATACACAAAACATTCACTATCTATATAGAGTTTCTAGGAAACCCTAAAATCATCACAATACCAAATATGAACAACTAAATCTCAGAACATAAAAATACAACTCATCTGAGTTAATGTACAAGTCACCAAAGCACCAGAAACCCTAATTCCATTTCAGCTCCCGATAAAACCCTAATTTATTTATACAATATTTTTACAAAATATTAAGTTTATAAGTTATTTAAGCTAGTGAACAAGTCTTTTATGCATAAAATCATTTATTTACAAAATCTTTATTAAAATCCTATTTATATTTATTTTAAAGCATAAAGTACAAACCATTCATGCATAACTTTTATAAATTATTTTTCCTAAACTCCTTAAATATTTTTACAGGTCTTTAAACACAAAGTACAAGTGCCTAATGCACAAAAACTATAAACTCCATTTAATTACCTTTTAACATAATAAAACTTAACAAATAAATTTTATAAATTACTAAACTATTAAAAATATATTTTCACACATCCCAAATTATTGTATAACTCATCTAAACCTAAAGTACAACTCACATAAGCACAAACCATCTTTTCTCATATAATTCGAAATATGCTTATATATATATAACTTAAATAATTTTCTAAATAACAAAACCCTTAAACTAAATTAGTTCCTATCTTTAGACTCTCAATACAACTCCCCAAAGCCTAATGTACAATAACCTAAAGCCATTCGAAACCCTCCCCTCCAAATCTGGTTCGATCCTAACCACACAACCATAACCAAATTCCACCTTAAGGATACAATGAACCTAGCCAAAGACATACTTCTCTATTCACTTCAATAAAACCCTCCACATGTCCTACTTCTTCTTCAAGAATGAACCCCATTGGTAGCTTAAATCCTTGGCAATCAAACCGGCCACATCACCACCTCTTTACCCTCCCTCCTCCTCCTATCCATGTGGCATTCTTCTCCACTTCCTGTCAGCCCATGTCTTCATACTTTGTCCCCTCCTCATGCCCCACAAAACCCTAAACTCCTCATCCTATAAATAGCAACACAATTCTCTTTTCATTTCACAACCAATCGAACCACAACACTAAAGCAAATACAACCCCTTTCCTGTCCTAATCACAGCTCTAAAACAATCTCAAAACAAACTCAGGAAGTCCAGAAGAAAGGAAAAACTATCGAGTTCAAGGCATCAGTTCATTCATTCCCTAAACCCTAGTCGACCACAAATCCTAAGTTACTTTAACTCATGCTAATTCAGTTTTATATACTTTATTTATCACTAAAACATCACTTAATATTCACTAAACTAAAACACAATCGAAAACAATAATTGTTCTTGTCTTTCCTTTTCCTTGTCTGCTCGACAGTAAACCCCAAACGCACCATAGTTATTTGATCTTTGTTCTAAACAAATCAACTATATGTTAAACATGTCAAGGTATACCTAAAATAATCATACAATGTCTAAAAACCCTAGTCATAAACCCTGAACATCCAAAAACCTAATCGGGTCTTTTTACTATGTTCTATATCGAACCAAATACACCCCAACACCCAACTTTTGACCTGAAAACCAACACTCAAACAACCTCTATAAATTCTAGTTTTTGGCATAAATAAAGTTCACCCAACAAACAAAATTTAGAAACAAGAATCGATAAAAATGGTCAAGTATTCAGTGAGATATCGAGCCTTGAAAATTGTTCAATATCGCTACAAGTGGAAAGCAATATTCCCAGTTCTTTCTTTTTCAAAAATATCGACCCACAGCCCTATTTTTGACCCAGTTTTCAACCTCTATTTGATCTCTATAAATTTTGAATTTATGGCATACTAAAGTTCATATAGTGAACTTAATTTAGAAAGAAAAAGTTTGAAAAACCATCGAGTGGTTTAAAAGATATTCGCGTCCAAAGGTTGGTCTATCGCTAGCTTAAAAACCAATTTCCAGTTTTGAATTAAAACTTGTTCGACTAACTAACTTTTGAACTATTTTTCGAACACCAAATGATTGTCACAAATTATGAACTTTGGCTTATTTTAAAGACGACCTAGCTGTCTTTTTATAGAAACTAAGAACACGAGAAATCATCTAGTATTCACTTAGATAAACGAGTCCAAAACTCTAGCCAAGTCATATATTACATAAGTATGATTTTCTTTAATTAAAGTTTTCATGTGCTGATTTTGTAAACATTTATTATCAAGGGTCATTTTTGCAAATAACAAATGAACAGGGATGAAAGTGTTATTTTTGAAACTTACGGGTAGAAATTGTCATTTTCCAAAAATTCAGGGTATAAACTGTCATTTGGCCAAACCTTAGGGATTAAAGTGTAACTTTTCTTAACTAATAATTTTATCATTCTATTTTCATTTTCCGATTTAATACTAACGTGAAACGTATATTTTATTCACAAAAGAACGAAAGATATATATTTAACGAACAAACTAAACCGAAACTTACAGATAAAAGATAAGATAAAATCTTACTTTTGAAACTACATATTGGCTCAATTAAGCATTTAACCATTAACCAAAGTATTACAGAACGAAACGAAATAAACATATAATCATCAGAAATGATTACTAAATGTAAACCACGACTTCCTTCTTTATCATACACACAAACACTTGATGATGACACTCACATAAGCATATTAAGAACAATAAAATATATGTGGATATATTTTGTAGTCTAATGATTATATTCAAACAATGAAAATAATACAAAGACTAAGGGTTGCTTTCACACACACACACACTCTTTTTTCTTAGGTAAATAATGAGGCACACTTTGAAACTAAAGAGTGTGTGTGTTTATACGTACAACACAGCCAACACTTGGCTTGTTGTGGGCTTTGACTTGGACTATGTAGTGGGCTTCTAAATGCATTACACTTATACATTTGATGCTAATAAAACTAATACTACAAGCCCACTTTGTTAACTACATATTATACATTACACACTTAGGACTTAAAGACTAATGACCATCACTTTTGCAATTATATAAATTAATTGCTAACAATCTCCCCCTAAGGGATGGTCATTTCAATGATGCTCCCGTGATTGGTCTTTAGCTTTTGACATCTTGAACTTCGTGTGTCAATGTATAATATTCTTCGTTCAATGTTCCTTCATGCACTGTGATTTTCAAAGAATCGTCTTGCCTTGATCTACATCTTCTGTCCTGATGTGTCGTCGTTGTAGATGATGATGGTGGATGGACTCTCGTCGGTACCTGCATAAAACAATTAGCAATAAAACGTCCAGCGGCCATCATGTCGTGAGGCAAGATCCTTTTAGATCTCAATAAGACTCATACAACTTGTATCCTTTTGATGAACACAAGTGCATTGTATAGGAAGTGTTCCTAAGAGATCTATTGATGAATCTCATGTCTCTAGACTCAATTATGTGCGTTTTGGTTTTAGTCGTCGAAGGCATGGAGCAGAGTGCCACTTTTTCAATATCAACACATCTCGGAATGAGAGGTCGATAGATTATGAAGTGTTCTCCATGAGAAATGAAACAAATATCATTTAAGAGATATCTGAGTGGATAGGAGGGGTGGTGCTTTGCGTCACTGGGTCCATGACGTCTTGTCCTCAATACCAGTATCACCTTGGTGAGTACTGATAGCAGATGTATTGACCCGGTTTCTGACCTATGTTTTCATGGAGGGCTATTTCTTTTCACCCTTACAAAAACTTTTCTTTTTCATTCTTCAACCCCTTCTTTCTCCTTTCTCATTATACTCCTTTTTCCAATCTATCCTAAGGACTTCTAATGCTAAACTATTGGAATAGTCCTTGGGTAGATCCCTCCGGTTCTGGCAGATCATTGGACATAACCTAACCATAATCACCTTATTACTCCATGATTATCCTAGATTATTTGTCACATGCCATTAAACCTTGTGAAAATCTCTCAACGTGTTTATGAGAAAACACATTTTGTTAACACATCGAGAGTTTTACATTTATGAAACACTCCCCCTTTACATGTGCTAATGCATTTTTGAAATAAATTGCACATGTTGGGTAGAGTTCGCACATTTGAAATGATCGACTTTCAATGAACACGACCTTCGCGAGACACGCTTACATCACTAGCTAGACTAGTTTGAAATTATTACCCGTCCCGGTCATATTCAAAGATCATCTCTCGAATTGGTACATTCTACTCAGACAAGTCCTTTGTGAGACACGCTTGCATCACTAGTAAACCAGCTTGAAATTATTACCCGTCCCGGACTAGTCTTTTCGATAACGGACAGTTAGTTTCGTCAATTCGAGGGTTCATGCTGAGTCTTTTTGAAGAACTCGTTTTGAGATTCAAACGACAAAAACTTCTTTTAGATCACATTTTAATCACGTCCTCTCCCCCATATTTTTAATAAACACCTAATCTCCCCCTTAAAAATAGCATGAAGTGGTATTTTTGAAAACAGTTGATTAAAATGAAACTTTTTGTGGAGAGACGGACTGATTTTAGCATGAAAAATGGAACATTTTTCTTTTTCTACTCCCCCTTAATTAGAGCAAATGGTTAAATTTTTTGAGTTTAAAATCATTTAGAGGTCTTAGAGGGAGTTGTTGTGAGCACAAAATTTATAAAAAGACTTTGAAAAAATCTTTTGAAACAATTTTGATTAAGTGCTCGCGGGTTTTAGCTTTTTGCCATTAACATTGCGAGTTCTGATCGGAGATAATCAGAAGTCATTCAATGTAGCGCGGGTTTCGTACTGAAATGCACGAAAGCCTTTATGAAGAAAAATTTGAGAAATGACATGTTTTAGAAAAACATAAAAAATAACTCTCACTCAAGCATCTGTACATGTCCGTATCATTGTTGAATGACATATCTAGATACGTACAGAATATTGATTAGACGAGAGACATGTCGTGAGAAGAATATTTTTGGATTTTGTCTTTTATATTTTTTATGGCTTTTTCAAATTTTCTGTTTTTACAGTATAGATATTAACATGTATATATTTACAAAAATATTTATATGCGAAGCTTTTTGATATCAATCAATAAGATTCGAGAAGACTTTTTAACTCTTCGGGAGTTAGGCTTCGCATTCCAATTCGACGAATTAAGTTTTCATACCGCTCTTTTGGGAGGGCCTTAGTAAATAGATCGGCGAGCTGATATTCAGTCTTCACGAAAAACAATTCAACAGTACCCTCTTTAACGTGCTCTTTTATGAAGTGGTAGCGGACTCTAATTTGCTTGGTCTTCGAGTGTTGCACTGGATTGCACGAGATGGCTATGGCACTTTTTGAATCGCAATACATAGGTATGCGGTTGAAAGAGAAACCATAATCTGTGAGCTGTGTTCTAATCCAAAGGACTTGAGCACAACACGCAGATAGAGACACATACTCGGCCTCTGCTGTTGATAAAGCAGTGCAATCTTGTTTTCTTGACGACCAGCCTACTAGCTTTTCTCCC
This sequence comes from Artemisia tridentata subsp. tridentata, assembly GCA_021014915.2. Lineage (NCBI taxonomy): Eukaryota > Viridiplantae > Streptophyta > Magnoliopsida > Asterales > Asteraceae > Artemisia > Artemisia tridentata. The sequence goes on along the minus strand of CP139501.1, from coordinate 18,302,027 downwards.
AGAAATTGCGCTCCGCCTGATGTACTTTTCGCTGTAACTTGACATCCAGCATGATCGGCATCTGAAAAGGCAATTAGTGTAAACTACGAATCCTTCGGATACCAAAGTCCCATGTTAATGGTTCTTCGAAGGTATCGAAAGATCCGTTTAACCTCTTAGAGGTGAAGTTCGGTAGGCCTTGCCTGAAACCGTGCAAGTAAGCAAACAACAAAATGAATATCTGGTCGGCTTGCAGTTAGGTACATGAGAGAACCAATCATGCTCCGATATTTCTTCGGATCCATGGGTTTCCCATATAGGTCAGCGCCAATTTTTGGTGAAGTGACCATTGGAGTACCAACAGAGTCACAATTTTCCATACCATGCTTTTTCAAAATCTCAAATGTGTATTTAGCCTGATTAAGAAAAATACCACGTGGGGATTGATGAATTTGTAAGCCTAAAAAGAATTTTAATTCACCCATCATGGACATTTCGAATTTGCTTTTCATGAGATTTTTGAAATGTTTTGAATGTGTCGGATTAGTGGACCCAAATATTATGTCGTCCACATAAATCTGAACAATCAAAATATCATTTTTGTATTTTCTTGTAAACAAGGTTGGATCAATTGTTCCTTTGGTGAAATTATTTGACAACAAGAAAGATGATAACTCGTCATACCACGCCCGTGGGGCTTGTTTCAAACCATAGATTGCCTTCTTTAGCTTGTAGACGCATTCCGGATGATCTTTGTCAACGAAACCGTCTGGTTGACTCACATACACTTCTTCTTTCAGAGTTCCATTCAAGAAAGCTGTCTTGATGTCCATCTGATAAACCGTGATGTTCTTGTGAGCGGCATAAGCTAAGAAAATCCTGACTGCTTCAAGCCTTGCAACTGGTGCGAATGACTCTTCAAAATCTATCCCTTCTTCTTGTCTGTATCCCTTTGCCACCAGACGAGCTTTGTTGCGAATCACAGTCATTTCTTCATCCTTTTTGTTTTTCCATAACCACTTAAGATCAATGACTAGTTTGTCAATTGGTCTTGGAACTAAATCCCAGGTGTCATGGATTTGAAATTGAAGAAGTTCTTCCTGCATCGCTTCAATCCAGGCATTATCTGCCATTGCTTCCCGAATGTTCTTATGTTCTATTAGACTAACTGAGCAGACATAGATGCACATGTCGCAATCGGTATGAAGTTGTTTTCTCGTCTGAATTGGTCTTGAGGGTTCACCAATAACTTGTTCTATTGGATGGTCTTTTGTCCACTGTAATGTTGAAGGGTACCTTGGACTGAACAAATGTGTGTTAGTCGGTTCATGTAATCTGGAAGATGATTCACCAGATTCCGTTCCAAACGGGTTTTCAAAGACTTCATCGTCTAACACAGCATTATTTTGTTCTTGCTCATCAATTCTTGGTAGAACAATTTCAATGAACTGAGTTGCTGGAGTAAATGTAGATGATGTTGATGTTGAGGGAGTTGGTGTGCCAGCTTCGAATGTTGTGGATGCATCTGGATTTGGTGGTGGTGGTGGTGGTTGTTGAGTGGATGCAGCGGAATGTTGGTTAGATGCATTTTTCGAAGCGCCACCATAGTATTCATCGTACATGAACTCGAAGAAATTATCCAAATCTTGAGATGTGGGTTGTTCGTCATGAATTGATTGAGCTCCTTGAGGTGCGAGTCCCGAACTGATATGTCCGGAAGTCATTGGGTTAAGCGCGGGTTCTAGAGCGAGTCTCTCAGAAGCCATTTGTGAAATTTCATCAAACTTCACATTCATCGTCTCCATGATCTTTTTCGTTCTCCTGTTATACACCTTGAATGCCCTCGAGTTTTCAGAATAACCAATGAAGATTCCAATATCACCCTTAGCCTTCAACTTTCCCAGATCTTCCCTGTCATTTGTTGGATAGCATAAAGCGCCAAATACATGAAGATAAGAAATATCCGGTTTTCTGTTGTTGACAAGTTCGTATGGGGTTTTATTGAATCTTGGATGGATTAGGGATCGGTTTTGAGTAAAACAAGCAGTAGAAACAGCATCAGCCCATAGGAATAACGGTGCACTGGAATAGATCAGCATAGTGCAAGCAGCTTCTACAAGGGTACGATTCCTTCTTTCAACTACCCCATTCTGCTGTGGAGTTCGAACAGCTGATGTCTGGTGAGTAATACCAGTTTCTTCAAAGAATGTTCTTAACTCCTGATTGACGAATTCCGTGCCATTATCCATTCTTACTATCCTAACTGGAGCTTGAAGTAGAACTTGAATCCGCTTCAGAAAGGCGATGATGGTGCTTGGTGCTTCATCTTTTGATCTCAGAAACTTCACCCATGTATATCTTGAATAGTCGTCAACAATTACAAGAATATACTTCTTCCCATTTATGCTTTGAACTCTCATCGGGCCACATAAGTCCATATGCAACAGATGCAACCTATCAACCGAACTAGGTACGGGTTTAGGTTTATATGTTGCTCTTTTGCTCTTTCCTTGCTCACATGATGGACATAGGTGTTCTTTGGTGTATTTGAATTTAGGAAGACCGGAGACGATGTCGTCTTTGGCAAGCTTGTTGATCGTGTCAAAGTTTAGATGGGACAAACGTCTATGCCACAACCAGGATTTTGTTTCGCCTGCCCTGGTCATGAGACAAATAGGAGATGAAGAGGCCATTTGGTTTATGTCAATTGCATAGAGATTGGTGCAACGACCCCCAATTAAGAGATCATTCCCCACCAAATTCCTGACAAAACAAGTGTTTCTCCTAAAAGCAACCTCTAAATCTGCATCACAAAACTGACCGACAGAGAACAGATTGTGTCCCAACCCTTCGACATAGTAAACCCGAGTGATCAAGTAATTTCCAAAACGAAGATCACCATAACCTAGAATAGCTGCAACATGATCATTCCCAAACCTTACAGTCCCCATGAACTGCCATACAAAGTTGATCAGCAGCTTCAGATTCCCGGTCATGTGCTTGGAGTAACCCGAGTCGACGATCCAAAGACAAATTTCAATGACCTGCAAAGAACAGAGGATTTTGTATATGGAAACCGTTTAACATTTGGTTCCAAGGGGTTAGATGTAACAGGTGACTCACACTTAGAATTGGTTTCCTTAGATGCATTGGGAACTATTTCTAATGTGCCATTCTTAGGTGTGAACATTCTACCCGTTGGTTTCCATGCATAAAACTTAGAGTGATCCTTAGGCAATAGGCTGCTAGTGGTTTTCCTAGCTTTTGCAATAAGTCTTCGAATATATCTAGACTTAGCCTTAGTTACTAAAGGAACCTTTTTCTGTTCAGGCATATCATTCTTTTTCACATTATTAGAAACATTATCATCACAAGCATTTACAGACAAAGATTTCTTTTGCATTAAACAATCAGAATCGAGTCTTATCATTACAACTAGATGATACATGTTTCTTCTTGGGAAGCGGTAAATTCCTAGGGTGTTCTTCTACTTTCTTGCTTGCATTCTTAGAAACAGATGCGACACTAGGTTTCTTGTTATTGCTCCTAGACTGTCTTTTGCTCCTAGAGTTGCTTTCTAATCCTGTAGAAGGTAAGGCACACTCATTAGAATTTATGTTGTTGTCCTGAGATGTTGTTTTAGCAGTCCTAATCTTGTTTGGATTATCTTTAATACTTTTGTCTATCGCCCTATATGTTTTAGATGTAGAGGCAGACGCAGTAGTGGGACTAATCCTATAAAGGCCAGGTGCTATCACATTAGTGTTCTTGACAACAAATTTCCCTTTTTGTTTCTCATTAGGCAAGGGGGTTAATGGTGCAATACCCGTAGATTCCTCACCCTGCCCTTTATGACTTGCAAGCTGAGACTTCAAAAGATTTATTTGATCTTGCATGTTTTTGTAAGAACGCTCATACGACAGTTTGTCATACTTGCATTCTTCCTTTTTCGTATCAAGTTGTTTAAAATATGTGCAATTTTGTTTTTCAAGCTTCAAAAGTGCCTTTTCATATTTTTCAACAATTTGAGAAGTCTCAGCTCGAAGTGTTTCATCATCCTCAACAGAATATGTTTGGAAAATAATAGACATAAGATCGGTCGATAGAGCTTCGAAAGAGAGAGAGTCATTTTGCATTTCCAAAACTTTTATGTGTTCCAAGTATTCATTTGCTTCATTCACTAAGGATTTGTGGTCCTTAACGAATTCTGCTGACTCTTTCAAAAGATTGTATTCCACATTTTGAACAACCGCATAGATTGCATCAATGTGTGGATTAATGTCTTGTTCAAACATTCCTTTTAGTTCGGTCTGAAATCTTGAAAACCAGTCTTTGTTGTTACTGTTTATTTTGGATGCCACAATACTTTGAAGTGTTTCAATTCTCTGTTTAAGATCAACCAAATATAGTCTAGCTGCACATGTTTCACAAGTGTTTTTAGATGCCATTTGTTCGATGTTAGACAGATGTTTTGAGACAGCTTTTTGTTTTGTGAAAACCACTGGTTTTTGAAAAAACAGATGTGACTTCTTTTGAACAAGATGAACCCCAGATTCTGTGTTAAGCTTGTTATAATCAATTGGTTTAATTTCTGGGTTCATTTGTCTCATTTTGACACGTCTCTTTTCAGTACGCTCAATCGTGTCATCCGAATCATAAATCTCAATCGGATCATGATTATCATTTAGCACACTACCATTATATAACACATTCTGATTTTTCTGAGCTTTCTTGAGATAATAAGGGTTTTCACAACCGATAGCCGTTTTCTTTAGCGTATGTAAAATTGGGTTTTTATCATTTATTAACAAATTAATCGTTTGTGCAGAATGACCCCTTTTTACAAGCAAATCTTCCAACTTTGCAATGGTTTCCTTTTTGTCAGTAATCTCTTTAAGAAGATCCTTTTCACGTTTTGAAAACCTTTCATTCAACTCCTTCTTTTCTTTTTCAAGATTAGAATAAGTTGATTTTTGCTTTGAAAGTTGGTTGTTTAGTTCAGAAATTTCTGTGTTTAAGGATTTTATTTTGTTGTTCAAATTAACATCAAGAGTGTCAAATTTGATTTGCAAATGTTGTTCTCTTAAAACAGAATCTCTTAAACTATTTTCAAGTTCAGTCTGTCGATCGTTATGAAAATCAAAAGCTTGTGCATTCACCTTATAACTCTCAAGCTCAGCGGTCAATTTTTCATTTGCGGCCTTAACCTCGCGATTGACCGTTTTAACTTTCTCAATTTCAATACTACAATTATGCAATAATGATTCAAACATAGCACGTGTTTCCTCATCATTATCAGTATGCTGTGACTCGAATTCATCATTAGGATCCATATCTGGAGTTACCAAATTAGTATTACTACAAATTGGTTCGTCCATATATGTATCGTAAATGAGATTAGGAGTCTCAGGATGCTGTTCATTTTGAGGTGACATATCAAACATTTCATTATTGTGACAAGTAGCATATGGTTGTACCTCAGAAACCGCATTAGTGTCAAAAGCAGGAGGTGCTTCTGAGTTCGTGTCGTACTTTGCCTCCTGAAGATTAGCCATAAAAATGCAGTTTGCATCGATGTCCTCTTGATCTTCTGAAGCATCCATAATAGCCATGAAGTCATTCTCTTCTGCACTCAACTGAAGCCCAGCCGTTTCCTTGTTTGCCAACATTAATGCTTTCTGCAGTTTGCATCGATGTCCTCTTATTCGGCTTGTCTGGACAGTTCCTAGTCATGTGACCAATACCCTGACAGTTGAAGCACTTCATCACATTACCCTGATTCCTATTCCCAGCTCCCTGAGCAACATTCCCAAACTGATTCCCAGCATTCTGTACCCTTTGATTACCAACAGCATTACCCATCTGATTCCCTGCAAACTGACCCATCTGATTACCAACATACTGCCCTGCATTCTGATTACCCATCTGATATCTTGGAGCATATCCCTGCTGATTCCCATATCCCCCAACCATCTGACCTTGCTGTCCCATGTTGAAACTCGGCTGTGCAATCTGCTTGTTGCGAGTGTTCGATGAGATTCGTTGATTGTTGTTGGTGGGTGTGGAGTAACGTCCTTGGAATGCTTTTGATAGGTTGGCAAAGGCTTGAGTCAAAGCATCAGTTGACTCATCCTGATCATGTTGATCTGGGTGTTGCGGGTATTGTTGTTGTGGGATTACATGTTGTTGTTGTGGGTAGAACGGTGTTTGAGGATTGTATTGTTGTTGCATAACTTGATGGGATGAAGATGATGATAAAGGTTGTGCACTGACTGTTGCAGGTGTATGTGTTTGGACTATGAGTGCAAGAGGATCTTGTTGTTTAGCTTGTTTCTCTGTTCTGATTTCATTTGCCTCTTTTTGGTTTTGTTTAAGGAAGTCATAGAGCTGATCATAGTTCACCTCGTGAAGGTTTTGAGTTTGGTTGACAATAGTAACATATCGTCCCCATTCTTCTGGAAGGTTGTTGATGAACTTGATGTTCTGAACAATTTGTTTATGATCCAAATTGTGTCTGATCAACTCATTCATTAGAGTACAAAACCGTGTGTAGTAAGATTCAATCTGCTCAGCTGGAGTGGATGTGAACTTCTCCCATTCAGTCAGAAGCTTGTTTTCCACGTCTTGTTTACCAATGTCTGTACCATAGCAGAGTCTTTTGACTCGTTCCCACATTGCATAAGCAGTTTCACAACTGTCTACAGCACAGAATATTTCTTGTGGTAAACTAAGTTGGATTAAATGCATTGCCATGTCGTCTGCTTCAATTTGCTTTTGATCTGCCAATGTGTATTCCTCTTCCATTTGAGTTCGGAAGGTTGCTTTAATTGGAGGTGATGCATCAGGATTCCTAGCTGTGACTTGAATCTGGCAAGGCTTGAATGGACCTTCCTCTATGGATTTGATCAAGAGTTTACCTTGTCCTAGAGGCTTGGTTTTCATGTATCTTTTCATACGACTCGTCCATGGAAGATAACCACCCTTTTCTAACATTGGAGGATGGTTTTCTGAACCTGCGGCATGAATGTCTTGTTGTGTAGTCATCTTTAAAATTATGTATGATAAAGTGGATTGAGGATCGTTTCAACAAAATAGAGGTTGTTTTCGTTGAAGGTTGAACTAGAACTTGGTTGATGATGTGATGCTTTGGTTTGTTGTTGATGATCGTAGATGTTGTAACAAATTAAATAACGTTACGAAACTTGATTCAAGTATAATTAAGACAAAGTCAAAAGTTTACAGTTTCGACAAAAGTTATGTAAATTACAATTTAGATAAACTCGACAATTTCTATAGAAATTTCAATTTGACCAAAATTTATACAAATTACGGCAAAATATCAATTTAGATAGAAATATATCTAATTTATATAAATCGGTAATTTATATAAAATCTAACACTCTTATACAAGAGGGTAGATAACCGTTTGTCGAAGTATTTTACACTCTTATACAAGAGTAAAAATACCGAGTTCACTTTCGAGTTGACGAAATTACGTTTAATCAAATCCTTAAAAGTTATCTAACTTTGAAGTCTTTTAATCACAATTGCGAGGGCCAAAATTGTCAAATCAGAAAGATCTCTTAAGGCAGCTGAAAGTACAAGGAGTGAAGTTGCCAATTCTAAAAATTGCATCAATTGCGAGGGCCAAAAGTGAATTGCGAGACCAATTGCGATAGAATAGCACCAATTGTGAAACACAATTGTGAGACAGCAATGGAATTGCGAAATAGCACTCAATTGCGATAAAAAGCTTCAATTGCGAGACCAAAAAGCCAATTGCGAAACACCAATTGCGATAGCAGGACTAATTACGAGACAGCTGAATTGCGATACTGCCCCAATTGCGAGAGCAGTAGTAATTGCGATAAGCAGCAGTAATTCCGAAAGATCAGCACAATTGCGAGGGGCAGCAGTCCAATTGCGAGAGACCAGCAGTAGTAATTGCGAGAAGGATGCCAATTGCGAGAAACTTTAGCTTTTTGCCACTTTTGTTGACTTTTGAGTACCTTCCCACGTGATACCTTGGTTTAAAGGATATAGCTGACAACTTTTGCACCAACTTGTCCTTATCCCTGACAACTTTCACCACTTGAACCAATAATATCCAAGATATTATACAAACACATCAACTTTTTCTTTCTTAAAATCCTTTCGATCTAACAACTAAGAACACCAAAATATGCAGTATTTCCCCAGCTTTTTCAACACACAAATGAGAAATATTCACTTAAAAAGAAGCCAAATCATGAATATGTAAACAAACACAACCTTGCAAATAAATTTTGCTATTCGATTCTGATGCGTGGTTTTGCAACCTTACAACAGGTTTTACCTCTCGAGGGATCTCAAGAGGCTTACAACCCCACCAGGCAGTGTACCTGACCGATGTAGTATAGTGTAGTGGTAAGTACGGGGGATTGATCGTTCTCCACAGGGAATAGTGTTCGTTAGGTATGAAAAACTATTCTAATAGGTCTAAGGGTGAGGGAAGATTCTTTTTTTGTATTTTTTATATTTTTATGAAAGCAAGTAAAATCTCGGGTTTGAAAGAGTGGGCGGAATTAGTTGCTAGTCAACTAACCCAATTTACTACGAATGCAAATAAAATAAACAACAGAAAATGAAAAGGTGGTAAAACTAATGTGGAGAGAAATGTGTTTACTTAAATTTCCTTACTCCCTAACTATCTTTTACCGGTTGATTAGTGTGTATTAATCGCGTGGATGACGGGTGTATTCCTTAATACCAATCGTGGGGTGGCGTACTGTAACACCCCAACCCGACAAAGGTAGAGATGTCACAACAATGGTGACATATCAGAAACATACACAAGCATACATCTTCAATAATACAAAGAAAGTACAAAGGTTACAAGAATTTACAAGGGAATACAAAATTTACAAAGGAGTAAATACTAAGCCTGATAATATGAATTCTTCTCATAATATTTACATCAAAATAACTATCAAAGTCTTCTAAGTCCAAAAGTCTCTTCACTCATACCCAAAACCCGTCATCCTGCTTATTACCTGCCGCACACGAAAAGAAAACGTGCGGCTGAGCTTAAAAAGCTCAGTGAACAGATACATATACAAAGCAAAGAATAACGAAACAGAAATATAATATGGGCAATGGGAATGTCATAAGGTATAAAAGAAACAAATGGATAATAAGAGAAGAATAGGATAGTCATCTACCACGAGCCCAGAAACTCAAAGTCATAATCTCAACATCATAGTCTCAAAGTCATAATCTCACAATCAGAGGGGATACCTCTCAGGCAACCAGATAATATGAGGGGTGTCCTCATGTATCATAATAGTGGAGTGATCAGCTCCCAGAAATGTGAAAGGCATGTATTGCACACAGTACCAATCACCTCAAAGTCATAGTTAAATCCACTAAACACACAAATCTAGGATTGCAATCCATACGCCCCCAAACTCAAAGTCATCTCAAAATCATAATCTCAAATTCATAATGGCCATATCATAATATAAGAGGGACGGTGTGAGAAATCACTCACCCACACATGAGTCATGCCAGTGGTGCATCACAGACATGGCCAGGTTACCTTCCTGGCTAGGTAACATAAAATGGCTCGGGTATCAAACTAAGAATCAGGTCTCAATGTCATATCAAGGTGCATCTCAAGGTCATAATCAGAAGGTATATCTCAAGGTCATATCAAAAGAAGTATCAAAGGTTCACTCAAAGGGAACATAGCAAAGGCTTGGGAAATCTTAACTGAATCATAACTCAAAATCAATGTATAGAATATAAGAACCCTTACAGAAAAAGGGCAGAGTATCTGTACCTTAAACTGCCAACGAAACCATAAGAATAGGAAGTCACTCCCTCTTCAGTGAATCTACACGAATTAATGATCGGCTAATTATTAATAATTCATTTCAAATCAGATTTACTTGTTTTCGTCGGCTTTCCATTTTTTTTGTGACTTTTAGGGTTATTAATGACAATTAAATAACTTTAAGACGTGATATTATAAAGATTATGGTTTAGGGTTGCTTTTGATAATTCTCCAAAGATTAGGGATTAAAATGTAAATTACTAAGTTTAGGGCCAATTAGTCAAATCTTTCAAAGTTTTATATGACCAATATTATATGTGTATTATATGACAATTAATAACCTTTAGTTATCAAATGGTCTGCTTATAGTTTACACAGCACCTAGACACCATAGATTTAACATGTTAACTTAGTTTTATGGCCTCTTTGCTGCACTAAGGAAGAAAAAAAAAAGTAGTCGAATATAGATATGAGAGGAATTTGGATCATACGACAAACCACAACTCTCGATGCCATTAACCACATACCGACTAACCCAAAAAAAATATACACCCTTCTCATGACCTTATTCACATCGAGACACAACACTCTTTTCGGATCATACAACACAACCTCATATTCAGATTAATGGGACTTAAACCACTCATCCCTAAGACTTTAATTTATTTTAACAAAACATATAGGTACACTAGTTAAAATGTGACCCACAAGAGTAGTAAAAACACACACGCCCTTTTAATATTAGTACCAGTTATAGCGGCTTACACATGAAATCACCCTCTCGAACTCATGCATGCATACCCACGCCATTCTTCCATTCAAACTCTACTTTGTACTTACACATGAAAAAAAAAACATACTCACACAATACCACATGAGACCTTCACATGCAATCACAGCTTTTAAGTCACTCACTTACAGCATATATGCAACCCCAGCAAAGGCCTTTAATCGATTCACACAAAACCCACCCAATACCAGTAGCAACAAGGCCCCATCGATACCAAGTTATTTTATCCCGCGACACAAAACGTAGCCATAAACATGCGACTCAATTTCCTTCACACGTACCACTCCAAAACAAACCACATTCGACTCTACGTTACCATGTATACACGTACGAGACACAAACCAAACCCTGCCCCGATTTAACCCATGTCGACCTTTATTAAAATGATTTGCGATGACCACCAAGGGCTGGAACAAGGACAGATCGAACAGGAAGAGACCACCAACATACAACATATCTTATATGTATATTAATCGATTGACAGCATGATTTCAGATTAGAGACTAATGGACAGCATGTTTTATTTATCGTCATGTAGCAGCAAGAACATGATTAGATTAAGGTTTGTACATATGCATACGTATTATATTGAGTCTCGTAACAGGTTAACGATTGATACCTTAATGTTGAATTAACGAGTGACCCAAGAGGGAAAGGAGTGATCACACAAACTGATACAAACTCGAATGCGCAAGTTGCAACCCTTAACCACATTCACACCGATCTCCAAGAGTTGCTAGCCTTCGTCCTATGCTTCTTGGTGTAGAGGAATAACGATTTATAACTTGGTTTGTTTTTGCTTCGGTTTAAAGAGATGTCAAAGAGATATACATGGTTGTTATACGGTTCATGAAAGCGTGAGAACTTTTGTAAGGAAATGCCGTGTTTAATATTATGGTAAGGATATGATATGTATCTTTAAATTGGTTATCACATACTTGGTCTATTTCTAGTAACACGTGTGAAGTTGATGAACCACAGAAATGTCATTTGCTTACATTTGGAAAGGAGATGTGTGTATCTTAAAAAAAAAATGAGCCATGAAACATGTGGGCAATATTAAGGATTAGCTCAAATATTGTCTAAAAGTGAGCAAAATAATATGTATAGAGTATTTTAAGGAATGTGTCGCTTGTATGACAATTTACATTCTGCCCACGGAAACACATAAAGAAAACGCGCGAATGTTTTTAAGTAGTAGCTTCGTATATTAAAGTTAGGTATTTCTTAGTCACATCATAGTTTAGTGTTTTTGTGATCTTATTCGTGATTTAAAGATTTAATAATTTAGGTTACAAGTTCATATCGTATAATTTCGAGTCATAACATGATATATAACTCGAGTTTAATTTATAGCGTATTTCATAAGTTCTTAAAATTTCAAATTTAGATGGTACTTTGGTCATTTCGGATTGTGGTAATTTTCGGGTTTTACACGTACGTACTTCCCCAACTCTACAAGCTCCTACTTCACTCCTATGTCGAGCTGGCTAGGAAGCTCCTAACATGGGATCACTAGAATTCGCTTGTGCATTAAATACAACCATAAAAACCTTAGTACGCATTGGTTCATGTTTCTTAAGACGTTCAAGCAAGTTACCGAATAGGAAGTTAGCCAGTTTTCTTAAGCCTAACATAGATGAACAATCATCCAATACAACTAATAACACACTAATAACCAATAATCAATAGCTAGGTTTCATTAGATCTAAGCAAACACAAGATAAATCTAGCCTAACATGTTAAACAAAAGACAAGAACAAGATAGAATCAAACAACACATAGACATATTGAATGATTAATTGATGACTTATCTTCAATGTAACATGGAAGATCTCAAGGCAAAAAGCCTTGAAAAAGCTGCTAAAATCGTCTTAGGGTTCTTACACACAAAGTTCCACAATAAGTTCCACACTAATGACAAAAAATTGCAAAACTATATATAGACTTTCAGATCTGACGGCGTCACGTTATGGAGTGTGACGCCGTCACCTCGCCGCTTTTAGGATTCCCGGATGGCCTTCTTGACGCCGTCCCTCTTTAGCTCTCCAAAATCCGTTCTGGCTTATCAAGGCTTGACGCCGTCAGAATTAGGCGTGACGCCGTCCCGCTTTAACTTATACCGTGACGACCTTGATCATATTAAAGGGTGACGCCGTCAGAATTCCCATGCAAATTTCTCTGGCTTATCATGAGTAAATTTCACATCCACCACTTTTGCCAAGCCATGACGCCATCTGGGGATAATCCTGACGCCGTCAAAGGTAACTTCCAGCATAATTTTAAGACTTTGTCGTTTTCTTCACTTTTATGCTCCAAAAACGTCCAAAATGCTTCCTTTTCCAGATTTCTTCTCAAAAGTACCTAAAATGACAAAAGGAACGATTTAGGGCGATATTTGATCAAATAAATACGATTTAGGGCTTAAATGACCCCCTAAAAGCGGTACACTTTTCGCTTCATCAAATACCCTTACACTTGAGATTTGCTTGTCCTCAAGCAAATGCGCTTTTATTCTAATCAAAATACAAGTTAGGGGTCATTTAATGCTAACATAAAAGTAATTGCAACAAATATTCGTTCCACTTTAATCATAATAAGCACGGAGATTACAAACTAGCACCTCACAAGTAGTGTTTAGATACTCACATCTCTCAAGTGTCATCAAAATAAATCTCATAAATGAAAACGGATAATATCTCTCACTACCTGTCATAGCAAATAGATTACCATAGGCTTGGGAAAGGATCAAAAACCTCCTCCACTAGGCGTAAGCACCTAAGATAAACTATCAAAGAGGGCTTTTACATGGGTTATACGTTAGGTGTAGGGATATGATAAACACGGTTTTGTTGGATAAGGAATATTTTACTGGTGGCGAGTTAAAGATCTTGATTAATTACATGTACTAGACAATGTTGCTAAGCCAAGACTCGACACAATCTTAAGCTAAAAACAAAATAACAAAAACATAAAACAAACATAAAATGAAACGGGATGGTAGTCCGTATGTTTTTTCTATTTTTCTTTTTCTTATTTTTTTGTATTTTTCTTGATTTTTTTTTTTTTTTTTTCATACACTCTTGCCCTACCATCCAAAATAATACATCATAGGGGCGTTGCATTCCCCTTACACTTGAACTTTTACATAACTTTACAAATAACTATTCTAATGACTCGAATTAAGATAATTGAAAAACTTGGAGTACTTTTAAAATATTTAGCACATATGGGGGTAATAATGTTGTTCTTCCCCATTATTCCATTACACTAGTACTTTACCCATGAGTCCCAATCATCCCAAAACAATATGTACAAGTATATGACTCAACTTAGCAACCATGTAATCAATTAGATAATTAACTTGGGTTTTAAACAAATGTTGTCACAATAATGCACTAAAAATGAGTGCATACAAGGTAGGCTAAGGCGATTTGGGTGTACATTTTAGTGGGGTGTAAACAAATTCTTCCTTTAAGTAAAATGCTTAAAGGTCGAAACGAAAAGATAGGCTCTGAGGGGTGTACTAGGGGTATCGTGTACTAAAAATGAGTACAACGCAAAGGGTGTGGGAGAATTACTTGACCAATGTAGCCAACGTAATTATAACAAAATCACAGGTGTAAAACAATGGGTTAATCCTAATGCCTCTTATCATGTAGTAAATCTAACTACACGAATGTAGTCTCACTTGTGGCCTCGGAATGGTCCTAACGCAAGTTCTAGAATCTAAGTGCTACCGGTACACACATCATAGCATAAATGCTTTTCCTACCAATTCTAGGGGCGAACCTCACATATTTGGGGGTGGAAAATTTTTTAGTGGTACGGTTTTTGTGCTAGTCATATAACTCCTATCCATGAGACGCTCATTAAGATCAAAGTTTCACTCCTAAATGTTGTAAAATTTTTTAAATTTGGCACTAAAATTACCCTAACAGGTGTTTATCTCAGTTTTATTACACATTTACTATTAAACAAACAAAAATCAAGCGTAAGAGCATTCTCTAATCGTATTTTACCCCCCCTTACACTTAAGATGAACATTGTCCCCAATGTTCAAATAACAAGATGTAAAAGCATAAAGTAAAAGAATGAAATCAAATACTCCCCTGATTCGTTTGGTGGATAAAGAAATAACATGGTTAGATCTTCTTCCAAAGTAATGTTGAAGCTCCATGACTAATGCATCGCCATAAGCTTGATTCTACAAACATTTCCTTGTCCAAAATAACCTGTTAAACCTGAGAAAACAAACACGAAAACATGCATAACATCGGCAGGATAAACTCTATATATAAGGATATAATGCTTGTGGAATGATAATTTTGCAGATTCCTGGAGATTATAAGTTAGAGATTTAATAAAAACTTTTTATGAAAACAAAACTTTCAAAAATTTTCAGAAAATTAAACCTGACGCCGTCAGGTTGTAAAGCCTGACGCCGTCAGAAATAATCTGACAGAATTCTCATGTTACGTTTCCGGAAAAATTTTGGAAAAACCTATACCTTACTTCCTGGAATTCCTGCAAAACATCATTATGACTCGATACAAGCATTTGACTCAAACAAATACTAATATGTATGTTCATTTAATATTATTACGATTCATGTTCATTTGTTCTTGTAAACCGATTTGGATTTCCCTTACACTTATCTTTTGCAAAATACCTTTATATGTAGTTAAGACGAAGTTAAAAACAAAATAAAGCATTTTCACAAATTAGTTTTGAACATGAATCAATAATAATAAAATTTAAACATACATACGGAAGCAAATAAAAACAAACAAACAAACAAATAAACACACAAAGCAAATAAAGCTTGGGTTGCCTCCCAAGAAGCGCTTTTCTTTATTAACGAGTCTTGTAGCTAGACTCAAAGTCACGCTACCCTATGTAAGTAAGCTCGTCATCGAGGACGTCTTTAGGGTTAAGCTTGGATTGAAGTTTCCTATTGGTCCGCTTAGTACGATATATCCTTTCAAACTTCTCTCCATCCGGGTCATACAATGTCATCTTAATATGCCATGACCCATCTCCATCTTTGGGTGGTTTGTCCCAATCCCACTTATAATCATCGTCCTCATGAGTCCACTTATTCATTCCTAGGTTAATTGGCAAAACTCCTAGGAAATCAATCATCTTCCTAAAAACTAGAGGGTCTTCAAATGGATCCAATTCGGTATCCCTAGCTAAGAGTTGCTCTACCGTATGTGTTCGGTTCACAAAGTCCTCTTCTAGGTAAAATGGGCGTTGGGGTCCTATGAAGTCTCTATCGATCCAAGGTCCATATCTAGATGGTCTCCTATTTGATTCTAACCAATGTGGTGTTGGTTCCTCACTAGTATCATAGGCATGTTTCTTAACATCATAGACTGACCAAGTATCTCCTTCTCCTACCGCTATCTTGGATTCCTTACAATCAATCATAGCACTAGCGGTCGCCAAAAATCCTCTACCTATCAACAAGGGGCATGTAGGGTCGCTAACCATATCAAGGACGTGGAAATCGGATAAAATGGTTAGTTTTCCTATGTGTACTAACACGTCCTTAACTACTCCAACCGGGTACGCAACACTTCCATCCGCTAAGCCTATTATCACCTCGGTTTCTTCAAGTTTTCCAAGTTTTAGAGAGGTGTAGAGAGGTAACGGAAGTAGGTTAAGGCTTGATCCAAGATTGGCTAATGTATCATAAGCCTCCGAATTACCGATCTTGCAAGGTAGAACAAATAAGCCCGGATCATCTAACTTCTTAGGTAGCTTGTTTTGAACAAAGGCGGTCCCTTTTTCGCCTAACTTGAGCTTCTTCTCATCCAACACTTCAATAACCGGACTTTCAAGGTGGAGCTCCTTGAATTCTTCGTCAAGGTTTTGAGTGGGAGGTGTCTCAACTATGTTGTTGACCAATTTGGATGTCATAACTTCTTGATCATTTTGAATGACTTGGGTTTGTTTGAAACACGTGCTCATGGAATTGACCGAATAATATTGTGGACAAGAACTAGGGGACGAAACCGATGAAATGGCGTTGACGTTTAGTTTCGGGTTCTTGACCGTGTTACTAGGGAGTGCTCCCATTTCTCGGTCATTGAGGGCTTTCAACAAAGTGTCAAACTTATTGGTCATCTCGCTTTGTTTTTGTTCGAAATCGGCTTCAAACTTGGCTAAACGAGCTTCTTGAAATGCCATAAATTGGGACATCAATCCTTCAAAGTTATCGGTACTACCATTGCCGGAGGGATTGTTGTTGAAAGTACGGTTCGAGTTGGAACCGCTTGATTGGAAACGATTAGGTGGGTTGGAAGAATTGGTTTGTTGTGCGTTTTGGTTTTGTTTCCACCTAAGGTTCGGGTGATTTTTCCATGAGGGGTTGTATGTATCACTGTAGGGGTTTGGCTCGGGTTTGAAAGTGTACCACTTGTCTCCCGCTCCGTCGGTACGCGAGGATGTGTAGTCCGCAAAAGCTTGTTCGGGGAGTTCCATGCAATCACGAGTGTCGTGGGGACCACTACATAATTCACATGAAGAAGTGATTTTGTTCACTTGGCTTGAAGGTTTAGGAGCCTCATAGGATTTCATGAGAAACTTGACTTGGTCTTCAAGTTCTATGATCCTACGGTCGGAAGTGCTTGAATTGTTCGAAGGCAAAGATATTGCTTTGACCGTTTTATTCAAATCACGGGGATCACTCCAACTTTCGTTGTCATAAAGAGCAAGATCTTCTAGGAGAGCCCATGATTGTTCCGCACTTAGATCACGTAGCTTACCACCAGCCGATTGGTCAATGGTTTGCCTCGTATAGAGATTGATATGGTCATAGAAGATTTGGACTTGGAGCCAAAGTTCTATGCCATGGTGAGGGACTTTTTGGAGTAAGTCCTTGAATCGAGTCCATGCCTCGTAGAGGGTTTCGCCTTGACGTTGTTGGAACATCAAGATATCATTCCTTAGCTTGGCAGTTCTTCCCGGTGGGAAAAACTGAGCAAGGAAACGAGTGGTGAGATCATCCCAAGAGGTGATGGATCCTGCGGGTTGACGTTCTAGCCACTGACTAGCTTGGTCCCGCAGAGAGAATTGAAAGAGACGCAGTCGGGTCGTCTCTCGAGTGGCAACATCAAGGTCTATAGAATCAACGATTTTGAGAAAGTCCTTGAGATGTTGATTAGGATCTTCAGAACGAAGTCCATGGAATGCGCATCCGCTTTGCACCAACCGGATGGTGTCGGATCGCAAGGGTGTGACATTGGCTCCTTGAGTGAGCTCAATGGTGTTTTGATAGCCATGGTGGCTAGGACGGGAGTACTCTCCTAAAGTACGGGCTCTAGGAGGTGGTGGTTGTTGTGGTGGGTTGTTGGGATCGAGGATATTACCACCTTCCATGATGTCGGGTGGTAATGGTTACGAACAAAGAAACGAAGAAAAAAGATAGACTAAAGAAAACCTAGAAAAATAAAATAAAAATCTCACTAGAAAGGAATCTAGTGAGTAGACCTATAAAATAAAAATTCAACCTAAACAATAACTATTCCCCGGCAGCGGCGCCAAAAACTTGATGCGTGGTTTTGCAACCTTACAACAGGTTTTACCTCTCGAGGGATCTCAAGAGGCTTACAACCCCACCAGGCAGTGTACCTGACCGATGTAGTATAGTGTAGTGGTAAGTACGGGGGATTGATCGTTCTCCACAGGGAATAGTGTTCGTTAGGTATGAAAAACTATTCTAATAGGTCTAAGGGTGAGGGAAGATTCTTTTTTTCTATTTTTTATATTTTTTATGAAAGCAAGTAAAATCTCGGGTTTGAAAGAGTGGGCAGAATTAGTTGCTAGTCAACTAACCCAATTTACTACGAATGCAAATAAAATAAATAACAGAAAATGAAAAGGTGGTAAAACTAATGTGGAGAGAAATGTGTTTACTTAGATTTCCTTACTCCCTAACTATCTTTTACCGGTTGATTAGTGTGTATTAATCGCGTGGATGACGGGTGTATTCCTTAATACCAATCATGGGGTGGCGTACGTACTTCCCCAACTCTACAAGCTCCTACTTCACTCCTATGTCGAGCCGGCTAGGAAGCTCCTAACATGGGATCACTAGAATTCGCTTGTGCATTAAATACAACCATAAAAACCTTAGTACGCATTGGTTCATGTTTCTTAAGACGTTCAAGCAAGTTACCGAATAGGAAGTTAGCCAGTTTTCTTAAGCCTAACATAGATGAACAATCATCCAATACAACTAATAACACACTAATAACCAATAATCAATAGCTAGGTTTCATTAGATCTAAGCAAACACAAGATAAATCTAGCCTAACATGTTAAACAAAAGACAAGAACAAGATAGAATCAAACAACACATAGACATATTGAATGATTAATTGATAACTTATCTTCAATGTAACATGGAAGATCTCAAGGCAAAAAGCCTTGAAAAAGCTGCTAAAATCGTCTTAGGGTTCTTACACACAAAGTTCCACAATAAGTTCCACACTAATGACAAAAAATTGCAAAACTATATATAGACTTTCAGATCTGACGGCGTCACGTTATGGAGTGTGACGCCGTCACCTCGCCGCTTTTAGGATTCCCGGATGGCCTTCTTGACGCCGTCCCTCTTTAGCTCTCCAAAATCTGTTCTGGCTTATCAAGGCTTGACGTCGTCAGAATTAGGCGTGACGCCGTCCCGCTTTAACTTATACCATGACGACCTTGATCATATTAAAGGGTGACGCCGTCAGAATTCCCATGCAAATTTCTCTGGCTTATCATGAGTAAATTTCACATCCACCACTTTTGCCAAGCCATGACGCCGTCTGGGGATAATCCTGACGCCGTCAAAGGTAACTTCCAGCATAATTTTAAGACTTTGTCATTTTCTTCACTTTTATGCTCCAAAAACGTCCAAAATGCTTCCTTTTCCAGATTTCTTCTCAAAAGTACCTAAAATGACAAAAGGAACGATTTAGGGCGATATTTGATCAAATAAATACGATTTAGGGCTTAAATGACCCCCTAAAAGCGGTACACTTTTCGCTATCAGATTCCAAGAAAAAAACACAACAGTTGGTTATTTTTTTTGAAACAAACCGAACATACAAACCTTCTACCTTGAAGATTGGCTCATGTATACCACTTGTAAACCACGACTTCCTTCTTTATCATACACACGAACACTTGATGATGACACTCACATAAGCATATTAAGAACAATAAAAGATATGTGGATATATTTTGTAGTCTAATGATTATATTCAAACAATGAAAATAATAAAAAGACTAAGGGTTGCTTTCACACACACACACACAATCTTTTTTCTTAGGTAAATAATGAGGCACACTTTGAAACTAAAGAGTGTGTGTGTTTATACGTACAACACAGCCAACACTTGGCTTGTTGTGGGCTTTGAATTGGACTATGTAGTGGGCTTCTAAATGCATTACACTTATACATTTGATGCTAATTAAACTAATACTACAAGCCCACTTTGTTAACTACATATTATACATTACACACTTAGGACTTAAAGATTAATGACCATCACTTTTGCAATTATATAAATTAATTGCTAACACTAAATATTGGCATAACAACCCAGGTTACTTGTCCGGAGACGTTTATCAACTTTCTGTCACTTTGTTTTCCATCCAGATTGCTAAGGTGAGTTCAAAGTCCCACTTTTTATATACGTTTTTCTAAACTTGTGGGGAGATACATGCTACCAAACCGAACACAAGTACTTTTCCGTATACTTTCCTGATTTATATTGCATAAGTTTAACTGTTACCTATTTAAAAGACCCTCTATCATGAACCATTAATCACTTCCGGGTGAGCGCGAATATTATGAATCGATCTATTGGATTGACAATCCCGTTGTGTCGCTGGATAAGTGACCCAATGCATTTTATTTGAAAACGTTTAATAAAGAGTTCAGGCAGACTCCTACTCGAGGGCATAATTGCTACATTTAATTATGTAGTGATTTACATCATAGCTTATAACTATGGTGTCCATCGTGTTAACGCCTTGCGATTCATGAGACTTAGATGCAATATATAATGAACTGCGATATAACCGATTTACTTTCTATTTAGCTTGTGTTCAAATCGATTGTTTAACGTTAAACGCTATGGATTCACTCAACCTTTGTGTTGACTTTTTAGCATGTTTATCTCAGGTAATTGGAAGCATGGCATGGCACGGGATTGGCTATGGACTATCTATTTTGTTATCATTCAATAAACAACGTATTTTCATTAATGTACTTCGGAACTTCCTACTGGGACCTGCATATTGTAACTCTGATATAAATGAATGATAACAATTTTATCTAAAAACGTCTCTTATTGAGTCGTTTTCTATTATCATGACTGTGAACTGTGAAGTAGCACCCGAACTTATATTTCCGCTGCGAATATCGAAAACGGGGGTGTTACAGTAGCCAAGACCTAAATGCCTTCCGGAAATAAGAATCCAAGGGCCGATCTTGAACCGTAGCTTTTTAGCACATACATTTATTTCTTAACTTTTACCTTATTATGACATATGCTTGTTCTGAATTTTAAATAAAGCTTTGAACTAGTATTTTTCAAAATCGTAAAGAAAAATGATTTTGTGTGTTCAAATGTTTGAAAAATAAGCACTAATTAAGTCAAATTAGTTATCTCCTGGGAGGAAAAGCCATAGATTACTTATATAAGCTCTAAAGAAAACCACTATTCTACGCTTAGCATTTTCATTTGCACAAATCGTAAAACCTTAGTCTAAACGTTAAGGAAGCAGCCAGATCAATACTCTGGCAGAGTCGGGATTCCCTTTGTTCTAACCTAATCAAGACTAAACACTTCTTTTTTTTTATTGCAATTTCTTATCTAAAAACGAAAAACATTTGAAAATTTTGGCCAAAACGGAGGTACTAGGGCACTAGAAGGTACACATGTGACAAAATTCGAGAGAATTCGCCCCCACACTTAGAATTGAATATTGCCCTCAATATTCAAAGTATCGGCTATTATGCCGACACTTAGAACATAAAAAGGTAATACTAATAGCCAAGTGTGTGAAAGAAATCTCTATTTTCACAAACAGGATTAAAAAGATATCCCTAGATAATCGTTAGCAAAAGGATAGGATATTGGGCGGCTGGATTGAAAACAGGCGCGACAATCATCACAATCCAAGGGAAACCTGCAAACAAGAGCAAACAACACAAAAGAGCACAGCACAGCACAGTGGGATTCCCCATACTTAGTGTTAGAAAATAGAAAGAAGTCAGAAACATGGGCGTTTACCCATGCAATGCTAATGTTTTTGTTTAACCGAGTTACTAGCTTGACTCGACCCCGAATTCATTGGTTCTTGGGGAAGCAAGTGGAAGAAACAATCTCCATCGGACTTTCATTCAATGTGTTTGGATTAACATTTGAGCATAAGAAAGTTCCACACCGACGAGATACCCACGGTATTTTAACAGTAGAAACTATAAGGGATAATACCGGGGTCAAAGATAGTGTCCTCATTCCAATAGGAGAAAAGGGAAAGAGAAATCACACCATATGTGATGAAGAGGAGAAATATCATGATGATTATCAGGAAGAACTCTTCATCATCAGAAGTAAATTTGTCTTCAACGGGAGGGAGGGCAGGGATGATTTTATCAATAAGCACATTCTTATGATTACGTACACCTCCCCCCACACTTGAATCATCCTCAGGATCAAAATAGAAATGATCATATTCTGGAGGAGATATAATATGAGAGAGTTCACTGGAGAACTCCTCATGATAAAGATCATTCATATCAAAATGAAATGCATCATACTCGGGAACAGAGATCTGAGAATGAGAAGTGGTACTGCCACTTCCCACTTTCTTCCGAATGATCGATATCAAAGCAAAAGGCTTCATAAGCCGGGAGAGAAACATCAGAATGAGAAGTGGGATTGCCACTACTCTCTTCAATTGTTTCAAAGATAAAACTCTCATATTCGGGAACGAAATCCTCGAGCTTGAGCTCTGGAGGATCTAACGGCTTATCTTTAACAACAACATCCTTCGGGGGGAAGGAAAATAATGGTTCATCAAATACCATTTTTTCTAATAACGGAGCATCTCCCCCCGGATCACAATCTGGCTCAACAATTTCTAGCAAAATTGGAGCATCAAATAAGAAAACCTCAAGCTCTTCCATAGAGATATCACTTCCCTCAAGCGGAGGAGAAGGATGGGAAGAGTCGGAAATGACTGGCGCAGAATAAGGAGTGGGATTTTTAGTTTCATCCACAGAATCAACAATTTCAACACGATAAACCGATTCCGGAGGTGGGACAAGTGGTGTGCTCTTAGAGCTAGCAATTTTCACCACTTCCGATGTGACCTCCGATTCTTGTTCATCATAGTCAAAAACACTCTTAACTTCCGCATCACAACTTTCAAACCATTTGCTTGAACCAGGGGTAATTTCCCTTGTTTTGAGCTCAGCACGTTTTTGTGAAGGACTCTTAACCGTGAATCTTGAAAGCATCGAATCACTTCTTTTGGAAGCAATTACGGAATCAGATTTTTTATCAACCGTAGCAACGTTGCATTTGGTGGTTAGAGATTTAGAGCCCTGATTAATGTTAAACGTGATGGCTTCATTATCAACTCGAATGGTTAATTCTTCGGCATATACATCAATGACAGCACGACTCGTTCTTAAGAAAGCTCTCCCCAGTATGAGTGGAACTCGAGGATCGGCATCAAAGTCTACCACAACGAAATCAGTAGGAAAATGGAACTTTCCTACTTTCACAACAACATCCTCGGCTATTCCAAGTGGACGTTTTATAGTATGGTCCGCTAGCTCGAGTGTCATGCAAGTAGATGTAAGCTTCGGAAGAGATAATTTCTTCCATACCAAGAGTGGCATAAGGTTAATGCTTGCACCAAGATCGGCCAAGGCTGAGCACTGAACCATCCCCAAGAAATCACAAGGGATTAAAAACTTGCCGGGGTCTCCAAGCTTTTCGGGAAGCTTTTTGAGGAGAACCGCCAAACACTGTTCGTTTAGTGGGGTCTTTGCCATCTCAGACAACTTGTCCTTGTTGCTTAGCAAACTTCGGGTTCCGGAATTTGAATTTGGACATCTTGAGGTTGGACGTGTGCGGTACTTCGTGGGCTTGAGAAATGCACCTTGTCCGTTGTTACCTCTGTATCTCGATTCACTTCCCTCGGTGGAGGGGGCATAGGAGTCGAGGGTCCATTATGCGTCTTACCACTACGAGTGGTGACGGCTTTCAACTCAGCATTAGGATTAGGAATGGTATTGCTCGTAAGTCGTCCGGAAGATGAAGAAGATTGGTTCATGTTCATATTCATGAAACTGCCCATCATATTCTTCAACTCATTTGTTTGACGAGACATCGTAGTATCAATTTCCTTTCTCAACTTGACTTTCATATTATTGATTTGAGTCTGCATTGAACGCATGCTGGACTCAATAATTTTCATAAAATCATTAGTCAAAGGAGCTTGAGGAGGTTGTTGATAAACATGTTGATTCGGAGCTTGATAAGGCTGGTTGAAATTGTTACGGTTTTGGTTGAAATTCTGAGAATTGTTGAAATTTTGTCCTTGATTTTGAACAAAGCGATTTTGATTATTTTGATTTGGCACGGGTGGAAAACCAGGTGGTACCATAGCATTTGGTGCTCGGTAATGAGTTTCAACATGCGGTCGGTTTTGATTGTACTTCACGGCTGCTACGGGAGCTTGGTAAACAGAAGCATCGGTTGCTTGACAATCATAATACGCATGTGGGCCACTACAAGTTTCACACACTTTGTTTACGGCTTTGATTGGTTCCGGTTTATGAATTTCACTCTTAATTTCTTTCACTTCCTTCATCATGCAACGAATTACGTCCGTTAGAGCGGCTAACGGTGTGGCTAACTCTGATGAGTTACCGGATGAAGAAGCAGGAGTGATAGGAACATTCACTTTGTTTCGAGAATTAGGAACTTTTGATTTATTCTCGCAAATTTCAAGCACATCTTTAGGTCGACGATTCAAGATATTGCCACCGGCGGCTGCGTTAAGAGAATCTTGATCGTTTCCATTCAAACCATTATAAAACGTATTGATCTGTTGTAACTCTGTGAAATCATGATGCGGGCATTTTCTTAGGAGATCTTTGAATCGTTCCCATGCCTCTCCGAAGTTTTCATCGAAACTTTGACGAAATCCAGAAATTTCATTTTTCAGATTAGTCGTCTTTGAAGGAGGAAAGAAATAATTGACAAATTTCTGTACGAGATCTTCCCATGTTTCAATGGATCGAGGGGGTTCTTTTTCCAGCCAAATTCGGGCTGCCCCTTCGAGTGAAAACGGAAATAGCATCAATTTGATAACCTTTTGCGGCACATCCTTGTAATTGATGGTTGAGGTCAACTTGTTGAACCAACAGATGTGTGCATACGGATCTTCTCGTTCAAACCCGTGGAATTGATTTGTAGACACGAGTTGAATCAAATGCGTTTTTAATTCAAAATGATCAGAATCGATTGGTGGTAAAACGATGGCATCTCCGTAACCCTCGGTGGGTGCTTGGAGCATCTCCGCCATTGTTCGATTGTTTGCGATTTTATCAATGGGAATAGTACGAATCTCGGGTTCGACTATTCTGGCAGCACGCCTACGATTCCGTCTTCTCGGAATATCTACGAGTTCACGTAAAGGACTTGTCGACGTAGAAGAACGAGTGCGCATGCACTAAATAAAATAATTCAATTAAAACAAGATCGAAGCAAAACACAAGGAACTTAAACCTTAAATCAACAAGCGTACGGTAGCTCTCTAAAAGAAAAACGCACAGAGTGGCGGAGGAGCAAAGGTGGGCAATAAATACTCCTTAAAAACCCGCTCCTTTCGGTTTGTCAATTTAATGCCAAACCTCCTGAAACCTCCGTTATAGTTTGTTTATCAATCAAAGGTGAGCCGATATTCGCAAGTGATACAAAGGCAAGTTTTAATCTTTTGTTTGGGAACTTATTATGATAATATTCCAAGTTGAGGAATATTATATTGAGATTGCTTTTATCTTTTATTTTAACACAAGAAAACGAGAAATGTTTTTGGGTTTTTATTTTTATATGATAATATATATATAAAAGAAAAGAAAAATATTTTTGTATTTTATGGGGTTTATGGGAAATGGGAACTTCACAAGGAAGGATCTCAAGTCACTAATCGTTTAAATCTCAACGATATTGTCGCAACACAACCTCCCCGGCAGCGGCGCCAAAAATTTGATCCGTGGTAAAGTATATATATAATATCAGACGGATACACGTGAATAAAGACAAACCAACCCTTTAGGAAAAAGGATAACTTGCAAAAACTCACGTTTGTGATATGTGTGATATCGGGCAAGTGTTTCCCGGGTCGTGTCCCAGCGAGGTTGGAATCGACAATCGTGTAAGGTTTGGGATTAGAGTGATTGATGGATAGAATATGGCATTTTTGTATTTTTTTTTTTAATTCTAAAAAAAAAGAAAAGAAATGAGAAACAAATTCTCAAAAAGAAAATTAAGATTAAAAGAAATTATATTAAAAACGCGAAACGAGAATTCTAAAAACGGGTTTAAAACTAAGATATATGGAAATCTAATTCTACAAGTGTAATTTTATTTTTCCTAAGTTATATATGATAAAAGAAAATTTTAGATAAAAGATTTATATTTTTCTGAGTTTTATATTTTTTATTATGAATTAAAAACTGTTTTAAAAAGAAAAATGCATAAAAAATATTAAAAATGTTCTAAAAAATCTGAAATTTTTTGACAAATTACTTAACACTAAAACAAGCCTAGGAAAAATATTACAAAGGTGCCAGCTTATTGGGATAAGATGGGAATAAGCTAATAAGTTCGAATAGCTTAATATGGAAAGATGGGTTAAGTATTAAATGGTGTAGGATCTAACTGGAAAAGACCCAAGGGCAGTTGGTAAGTTGTGTTGTGTGTTGGTGAGTCAAGAGACCAGGGTTCGAATCCCTTGGTCACCCTTTTTGCTGCTTATTTTATTTTTGGATTTTATTGATTGAAACCAATTAAGCACAAGATAATAAGCAACTTTTACAAAAGCAACTTATTTTGAAAGTCACAAATAAGCTCAGAATCAGCCAAGGTTTGCTGATCAGTGGGCTAAAAAGAGAAATAGCCCAAGGTTTTTTATAAAAGGACTGATAAGCTTTTAAATAAGCTAAGGCACAGCTGAAATAAGTTAAGCAACTGATAATAAGCTAAGATGAACATGAAAAAACCACAAATACTCAGAAATAAGCACTGATCAAACACAAAATAAGCAAATGAGGACTGCTATGCACAGGGCATAATCAGTCAATCCTAGGCAATTTCAAGCTTAGTTTTAAGCACTTAAATTACTACTAAACACCACAAAAGCTTATTACACTTAAAGTTGACCTAGCAAACTACTGAGAAACCAAAATTCAGGCATTAAATAGAACAAATAAGCACTTAAATGGTGTCTAGAAAGATTATGCAGACTGCATATATGGATTCCTTTTGTGCAGACCTGTGTAATGGTTCAAAACAACTCAACTCCAACTGAAATGAGTCCAACTCTTGAATATGCACCTTAACCACTATAAAGAACTCAAAGTTATCAGAAATGAGGACCAAATAAGCTCAAGCTTGTGAGAAGCTTATATGAGCAGTCCAAGTTCTATGATTGGAACAGTTGATCTAGAACTATGTAATCCACCAAATTAGCTCAAAACAACTTGGAAACAGCTAATTCTCACCAATTTAAACTAGATTGAACTAACCAAGATTGCAAATGAACAGTAACTAGCTGAGTTTCCCTTGAAATGAGCTTAACCCAAACAGCCCTTTATGAGGGACTGTGTTGGATTTTTTAATGCAACAGGTAATTTTAAGCTAATATATGGAAGACAGCTTAACAACTAGTTGTAATAAGCATTAAAAAGCATTTATCTAATAAAAATAAGCATTGAGATAAGCTCTTACTTAAATAAGCTATTTTTGGCTTTTAGAGTTTTTAAGCAAAATAAAGAAAAGGCTATTTTAATACTGATAATACAGATGAAATACAATTATAAACTATTAATAAGCAGAAAATTACTATAATAAGCTAAAATTAAGCTATAGAATAGTAACTTATGAAATAATGCAAAAATTGGAAAATTCTTACAACTTGTGAGGCTATGAAAAATGGAACTAAATGATCAGTAACACACCTAGCTTGTCAACAACAAGCTAGAAACCCCATTAAGCTTTCCAGAATAGCTTTTTCCACCAGAACTGCTTATTTTGAGCTTCTTTGACTTTTTGTTGACTTTTCTTGGATTTCTTGAATGTAACTGATTCTATCTAATATAAGCTTACAAAAAGCTATATTAAGCTTATATAAACTTATATGAATGGTGAGGAAGATTGGTGAACTTATTTAACAATAACTTAGCTTAATTCGAATTAAGTGATAAACTTGAATTTTCACTTAAACACTTAAGCTATATTTGTTGTTCATCTCTGATCCTTTCTGAACCCTTGGATTAGCTTGAATTGATCTCAGCCTTCAAAACGGATTTTGGCGCCAAAACAGTGATAATGGGAAAATCCAATTAACTGATAGCGTGTGATGGGGAAGAAGCATTAAATGCATCTTGGTTTGTTAGGAAGTGCATTGAGGAAGCTTGGAGTGGTGGTGGATTTGTCAGAGATAGGGGGTGGGGG
Source organism: Artemisia tridentata subsp. tridentata (assembly GCA_021014915.2). Taxonomy (NCBI): domain Eukaryota; kingdom Viridiplantae; phylum Streptophyta; class Magnoliopsida; order Asterales; family Asteraceae; genus Artemisia; species Artemisia tridentata. The sequence continues at coordinate 18,273,679 of CP139501.1, read as the reverse complement.
TGGTATGGTTTTGGCGGGCATGGTATTGGGAAGAAGGATTTGACCAGGTCAACCTGGTTTTGGCTAACTCAAAAAGAAATGGTCGGGTTGGGTTTTTTGTGGATTGGGCTTGGGTTTAGTAAATGTGGGATGGGTTTAGTTATTTATTTGGGTTGGGTTTAGTTTAGGTTGGATTTATTTTTAGGATTAACTTTTGGATTAGATTTAACTTTGAGGGACCAATATTGTAAAATCTGAAAATCCAAGGACCAAGGTTGTTAAAAATAGAAATTATTTCCAAGGACCATTTGTGTCATTTTGGTATTTTTGGGAGTTGACTTGACTTTGTCTTTGACTTTTGTCTTCACTTGATCAATTGTACAATTGTTGTCGAGTCGATCCAAAAATATTCGTTTTTGTTCCGTTTTCAATCATTTAGTACCTGAAACACATAAAACACAAACCAAGGATATCTGCAATATATATTGGGTGTTTTTGGTCATTTTTGTGTCTTATATGGGTGTAAAATGATGAGTATTTACACACTCATCAGTCACTAACCAAATCAATGAATTATGTGCCTGTTGTTGCAGAAACTAATGATTTTTCAGGTTCACAAACAACAAATAAGGCAGGGTTAGAAAAGGAGACAAATCAAGATTATGTGATGATGCCAATATGGACCAGTGTGGCTTCAACTTCAACAAATGGTGAACCTTATTCTGATGAAGCTAAAGAAGGGATTGAAGATGAAAACAAGGAAGATGGAACAAAGGAACAAGAGAATGTTTCTACTGATGATAGTACTGCTGAGACAGAGCATTCTACTGCTAGGATTAATTTTTCTACTGCTGAGCCAAATGTTTCTACTGCTGGCCCATCAGAACCAAATGAAGCAGAATTCTCAGAAGAAGAGGTGGATTTCAACAATCTCCCACCTAACTATCAAGTTCCTTCTACACCACACACAAGGATTCACAAAGTCCACTCCCTGGACAATGTGATTGGAGATATACAATCAGGAGTAAAGACAAGGCAACAACTGATGTCTTCAGACCAACAAGGGCTTCTTGATGCTCTTTATGCATCAAAGCAACATGAGTATTCCAACTCTTGCTTGTTTGTATGTTTTCTATCACAAGCAGAACCAAAGAATGTTCTTAAAGCCCTAGATGATTCAAGCTGGGTAGAAGCTATGCAAGAAGAGCTTCTTCAGTTTAAGATTCAGAAGGTATGGGTGCTAGTTGATTTACCCAAGGATGTAAGGGTAATTGGCACTAGATGGGTTTTCAAAAATAAAAGGGATGAAAGGGGCATAGTGATTAGGAATAAGGCTAGATTAGTAGCCCAAGGGTACACACAAGAAGATGGGATAGACTATGAAGAGGTTTTTGCTCCAGTAGCAAGGATTGAAGCCATTAGGTTATTTTTGGATTATGCTTCATTTATGGGCTTCACAGTTTATCAAATGAATGTCAAGAGTGCTTTTTTATATGGTACTATTGAAGAGGAGGTATATGTCTCACAACCTCCAGGGTTTACTGACCCATATCATCCAGACAAGGTGTACAAGGTAGCAAAGGCTCTTTATGGCCTTCATTAGTCACCAAGAGCATGGTATGAAACACTGGCTTCCTACTTAATAGAAAATGGATTTCAAAGAGGCAAGATAGATCAGACATTATTCATCAAGAAGCACATGAAGGATCTTTTGCTAGTTCAGGTGTATGTGGATGATATCATCTTTGGATCTACAAGGAAGGAGATGTGTTTGGAGTTTGAGAAACTTATGCATGATAAGTTTCAGATGAGTTCCATGGGGGAACTTACATTTTTTTAGGTCTGCAAGTTAAGCAATCAAGTGAAGGCATATTTATCAGCCAAGATAAATATGTTGCAGAGATTCTTAGAAAATTTCAATTTGCTGATTCAAAAGTGGCAAGCACACCAATGGACTTTGAGAAGCCACTTCTTAAAGATTTAGATGGAGAAAATGTAGATGTACACACATACAGATCTATGATACGCTCTTTGATGTATCTCACATCATCAAGACCTGATATCATGTTCTCTGTTTGTACTTGTGCAAAATTTCAAGTAACTCCAAAGGTTTCTCACCTCACAGCTGTCAAGAGGATTTTTAGATATCTCAAGGGTCAACCTAGGTTGGGTCTATGGTATTCTATGGAATCACCTTTTGACTTGGTAGCATTTTCAGACAGTGATTATGTAGGTCCAAGCTTGGACAGAAAATCAACAACTGGAGGATGTCAATTCCTTGGGTGTAGACTTATCTCATGGTAGTGTAAGAAGCAAACAATTGTGGCTACTTCAACAACTTAAGCTGAATATGTAGCTGCTGCAAGTTGCTGTGGTCAAGTCCTATGGCTTCAAAACTAACTTCTTGACTATGGGTACAATTTCATGAACACTGTCATACATATTGATAATAGTAGTACAATTTGCATAATTAAAAATCCAGTGCAACACTCAAAAACAAAACACATTGAAATTAGACATCATTTTATTAGAGACTGCAATGAGAAAAAGTTGATTCAAGTTCTTAAAATTGATTCTGATCACAACTTTTCAGATCTTCTCACAAAAGCTTTTGATGTTGGAAGGTTTCAGTACTTGGTAGCAAGTATTGGAATGCTTAATCCTCAATGATTTAAAACTCTGTGTTTTTGTATATAAATTTTTGTTAGTACTGCTAGTATTGTTAATTACTACTGTTACTGAAAAGTTTGTACTGCTAGTACAAATTTTGTTTGTTAAGTTCATACTGTTAGTCATATGATTCTACTGCTATAAGACAAATGTTTTGCATTTTGTTTCTTGGTTTTGGACTAACAATTTCAGGTATGAACATTTGAGCACAAAGGAAGTTTCAAGTGAAATAAATGAGCAGCAGAAGGATAATACAATTTGCTAATATAATAGGTTTATGATGGACTGAGTTTGGGAATTCTTTAACAAAGGTTTACACCTAATTTAATAAAATCTTTAAAACTTCTTTCTTGAAACCTAATTATAATGTTTCACATTGACTTGATGGCTCAGTTGGTCAGATAGTAACTGACTCAACTCACTTTCTATCATTCTATACTTTTAAGTATAATGAGCAAGTCTAAGGACATCTGATAGAAAGAACAGCGAACAAATGTGCATCTAACACTTGTGTTAGAAGACACAATTATCACGAGCTGGAAAACCTAATCAAGAAAGCCCTTTGAATGGGTTTATCTTTACACAGGCAGTTATTTATAACTGAAAACATTGGTTCTCACACAACCAGAGGTTAAGTTAAACCAAATTCTTGATTAAGTGTTTGTTACACACTTAATCCCTTTAAAATGGTTGAGAGCAGTATGATTTTTCACAATAAAATCAAGTTCATACTGCAAAGTCACAAGTTTCTTAAAAAGGATTTTCAAAGAGGCTCAGAAAAACCACACTAGTACAGATTTGGCCTACGGCCACACCAAAAAATGTTTGACTATATGCATATAGTCACACACGTTTTTTTTGGTGTGTGTGACAAAAAGTCGCGCCACTATAGGGTCTATATGGTCAGATTGTTTAGTTTGTGACTGTTTTCATTGAAAAAGAGTGACCAAAACCCGAATATGTGTGACCAATTAGGCACAAGTTTTGTTGGATTTATCAGTATGTGTGACTATTTCTCATCCTATGGCCACATGAATATATAATAAATGTGACGATTGTGATGATTTAGTCACACAACGTGTGTTGTTTTTTTCGAGTTAGTCACATACAATTTAAAAAATAGTGGCCAAAAGTGTGAATAAGTGTGACCATATGCTGTTTAAAGTAAAGAAATGTGTATTTTGTGTGACTATTGTTCATCCAATGGTCACTTGAATTTTATGTTTGTGTGGCCTTTTGTAATATTTAGTCACACAAAGCATGTTTGTTTTGGGTATTTAGTCACATACAATTAAGCAAAAAGTGGCCAAAAGTGTCAATAAGTGTGACCATATGCTGTTTAAAGTGAAAGAAATGTGTATTTTGTGTGACTATTGATCATCCAATGGTCACATGAATTTTGTGTGTGTGTGGCCTTTTGTAATATTTAGTCACACAAAGCATGTTTGTTTTGGGTATTTAGTCACATACAATTAAGCATAAAGAGACCAAAAGTGTTAATAAGTGTGACCATATCTTATTTAAAGTGAAAAAATTTGTATTTTGTGTGACTATTGATCATCCAATTGCCACATGAATTTTTGTGTGTGTGGCCTTTTGTAATATTTAGTCACACAACAAATTAAACAAACAGTGACCAAAAGTGTTATTAAGTGTAACGATATACATCTTTTAGTCACATTTAAGAAATCAATATATATCAAAACAAATTCAAATATATATCAAAACAAATTCAAATACAATAATATCTAATAGCACTACTAACTGTATGAACCAACAGTACTAACTTATAACTAACAGAACTAATACACCTGCTCATACTATAATATCTAGTAATATTAAAAATACACTAGCTCGTGTCTGTTGTTTCTTGCCTTGAATAATTTCAAAACTTCACTATTCGAAGACTCGATCAGGATTCTCTTGGACTTCTGCCTATATATTCCAAATGTATTCAAAATGCTCATTACTGCATGATAATTCCAGTGAACTCTCGATCAGGATTCTCGTGTATGTTATTTCTCGCCCACCAACTGGTGATAATTCCAGTGAACCAAAATCTGCAACCTGGATACAAGGAAATACAAGAACTTGTCAAATATGACACTTTACATAAGGCTGTGTGTAATGGGGCGTGATTTGCCCATTTTTTCCCAAATTAGCGCCCATTTCACGCCCCTCTCGATTACACATGGGCGCCAATTGCCCAAAAAAACTCCTAGGCGTTAAATATTTAACGCCCTCCCCCATTGTGAAGTTAAAAAAAAATGACCATTTCATTTCAAACGGTTGTATTTCAAATCCAAAAAAAAAAATAAAAAATAGGCTCCCTTTTTTTTGTATATAAACCAAACTTCTATACTTATTTTTCACACACTTCTTCAAGAGTAAAAAAAAAAAAAAAAAAAAAATCAAACATGTTTCCTAACCGTCCAAACTTTCCACACAACTACAATCCCGGTTTCGTACCACCTCGTCGCAATAACGATTTAGGTGAAGACCAAATCACAAATGCGCAACTTTGGAATTTGCTATCACAATTGCCAAATTTGCCACAAATGCCGTCGATGCCACCACCGCAACCGATGCAAACCTTTCAAAACTACGGTTATGGTCCAAATTACGGGTTTGTAAATTTCAACCAACCCGTCACGTCTCAAGGCTCAGCGACCACTATCAGTGTTGTTTTTTTTTGTTTAGCAGATTTTCAACGAGGAGCAACGTTTACACGCCGAGTTAGATAGGCGTTCTATAGGAGGTTGGGGGTTGATGAGACGTATCGTACACCGGATATGATTTTCGGAAAATGGACCGACATCAACACCAAATGTTTGGCTTTCAACAACATTTATAACCGAAAAAAGAATAACATTCCAAGTGGTGAAAATGCCAATTGGCCATTACGTGCCGCGAAAGACGAGTACAAGTCAATGAAGCTCGCGGTTTTCACGTATGAAAGTGTTTGGAGCATCCTTCACGGCAGCCCAAAGTGGGAACATCAAGTACCGCTTGAGGTTTGAACGACTAGGCCCTTAAAAAAATCAAAGACATCCTCTTCTACCGAACCACAAAGTCAAGCATCCGATGGTCGCAACTTTAACCTAAACGATGTGGAAGAAGAGTTCGAAAAGGTTGTGGTGCTCGAAAAGCCACGGCCCCCGGGTAGGCGTAGTGGTAAAGGCAAGCAAAAAGCCGACACCGAAGACGAGACTGAGAAGGCAATAGCGGCTAGTCTTAAAGAAATTGCGTCGGAGGCGACGCGACGTTGGTTGCAAAAAGAAAAACACTATGAAATGCTTGCAACGATCACAAAGAAAAAAGACTTGGAGGAATATGGGCAGGACATCTCGCACCTCACGGGGGTGGAACGACAACTTGCCGAATCGCTCAAACAAGACATTGCAAGGAAATATGGGTTTATGTGATGCTTTCGGGTTATAAAAATAAATTTATGAAATCTTTTGTTTTTTTTTCATGTTTCGTTTTTTTTAGAATCATGTAATGTTTGGTTTTTATTTTAATGAAATTGTGTTTTCCTTTTTAATTATATTGTTTTAAATAAAAATGTAATTCTTTATTTGATTAAAAAAAAGAAAAAAAAAAGGTGACACGTGTCAAAATTTGCCCCACCCACCATTACACACCTAAACAATTCAAGCCCCATTGCTGACTAGGCTGACACGTGTCAAATTTTACCCCCATGTACACCATTTACCATTACACATAGCCTAAAGGTCAGTCACTTCCACTTTCAGCTCTCGCAAGGACCTGACCAGCATACATACAAGTCACCAAAAAAGAAACTACAAAGCTTAAAAATCCTATGTAGGTGCTCAACCTACAAGAAACGGGTCAAACTGTTCAAAGTCGCCCAATAAGTATTTCAAGTGTTTTACAATATCGTTAGTGATTGTTATAGTACCTCAGTCGGAGAAATTCTCATGGCTTCTTCACCGCAAATGTACTCCTTGTATTATAATAAAAATACATATCTAGGATATCATGAGGAGCTCAGCTATAAAGCATGAGCTGAAAAACTATACAGAACATCAATATTTTGCTGTATACAAGTTTACTTTGGTCTAAATTAAATAGAGGTCTAAATTACACGAACAAGTATTTTTGTAAGGATATAAGGGGCAGGGCTAGCAATGGCAAGACTGATGGCGGGTCCTTGGGTTATCCAATCATACTTAGAACACTTAAATTTCACAGGCAGACATAGATGATTATCTCTAGTAGTTCCCACCACCATCATCAATGACATTGGTGCAACACACGGAGAGATAAAAGAAAAGGTGAACTCCTAAGCAATAAAACAATTGTATATAATTGAACTTGAGAATAGCTTTACTTTAGACTAATTTTTTTATGCCCTAGGCGAATTCCCAGGGTCTGCTCTGTATATAGGTGCTTTTTCTATCATGTTGGATGGGTGGAATGCACTGAACAATATTATTAGGCACTGTCATATTTGGCCTACGATGGCTAAGAAACGAAACATTTAATGAAAATGTATGGCAGGGGGTAAATGACTTTTTGAATTTAACAAACAAAACTAACATCTTTAGAACAAAAATTGCTGTTTATTTACCTAATGCCGAGGATGAACTTGGACTTTTCTGAAACACATCAGTCCAAGGAAATACAGTATCTTTCTTACTGTTCTGTTGAGATAATGCATCAACACGATCTGTCTGCATAAGAATCAATCTCATTGTTAACTTCAGCGCCAAATTCAAGAAAATGAAAAAGAAATATAGAAGATACCCATGGAAAACAATCGCCTACCTTACGTGGGTAAGAGTTGTTCACCGCCTCTTCATCAAGGAATGGTATCACCATTTTAAATCTGCAAAAGAGTAGACAAAAAGTCCCACCTCAAAACATCTTCGTTGCTGATCTAGCTTGCCCCGTACTATATCCTATATGGACAACACTTACTGCCAATGTTCTAATATATGAGGGAAGAGACCATGCTTTATCAAAATTCACGATAAATATTGCAGTTGGCATGTAAAAATCATTCACCCACATGTTGTAAAGCACAAATCGGTGGTTCTGAATTAGGTAAGACATATAAGCGAGATGAATATACCTTACTATTATAGCCATAATCTCAAAATCATTCTTTGTCATACCTGCAAAACAAAAGACAAAATCATTCTTTGAACAAGCAATTTTACTTGTAGCCTATAAGAGTTAGAAACAATTACACCATATGTGACCTGGTGTGATAGAACATATGCGAGTGTGGTGGTGGTGGTGCGAGTGTAGTAGAAGAAGAAGGAGACCGGATCTATGTGAAAAGTTGAGAGGGATATTTGGGATGGTTAATGAAATATTTGGGTATTTGGGAAGGAGGGCAATTTGATTTTGGGGAAAAATTTAGGCGGGCTTGTGAAAAGATGAGAAGAGGGAAATTTTATTTTGGGAAACTAAGTGCTGTACATGTATATCATTTAGTCACTTTTAAATAATGTGTGACAAATTTGACTATATGATTTAGTCACTTTTAAATAATGTGTGACAAACTTGAGTATATGATTTAGCCACATGCACAATTACTTCATGTGACCATATATGGATTTTGGTCACACTTTTCAATTGTGTGATATATATTTGTCACATATGTATATATATAGTGTGACTAATGTTTTTAAACTTATTTATATCCGTCACACGTCTCAAATTATATGTGACTAAATAATCAAAAAAAAATTACAAGATACCTCTAGTCACGAAAATATTCAAATGTGTGAATGTAGCCTCAGTTGGAAAGACGAAATGGTCACACAAGTCGGATCAAGTGTGGCTGTTTATTTTATTCTGGTACATTTAGTCACATAAAAAAGTTACTGTGTGGTCGTTCAAAAAACAACATGTGTGACTAAAACCCATTTTTGTACTAGTGCCATCAATTGATGGACCATGAGTCAATGCCCCATGAATTACCTCTCACAGGAGTTAACACACATGGAAGTGATGAGGGCAGCAAATAAACTCTTAAGGAATTAATGGCTACATGTACAACATTGTCTGAAAACATGTTCTAATTGGTAGATCAGATGATGGTGAGAGATCTTCCAAACAGGGGAGGATATATTTTGGTACATGGTGAGAGATCTTCCAAGCATAGATTAAGGGGAGGAAGATTAACCAAATGTAGGGAAGAAAGAAAGATTGTGGTTGTGTATGCTCAGAACAGGGGAGAAATTGATCAAACAGGGGAGAAAGATTGGGAAGGGAGTAGTTTCAAGACTCCACTTTTTAGCATCTCAATATAATATATACACCCCTTCAAAAACCACCTGGCTCAGCAGCAGTTGTTGTATCTCCTCCTACAATGAAAAAGACAAGAGCATACAAGATGATGATGTCAGCTTTTTGAGGAGCTAACATGTCTTATTATTCAGCCAATAATAAGAACAAGCATTCAGTTGATGGATGCTGGGAATAAACTTTTTCAGTTGATGGATACTGGGAATAAGCTCTTCTCATGAAGAAAGTTCAAATGAACATTCTGGAGTATTATATATATTCAGAAGGGATGAAGCATTCAAATGGAGAAAGTTCTATCTAGGTTCTTTCAGTTTCAATTTCTGTTCACTACGTTTGTTCATCACTTGCAAAAGATTTCTAAAAGATGATTTGACTTCTTGGAACAAGCATCCAAGATACACAGCACCATTGCCTCTTATAATTCCTCCATCCAAGGAAATTGCACCATCTTTTATTCAAAGTACTGCTATTATTCAAGACAAAGAAAGATGATGTTATTGCTGAAAGAGATTCAAAAAAGGTAGATGAGTTAGACAGAAAGATATTTAATCTTGAAGAACAAAGGAAAGCTCAGATCAAAAGTCTGACTATGAAGTGTTTGAAAGATCCTTAATCAGAATTTAATTCAGAAGAAACATGTTGATTAGGGAAATCACATGTTTAGGGGAGGATTGTTGGGAATTAAATGTTCTGAAGATTAGTATTGGGAATTAAACGTTCACAAGGTTAGTTCTGCTCAAGGAAATACACTAAGTGTTATTCTACTGCTAGTGCATTTCATTCTACTGCTAGTGTTAGAGATTCTGCTGCCATAAGCATTCTACTGCTAGTGCATCAGATACTGCAGTTGAAGAGATAAGTGTCGCGTATTCTACTGCTGGATGGATAAGTATACAAAGATATTTTGTGTATAAAAGTCAAAGATATACGGTAGATAAAATCTTTGATAGATGTTCAGTCAACAACTTGTGTACACAGATACAAGTTGTATCTTAAGGACTGACACACTCAAGCAAAGCAAGTAGTTCGACAAGACTTATCATTTATTGTAAAGATCTCCTTTGTTGTATAAAAGGGAAGATCTTATCTTAGTTACAAGTATGTTGAAAATAGACTAACCAAGTGCTAAATTTGTAACTAGTCAAATACTAAGAAAACATACATTGAGTTGTTCAAAACAGAAAGTTAGTTTTCTTTGTAATAGAGATTCAAGGTTTTGTAACCCTAGTGATAGTGAAGATCACTCGTATTATTCTCAATAATATTGAACCGTTTGGTGTTAACATTCATTGTTCATTATCAAATTCAACATCCACCACTATTCCATTTCCAATAACAAATAACCTTCTAAGTGTGGTTAAGTAGATTCCGCATACTTAATCATATTCACTCAAAGTATCTCATACACTTGTTATAAAGGACTAACATCCTATTAAGTGTATCGTACATCCTCTCAATACTGATGTAGATACTAACAGGTGTATCCAATATTATCATACAATTTAGTGACTGAAATAATTACTAACGTAGAACGAACCTTGTATAAAAAACATTATTAGTTGCATATTGTTCGAATTCACATCCAAACAACCCGTATCCATTGTGCCTGCAAAACCAAAACAGCCAAGTGAAAACAGGCGACTGGGACTTGCATGACAGTCAGCAATTTTTCGGCAAGCAAAACTGTTTAATTGATATTATGCCCTATAGTGGGGGTTTGGGATACACGTTAGTTAGTCGAAATTATAGTATTCTCTAATGTAAAACTTAGTGGTACTGGAAGGAAAAACTTATGTTGAACATTTACACTGCCAACGTCTGCTGTAAAATATACTGACCAGGTACTCGTAGAAGTTTCTTCTTGACCATTTACACGGCAAACCTGTTTATAGCATGTCATGTGAATACATCAACATAAAACAAAGCAATAGTAACTTAAAGCTCATATTCTTGTATTTTGTTTTAAAACGTATGAAGCTTTAAGTTAAAGAGGGTAATATATCTAGAATCTGCATAAATTAATAATTAATGTACAAAGTCTAAACAAATGAAACTAAACAAAAGAGAGAGATTAAAACTTTCACAATTATCTCATGTTCATATGTCAGTGCGAGTTCACCTTCATATCTTGAACCTGCAACCCGACCACTCACATTAAGCTCAAGAACCACGCATATTACACACCAGCATATTACACAGTATTGAGTATTAATTTACAATAGTAGTTATTTATTATCAAATAATGTTTTGAGGTAATAAATTATAAGCATACCTGGTTTGATCGGCACAAAATTCGGTATTAGTAACCCCATAAGTGATTGTGGCAATGTCAACAAACTGACCCGCACTACAAAAGTGACCCAGTGACCCATTTTAAACCAAGCCCAACCCAACCAGACCCATTTAAACTGAACCCGACCTAAACTGAACCGTAGTACAAAAGTGACCCTGTAAGCAAGTTTAGTATGAAAGTAATAGCAGGTCAACCTTCAAGAACATGGAAAATCAGACAAAAATGTTTATGAAGCTCAGACAGGGTGGGAATTGAAAAAAGTGTAAACATCTGCGATGGCTGCAAATCTACTGATTTGCCCCGCCCACGCGCGGAAAATCACAACTTTAGTCATATCTGCAGAGATTCATCACAGTTTTTGATAATCAGTACTGCCACCATTCTCATTATACATAACATCAACAGCGGAGCGAAACGATGAGATAGAACATCCGCCATGGCTGCAACTTTAGTAAGTTGCCGTACCAAGATGCAAACGACCTCATCTATAGTCCTCCAAACCCCTAGAATCATCATTGCCTCGTGAAACCACAAATTACACGCATACCACTCGTGTAAGGTTGCCTCGCCAAGATACTCAGTTTGTGTAGAATGCGCTTTCAACCCGCCATGGCTGCAAACACCACTTTTGTGGTGCTGCCCCGCCAAGATACAGGTAGATTTGGCACGTTTTAAAAATCCACACCATTGAACAGAAAAAATAGCATAACGCAATGAGAATAAGCTGTCGTTTGATCACCCCATCATCAAACCAAACATCATAACAGCATAGCATAAACAGCATCAGCAAGCCATCATCAAACCAAACATCATAACCAAAGTACATTTAAGGGGATACCCAGCCCAGACCCGTTCTCGGCCCAGACTCAGAACGTGTTATCGACCCGCCGTGGCTGCAAACATCACTTTTGTGATGCTACGCCGATAACATACGCAGAATGTGACAATACCCGTTCCCAAAATCTGCACACAATAACAAATACCCTTTTTTTAATGACAATCCAAAATTAAGAAAACCTATAATTAAATTGGGTTAGGTGATACCTATAATTACCATGAAACGACTATATATATTACACAAAGATCATGAATAGGCACCAAACAACAATTGCAGTGCTAACATAATCAAACATCAGAAACCATAATCAAACGAAAGCTTAAGTATTCCGGACCCAACAACAATAATCTCTATACTAATACCCGCGTATTCTTCACCATAGCTACAGTAGCTACAGTTCTATAGTCATTTTGTTAGTGTGTAAACAACAAATGTGTAACAACCGAGAAATCTCAAGTCATTACTTTTATCAATTTTATTTGCTTATTATGCTATTTTAAAGTAAATTGGCTTTTTTTCGGGAAAGTTGCCCGCGTACGTCGTGACACCTACACTTAAATTCATAATTTGACTCAGACTACACCCAGTCTACCCATTTGTGCTAGCCGGATCGATAGTCCTTGTACTAGCCGAATTGATAGCCAAATGCACCTTATTTATGTTAGCCGGATCGATAACCGGATTGATAACCAAATGCACACTATTTGAGAACTACCCGTTAATATGATTTATTTTCCCCCACGTACTTATTTTCGTATGGAATAATTTAATTTTCCATTTCTACGCGAAGTGTGCACATTTTACGTTTTACGCGTTTTCGGCTCGCGGTTTAAGCTTTAACGACGTTATAACACTCCGAAAGGCTCGGGAAATATATGAAACATCAATTTGGGTCATTTTAAGTTAAATGTGATATTTTTATGAAAATATTATCCTTGTGACATTTATTTTTACAAGCTATGCATAAAAAGTACCCGACTTAGCGATTTTCGCGTTTCTAGCTATTCATGAGCAGTGCTTAGGATTTCTATCTGTTTTCATGTCATTAGTGGTTTAATATTCCATCATATGCTCCTAGTATTCAAAATTTTCTATATTTCACATTTTCTGTTTCGTTTCACGATTTCTCAAATTTTGGTAACAACTCGCGTTTTTGATTTTTAGTTTCGTTTTAACACTCCGGAAAACACAAGGCTCCCATGAAATATTAAAATTATCCATTTTAACACTTCATAATAATTTCATAATGTTTTGATAACACTTTTCTAAAATTCACGTTTTCAGGTCACCCGGTACTGCGTAATTCGCGTTTTTAAGACCGTGCGCTTGATTTAAACCCCACAAACACACTAATACTTCAAATATTGATCAAATATGAATAAAAATCAGATTTTGGGATTTCCTTGGGCCCCCAAAACCGGCCACCCCTTTCTAGCCTATCAAAATGCATGCTACCTTTTTATAAAACCCATATTTCACACTCACACTTCATTTCCAACCTAGTTATTATCACCATCTCATTTTTTTTGGTCTCTCCCTCGAATGAAATAAAACAGCCACAATGTCTCCTTCATCATCTTTTGATCCTATTTTAATTCTTGTGCAAAGATTGAAGGTCCAAAGGTGCAAAGGTTATTAGTGATTTTCACATCTAGTAAGTTAATCTCACCATTTTCTTTTTTTCTTGTTACATGCAAATGGGTTTTCATCTTTCAATGGAATATTGATTTTACTTCTATAAATGGTCTTTCTATATCATGTACATATTATACTTGATTCATTAGAAGCATTGGTTAAGGGTGAATGTGATTTGGAAGTGCTTATGATGAGTTAAAGGTAGGAATAGTGGACTGTTTTGAGACCAGTAGGTAAACGGGACTAGTTCTCCCAATTTTTGGCCTGGAGCCTATGAACAAATTACATGGGTGATTATATAAAGTCTTAGGCTTGATGCGGCTAATTGGATGGGTTATCAACTCCTCCCGATGAGGGAGTTATGGTCGTTTTACGATTGCTAGTCAAATCTGGAACATTGTTTCGAAAATGACTCACCCATTTTACCTCAGTAAGTTTTGAACATAAAATAAAAATTTAGGGATGTAGATCTATTTCTCTGGGTCATTTTTCTAAAAACCTTATGTCCTAATTCATCCCGATGATTTCTGGAGAAAATCCACACTAAAACTGGTCCAGGATTACATGTCAGATTTGATAGGCCATTTACTCTAAAATATTGCAAATAATCCTAGGTTGGTAAAAACATGAAAGTTGGAGTTAAGACCTTTAGAAAACTTTTCCCATAGGCCATGTGTCCATTAGACCTGTAGATAAAAAGATATGCTAATTTTTCTAAATATAATTTGATGCTGGAAGTAACTTCATAGAGACACAGGGGTAAATTGATAATTTCACTCATGTTATGAAGTTCTCATTTAAGTGAGGCCTTGATTTTCATATAGTACAGAGTTATACCTTTCTAAGCATTTAAAGTTCATAATTTTAGCCTTCATGATTTAGAAATGGCGACCCGATTAGTGCGGTAATTTTATAAACTTTCCATCAGCTTTGTGAATTAAGCCTTATGAGTTATTTCAAACATCTTTTAGACCCATGAATTGCTATAAGACTTTTAACTAAATTACCTTATGACGTCACAAGTTCTAGTACTGAATTAAAACACAAGTATGAGTGTTATACCTTAATCCCCGAGCCTAAGTCGTGTTATATTTTATATAGGTCACTTGTGATCTTTACGGTTTTTCTGGACGTGCACATTTCTCCGGTTTCTGTTGCTACTTCATTATTGGTGAGTACATAGCCCCAAGTTTTACTTCAATTGTTTTACAAACTCCGTGGGGGATATACATGCTATAAATATTTATGATCACAATGCTTTAAAAATTGTATGCTATCATGTTATTATTATTGCCTAAGTTTCCCATAGCCGAAAGTCCCTTTATCGTGAACCGTTAGTCACTTGCGAGTGAGCGCGAATACAGTGGATAGATCTATTGGAATTAACACTCCCCATGCAGGTACGTGCCTATAAGGCAGTCGTGTGTATTGTATTCGTACCAAATGATAGGTGTGGCTATTACCTATGTATGAAGGGCAAATTTATGCTTTTAGCAACAGAGACGTAGCGTCGGGGTCACGAGCTTAGGGCAATAATAACTTTATCAGACTCTGCATTTGTTGTTTAGTCGTTTTTATAAATAATTTATTGTGATCGACTGCTTATTACTAAAACTCTATGGATTATCTCAGGTTTGAAGGCATGAAGGTCTTGGATGGAGTCGCACGGATATATTTTGAAGACTCGGCATATTTTCACATTTGAAGAGTCTATATTTTAAAGATTTATGTTATGTTTAAAACATTTGCAATCTTTTGAAAACATTGTGTTTTATGAAAACTGTTGGGACCTTTGCAAACTCTGAGGTTTTAATGTATCAAATGTGAAACACTTTTAAAACGTTTCTTTTAAAGGGTTGTTTTCCATGACTTGTACTTTGTGCTAGGAAGTAATACCCCAGTGAACTATCTTCCGCTGCGATAATTTTGGGGGTGTTACAGATTGGCATCAGAGCTACAGTTATAGAGAACTAGGTCGTTTTCAAAACCCAGACTATAACTATTTTTCACTAAAAAGTCTCTCATTGTCGTATCCGATATCCGTGCGCATATACCACCAGACTGCCTATTCTGTTATACATATGTCATCACTATTGGTATTATATAAAGTATACTTATATACACTATTATTTATATAAAGGTTAATTATATAAATGTTTGACTGACTTTGACCTCTTACGCTTATTTCCGGAGCTTGAGCTCAAACCGTGTTTTCCCTGATTACATACCTACACTTACATTTTAATGGTCTCTTTTATTTTCTCAAACATCGTGAGTAATACTGTGATTCGCTAAAACTTTTCATGACCTTTCATAACATCATTTTACGCAAAACCCGTTACAGTCTATCGCTTTCCCTCGGTTGTCTTGCTATCCACCTTCGAAGACGAGTTGGAACATTAGTCCCATACTTTTAGAACACCTACATCGCCTCGTAAACCATCGCCTAAAGACACGCCAGATGATTAGAGCATGACTTTAGCGTGCCGCCTTGGAACACCCTATTATCGGAACACAACTTTTTAACGTCTCATTCTTTTTCACTCCTTGTGTTTTGAAGAATCACGATGCTAGGAAGGTAACGCCGAAGCTTGACAACAATTTTCACCTTACCTTAATACTATTTTTCGATTTCGAGGACAAAATTTGGAAACTTGTCGGCCACCATTCTGACACCCACTTCATCAACTTACATACAAATGTCTAATAGTGAGACAAAGCCATTCGAGGAAAAGACTATAGAGTGTGAACTTAAACCAGAAGATTACTCACTCGAAGAAGAACCCTCGGAAGACGATGAGGAGAACCATTACTGCACCTACTCCTCCCACTCGACCAGAGTCTATCACCAGAGAGCCCATCCAACACAGCATCCCATCGTTGGTGATACACGTGGCGCATCATGAGAGATATTACATGTCAGCTGAAACGAGTTGTAATGGCCAACCTACAGTCTTGTTGGAGCAGAGTAAAGCTCGAGGCGCCAAGTTCGGATCTTACTTAATCAACAATCGTGATATTTATTAACTTTACCATTTATTATTGGTTCTCATTTAACCTCAAACAACTTTCGTGATACTCAATGACTTTTTCATTTTAGGTTGTTCTTATTTAAAATGCATGTCTTCAACATAATGCTTTTCTCATTTATTGTTGATCCCCATTCACTCTCAACTAGCAATCGCAATGCTTATTGTCTTTGTCACTTATTGCGTTTCTCATAAATTGTTTACCCTCAGCTAGCATTCCTGCTGCTTGTTGTATTTCTCATTTATTGTTCGTTCTCATTTCTTCTTCTCATTTAGCATTCGGGATGCACATTATCTTTTAATTTATTGATTTTCCCAGTTATTCTCATATAACATTCGTGATAATTATGGATTTCATCATTTACCGTTTGTTCACCTTCATGACACTTATTGTCTTTCTAATTTATTGGTTGCTTTCACATTTATCGCCTATCTCATCTGTTCTCATTTAAAGTATTGTTACGCTTATTGCTTTCTTAAATCTTGTCTATTACACTTACCCTCTTTAAACAACCGTGCGTCTACTACCCTTCTCAGTTATTGATTTTCCTTGTTCATTCTCATTTGATATTCGTAATGAACATTGTCTGTCTCATTTATTATTGAAACTCATTTAGAGTTTTGCCATTCAGTATTGGCCTCTTGTGACTATTGGTTTGATTCGTTGGATGTCTCGATTAATTGATTATTTGTGTTAATATTCTATATCTCTTCGCTTCACTATTATTGTGATTTATGGTTCTTCTGTTTGCATTAATTTGAGTCATTGATCTCTCTCTTACACACCCTTTCATTTGCTTCTTCATTCGTATAAATACCAAATTTTCTTCCGAGCACTCTGTGTTCATACTAGTAGGAATGACATGGACATCTTAATCCATTCATTATTGTTCTGATTCATTGATCCTTTCATTTGCATCGATTGATAACAGTTTGCTTCTTTGTTCATACATATATCTAATCTATCCCTTTTAAGCAATCTTTGCTCCTAAAACATTACACTCGACGAAATTCTATTATTATTTTTGTGATTCATCAAGATCTTTCATTCGTGTTATTAATTACTCCTTGTAACTATCTTTTACCCCAAGGCATTGACATCTACTTCTTTCAACTAAAAGTACGCTCCCGTAGTAATCCCATTCGCATTAATCGTTAGTACGCATCAGGGCGTAGGAACAACTCTCCAGGACAAAAGGCTACAAGCAGTACAAGATTGTTAGAAGAGTTACGTGAAAGTTCGCCACGAAAGAACGTGCTATGTTTCGGAAAACGATGAAAACTGAACTCGATGTACGTTGAACCCTAAAAGAATTTGGCAAAACCTGGACCGGTAGCTTATTGACTTGAACTTTTGCAAGAGCCCACTAGCGTGCACAACACATTTCACGATTCGAACTCGAAGAAGTACCTTTCGGATGAAACCATCGTCATTCCACTAGAGGAGATTCAACTTAACGAAAAGCTTTACTTTGATAAAGAACCAGTTGAGATCACGAACCATGAAGTCAAACGAATCAAGGAGAGTGCATTCCCACTGTCAAGGTTCGTTGGAATACTCGACATGGACACGAGTACACATGGGAGCGAAAAGATCAGATTGCGACGAGAGTACCCTCATTTTCTTTCTCCGTCACACCGTCAGCCGATAAGATAAACTGAATCACGAGGAAGTGATTTGTTTTTAACGTATGGGTAATGTAACAACCGAGAAATTTCAAGTCATTAATTTTACCAATTTTATTTGCTTATTATGCTATTTTAAAGTAAATTGGCTTTTTCCGGGAAAGTTGCCCGCGTTCATCGTGACACGTACACTGATGTGTCGTGTATGAGTACAAGTTTTAAATTTATAAAGGTCGAATTACCGAATCTAGAAACAACACATACGAGCAAGTGAACTCGTCCATTATAGCAAGATTATAATGGTAAGTCGGGATCGTTCGCAGGGATTTGTGTAGTGAATCGAATTGTAAGCTACTAGAAGTAAATCTCTTAAACAAGCAATGATGAAAATATAATAATTCAAATGATTAAAACTACACTTGCTTAGACTAACATACTACTCTTGATTAGCATGATTGTGATAACTTTGGATAACATGTTGGTTATGATAATTAGTTTGGTGAACTAATCTATTGTTTCTACAAATTAAACCTTCGTCAAGATTTTAGTTCATAAAAACAAGCATTATGTTTAACCAATCAATTCAAGATCAATTCAAGGTTCATAAGTTGGTGTACCTTAAACACAAAAATAGTCTTTTGCTTTATCAAATAAGCTTAGAAAATGGTCAATACAAAAGGTAACCGATCATAGACAAAAGGTCATAATTGATAGTAAACTATTAATCTTTCGACCCTTGAAATGGTTTACAATCAATCCTATTTTGATAGACAAAATCATTCTTATTACAACCACAATTAACTTTCTTTGTTTAATCAAGAATAATGGGTAAAAACAATCATTCATAGACAAATGATTATAACTAGTTTAATAACAATAGTTCTTTCGACCCTTAAAATTATTAGCAACTAGTTAAACTTGATCAACAAATGTCACTACGAAACTTAATCACAATTGGATCTTAGAATCAGCTTGAAATTGAATTAAAACATGTTATCACAATCATACGCAAATCAATAAGCAATACACATCATCTAAGCAAGTGCGCAAAGACACTAGCAACTCATAGAAAACATGAACATAATCTAAAAACTTTGAACATTAGAAACCATAATTGAAAGTCTTACAATGATTGGAAATGGATTACAAATGATAAGGTAATGATACCCAAAGTATTGGTGTTGACTTCTTGATGTTTTGACCGCCAAATGTTGACTTCTTGAACCTCCAAAGCTTCCTGAACTTCTAAGGACGAATTTGGAATTTTGAGAGAGTATCTTGATGATTGTATGAGAGTTGGTATGAGAATTATTAAAAAGGTGTGTGTAAAACTCTTCACAAATGGCCCTATTTATACTATTCTTGTTGATACAAAAGTTGGGCGTTCCTTGTTTCCGTATCAATTAGATCTTAATGCTTGAGACCTGCACACTAAGAAAACAAAAAGACACCGTTAGGCTTATCGTGGGATTGTCTCCCACGATTATCCTCCGGTGTGAGAGTAAGTAATCGGTTTTAGGGTTTAGTTGAAGAGTTAGGGTTATTCGATCATACCTTTAATGAGAGTCGAGAGACCTTTTATATACACATGAAATCCTTGTTGGTTTCGTGTTCCTCACTCCTCGGCGTATCCCGCCTAAGTCGGTCGCTTGATACATATCCCATAATAAAAAGATATCCTATATCAAGTCCATAAATAACTTCGGGTTTGGGCCATCGTAAGCCCAAACCGTTATCGTGATAGCCCATTCGTGATGGGCTTGAGCCCATTGGTGATAGGCTTGAGTGTTAGTAGCGTCCATTGGTCGGGTTCGTGACCCGAATGCGGACTATACGTCATCATGTCCCCCCAGTCTAATATGCGTAGTGTAACGACTGCGGATGCTAGACTAACAAATGTAGCAAAAATGTATTCCGGAATGCGTAGCGGAGAAGTTTCAAGTGTTTCCTGCCTAAAAAAGCAATATAATTAATCTAGTCCAAGTACATCCGTATCTCCTTCGTAAATCGTGAGGGGTGGGTGAAAAAGTGCTTCACCTTTTGTCCTCCCAGCCACACGATTAGAGCAAGTGGGTGACACATGTCAATCATCCATGCGATCTTGTAACCCTATATAAAGTGTCATCTCCATTGCACTGTGCTTATCACAGTAAAATCGTCCATTGCTGCCATTGTTAAAAACTTTAAACAGCGAACAAGAAATCAAGAACTCCTAAGGTAACTGCGCGTGCGCTTCAGAATCCTTTAAATTCTAACCATGGTTCTTCAGTTATCCGATTTTACTTCCGATATATCTGAGGACGAACTTCGTCAGTTCACCTCAGATTATTACATCCCTATCGCATTGCACACGGTGGTTCCGATGGCGACTGCGTCAATAGCGAACTTCCCTCAAGGGAAGGTAGGGGTATACACACGTTTCTTTGATTTCGCTAACCAACGTGTGCCCATTTCCCTATTTTTGTGCGATATTCTAAACCGCTATCGTCTTTATATTTCCCAACTGCACTGTATAGGTGCAGCAAAAATAACCAATTTTGAAGTAAATTGTCGCCTGTTGGCGATTGAACCCACAATCCATCTATTCCGCGCGTTTTATCACACCTCGTGGTCAAACGGGTGGGTGTCCTTTTCCAAGCGCGCAGGGCCGCTGCAGTGCTATACAGAAAAGTTAGACGCACTGAGGAATTGGAGGGAGAAGTTCTTTTGGGTTGATAGTGCATTTTTTCCATGCATTTTTGAGTTCTATACCCAAGAATCATTACCGTGAGATGAGCGCCCCATCCCCGAAACGTATAGCGCAGAGGATGCTGATGCGTGCGATGTGTGGTTGCGGTTTAGCAGTATTAATGCCTACTCAAGTTTTAAATTTATATTTAGCAGACTTATCAATAACACACACACTTAACGAGCAGTGTACCTGGTCAGTATGAATATAATGGTAAGTAGAGTGTCGATCACTAAGAGTGGAACGTATTATCTAGTTATTCTAATCAGTATTTTAATATATTAAGTTAGCTATACAACCTATTCTAACGCAAGGGGTTTCAGCCTGAGAGACTGGCACGATTTGGTTGCAATTAAATAATAAACTAAACCAATAGGCACGAATCAGCGAATAGCACACACGTACACAGATAAATACTCGAGACAATAAGAAGGCTGTCCTGATGATAAGTAGTTTGTCACTTGTTTTATTGCTAGTGTTATATGAAGTGTATAGTTCGATGCAACGCACCGAGATTAAGTCCTTTCTCGTTGGTTCTAATCTTATCGGCGAGTAAACCCTTAATGATTACTTATGACTATCCTATTTATCTTTCTTCCTACTTTTCTACAGACGATAGAATGCATAGGCGATCTAATAAATAGGCGAGGGCAGAGGCATGGCGACCCGATCAACGCTCAGCTAGACACAGAGGTTATCAATGCACTAATAAAAGTCACCAAAGACATCAACATATAAACTTTAATTAATGAGAAAGCAGTTTTAAGGGAGTGCAATCTTTCCGTTGTCACATTACACAAGCCACCAATCTTGATGAATTAAAGTTTACTAACACAATAAAACAAAACTACTTAATGAATTAAACACATGCAGCACCTTCTTACAGCTCTTGTATCTTCGTTTGGGTGTGTCTTGTGCTGCCTATTCGACTGAATTCGGCCTTAGGTTTCTCTGGTCTTCGTACTTCGGATATATTATGTCACACGAAATTCGTCTGGTCTTGGGGTATTTATAGTTTCTGTCTGACGGTAGGATGCGGCGCATCTAGTAAGTAGATGCGGCGCATTGACTTAACTTCGCGTGGGGTCCAAGATTAATATATTCAGGAATATTCGTACACCGCCAGAAGATGCGACGTAACTCCATAATTAGATGCGGCGCATGTCCTCTTGTATCTTGGATCGTATCTGGTGAAATATTGATAGTGATGCGGCGCATGTCATAGGTGAGATGCGGCGCATCTGGAGCAGAATAGTCTTGATCTTGTACATTTCGGTAGACTCTTAACTTCTTGCATGTTTTGCTCCATAATTAGTCCAAAATTGCCAAGTTTCTCCAAATGCTTGTTTTTACCTGAGAATTACAAAAGTAAACGATTAAGTATCAATCCTCATACATAATATAATAAAACAAGTCAAATTAATAGGATAAATGATAGTAATAATATGTACTTATTTGAGTTCATCAAATATCCCCCCACTTGAACTTTACTTGTCCCCAAGTAAACCTTAGATTTAATCTTATGAAAATGTATCCTAAAGATGTTAGGATTTATTTTTATATTTAAGCATGTATTCGTTTTTGCCATAATCACACAACTAAACACTTAACGAATTAGAAGTAGAATAAAATAATTTGATAAAAGCAAATCTAATCGTTTAACTGTCCAGTCGTGACGAATATTCTATCATAAGCTTGGCAAGTATACACATCTCCCCCACTAAAGCAAAGGAATAACAAGTCTAAAGCGGTAAAAAGGGTTTTGAGGTTTAAGGGTTAATTATTCTCCTTAATCTCTATCGATCTCAAATTCCAGAAAAGGCGACAAAATCACAAATACATGATCGAATCCACGAACACGATACTTGCAATTGCTCAAATCCTTAACTCGAATAGGCTAAAGATAGGTCCAAACTTCACCAATAATAATATATCAAAAAGGGCGACAAAATCATAAATACATAGCCGAATCCACGACTATGATACTTAAGATTGCTCAAATCCCTAATCTCAATAAATCAAAGGTTTGGTTGGATAAAGAATAATAAAGGGTATGGATAATTTTTGGGATATAAATTGGTGTAAAACGAAAAATAAACAAAACAAATAAATTAAAATCCTAAGTGTGGTTAATCATTATCCCAACCATCCCATGAATAAGACTCATATCATAGAATAACTCACGCTTTAACACTTGAAACACATGCTTTAGGTAGACACGAATTATACTCAACAAGATCTTAATCAAAGAATAAACCTTAGTTGGCGTTGCCATAACTGCCAACTCCCATTCAATCCATAGATATAATATACAACAAATAGTAGTGATATCGACCACTTACATAACTTTACATCGTTGGTTAAAACAAACATCCAACTTTTCTTCTTTTTTCTTTTCTTTTTCTCATTTTTTCGATTTTTTTTTTTTTTTTTTTTTTTTTTTTTTTTTTTTTTTTTTTTTAAGGAACATAAACATAGATGTGTAAAATTTCACCACATCACCAAAACAATAATTCTGGATAATTTTTCCATACTTTTCATGACTTCAGAAATAACGGTAATAGTGAAAGTAGTAAACACACGAAAAATAAACTCAAAGATATACAATATTTACTTTCACTCCAATTGCATTGTGCAATTTCCCGACCTAACCAAAGATAATGAATTACGCACGCGAACACAGGTAATGTAAGGAAACACACTTTGCCTATAGCAATTAACCAACCACGGATTTTAATCTACAGGGTAGGCTAAGGTTTAAGGGTGTAACGAAACATTTTAACAAAGGTGTAAGAAACGAAAGGAATGGCTCTGAGTGTTTTTCTAGGGGTATCTTACTCTAAAAATGAGAGTAACAAAAGGTTTATACTGGGGTTAACTAACCAGTGTAGTTAGCTAATAACACATAACATATAAGGCTTTTTGGGTGTAATCCTAGAAATTTTACCAATTTAGACAAGTCATTCCAATTATATAAAATAATACTTATTATGGTGGTCTCGAATAGTATACAAGCCAAGTTCTAAAGTTTACAAGTCACCGGCACACTCATAGATTTGTGAATTTTGAAAAAAAATCACAATTTTTGAAAATAACGCCATGTGTGCAGCTATGCAACTTAGACTTTAAACAAAAACATGCTAAAAAATTTTAAATTTTGATATATTAAGCACATTTTAAGCATATTTTGAAAAGTTTAGGACAAGTAAGTGTTAAGTGTTCTAATTCTCCAATCCCCCCACTTAAGTTAAACAACGTCCTCGTTGTTTGTATCAAAGGTTAAAAAACTGGAAAATAAAAGAATTAGAACAGAAAAACTCCCCTGAGATTTGCTCGGTATGATCCTCCATTTTGTATAAGAGCAAAAATCATCTTTCTTGTGGATTAGAACGTTTAAGCTTCATAATCAATGTATCCACAGGAAATGCAGGAATCTATAATACCACCAAGGCTTTAAAAGCACACCTAAGTTAAGAAAGGTTCAACTTGCATAATACATTAGTAGTTAGGTAAAAATAAAACATAAAAATAAAAAATGAAAATCATCAGGTCAGTCGATGCGCCGTATCTTATGGAAGAAGATACGCCGTATCGAGCCTGGAATAAATACGGATCAGAATAGAAGATGCGCCGCATCCTTAACCAGGGATGCGCCGCATTAAAATAAACTGATAAAAAGTTTTAAAGTCGGAAATAAAAAATGCAGAAAAATAAAGATATGACCATTGCAGGAGATGCGTCGCATCTCAGGATTGAGATGCGCCGTATCCTCTGCGGCCTGACTGACTCGACATAAACAAAAAATTAAAAGATAAATCCGGGTTGTCTCCCGGTAAGCACTTGTCTTTATTCCAGAGTCTTCAAGTTAGACTCACGTTCAGCTCTTCATTTAGTCCTTGTCACGGTCCATCCTTCTTCCTTCATCCGAAAGATGTTCCCGTATAGCTTTGCGACGTTTTCTTCCGTTCGGCTTAATCTTCTATAACTCTTGGTCTTCGTCGCAACATACTCTTCCTTTGGTCCCAAAGAGTATTTGATGATTTTAAATTTTTCAGAAATAATCATAGGTGGCTCATTATAAGGAATCCCAAGTAGTTGACACTTCCTTTTGGTGAACTCTTCCTCGTCTTTATCAACAAACTTAAAATAAGGATCCTTAATCAAATAGTCATCTAATTCATCAATTAATGACTCATTGCAATCATCTTGAATTGCCTCCCATTCTCTTTCCAATTCCCATTGTAGCCGTCGACTAAGCTTCGTGTAATCAACAAATTGTTCATGCACCCATTCCCAGAAAGTAGTGTCCGATGTTCCCTTAAGTCCTTTCAAGTATTCAATTCTACCCTTTTCTTGCAAAGCCTCCGCTTTTTGTGGGCAGTCTTCAACATTATCGTACCACTCATAATCTTCAAAGGTTACATCTTTTCCAACCCGTTTCATCCCAATAATACTTCCCCCATTACAGGTTCCGTCACTCTTATAATCACAGGTCGGCCAAACACTACTCCCATCCTTGAAAACGAAAGGTGTACATGTGTGATTAATGTGCTCAAATTCCCATGGTTTATCCCAAACCCATGGTATTTCGTCGTTCCATTCGTAGTACCAGGTGTTTTTGAAATCGTCATAAGTCTTAAATCCTGGTAGATCTCCAGTTAGCACATCATTGTCGACTTGAAGAAGGTAGTTAAATTCCTTGAATTGCTTGCACAAGGGTGTCTCATAATCGAACACGTCAATGTCAATCCTGAATAATTCTTCAATGCCCTCATTGACTGTTGAATCATGAAGTGACGACCCATAGTCGCTCTCTACTTCTTCGTCTTCTCCTCTCATCCAATATACCCATAATGCATCCTTAGTAGCTCGATCCATACTCTTATGGTTATTAAACTTACTAGCCAACCACTCTGAAAAATCAACATCGTTAGGATCGTGGTTAACGTCAAAGCAAGCTTTTCCAATCATTTCCCTTTTTATCACCATGAACTCGTTAAATTGCTCCCTAAAACTACGTGTCAACCATGAAGTCATAATCTGCTTAACTTCATTTGCAGGGGCAAATTTCGGACTACCATATTTAAGTTCAAGCCAATCATTGAGGGAGAGGTCCATCAATCTTACCAACTTGCCATGAAATAGTAACTCCGCCACAGCATAAATTCTTTCATCGTCCAGATAGTTCTCATTTAACCCCCAGTACTGTTCGGAATAAGGCATGTAAGAGATTTGGGTATTGCCTCCACCACAGCTTTCGTTGCTTGAGTCCATGTATGCAAGATAGAATTTCCCATCATCTTCTTCGATAGTAGTCCAAGCCAATCCTTTGGATTCAATGATAGGCCATAAGAGCGACAACTCATCTCCAGTGTACCTCACAAATACATCATAAGAGAATACCCCTTTGTCAATGTTGCATAAACGCATGAATTCCTTAAAAGCAGCTTCAAGAGGGGTCTCCCAAGAGAATAAATCTGCATCGATCATGAGCACATTGAATGAATCCGAAAGCAAGAATTCCTTAGCAAGATATCCGTTAACTGACATGTCTTCCATAGCAAAATCTGTCATCAAAGGTAAAATCATAAGTAGGATTTGTTCGCTAGAAGAGAAATTAATGAATATAGAAACGGATATAAGAATAAAAATAACTGATATCTGCAGACGATGCGCCGTATCCAAAAAGTTGGATACGCCGTATCTTATAATCGTTAAAATTAAATCAGACTTTTATTCAGAAAATAGATACGCCGCTTAGAAAATCGAATGCGCCGTATCAATTTTAATTATCAAAAATCGATATTTATTTAAAATTAAATGCGTCGTATTAACAAAAGTTAATGCGCCGTATTTTCGTTACGTTTCAAAATATAAGATTTTTGATTCAGAAGATGCGCCGTATCGATAAAAATCGATACGCCGTATCTGTTTAATAATTCGAAAACTGTTTTTAATTAAAATAATAGATACGCCATATCTGCTAAAGCAGATGCGTCGTATGGCGTTAACGTTTAGAAAAATTTTTATCAAAAACAGATACGCCGTATCTTGGGGAAAAGATGCGTCGTATCGAATTAATTAAAAGCGTTGTATTTTATAAAAATTAAACGCAATACGCCGTATCTATGAAAATAGATGCGCCGTATCGTTCGATTTAGCTCAGTACAACGATAGCAGTATGCAGAAAATATGAAAAATTAAAAAAATAATAATAAAAATAAATAAAACACACAAAAATAAACACAAATAAAAGCAAACAAATAACACACAAAAACAGAAAATATGCCAAATAGTACAATGAATGCAAATTAATCTAATACACAACAGAATTAGCGGTTAGATAAAAAAAATTAAAAACCTAATTAAAATACTAATCAAATTAACAGATAATAACAATTCACTCCCCGGCAACGGCGCCAAAAACTTGATGCGTGCGATGTGTCGTTGCGGTTTAGCAGTATTAATGCCTACTCAAGTTTTAAATTTATATTTAGCCGACTTATCAATAACACACACACACTTAACGAGCAGTGTACCCGGTCAGTATGAATATAATGGTAAGTAGAGTGTCGATCACTAAGAGTGGAACGTATTATCTAGTTATTCTAATCAGTATTTTAATATATTAAGTTAGCTATACAACCTATTCTAACGCAAGGGGGTTTCAGCCTGAGAGACTGGCACGATTTGGTTGCAATTAAATAATAAACTAAACCAATAGGCACGAATCAGCGAATAGCACACACGTACACAGATAAATACTCGAGACAATAAGAAGGCTGTCCTGATGATAAGTAGTTTGTCACTTGTTTTATTGCAAGTGTTATATGAAGTGTATAGTTCGATGCAACGCACCGAGATTAAGTCCTTTCTCTTTGGTTCTAATCTTATCGGCGAGTAAACCCTTAATGATTACTTATGACTATCCTATTTATCTTTCTTCCTACTTTTCTACAGACGATAGAATGCATAGGCGATCTAATAAATAGGCGAGGGCAGAGGCATGGCGACCCGATCAACGCTCAGCTAGACACAGAGGTTATCAATGCACTAATAAAAGTCACAAAAGATATCAACATATAAACTTTAATTAATGAGAAAGCAGTTTTAAGGGAGTGCAATCTTTCCGTTGTCACATTACACAAGCCACCAATCTTGATGAATTAAAGTTTACTAACACAATAAAACAAAACTACTTAATGAATTAAACACATGCAGCACCTTCTTACAGCTCTTGTATCTTCGTTTGGGTGTGTCTTGTGCTGCCTATTCGACTGAATTCGGCCTTAGGTTTCTCTGGTCTTCGTACTTCGGATATATTATGTCACACGAAATTCGTCTGGTCTTTGGGTATTTATAGTTTCTGTCTGACGGTAGGATGCGGCGCATCTAGTAAGTAGATGCGGCGCATTGACTTAACTTCGCGTGGGGTCCAAGATTAATATATTCAGGAATATTCGTACACCGCCAGAAGATGCGGCGTAACTCCATAATTAGATGCGGCGCATGTCTTCTTGTATCTTGGATCGTATCTGGTGAAATATTGATAGTGATGCGGCGCATGTCATAAGTGAGATGCGGCGCATCTGGAGCAGAATAGTCTTGATCTTGTGCATTTCGGTAGACTTTTAACTTCTTGCATGTTTTGCTCCATAATTAGTCCAAAATCGCCAAGTTTCACCAAATGCTTGTTTTTACCTGAGAATTACAAAAGTAAACGATTAAGTATCAATCCTCATACATAATATAATAAAACAAGTCAAATTAATAGGATAAATGATAGTAATAATATGTACTTATTTGAGTTCATCAGATGCGGAGACGATTAATGCCAATCGCATACCGATCAAGGCATATCCAGAGGAGTTTTTGGTGCACATGGGCATCAGTCGCAATTACTTCGGTAGTCCGGAGGAAGTGCCAACTTTTTTGGACGAAAATAGCCGGGGTGGGTGCTTGTCTCTTCCTTCCTCTTCGCTTATTAGTTGTAAGCGTTCTTCCCGTTGTAGCTTATCTAACTCATTTTGTGTTTGTTTGTTGTCTGTTGCGCAGAGATGGATCTATTCGGTGTTGTTCGCTTGGAGAGGCCGAAACAAGTGACTGTAGGGGTGCGCCCTTTGAGAGATGGCGAGGAGCCAGTTCTACAGGCTACCGCGGGGCGCACGATGGAAATCGTGCAGGAGGAGTCAGAGGATACGCCCCCAATTGTTTTAGAGGCGACTCCTCTGGGCAGTTTTCCCACTCCGGAGGTACAAATCCATGTGGAAGAGTTATCGCAGACTGATTCGTCAAACAGCGTGGGGGTTTCTAGGGCTGTGAGTGAGTTAGAGGGCGCTGGCCAGGGGGTGAAGCGTAAGAAGGCTGCTGGGGATGATGGCGCTGGTACGTCCAAAAGAAGGCGCCATCTTATCTCTGGTGAGCAATCATCATCAGAGGAAGATGCGTCGCACACCATTGCTATGCAGGATACAATGGAAACTCCTTCTCTCGAGTAAGTGATTAGGCTTGTGTTTTTGAAACTTTAACGCATAGTATGCGTTGATATTATAGAATAACTTTAATACTTGCCTTTTGCGTGCAGTGTTGGAGATGCTGGTGATGCTGCAGCGCGCGTTGGGGAATCGCCACCCAAGGCGAGTCCCTCGCCTACTGATCATCTTGCGCAGGGGGTCAAGGATCTGGGACCAAGGTTTCTGAAAATGTGCCTACGGACCAGTTGGTTGAGGAGTTAAGCTTGGCTGTTGCGCATCAAGCCTCATTGGTTGCACAGCTCAAAGCTAGGCATGTGGGTGAAGGTAGCAGTAGTGCGCAGGGGGATGGGGAGATAGAGCTACTGAAGGCGCAGTTAGCTGATGCTCAGGCGGAAGCAGAGTCAACCACTGTGTATGCTCAGAAGCTTATTGATGAGAGGCTATCATTGTTTGCCCAATTGAGCCAGGAGCGTGCTAACTTCAAAGAATACAAGGCTTCTTGTCTTTGGGTTCTGAAATATTTGGAGAATGGGAAGAATGAGCACTTCTCTAATTTGGAGGAGTTCCGCAAGTCCGCAGAGTGTTTGCTGCGGAAACAGGAGAGCAAGCTGCGCAAGCTCAGCATCGAATACGATGAAGAGTTGTACCCTCACCTGGTGTCAACCATTGCTGAGCGCAGGTGGCTTATCAGCCATGGCTTGCGTCTTGCTGCCTTGAGAACTCTGAAGTCTCAAGAGGTGAAGGACTCCTTTGGGTATGTTGTTCAGTGTGCGCTAGCGCGTGGTAAGGCAGAGGCTGTAGAGGAGCTGTGTGCGAACAAGATCTTGGCTGTGCCCGCCGCCCAAGTACCGGGTTACAACGAGAACACTTATGATGATCTTGTTGCTGCGATGAAGAAGTTGAGGCTTTTGGAGCTTCCTCATATTGCTCAACTGGAGCGCGACCAGGATTATCCCATAGGTGTGATTATGGAGGGGTTGACTTTGGCTAGGCACACAGCAGATGACGCTGAGGCACAACCTGATTATTTTTTGAAGCCCGATGTGTCACAGCTGCAGGTACCCTTCTTTGCTTGTCCGCGTGATATCCTGAATCCTTTCGCTCTTGAGAAGGAAATTCCTCTGAAGGAGTCCCTAGAGGCCCATGAGATGAGACTTGCGAAGAAGAAGGGTTTGAAGGGGAAAGCCATCCTTTGTAGACTTGGTGCGGCCCATATTTCGAGGTCTGATGGAGTGCCCGTTAGCGTGCCAACGGTGTCACCCAAGGATGTTGACCTGTTGAAGAAGCTTGAAGAGGCTGGTTGTGTGGCGCGCCAAGTGGGCAGCTCAGGGCTTAAGCGCACACATAGTATATAGGCTGCTTAGATGTAGTGATGTTTTGTAACAGGTTCACTTTTTGTTGCACATGTGCATGTTGAATCTATACTGTATATGGACTCGTAGTCCACAATAAAATGTTGAAAAAATACGATTGTACGCATATCATATCAAATGTGATTGTAGTTATAATGTTTGTACTTAGTTATTTTGTCTTTGTGTAAAAGACATCTATGTTGTGTCTAACATAGCAACTTGTTGTGTACATACTTAAGAAAATTTATAAAAAGTCCATAATCGTGTATGAAGTTCATAAAATTTACAAGTTTATTGATTGATATGCAGCGTACTGCAAATATCATATTAAGGAGTTAAGTGTCTTAACTCCTAAATTGTTAAACGCGCACAGTGTGCATTGTTGTGTATCCGTCGTGGGATACACATTGAACTTACTCCAACGTCTTGAGAGTAAGGTGTTTAACAAGGATGCGTGATCCGATGTTGATGGGTTTGCAACCCTCTTACTCAACGAGTTTTTTAGTAGGTTTACTCATCCTTTTACCATCGTGGGTTTTAATAAGTGCATGCACGCCATGTAGGCAGGAAGTAAAGTAACAACAATATTGAGACATAAATAACATGTAAACCATAAAGTGAAATGTGTCGCGAAATTAGCTAGAAACCGCGACATTGAATTAATACTTGCAAGTTTTTGTAAAAAGAAAAACATTTGCCTAAATGAAACGAAATGTAAATACACGGATATTTATTAAGCACTTACTAAAGTGCGGAGGTGTCCGTGTGTGAGGTCGTAACCTTTCCTAAAGATAGCATCTCTTGAGATTGCAAACATTCCATGTGCGTTGTAGCTCGTGGCCATCCATGTCACGCAGCTTGTACGCGCCTTTACCTAGTGCTTCAACGACCTCATAGGGTCCTTCCCACTTCGGTCCAAGTTTACCTGTATCTTCTGCGTGACTTGCATCATTAGCGCGATATACAAAGTCGCCTGGTCTGAATGAGGTGCTTCGAACTTTAGCGTCGTAATATCCCTTCATTTTTGACTTGGCTTTTGCTTCACGTATAGCTGCGCGTTCGCGCCTTTCTTCCAATAGGTCCAAGTCGATACGTCGTTCGTCGTCATTGGTTGCGACATTAACTTCTGCGGTTCGAATAGTTGGCATCCCAATTTCAGCTGGTATGACAGCTTCTGTCCCATAGACAAGAGAAAAAGGAGTGTCTCCATTGCTAACTTTGATTGTCGTGCGGTGCGCCCATAAGACATGCGACAATTCATCCACCCATCTTCCTTTGTGTTTGTCTAGGCGCGCTTTAATTCCTTCGCCTAAACTACGATTTGCGCGCTCAACCAAACCATTGGTTTGTGGGTGTTTAACTGACGCGAAGTGTTGTGTGATATTTAGTTCTGCGCACCAGTCTTTGAACGGGTTATCGCGGAATTGTTTTCCGTTGTCCGAAACGATTTCCCCAGGTAATCCAAAGCGGCATACAATATTTTCCCAAACGAATCGTTTTACTTGATTACCTGTGATTGTCGCCACTGCTTTCGCCTCAATCCACTTAGTGAAGTAGTCTATTGCCACAATAAGAAATTTCAGTCCCCCCGCTGCAACAAGAAAGGGACCCGCAATGTCGATACCCCACTTGTAGAATGGTCTGCGCGGGATGGGTCTATGAACTTGGCAGTCGTTACATTTCTTTATCACATCACGCGCATCGCGATGCATAGTGGGCCAGTAGTATCCTGACCGCAAGGCTCGTGCTACGACGGACCGTGGTCCTGAATGCATACTGCATGAACCGGCGTGGATCTCTCGGAGTACGTAATCTGCCTGAAGAGGTCCAACGCACCGAAGCCATGGTTGTAGAAATGAGCGCCGATATAGGATACCATCTCGAAGTTCGAACCTCTGCGCTGTGCGCCGTATCCGTCGAGCGTCTTTCTGCTCCTCGGGAAATTTGCCCTTACTTATGAATTCGATGATAGGGGTCATCCATGTAGGATCCTGCTCTTCTATCACCGTAGATATCTCCATCTCCGAGATGGATTTGTTTTTTAGGATCTCTACCAATACTTGTTTTGACAGGTGCGCGAAGCTTGTAGATGCGATTTTGCTTAGTGCGTCCGCCTTTTTGTTCTCCCCTCTAGGAACTTGTTTAATTTTAAACCTGTCAAAACCTTGGATTACTGACTTGGTCTTGTCGAGATATTGAACCATGTTATCCTCTTTAGCCACATATTCGCCCAACACGTGGTTGGCTACTAATCGGGAGTCCACATTTGCTTCTAGGTTACGTACACCCATTCGAGTTGCAATGCGTAATCCAGCAATTAGGGCTTCATACTCTGCCTCGTTATTCGTAGCTGTGAATTCAAAACGCAGTGCGTAAGTGAATTCCATTCCTTCTGGGTTGGTGAGGATAAGGCTTGTGCCCGACCCATCCACGCACGAAGATCCATCCGTGAACAGGACCCATGGCTCTTGTAGTTCTACCTCGCTCAGTGGAGGTGCAGCATCGGTTTCTGGTTTTTCGATGATGAAGTCTGCTAGTATTTGTCCCTTAACCGCAGTGCGTGGTCTATAAGAGATGTTATACTCGCCTAGCAATACACTCCACTTTTGTAATCGCCCCGATGCGTCAGGTTTGGAGATAACTTGCTTGATTGGTTGGTCCGTGATCACCGCTATTGGGTGCGCTTGAAAGTATCTGCGCAATCTTTTGGCGGCGAATACTAATGCCAAGACCAACTTTTCGATTGTGCTATAGTTAATCTCTGTCTTCTTGAGCGCTTTACTCACAAAGTATACCGGTGTTTGTACGGAATTCCTATCTGTCAGTAGCACCGCGCTGACTGCTCCATGAGTCGCAGACAAATACACAATTAACTCCTCCCCTGGTCGGGGTGCGACTAGCTTGGGAAGCGCTGCTATATGTTGCTTAAGCTGTGTGAAAGCTTCTTCCGCTTCTGCAGTCCAACAAAAGTCTCCCTTTTTCGTACACTTCTTGAGTGTTTTAAAGAGGGGGAGTGACTTATTTGCTGATTTGGACAGGAATCTGTTTAACCCGGCTAGTTTTCCATTCAGAGACTGGACTTCTTTCAACGTGCGTGGTGAAGGAAGTTGGATAACAGCCTCTGTTTTTTTTGGGCATGGTTTAATGCCATCAGGTTCGATCAAGTATCCTAGGAACATGCCTTCTGTAGCGCCAAAAGTGCATTTCTTAGGATTCAACTTCATGTTAATCTTTCGTAGCGTTTCAAATGTTTCTTCAATGTCGCGGACCAACTCGTCTTTGGTATGGCTTTTTATGACAAGGTCGTCAACATATACCTCTAGGTTGCGGCCCACTTGCTTGTCAAATGCATTATCCACCAATCGCTGGTAGGTGGCGCCCGCATTTTTTAGACCAAAAGGCATCTTTGTATAACAGTAGACACCTTGGCTTGTGCGGAAGGCTGTTTTTTCCTCGTCTTCCTTACCATTTGGATTTGGTGGTACCCTTTGTATGCATCTAAGAAACATTTAAAGGAATATCCACACAAAGATTCTACCTTCCAGTCTATCTCTAGCAGTGGGTAGCAGTCCTGTGGACATGCTTTGTTGAGATCAGTGAAATCCACACACATCCGCCAACTACCATCGCTCTTCTTGACCATTACTGGATTGGAGAGCCAGTCATGGTAATAGACTTCTCGCATGATGCCCGCGTCCACAAGTTTGTGTACTTCTTCCAGAATGGCTTTTGCGCGCTCTGGAGCCCGGCCGCGCTTTTTCTGCCGTACTGGGGAATATCCTTGTCGGATTTTCAACTTATGTTCTGCAATCGAGCGTGGCACACCAGTCATGTGCTTTGGTTCCCATGCGAAGATATCCAGATTCTTTTGCAAGAGTGCGCACACGGCAGCTCTGCCTTTATCAGACAGTGATCCCCCGAACGATACTTCTTGTTCTGGGTAATCAGGATAAATTGCAACCTTCAGATTTGGTACTTTAGATGCGCTCTGTTCTGGTGTGTGCGTCGTCTCACATGTAATCGTGTTACACTCTCTTGGTGGCGCAGCGTTATTGTAGATGGTGACAATGCCGCCTTCTACTGGAATTTGAGCATCCCATGCACTGTGGACGGTACTGCGCGTATTGCCGAAATTCATGGTCTTCTAATAATGCCACTGTATGGCGAAGGAGATCTAATCACCATAAAATTCATCCAGGCTGTCGTGGAGTGTTCTTTATGGCCCACAACAACTAGTAGTCGTAGTTGCCCCATGGGCCATATCTTTTCTCCTGTGAAGCCAGTCAACGAAGTCGTGGCTGGGCTTAACTGTCTTTGTATCTCAGGTCACAATCTCTTGAAATAATGTTCATACATTATGTCCGCTGATGTCCCTCCATCAACATACATGCGGTGGATATCGTGACCCCCCGCATTTATCTCGATGGTGAGTAGTTCCGCCACTGCGTTGTCCGCAGCCAAGGTGGGGAAAGAGATTTCGCTTCCATGAGAAAATTTCTGGCTGACCTTTTGCCTAGTATTTCGCTACCATGATTGTATCATGTAGATTGTGTCAGCCTTGTCCTTAGGTGCTTCTTTCTTGCCCCCAGTCTTCTGTTTGTCTTTCCCGTCCTTAATGTTCTTAACTAGATGGTCCAATCTACCTTCTTTTACTAGCTTCTCAATTAATTGGCGCAATTGGACACCCTCATTGGTTGTGTGGCCCTTCTGTCCATGATACTCGTAGTATCCATTCCTTACGCGCCGATCTTCTGGGGTGCGCATCGGTGGGGGTCTCGGAAAGTTCGCGCCTTCCGTCGCAAATATCTCCTTTGGAGTCTTCGTTAGTGGGGTATACTTGTCATTCTCTCGTCCGCCCCCCTGACTGCGGTGGCTTTTGTTACGATTGCTACTCTGGTCATTGGATTGTCTCCTTGGCTGTTCTTGTGACCTATAGTTTGAGTAGCCTTTCTTACTATCCGCAGCGG
Organism: Artemisia tridentata subsp. tridentata; assembly: GCA_021014915.2. NCBI lineage: Eukaryota > Viridiplantae > Streptophyta > Magnoliopsida > Asterales > Asteraceae > Artemisia > Artemisia tridentata. Next base: position 18,237,806 of record CP139501.1, on the reverse strand, counting down.
CGGCTTCTCCTTGGATGAAGGACCTCGTGCGCTTCATCAGTTCATCAAAGGTTTGGGGAACCCTATCATTTAACTTTTTGATAAGCTCTGGGTTATTGATTCCATTCATAAACCCTGAGATCTTTAGTATTTCGGGGCATGCCTTGACATGTATGCATTCGTCTTTAAAGCTCTCCATAAAAGCGCTTGTGGATTCCCCTTGGCGCTGTTTTACCCTAGCGAGCTCGACAGGGTTCTTGGCGCACTTCTTCCTTTGAGTAAAATTCAAACGAAACGCCTTCCGCAACTCTTCAAACCCATCGATGCTTCTACGTGGAAGCTTGCTGAACCAGTTTCGCGCATTCCCTACTAAAGTAGAGTTAAACATGTGGCACCACACTGGTTGTGGCCAATTTTCGATGGTTGCTGCTGATTCGAAAATTTTTAGGTGGTCATCAGGATCACCTGTCCCATCATAAGTCTTAACATTAGCGGGCATGCGCCTTCTCTTATCTTCTGAAAAATCACTGATGGGCCGAGTGAATGCGTCAACCTTTTGGCGGCGCCAGGGACGAGACATGTCTTCGTCTTCCCGGTCGCGGGATCTTCTCCTGGACTTCCAGTGTCCTGTTTCTTCGTCCTCGTTGTCCGAGGAGTCACTTGAGGATGAGCTTACTCTTTTGCGGCGCTTGCGCCGACTATCCTCAGAGTTCGAGCTTGAAGGGCTTTCGCTTGGGGAGACCCGTCGCCCAAGTCTATCTTGAACCCTGCGACTACCAAGCCTAGTGTGGACATTGGTGCGCCGTCCATCGTCATCATGTTCCTCAAGATACTGAAAGTCGGTTGCTTCGTCCTCCACAACTTTCCTTCCAATCCTAGTAAACACTGGGTGTCGGTGGTTATTCTTCTCGCGCCTTTCCTTTCGGTAGCGCGGTGGGGATGCTTCACGCTCAGGGTCGAAGTTGAGCCGGGCTTGCAGGCTCTGGCTTGACCTCTTTTTTGCTTCCTCTCGCATAAGTGCAACCAAGGTTTCATAGTTTTGAGATATGAAATCACTTGGCGCTAGTTCAGGCGTGACTCCTTCTAGCGCGAGGATGTTTGTTTCCACATCAGGACCCTTGTTTCGGATAGGCGCATTTGGCGGCTCAGTGAGGTGTAATTCTGACATGGTGAAAGGAGTGCGCAGTAGATCTACCGCGCTAGTGGTTGTTGTAGTAGCATGGGTGATGAACTCAAATAAGTACATTTTATTACCGTCATTTATCCTATTTATTTGACTTGTTTTATTATATTATCTGTGAGAATTGATACTTAATCGTTTACTTTTGTAATTCTCAGTTAAAAACAAGCTTTTGGTGAAACTTGGCGATTTTGGACTAATTATGGAGCAAAACAAGCAAGAAGATAAGAGTCTATTGAAATGTACAAGATCAAGACATTCTGCTCCAGATACGCCGCATCTTGCTTATTACATACGGCGCATCACTATCAAGATTTCACAAGATACGATCCAAGACAGCAAGGACATGCGCCGCATCTGAGAATAGAGTTACGCCGCATCTTCTGGTGGTGTACGAATATTCCTGAATATATTAATCTTGGACCCCACGCGAAGTTAAGTCAATGCGCCGCATCTACTTATTAGATGCGCCGCATCTTACCCTCAGACATAAACTATAAATACCCCAAGACCAGACGAATTTTGAGAGCATAATATATACGAAGTACGAAGACCACAGAAACCTAAGGCCGAATTCAGACGATTAGGCAGCACAAGACACACCCGAACGAAGATACAAGAGCTGTAAGAAGGTCCTGCATGTATTTAATTCATTAAGTAGTTTTGTTTTATTGTGTTAGTAAACTTTAATTCATCAGGATTGGTGGCTTGTGTAATGTGACGAGAAAGATTGCACTCCCTTAAAACTGCTTTCCCATCAATTAAAGTTTATATGTTGATGTCTTTGGTTACTACTTATTAGTGCATTGATAACCTCTGTGTTTATTAGTGGCCTGCGCATTTGACTACGGAAGAGAATGTGGCTCCCACGGTTGTTACTAAATTGATCACTTAGGAATAACTTTTAGACATAAGTAATCATTAAGGGTTTACTGGCCGATAAGATTAGGGCCAACGAGAAAGGGTTAATTACATACACTTCATATAAAACTATCAATAAAACAAGTGACAATCTACTTAATCATCAGGACAGGTCTTCTTATTGTCTCGAGTATTTATCTGTGTACGTGCATGCCTATCGCTGATTCGTGCTCATTAGTTTAGTTTATTATTTAATTGCAACCAAAACATGCCAGTCTCTCAGGCTGAACCCCCTTGCGTTAGATTAGGTTGTATAGTTAACTTAGAATATTAAAATACTGATTAGAATGACTAGATAATACGTTCCACTCTTAGTGATCGACACTCTACTTACCATTATATTCATACTGATCGGGTACACTGCTCGTTAAGTGTGTGTGTTATTGATAAGTCGGCTAATTATAAATTTAAAACTTGAGTAGGCATTAATACTGCTAAACCGCAACGACCCATCACGCGCATCAAGTTTTTGGCGCCGCTGCCGGGGAGTGACATGTTGTTTATATAGGTGATGTATGAAATATATAAACATATTAAACATATAAACGCAGCGGATAAACATCACCATAACAGGATCCATAGTGCCATATGATCAATCAAATAAAATAAACACATAAGTTATACCTTTGTAGCGTGATCCGAGTAACACCTCCAATATCTCCACACGAATGGAATGAGAAACCCAAGTGATCAATGGAGATCACCTCTATGAATATCCACACTACACGTCATCGATCACCACCCGATGCTAGTCTTGACCTTGTAACAATGATCCTTGATGCATCTACAATAGAATGATCAAAGAAGAGATCAAAAACACAAACCCTAAAGGTGTGTTTTGTTTTGGCCGTAGGTTTCATTGGAGGAGGAGGGAGAGAGCCCCTTGATTAGTGGTAATTGTTAATTGTCATTGATAACACTCAATATTGATTGATCTTATCACATTACACTTACACTTAGCACCCTAATCCACTTCAAAAGTCCTTCCAAACCCCTAGTATATGGCCGGCCATAAGTGGGCCCACAATGGGCTTGCCCATTGTTGGTCCAATCCAAAAACACTAAGTCTAACTTAATATTTAATGGCCCGTTATAGATCCCGAGTTACGTAGTCATTTATATATTGTAAATACGATAATTACAATCTATAAAATGATGTCTCTGTGTATAAGTGTGTGACCCCATAGGCTCACGTATGTCTAGCCATATAATTATTAATTATGACACGAGCATACTCCAACAATTATCTGTTAATTTGATTAGTATTTTAATTAGGTTTTTCTTTTTAATTTTTAATCTAACCGCTAACTCTGTTGTATATTAGTTAAATTGCATTCATTGTATTATTTTGCATATTTTCTGTTTTTGTGTGTTTAATTTTTGTTTATTTTCGTTTGTTTTTTTATTTGTTTTTATTTTTCGTATTTTCTGCATACTGCTATCGTTGTACTGAGCTTATTCAAACGATACGGCGCATCTATTTTCATAGATACGGCGTATTGCGTTTAATTTTTATAAAATACAACACGTTTAATTAATTCGATACGACGCATCTTTCCCCAAGATACGGCGTAACTGTTTTTTTTAATAAATTTTTTTTTCTAAACGTTAACGCCATACGACGCATCTGCTTTAGCAGATACGGCGTATCTATTATTTTAATTAAAAACAGTTTTCGAATTATTAAACAGATACGACGCATCGATCTCTGTCGATATGGCGTATCTTCTGAATCAAAAATCTTGTATTTTGAAACGTAACGAAAATACGGCGCATTAACTTTCGTTAATACGACGAATTCAATTTGATAAGTATAGTTGATTTTTGATATTCACTTTGATCGTTCCACTACTCTCGTTCGCAAGTTGTTTACTTTCAGGATAAGTGATGGCTTAAGCATCACTATGGAAGATTACATCCTGTACCAAACCAAGAGATGCTAGCTGGAGTGATCGAACCTAGGACAACTAGAGTGGGGGAAAACTCAGTACTGGTAACATTGAACGTCTTAAATTCTTGAAATAAAATTCCAGGTAAACTCTTTGATAATTCAACCAGCCCAAAGGAAAGTTCTCTACAATATAATCTCAATTTTATTATCCATATAATACATCTGATTCTAATTGTAATCTTAATTTTGTATGCTTAAAAATGATATTTGTTCCTAACCTCGGAATAAATCCTTATCCACTGAACAATAAGATTACAATTATTGATAAAACGTTTATGCCTATTGCTATTATTTTGAATTCATTTATATCATATGGTATGCCGTTTAACCCCAATATGATGTATAAGGAATTGTGTTGCGGAGGCCGAGGTACGTTCCTTATTTAAATTTCGTTCACTAAGATAGCGATACGGTGGATCTAAATATCCCAAGCGCCGTATCTCTGACCAACTAGGACTCATTGACTAGTCAACGAGATTAAATAGATACGGCGCATTCCAATTTTTCAATACGGCGCATCGTTTTGCCCTATAAATACGACGGGAATGCGCCGGATCTCATTTTTTTACCCCAAATCCTCACACAGTTAAGAACATACACGCAGTAAAATTAAACCCTAAATCCGAGCATTTTTCTCAAATCAACCCTCTAATCCGATCTCTTAATCTACTCCTAATCATAAAATTAAGGTAATTATTCTATTTCGATTTAATTTTGTTTAATATAAAAATTAGGGTTTATGTGATTAATTCGATTAGGGCTTAAATGATATAGAGATATGATTAGGACTTGCATTAGATAATTTCCCCCGTATTTAATTTGCATAAATCATTGGATTTCTGGCCTAGTTTGATTTGAATGAAAATTTAGGTTTTGAATTCGATTTTGAATTTTAGAGGGAAAATGGATTAGTGGTGGTGTAATGAGCTTTTAGAACTGTTATAATGGGTAAATGAAACTGTGATATTAAGTGGGAGTTTACGTCACGGATACGGATTCTTGGAAAGCATGCCTGACCCCCTTTATTTTATACTGATATGCTTTTAGATGCGGCGCATCTAGGTTAATTGATGCGGCGTAACGACCTATTTCCAATTTAATAAAATTCTAGATACGCCGTATTACTTAATCTAGATACGACGCATCTCCATACGCCGTATCTCATTTCTTGCTCCGCATCTCTTATATTTTGTGTAGATACGCCGCACTGATTAAATCAGATGCGCCGTATCTACCTAATTTGCAGACTGTTTACCAACCTTGAAAATTTATTTCAGATGGCATTACCAGAGGCTGCACACAGACATCAGTGGCTACGTTTCGAGAATATGGGACTGACTCCTGGCACTTTGGATGATTACTTGCGGAGACTAGACTCGATTTACTTTAAGAGAATATTTAGGGTCCAGGTTTTGGATATTGCTGATGTTGGATTGATTGGAGTGGGGCATGCTGCTGATAGTTTGCATCGTAGGTTGGAGATGGTGGTTAGTGATGCTGATGATGAGATAGTGTTTAGATCTTTTGCTTGGGAGAGGTTGTTTGGGGTTGATGAGCCTCTTATCAGGGAGCTTATGTTGGAGTTCTTCAGTACTGTCCATTACAGGGAGACTGATACAGAGTTGGATACTGCCGACACTTTGGTTTTTAGGTTGGGGGAGTGCACAGGCAGATGTCGATGAGGGAGTTTATTCTGGCTATGGGATTACACACTGCTGAGGAGCTTGATTCTGATGGGTTTGCCAGGTATTGGGCTGACAGCTTAAGGGCAGTTCCTGATAGGGCGTTACTGGGTGATTACTGGGACAGGATCTCTTCGGGAGGTGATATCACTACTTCCACCCCTTCTTACACACTGATCAGGGAGCCCATGAGGAGGTTGTGCCACCGCATGATAGCTTTGACCATTGCTGGGAGAGGTCAGTCACCTGAGAAGGTGACCACTCTTGACCTTTTCCTTTTGAGGAGCATGGACGAGGGGTTGTCGGTGAACATCCCCCACTTCCTGGCACATTACCTCCACCGGGGAGCTGCAGGGAGAGATAGGAGGAGTCATATGACTGGCGGGCATTTTGTATCTAGGCTGGCCCGCCATTTTGGAGTGATTGGAGAGGAGATTCCAGCAGGGCTGGAGGTTGTGGTGACCCATCTCCCGGTTATTGACAGGGATTATTTGGTTAGACTTGGGATCTGTCAGTTGGCTATGGGGGATTATGTTTGGGTAGCATTAGGGCCCGCTAGAGCTGCAGGGCCAGAGGCGGACCAGGGAGGTCCCCAGGGAGCTCCGGCTGCTGCTCCGGCCCATCAGGAGGAGCCACAGGCACCAGCACCTGTACGCACGGTGAGTCAGAGAGTTGAGGCAGTTGAGGGAGAGCTGAGAGCCTTGAAAGGCGTTGTAGATGGTATGAGGAGGGACTCAGAGTGGCTGGTTACGAGTGTGAGCCGACTTTTGGAGCAGCAGGGTATTACCCACACTCGTCCGGATGGTACTCATGTTGCAGGAGTGACACTTGCATACACTCGCAGAGTCCGGGCTAGGACGGATGATGCAAGCACTTCGGGGACCTACCCACACGACCACACTGACCCTTGATCTCTTGATTTTACGTGTTTATTGACATTGTTCCATGCATATTACTATTATTTTTGGATTGTACTAATCGTTATTATCATGTATACATTTGATGTTTCAGTCTATATTTCTTATTATGCTTGACAAAGACTGGCATTAAGTTCAGCATGAGAATACGAGAGGACATGAGAGAAAACCGTGGAACGAGCCATTTTACAACAGATTGTTAACAGTCTGTCTGGCGAACATATGCGCCGCATCTGGTAAACAGATGCGACGCATCCTATCCTTTATTTCATTTTATTTTAAGTCAGGCCCGCAGCAGATACGGCGCATCTCAATCCCAAGATGCGACGCATCTCCTGCACTGGTCATATCTTATTTTATTTTCTGCATTTTTATTTTCAAACTTTAAAACTTTTTATCAGTTTATTTTAATGCGGCGCATCCCTGGTTAAGGATGCGACGCATCTTTTATTCTGATTCGTATTTATTCCAGGCTCGATACGGCGTATCTTCTTCCATAAGATACGGCGCATCGATTAACCTGATGATTTTCATTTTAATTTTTACATTTTATTTTTACTAACTACTAATGTATTATGCAAGTTTGAACCTTCTTAACTTAGGTGTGTTAAAGTCTTGGTGGTATTATATATTCCTGCATTTCCTGTGGATACATCAAATATGAAGCTTAAACGTTCTCATCCACAAGAAAGATGATTTTTGCTCTTATACAAATGGAGGATCATACCGAGCAAATCTCAGGGGAGTTTTTATGTTCTAATTCTTTTATTTTCTAGTTTTTAACCTTTTATACAAACAACGAGGACGTTGTTTAACTTAAGTGGGGGGATTGGAGAATTAGAACACTTACTTGTCCTAAACTTTTCAAAAATTATGCTTAAAATGTCCTTAATATATCAAAATTTAAAATTTTTTTAGCATGTTTTTGTTTAAAGTCTAAGTTGCATAGCTGCACACATGACGTTATTTTCAAAAATTGTGATTTTTTTCAAAATTCACAAATCTATGAGTGTGCCGGTGACTTGTAAACTTTAGAACTTGGCTTGTATACTATTCGAGACCACCATAATAAGTATTATTTATATAATTGGAATGACTTGTCTAAATTGGTAAATTTCTAGGATTACACCCAAATAGCCTTTATATGTTATATGTTATTAGCTAACTACACTGGTTATTTAACCCCCGTATAAACCCTTTTGTTACTCTCACTTTTAGAGTAAGATACCCCTAGAAAAACACTCAGAGCCGTTCCTGTTAGGAATATGAATATTCAGCTAAAGACTCGGTCACCCCGAGTACTTATTAGCACATCATAGCTCGTAGGATTATCAATAATATTATTAGTAGCTTAGTTATTATTATTAGTATTGTGGAGTGGGTCGGGTCTTTACCCTCTGTCAGCTCTCTCCACAGCCCACTAGGGGCATATTAAGTAGTATGTATAAATACCCCTTCCCTTGCAAGGGAAGGGTTGGAACTTCCCTACATTTCAAGCTAATATACACATAGTTCTCTCTCTCTAGAAGTTCCCACTTTCTCTCTCTAGTTTATGTCTATTCGATCCATCTAAAAGCCTCAAACAAGTGTTTCTTGCATTGTGAATACCCTACAATTGGTATCAAGAGCCATGGTTAGGTCCATGAGAGTTGGTATTCACGGATTTGTCTAGTTTTTGAGGCTTTTTAGTTCGATTTGATAAGTTACGTAAATTTCTTTTTGTGCTTTGTTTAGTGATTAGAAGTTGTTATACCTTGTACTTTCTAGCTTAGGAACAGTATAAGAGTAGTATTTGGTGCTTGGATTCACAGATTTAAGGTTTGTGTGGTGTTTTTGGGTGATTCGAGTGATTTTATCCAAGTGTTCTTGGGTGCGGTTTGTGTATCTTGGACGTGTTCTTGAACGCGGTTTGTGTCGCATCGAGAACGCGGTTTGTCTTATTACTTGTTTAGGCAAAAGGACAAATAGCATTGAAAGCGACGTGTTTGGCGGTTTGTGTCTACGCGGTTTGTCTCTAAGGCGCGTACGCGGTTTATGTCTACGCGGTTTGTCTTTGCAGCGTGTACTCGGTTTGTATCAACGCGGTTTGTCTCTCCAGCGTAAACTCGGTTTGTGTCTACGCGGTTTGTCTCTGCAGCGTGAACTCGGTTTGTGTCTACGCGGTTTGTCTCTGAGGTGTGTACTCGGTTTGTATCAACGCGGTTTGTCTCTCCAGCATGAACTCGGTTTGTGTCTACGCGGTTTGTCTCTGCAGCGTAAACTCGGTTTGTGTCTACGCGGTTTGTCTCTGAGGTGTGTATGCGGTTTGTGTCTACGCGGTTTGTCTCTGAAACGTGCATGCGGTTTGTGTCTCCACGGTTTGTCTCGAAGACGTGCATGCGGTTTGTGTCTACTCGGTTTGTCTAGGCGGTTTGTATCCTCAAGGGTGCTAGTTGTCTATGCGGTTTGTGTCTTGGTGATTTTAGAAATTCCCGCGAAAGATTCGATTTCTCGGTTAAATCACAAGATCTGTAAAATCCCGTAGTTACTATGGCTACCACATCAAACACATCATCAGAAGATATTCAAGCAGCAGGATCTGACACTCGTCCACCTATGCTAGATAGGATGGATTATGAGTCTTGGGCACAACGGATAAGACTGTACTGCTTGGGAAAAGAGAATGGAGTTAACATTCTTAAGTCAATTGACGATGGACCATATCAGATGGGTACCACCAGAGATGTTGTTACAACTGGTGAAGATGGGACTGTAACTTGGGGCATCGACAGACCTAGAAACTACAATGATCTTAATGAAGAAGAAAAGAAGAGGTATGATGCTGACATTAGAGCTTCAAACATAGTCATTCAAGGTCTTCCAAAGGATGTATACAAGCTCATCAATTTCAACACTGAAGCCAAAGCTGTGTAGGACAACGTTAAAATGTTGTTGGCAGGGTCAGAACTCACAAAGGAAGATCGTGAGTCACAGCTGTATGATGAGTTCGAGCATTTCAAAATGAACCCAGGAGAGAATATCACAGACTATTATGTGAGATTTCATAAGTTGGTGAATGATATGAGGATGATCAGAATGACTATGCCCAATATCCAACTAAACTCAAAGTTTGTGAACAACATGACTCATGAATGGGACAGATTTGTTACTGCTGTCAAACTCAACAAAGGTTCAAGGGATACCAACTATGAACAGCTGTATGCATATCTGCAACAACATGAGAAGCATGCTGTCTACGATCGGGTGCTGAGAGAAAAGTTTAATCCTTCAACTACAAATGATCCACTGGCGTTCATGACAAATGTTCAACCAACAATCCAATCTTCATCCAACCCAAGCTATCATCAACTTCACTCACAAGTACCTGCTATGAGTTCCCAACTTGACTCAGGCTACTCTCAGACAGAAAAAATGATTGACAACCTCACCAATCAAGTATCATTGCTGGTTCAACAGTTTCAAGCATCACTCCCTCAGACCAATAATCAGTTAAGCAATTCATCCAACCCACGTAATCTAGCAATGGTGGAGGATGGGAAAATTGTGGTTCAGTATGTGCAAGGGAGAGTTGGAAGAAACATGGGTCGAGGTTATCTGCAGAATAGAGCAGGGAATGCCAATCAGGGTCAAGGGAAACAGATCAAGTGTTATAATTGTGGGGGGCTTGGACACATTGCTAGAAACTGCAATCAACCTAAACGTCCTCAGAACTCAGATTATTTCAAAGACAAGATGCTGTTAATGCAAGCTCAAGAGAATGGAGCTGTATTGGATGAGGAAGAGTTATTGTTCTTGGCAGGAGATGGGGGAAATACTTTTGATGAAGATGTGGATGAGCAACCAGTTCAAGATCTAGCACTTAATGATCCTAACATCTTCAAGGCAGATGACTGTGATGCATTTGACTCGGATGTAGATGATGAACCTACGGCTCAAACAATCTTCATGGCTAACTTGTCTTCCTTGGTCTCATCTCCCTGTCAAGTTGGTCCTTCTAATGCATCCGTGATATCTGAGGTACTAAAAATTTATGACACATATAATATAGTCGAGGGACAAAAGAATCCCAAAGAAGTACATCAGGCAGATGTTTCTGACACAAGTAATGTTGATATGGAAAATAGCAATATTATTTCATATGAACAGTATTTGAATCACAACAACTCGCCTGATGTACCAAATGGTGAATCTTTTGTAAATAATGATGTTTGTGTTGTAAGTAATGTAGGTGCCTTAGATAATGCGTTTAATTTAGATAATGCATATGAGTGCCATGAGAACAAATTGCCTGTCCCTGATGATGACTTGATTACTAGACTTAACATTTATAAAGAACAAGTGGCTATGTATGAACAGCGTGCTAAGTTTGAGCTTAATGAACGTGAGCAGAAATTAGAAGGTCAAATGAGTACACTTATTAAAGAGTCTAGAGTAAGAGAAGAAACATTAAAATTAGAGTTGAGTTCTTTGAAAAGTCAGCTAGAACAGTCTGTCAAACAGAAACAGGAAGCACAAAAGTGTGTAACTACACTTAAGCTAGAATTCAAACAAAAAGAAACAACACTTTTAAATGATTTCTCTAGACTCAAGACGTTAAAAAATAAGCTTGAAGATAAGTTGTACACACAAGACCAAACCAGACAAACTGCCCAACTGATGTATAAGCACAGAAAGTTAAGTGACAAGCATAGTGAAAGCAATGTAGGTAAATCTAAATTAGCTATTCATGAAATTGCTAAGATAGCCCAACCTGCATTATATGATTCTAATGTGATGTTTATGCCTAATCATGACCCGCCTGAGCATATCTACACAGAAGAAGAAGATGAGTTAAGTGAGAGAACAAGGGTTAGAATGAATGAGAAAATGAGGGATCCCAAGTGCATAGTCGGACGAATAATAATCAAACCTCATGACTATAGTGAGGAAAATCGTTTGACTGTGTTTGCTCCTCAAAAGAAGTTAACACCTGAACAGATATTCTGGAAACAAGATAATGACAAACTTAAGGTAGAAAAACTTAAGGCCATCACCCCCCTCATTAGAAAAGTTGCGTCCATAACGGTGTATCCTCCCAATACACCTAGGAATTTGGTGCCTTTGTCTCTTCCCACTGAATGCAAAACCTTTATTAGCTTATATGTGCTTTGGTAATTATTTGCTGATTTTGATAAAACATGTAAGAAGAGAATCACACCAACCGGCATTACTGAGGGGGAAAGGTGTTTTGAACATGCAAAAAGGTGTTACTTAACTGAGGTCATGCCATTCTTTAAACTACTTAAAGAACATTTTGAAGGGTTGCAAATGGCCCTTAAAGCCGAAATAAAAGAAATGGAAGTAGTGTTTAAAGACATGGAAAATGAGGTGAATGAATATGCAATAGAGCTTAAGAGTCGAGAGATTGAAAGAAAAAACATACTCATTACTAACGACAACTTGATTGCTAAATGTATTGCACAAGATGTATTTTACACTGTTACTGATTCTGCATTGTCCGCTTGTCAATTTAATGAGTATGCTATTACGTTAAATGTCACCCAGAATCGTGTTGTTGAGCTTGAGGGGGAGAATTTAAAATTGCTTGAAAAAATTCAAAATGATGACCATGATAATATGGTTAAACGTTTTTCAAAATTAGAAGTTGAATATCTTAATTTGCAATTGAAACATCAACATTTAAATGAAAAACATAAAATATCAAATGACAAGACATCCTTGGATGCTCCTGAATCTGATACTTATTTTGAATTAAGCAAACGAGATGAGACAATTCAAGCTCACACGAACACGATTCGACTGCTGAGGGCCCAAATTGCCCAATTGAAATCCAACAAGTATGAAGTGTATGGCACCAATAAACCTTCGTCTTCAGATCCTTAGAATTTTCAATATCAAAACACCATAAATAAGTTACATTATGAAAATGAGTGTTATCGAGAAGAAAATTCAAAGGTCAAACAACATTTCAAAGAGTTATATGATTCCATTAAAGGTACAAGAAGCAATCACAATGATCAAATAACCTCTTTAACAAATGAAATTGAGAATCTTAAGGCTCGGGTGAAAGGTAAAATGCCATGCACCACTTGTAATTGTGATGCACCAAAGGCTACTGCTAGTAAAAAGTATGATGTTGATGTTGGGCGTATTCCGTTTAAGCTTAGAAATAACAGTTTTGCCCATCAAACATTTCTCGATCACCTTAGAGAGGGCCTTGACACACTTCGTGAGGTAGTTGAAGAGGATAGGACTGATAAGCCACTTGATAGGGCAGTTGTCTATGCCTGCAAACTCACGAAAAGGATTCAGGAAAACTTAGAATATGCCATAGGCTCAATTCCTAAGTTTAGCAGCCATAGAGATAGATTTGTTGCATCATCATCCACTATTGAGAACAAGCATGTAGCCTTTGATCTACCACCTAAAACATCAGAACCCAACACATCATTATCAGGAAGGCATGTGACAGAAAAACAAACTAATGTTACCTTCGATGCTTCTACAGGAGTAAAAAGTGACACCCAAGCTAGCGGGTCAAGGTCTAGAGGAAATGCAAGAAAGGATAGGACTGCGCCAACTAAGAATGATCACTTGAAGAATGTAGAAGCCCAACCTAGGAACAATAAGTTTGCAATGAGTAGGATGAATCGTGTTGATTCTAGTATCAAAAGTACTGTAATTAATTCGAATTCTATTGCTATCTGTAAAACATGCGACAATTGTTTAATTTCTGCTAATCATGATGAATGTGTTGTGTCTTTCTTGATGTCTTCTGCATCACCCCATGTTAAGAATGGTAGGATAACTGAAGCATGCAAAAAGGTTTGGAAAGCAACAGGAAAAATATTTGCTAGCGTAGGCTATCAATGGAGAACCACTGGAAGGAAATTCAGTTTAGGAAAACAGTGCACGTTACCTAAAATGAATAAGCATAAAATTGTGAAAGTTAAGGAATGGAGACCCACTAGAAGGAAATTCAATTTAGGAAAACAGAGATCATTACCTAAAATGAATATGCATAAAATTGTGAAGAATAAGGAATGGAGACCAACTGGTAGAATCCTGTCTTTAGAGTCACAATGCCTTCCATCTAGGTCTTGTCCTGCCTCTAGTTCTGTCTCCTCAGTAAAGACAGTAGCATCTGTGAAATCTGTGGTTCCAGAATATGTGTGTGCTGACCAAACGGACCCCAATTTCACTTGGGGATCCACATTTTTCAGTTATCCATTGTTGTCTGGTTTCAAATGCAGGTCGTACAAATCGTCCTGTGGTATTTGGACTCAGGCTGCTCAAAACATATGACTGGGGATCGCTTGCGGCTCAAGAACTTCGTGAAAAAGTTTATCGGGACAGTTAGATTTGGGAACGACCACTTTGGTGCTATTATGGGTTATGGAGATTATGTGTTTGGTGACAGTGTAATCTCAAGGGTATATTATGTGGAAGGACTAGGGCACAATCTGTTCTCTGTGGGTCAATTTTGTGATTCAGATCTGGAAGTAGCTTTAAGAAAACATACATGTTTCGTCAGAGAATTGGATGGTATAGATCTTCTCAAGGGCAGTCGGGGCACCAATCTATACACCATATCGATTGAAGAAATGTTGAAGTCCTCTCCCATATGCTTGCTTTCTAAAGCCTCTAAAACAAAATCATGGCTGTGGCATCGTCGTTTGAACCACTTAAACTTCGGTACCATAAATAGTCTTTCCCGTAAAGATCTTGTTAGAGGGATGCCCAGACTGAAATATGAGAAAGATCATCTTTGCTCTGCATGTCAACTGGGTAAAAGCAAGAAACAAACCCACAAGCCTAAAACCATCAACACCAACTTGGAAGTTCTGCATACCCTCCACATGGACTTGTGCGGTCCAATGAGAATACAAACCATAAATGGAAAGAAGTACGTTCTGGTGATAGTAGATGATTATTCTCGGTTCACATGGGTAAAGTTTTTGAGAACCAAGGACGAAACTCCAGAGGTGATCATTAAACTGATAAAACAGCTGCAAGTAAGGCTCGACAAAACTGTCAAAATCATCCGCACTGATAATGGTACTGAGTTTGTTAACCAACAACTCCGTAATTTCTATGAAAGTATTGGCATCACGCATCAGAAAAGTATCCCTCGCACTCCTCAACAGAACGGAGTGGTTGAAAGAAGGAACCGTACTCTGGTGGAAGCTGCAAGAACTATGCTTATATTTTCAAAGGCACCGATGTTTCTTGGGCAGAGGCTATGTGTGTAATCACATACCTTTATTTGACCAAAACCGGACCCAAAAAGACCAAAAACATATTAGAAATGCCAAATATATGTTTGTTTTTGTGTTTTTAAATGTGCAGGTAACGGATATGAGAAAAGGACAAAAAAGAAAGACAAAATAGACAAATCCGAGCACGGGAATGGAAAGAGCACGAAAAATCGAGTCCGGGGGTACGGTGCCGACATTGTTGACTGACGCGTCAGTACGAGGTTGCAGACGTGGCAGGGCCTGGGTCCAATAGGAGAGCGACACGTGGCGTCTGTGACGCTGCAGTACGAGGTGGCAGACTGACACCTGTCTGCACGTGGTTGGATGGTACGAGGTTACGTGGCGTCGGGTGACCAATGGGAGCGTGACACGTGGCAGAAGTGAGCTGTTAATTTGGGAAGGAATGAATGTGTACGCAAAATGGACCAGATTCACAAAGAGTGTGCTATAAAAAAGCCATCCGGATCACAATTTACACAAAAAAATTTAGTAGAGAGATAAAGTAGGAGTAGAGAGTAGAAAAATATTAGGATTTGAGTAGGAGTAGTATTTTAGCTTATTGTATTAGCTTAATTCATGTAATAGTTTAGCTTATTTCAAGTGCTTATTTTTACAACTTATTTCAAGTTTAATGAAGATGTTGAAGTTATTTGAAGATTTTTAGTGCTTATTTCTCTTATTCTTCTCCTCTTTCTTTTACCTTCTTTTTCTTTTTTACTTTTCTTATCTAATAAGTCATGAAAGCTTATTAGCTTTTTGTGGTTTATTTAGATCTAGCTTATTTAATAAATACTCTTTTACTACTTTGTTTTAAAAGCTTTTATAAACTTAGATCTACTATTTGTTTTACAAATTATTTTATAAAAAACCAAATATATTTTATTTTTATTAGTTTTTCTTTTATTAAAAGCTATTCATTAGATTATCACTCTAGATCTACAATTTTTAGTTTAAAAAATTTTCGACTTTATTAGTTTTTAGCTTATTAATTTTAGAAGTTTGTAGTTTTCTCAACCAATAAGCTCTTCCATAGCTTAATTGGTCATTATTATTGCTTATTCCTAATAAAGTTTTGATTTATCTTTGTCTCTCATTCATTTCATCATAAGGCGAGGAGCTTATGGGTTTTATAAGCTTATTTACTAACCAAAGTTTGTAGCTTTCTTTGTTTCTATTAATCTAAATAGTGAATAAAGTTTATAACTTTATTGATTACTTGGATAAATACAAGCTAATAAAGGAATAAACTTTGGGGTTTGATAAGTTTATAAAATCGGGTGGTTTATTATTCTCGTCGCGTTAGATCGGGTTCTACTTTCTTATCCTTTTCACTTTTAGTTAATTAGTTTAATGAATATGCTCATGTTTGTTGGATCATTTGTTTTGGTTAGTTTATTTAATATGTATCGTGAGTAGATTTTTATACTTGTTGAGTAGATCATTCCGTGAATTAAGTGTGGTTTTAAAAAGTTAATTGGTTAGTAATTTTAAGTTACTTAGATTGAAATTTTGGTTGTTTGAGCGGGCAAAAGCCGTGAAAATAATTGGGTTTTAATTTAGATATTGATATCTCTTTATGAAATTATTTTCAAAATAAACCAACGTTGTGAGAAAATGATTATTTATAAAAGATATTAATTCATCAATAGAGGACTTAATTGAAATAATAAACCACACTTAAGGATCGTGATAATTTGCTTAACAGGTATATCTTTTTATCATAAATTTCTTATTTTGCTTGCTTAGTATAATCTAGTTTATCATTTTTTTTAGTTGTTATCTTTTATCGTTAACTCTTGATTATTTACTTTCTACTAGTTTTTTTTTTAGATTAGGTTGCGTTTAGGTTATTTGTGCTTTACATGCGTAATTATTGCTTTATGATTGTTATTCTAGTTTAAAAATCACAATTCTCACTTTTATTCACATTCACTACACGAATCACGTTCCGGGAACACAAATTCCATTCGATCTTCGTCGGGACAAACGACTCGGGTCAACACATATTTCCACGTGTGTTTTCCTTGAAAAATATATACTATAATTGACACGAATCAATTTTTGGCGCCGCTGCCGGGGAAGGTTGAAGTGAGTGCGTGATTCCGTTTTTCGATTCGTGTTTTGAAGACCCTTCCTCGTGGAGTTATCGTTTTCATTTGTAAATATTTTTTATAAAAACCCAAAAAGATTTTCTCTTCAAAATTTATTTTCCTTTTTCTTTTATGATTTTCCATGTTTCTAAAAATTAAAAATCCAAAAATATTCTTCTTAATCCTCTTATCCGTTTGATTCTTATCTCTTTACCCTCTCATAATGTTTAATTCTTATCTTCTTAATCCTCTATATTTTTAATTCTGATGGACTCATTTATCCCGTGCGTCGGTTGTGGAGAACCGCTTTTTGGATTACCTTGTCGGTGGTGTACGTGCGAACGGTGCGGAAATGATATTCGAAACGGAAGTTGTTTGTTTTGTGGTTCGAGGAATTCAGTTGATTATAATCCAAATACGAATTCATTCAACGACTCTTCAAATTTCTACAACTACCCACCACAGCCCGATATATCTTCGTTCGATCAACGTTATTGCGATGGGTGTGGAGATTCGATTGATCCGACATCGCCTTATTGTCAACGGTGTACTTGCGAGAGGTGTGGTAGTAATTTGATCAATGGATTTTGTTCGTTTTGTGCTTCGGAAGCTGAAAATTCATACACTTATGATTTTAATCCGAACATTTCCAATTATCCTCAAAACAATTTCAATCACCCTCCTCAAAACTTTTATGAGCAAGAACCGTATTTCAATGATACGCCGAACTTTTCTTGTACAAATTGTGGGGGTCCTCATAATGATTATCAATGTCAACCGTGGGGTCAAAATTACTATGAACCTAATCCTTGCTATAATACTCACGGTTTTGACAATTACCAACCCCCACAAAATCCCGTCAATTATCCAAATCAAGTTGGAATGCGCGAAATTGAAAAACTTGTGGTTCGATATCGAGAGCAAGCGGCTAGTATTAATACTCCCGGGAAGTCCATGGAAGAATTACTTGCCGAGGAAAGAGCAGCTAAATTTCGAGAGAGCTTAATTTACTCTGACGATGATTCCGATGATGACGAGGAGAGATTTGTTCCGGTAACCTTCCCTCAAATAGCACCCGTCTTTCCTACCGTAGAAACCGAGGACTCTCTAAAAATGGGGGACGAGCATCTTGACACTATTCCGGCAACGGAATCAGACAATGTTGAGAACCTTGTCCCAATCCCAAGTGAGTCCGAGGAAATATCCGACGGTGAAAGTGATTTGCAATCTTGTGGAGATTCTCTTGACATTTCCAAAGTTACCTCCGGGATTTTCTCTAACCCTCTTTTTGAATTCAATGATGAGTATACTTCTTGCAAAGTTAATCCTCTTTTCGATGAAGGGTTAGAGAACGTCGAGGACGAGGACTCTACATTTGATGAGCTGATTTTACCAATACCTCGCCCTGACGATTCCCATGACTCGGAAGGGGAAATTCTTTTTCTTGAAAGATTGCTTAATGATGATCCCCTTTCACTTCATAAAACTGAGTCATTACACGTTGAGCCATCACCCACTCGTCCGCCTGCTAAACCACCCGATAATATCAAGCCCGATACGGGTGTTGTGACTTATAAAGTGGTGGATGAGATTTCTGAAAAGTATGCTAATTTGCCCACCCAACCCACCCTTTTTATCTCTTCCGGGTGTGAGGATGACAATTTCTTTACAATTGTTATCATGATCCTTCTCCTTTTCTTCACCTACCCGGTGACTTCTCCTCTCATTCACTCCTTAGGGAGTGAAGACACCGTCTTTGACCCCGGCATCTCCGTTCTTTCATGCCGGGTGTCCGTTACTTGCTCCCCCAAGGACAATTAAATTCGGGGTCGAGTCAAGCTCATGTGACTCGGTTAACAAAAACAAGCGCTTCGTAGGAGGCACCCCATGCTTATCCATCTATCTTCTTATCTATTTTCTAATAAGTGAGTGAGGAGGGCTACCTCTTCCGTACCTTGTGTTTCGTGGTTTTTCTTGTGATGTGTCCAGTAGCGCCCGATGATGAAGACTCTCGTGCTCGTAGTTTCCTTCACGCTACTCGAGTTTCATCATTCGCTGCTTCTCCGATATCCTAAAATCTTATCGTTTTACATCTATCTTTTGGCATAATTCATAAAAGGCCTTAGATTTTTGTAGGAGAACCCTTACCTTTAAGACATTGAGGACAATGTCTCATTTTAGTCTGGGGGGGTAATCTGTCGATTTGATTTTTGCCTTGCATTTTTGCCGTTTTCTCATGCAACCCCGTTTTTCCTCCAAAAATTGAAAAATCCAAAAAAAATGAGAAAAATTTTAAAAAATTTTACAAAAATATAATAAATTTTGACATTTTTGTTGATTTTCCGCTGGAGAGAGTAGGAATAAAATTCTGACTTGACCGGGCGTGTTGAGCCCTAGCTTGTTCCCTTAACCATTTATAATCCATAAGCTCGTGCTAGTCTTTTACACAAGGAGCTATAAAACGCGAATTCTTTTTAAGAGTTTGCAAGTTCCCGTATTTGACTTTATATATGCATGGCTTGATTATAAGGCTAAGCATTCGCGGATCTTATTATTTAAGATTTTAAATTTGCGAAGAACGAGAAATGATAGAGTTGTTTATAAGTTAGATTGCTAAACGTGGAGTAGTTGGATCTCTTTAGAGCTCATCGAAGTTACTTGTGGCTTTTTGTTCCCATAAGCTTGTTTCACTCAAAAATAGAAATTTAGGAATAATTAAAGGTATTTTGGTTTTGGCGATGATTAGTTTTTATTTCTTCCTTAGAGAATTCTTGCTTATGAAAGTTGGGTACACATCAAGGTACTGTCAGTGTTACGGTGTAATAGACTATTCCATCTTGCCGGCTCGCAACCGATGTTGGGATTGTTATAAAAGCCGTAGGATTTGGGGTTTGGCAAATAATTAATTAATATGATAATGTATAATAATAATCCAAAGCCATAAAAAGTTTTCTGCATCTTGCCGGTTCGCAGCCGATGTTGTAGACTTCTAATAAAGGCAGAGGAAAAATTCCAAGGTCATAATAGACTATCACATCTTGCCGGTTCGCAGCCGATGTTGTGATTGTTATAAAGGGCCATGGGCTAAATACGTTAATGTGCTTAATAATGTTTAAAATGCCAAACTTCGACTCCGAGGTATCCTAATAAAGGCTTCTGTCTCTGGACTCGTAGATGAGTTGTTTCGGTCGCAAATAAAAGGGATATCCTCAAAATCGTGTTTAAATCAGAGACCTTGATGTGGACCTCATTTTTGTATGCAACGGTTTTCGAGGGAAGGTTTGGAAACTACTTAGCGTCTAAACTAGATATCTTTATCGGACTAAAAATTATCAAAACGAGAACTTGAAGAAATTCATTTCTCACCAAAAAATAAAATAAATAGAGGAAAATAGGAATTTGGGAGCAAAAAGTCCACAATTAACTTCCATGGGTAGTGATAGCAATCTAACTTGTAAATAACAATGATTTCGTTTTTAAGCTTAGTTTGGGGACTCGTGAAAAATCAGGGACGACGAATTTTATCCGTATGGTCACTTCTTCATAAGTCGTGTTTCCTACTCGAAGACCCTAAAAATTATCGATAGATAATGATTGTCAAACAAAGCCGTCACTTGAATAATGAGAAAAATACAAAAATAGAATAAAAAGGAAAATCGGGGAGTTTTTAGAACTTAAGATTTCTTAATCTCTTTTGAAAATTTTGCTACTTTTCAAAGTTAGTAAAAAGAGATTGGAAATTTTAGGTTTCAAAAACGTGTTTCTATAACATTGCATGAGGACATTGCAATAGCTTAGTCTGGGGGATTTTGGTATGTGCGTAATCACATACCTTTATTTGACCAAAACCGGACCCAAAAAGACCAAAAACATATTAGAAATGCCAAATATATGTTTGTTTTTGTGTTTTTAAATGTGCAGGTAACGGATATGAGAAAAGGACAAAAAAGAAAGACAAAATAGACAAATCCGAGCACGGGAATGGAAAGAGCACGAAAAATCGAGTCCGGGGGTACGGTGCCGACATTGTTGACTGACGCGTCAGTACGAGGTTGCAGACGTGGCAGGGCCTGGGTCCAATAGGAGAGCGACACGTGGCGTCTGTGACGCTGCAGTACGAGGTGGTAGACTGACACCTGTCTGCACGTGGTTGGATGGTACGAGGTTACGTGGCGTCGGGTGACCAATGGGAGCGTGACACGTGGCAGAAGTGAGCTGTTAATTTGGGAAGGAATGAATGTGTACGCAAAATGGACCAGATTCACAAAGAGTGTGTTATAAAAAAGCCATCCGGATCACAATTTACACAAAAAAATTTAGTAGAGAGATAAAGTAGGAGTAGAGAGTAGAAAAATATTAGGATTTGAGTAGGAGTAGTATTTTAGCTTATTGTATTAGCTTAATTCATGTAATAGTTTAGCTTATTTCAAGTGCTTATTTTTACAACTTATTTCAAGTTTAATGAAGATGTTGAAGTTATTTGAAGATTTTTAGTGCTTATTTCTCTTATTCTTCTCCTCTTTCTTTTACCTTCTTTTTCTTTTTTACTTTTCTTATCTAATAAGTCATGAAAGCTTATTAGCTTTTTGTGGTTTATTTAGATCTAGCTTATTTAATAAATACTCTTTTACTACTTTGTTTTAAAAGCTTTTATAAACTTAGATCTACTATTTGTTTTACAAATTATTTTATAAAAAACCAAATATATTTGATTTTTATTAGTTTTTCTTTTATTAAAAGCTATTCATTAGATTATCACTCTAGATCTACAATTTTTAGTTTAAAAAGTTTTCGACTTTATTAGTTTTTAGCTTATTAATTTTAGAAGTTTGTAGTTTTCTCAACCAATAAGCTCTTCCATAGCTTAATTGGTCATTATTATTGCTTATTCCTAATAAAGTTTTGATTTATCTTTGTCTCTCATTCATTTCATCATAAGGCGAGGAGCTTATGGGTTTTATAAGCTTATTTACTAACAAAAGTTTGTAGCTTTCTTTGTTTCTATTAATCTAAATAGTGAATAAAGTTTATAACTTTATTGATTACTTGGATAAATACAAGCTAATAAAGGAATAAACTTTGGGGTTTGATAAGTTTATAAAATCGGGCGGTTTATTATTCTCGTCGCGTTAGATCGGGTTCTACTTTCTTATCCTTTTCACTTTTAGTTAATTAGTTTAATGAATATGCTCATGTTTGTTGGATCATTTGTTTTGGTTAGTTTATTTAATATGTATCGTGAGTAGATTTTTATACTTGTTGAGTAGATCATTCCGTGAATTAAGTGTGGTTTTAAAAAGTTAATTGGTTAGTAATTTTAAGTTACTTAGATTGAAATTTTGGTTGTTTGAGCGGGCAAAGGCCGTGAAAATAATTGGGTTTTAATTTAGATATTGATATCTCTTTATGAAATTATTTTCAAAATAAACCAACGTTGTGAGAAAATGATTATTTATAAAAGATATTAATTCATCAATAGAGGACTTAATTGAAATAATAAACCACACTTAAGGATCGTGATAATTTGCTTAACAGGTATATCTTTTTATCGTAAATTTCTTATTTTGCTTGCTTAGTATAATCTAGTTTATCATTTTTTTTAGTTGTTATCTTTTATCGTTAACTCTTGATTATTTACTTTCTACTAGTTTTTTTTTTAGATTAGGTTGCGTTTAGGTTATTTGTGCTTTACATGCGTAATTTGTGCTTTATGATTGTTATTCTAGTTTAAAAATCACAATTCTCACTTTTATTCATATTCACTACACGAATCACGTTCCGGGAACACAAATTCCATTCGATCTTCGTCGGGACAAACGACTCGGGTCAACACATATTTCCACGTGTGTTTTCCTTGAAAAATATATACTATAATTGACACGAATCATTTCTCTGGGCAGAGGCTATTGCAACAGCATGTTACACTCAAAACCGATCCCTAATTCATCCGGTTTGTGAGAAGACTCCCTTCGAGTTAATTCATAACAAGAAACCGGATCTTTCCTTTCTCCGTGTGTTTGGTGCACTTTGCTATCCAACTAACGATAGTCAAGACTTGGGAAAGTTAAGAGCTAAAGCAGATGTAGGTATTTTTGTTGGATACGCACCAGACAGTAAAGGGTATCGAATCTACAATAAGAGAACCCGTAAAATCATGGAAACCATTCATGTTACGTTCGATGAGCTGAGTGAGCAACCTGCTTCAGGACAAATTAGTTCTGGACCCGATCTTAACCTTTTGTCACCTGGACCCATTAGTTCAGGACTTGTACAGTATTCCACGCCTGCAAATTCTTATGTGCCACCTACATGCGAGGAGTTAAAGAAGTTATTTGATCCTATGTTTGATGAATACTTTGAGCCAACGAATGGAACCATCCCAAGTGAACCTGTTGTACTTCCTATGGCTGAGGTTCAAGCCCCACAAGGTTCAGAAGGCCCTACAGCTTCAGTATCAGTCAGTCACAATGCTCCAGCTGCCAGTCAATCGCCTTCGTCATCAAACGCTCAATCTTCTCCAGTGATACAAGAATCTTCAGATAATCATTCTTTGGAAGTTAACCCTTTTGCTCCTGTTGATGAGGTTCCTTTTGAAAACATATTTGCTCCTGAACGTGCATCAGACACATCCTCACTTGAAGAACACAGCACTGCTACATCTGTTCACAACCCTCAACCTCACGACCATCTCAGAAAATGGACCAGTGATCATCCAATCGACAACATCATAGGCAATCCCTCACGTCCAGTATCCACACGTAATCAACTAGCCACTGATGCACTATGGTGCTTCTTCAATTGTGTACTGGTTCCAGGCTATGCAGGATGAAATCCATGAATTTGATCGACTTGAAGTATGGGAATTAGTGCCTCCTCCAGAGCTTGCAATGATCATTGCTTTAAAGTGGATCTTCAAAGTGAAGCTTGATGAGTATGGTGATGTGTTAAAGAACAAGGCACGGCTAGTTGCTAAAGGGTTCAGACAAGAAGAGGGCATTGATTTTGAAGAATCGTTTGCTCCGGTTGCTAGAATTGAAGCTATAAGAATCTTCCTGGCAAATGCTGCTAGTCGAAATATGATAGTCTACCAGATGGATGTCAAAACGGCATTCTTGAATGGTGACTTAAAGGAAGAAGTTTATGTGAGTCAACCAGAAGGATTCGTGGATACTGAACATCCTACTCATGTTTACCGCTTGAAGAAGGCTCTTTATGGGTTAAAACAGGCGCCAAGGGCATGGTACGATACATTGTCCAAGTTCCTCCTAGTGAACGGATTCTCCAAGGGTGTTGTTGATCCCACACTATTCACCAGGAAGTCAAGAAACCATCTACTACTAGTTCAGATCTATGTAGATTATATCATCTTTGCTTCAACAGATCCTAGTGAATGTGATAGTTTTTCAAAAGAGATGAATTCCAAGTTCCAAATGTCCATGATGGGACAAATGTCATTCTTCTTAGGATTACAAGTTTCTCAAAGTCCCGGAGGCATATTCATTAATCAATCCAAATACGCCAACGAGATCTTGAAAAAGTTTGGATTCTATTCAAGTGAACCTGTTGACACTCCCATGGTTGATAGAACGAAGCTGGATGAAGATCCTTCAGGGATTCCAGTGGATATAACGAAATATCGAAGCATGATTGGATCTTTGATGTACATCACGGCTAGCAGACCAGATCTTCTGTTTGCTGTGTGTATGTGTGCTCAGTATCAATCCAGACCAACCAAGAAGCATGTTGAAGCAGTGAAAAGGATCTTCCGATATCTTCAAGGCACGGTTCATATGGGTCTCTGGTATCCTAAGGACACTGCAATGGAGTTAACGGCGTACGCGGATGCTGATCATGCGGGATGTCAAGACACTCGTCGAAGTACTTCAGGAGGAGCTCAGTTTTTAGGGGAAAAGTTAGTTAGTTGGTCTTCTAAGAAGCAGATGAGTACTTCCATATCATCTACTGAAGCTGAGTACATTGCCATATCTGCTTGTTGTGCACAAATCCTTTGGATGCGATCACAACTTTCGGACTATGGATTCTCATACAACAAAATTCCCCTATATTGTGACAACAAAAGCGCCATTGCTCTTTGTTGTAACAATGTTCAGCACTCCAGGTCAAAACACATCGACATCAGGCATCACTTCATCAGGGAACAGGTGGAAAAAGGAATTGTGGAACTATACTTCGTGAGGACAGAGTTTCAGTTAGCTGACATCTTCACCAAGGCCCTCCCAAGAGAAAGGTTTCAGTTTATTCTCCCACGCCTTGGCATGAAGAGCATGACTCCTGAAACCCTCAAGTCTCTTCAGGAAGAAAAGGAGGATTAAAGGATTGACTTTCTATATCCTTGTACATAGTTGTATATATCTTAAATCAAAAAGAAAAATACAAAAATATAAAACCTATAAAAACCATAAAAATCGAAAAATCAGAAAATACCAAAAATAGTCCTACCTAGGCATGTCTTCTGTTTATCGATAACATTTACGGATCTAGAAATTTCATTCAACAATGGCACGGATTCTTAAATGAAGCTCGAGCAGAAGTTATACTAATCAGTTAAAACATGTCTTAATGGCTTGCAGTTACTTCATACTGCAACCCGCGCTGTACAATGGGGAAAGCATGTCGCCAAAAAGACAGCTGTTCCTCCAACCGGGTGATGTTCACCTGGGCATGGATTACTTTATATCCATGTTTCCCCGACTTGATGTACGTTTCAGTGCATCATTTTGCGTATAAGAAGAGAAGTCTTCTTTGCACCAGGAACTCTTTCAGTTCTATGATTCTTCAAGAGAGTTCTGGTGTTTCACAAGGTGGTAACTGGACTTAAATTTCACAAATACTTATCTCTCAATTGAATGACTACAGCTCTTTAAATAGAAAACGGGTCATTAATTGAGGGGGAGCATATTTGTTCAAATTTCTGACACCTTGCCAAATTTGTGCAACATCAGCAGTGACATTCTCTCGTTGTTTCACGGGGAGCATAGTATGCTCCAAAATCAGAATACATTTAAACCTGACCACATTTTCTCCCAAATTTGCTAAACTTATTTAAATCACTTGGGATCACAAATCTCAAATGGTTTGAAATTTTTGATCGGGGGAGAGAATGTGATTTAAATATGAAATTCTGATAAAATGTGATGATTTGGAAGCTAATGTAAGCTCTCCCGTATGTGCTAAACCATTTTGTATATCAAGGCACATATTGAGGGGGAGCAAAATGTTTTGGTCATAAAAGCAAGCTCTTCCATATGTGCTAAAATCTTTCATATAACGATGCATATATTGAGGGGGAGCAAATGGTTTTAACAAAACATTAAGGATTTGGGCATCACACGTGAGCAAGGCTCAGACTTCACCAATGAATTGACGAAACTTGAACTGTCATCAATCGAAAAGATTCGTCTTGGCCGGGTAATAATTTCAAGCTGGTCTAACCAGTGATGTAAGCGTGTCTCGAAAAAGATGAATCTGAGTAGAGTGTACCATTTCGAGAAACTTTTTGTGGACATGACCAGGCCGGGTAATAATTTCAAGCTGGTCTAACCAGTGATGTAAGCGTGTCTCGAATCGGTCATGTTCACTGAAAGTTGATCAATTCAAAAAGTGCGAGCTCTACCTAACATGTGCAAATTTATAAAACAATCAACCGAGCACATGTTGAGGGGGAGCATTTGAAAATTTTAAAACTCTCAAGTGTTTGCAAAAATGTGTTTCAAAATCGTGAACACTTTAAGAGATTTTTCAAGGATTTGGTTTGGCAATCATGGATGAATATCAAAGACCGACCATTTTAATTAACACATGGAGTTATAAGGATGGTTAGGTTAGGTTCAAGTTCCCATGATCCCGCCAGAGCCGGAGGGATCTACCCAGGGATAATCCACTAGTTAGTATAGAAGTCCTTAGGTATGATTTAAAAGGAGAAAAGTGAATGAGGGAAGAGTGCCGACTGAGATGGAGCTAACACTGGAAAAAACCCAACAAGGTGTTAGTTATGAAGTCACGGTAAGCACTGAAGGGGTTGAAGAATGAAAAAGAATTGTAAAGAGAAAGGGTGAAAAGAAATAGCCCTCCTTACAACTTAGGCAGAAACCGGGTCAATACATATGCTGTCAGAATCACTTGGTTGATTGCTGGCATTGAAGACAAAGTATCATGGACCCAGTGATACGCTGCACAACCCTCCCTAGCCACTCAAGGTCCCTCAAAGGACTCTTGTTTCAATTGTCACAGAGTTCAATACATTCCTATCGTCTCTCTCACTCCGAGTTAGATGATATTGAAAAGGTGGCAGTCCTCTCCAGCCTCCGCTCACTAAATCAAAACGCACTATAGAGTCTAGAGCCACGAGATGCATAATAAGATCTCATAAGGACACGAACTATTTCTACACTGGTTGGTCAACATTAAGGACACCAGTTGTAAACTTATGAGTCCTACGCAGATCTTAGCAATCTGCCAGAACATTCATGAGGGAATTTACAAATGTAATTCTCAATGATTGAATGGAAATTCCTGCCAGGGTCAACATCAAGCAGCCCTGAAAGCAGGTCACTTCGGTAATTCCACGTGGATTACGCTTAGTGGTCGCGGCGGTTTCAAACGGTCTACAGTCGTGGAGTGATCTCCAGCGACTCACCTAATCGTTGAAATGCTACGGCATAGTCTTAAAAGGCCCTCTGTGGGTTTTCGATTAGGAACGGTCTTGGTAAGGATTAGAGAGAGTTTTCACACTATGCTGTTAACAATCTCGAAGTCCGAACCTGTAAGTACCGGTCGATTTGTTGCTAACTGTCGTATGCAGGAAATTCTGGCGATTGTAGCTGTGGAATGCTGTAGCTGGTTGCTGTTGTAGCTGGTTGCAGAAAAGATGCCAATCCATCACCCCATGCTCACACCACATCATCATCAAAGAAGTCATGATCAACCTGAAAGACCTTCAACACAGCTTCTGCTAACTCTGATGCTGAAGATCATGACACCATATCGTGTGAGCATGTCGGCTCTAAGTATATTTCATCACATGGAGACCTACTACTGAAAGATGACATGGAGACTCAAGTGGGATGATACTTTCAAAGATTACTCAAAGTTCATCCAAGACAAAAGAGAAGTCGTCTTAAGATCACGGATGTTTGCACAACAATCTATGATATTGAAGAATCAATGGTTACGAGCTATGATGTCAAGATCCAAAGAAGAAGTGCTGAAATACAGAACATTACTTCTGGGGTGACCTCCCTTAGGGGGAGATTGTTAGGAATATGAATATTCAGCTGAAGACTCGGTCACCCCGAGTACTTATTAGCACATCATAGCTCGTAGGATTATCAGTAATATTATTAGTAGCTTAGTTATTATTATTAGTATTGTGGAGTGGGTCGGGTCTTTACCCTCTGTCAGCTCTCTCCACAGCCCACTAGGGGCATATTAAGTAGTATGTATAAATACCCCTTCCCTTGCAAGGGAAGGGTTGGAACTTCCCTACATTTCAAGCTAATATACACATAGTTCTCTCTCTCTAGAAGTTCCCACTTTCTCTCTCTAGTTTATGTCTATTCGATCCATCTAAAGGCCTCAAACAAATGTTTCTTGCATTGTGAATACCCTACAATTCCTTTCGTTTCTTACACCTTTGTTATAATGTTTCGTTACACCCTTACACCTTAGCCTACCCTGTAGATTAAAATCCGTGGTTGGTTAATTGCTTTAGGCAAAGTGTGTTTCCTTACATTACCTGTGTTCGCGTGCGTAATTCATTATCTTTGGTTAGGTCGGGAAATTGCACAATGCAATTGGAGTGAAAGTAAATATTGTATATCTTTGAGTTTATTTTTCGTGTGTTTACTACTTTCACTATTACCGTTATTTCTGAAGTCATGAAAAGTATGGAAAAATTATCCAGAATTATCATTATAGTGATGTGGTGAAATTTTACAAATCTTTGTTTATTTTTCAAAAAAAAAAAAAAAAAGAAAAGAAAAAAGGAAGAGTTGGATGTTTGTTTTTACCAACTTATGTAAAGTTTTGTATTAAGTGGTCGATATCACCACTAGTTGTTGTATATTATATCTATGGATTGAATGGGAGTTGAACGTTATGGGAACGCCAACTAAAGGTTATTCTTTGATTGAGATCTTGTTGAGTATAATTCGTGTCTACCTAAAAGCGTGTGTTTCAAGTGTTAAAGCGTGAGTTATTCTATGATATGAGTCTTATTCATGGGATGGTTGGGATAGTGATTAACCACACTTAGGATTTTAATTTATCTGTTTTGTTTATTTTTCATTTTACACCAATTTATATCCCAAATATTATCCATACCCTATATTATTCTTTATCCAAACCTTTGATTTATTGAGATTAGGGATTTGAGCAATCTTAAGTATCGTAGTCGTGGATTTGGCTATGTATTTATGATTTTGTCGCCCTTTTTGATATAATATTATTGGTGAAGATTACTTGGTCCTTTCTTTAGCCTATTCGAGTTAAGGATTTGAGCAATTGCATGTATCGTGTTCGTGGATTCGATCATGTATTTGTGATTTTGTCGCCTTTTCTGGAATTTGAGATCAATAGAGATTAAGGAGAATGATTAACCTTTAAGCCTACAAACCCTTTTTACCGCTTTAGACTTGTTATTCCTTAGCTTTAGTGGGGGAGATGTGTATACTTGCCAAGCTTATGATAGAATATTCGTCACGACTGGACAGTTAAACGATTAGATTTGCTTTTATCAAATTATTTTATTTTACTTCTAATTCGTTAAGTGTTTGGTTGTGTGATTATGACAAAAATGAATACATGCTTAAATATAAAAATAAATCCTAATATCTTTTATGATACATTTTCATAAGATTAATTCTAAGGTTTACTTGGGGACAAGTAAAGTTCAAGTGGGGGGATATTTGATGAACTCAAATAAGTACATTTTATTACCGTCATTTATCCTATTTATTTAACTTGTTTTATTATATTATCTGTGAGAATTGATACTTAATCGTTTACTTTTGTAATTCTCAGTTAAAAACAAGAATTTGGTGAAACTTGGCGATTTTGGACTAATTATGGAGCAAAACAAGCAAGAAGATAAGAGTCTATTGAAATGTGCAAGATCAAGACATTCTGCTCCAGATACGCCGCATCTTGCTTATTACATACGGCGCATCACTATCAAGATTTCACAAGATACGATCCAAGACAGCAAGGACATGCGCCGCATATGAGAATGGAGTTACGCCGCATCTTCTGGCGGTGTACGAATATTCCTGAATATATTAATCTTGGACCCCACGCGAAGTTAAGTCAATGCGCCGCATCTACTTATTAGATGCGCCGCATCTTACCCTCAGACAGAAACTATAAATATCCCAAGACCAGACGAATTTCGAGAGCATAATATATACGAAGTACGAAGACCACAGAAACCTAAGGCCGAATTCAGACGATTAGGCAGCACAAGACACACCCGAACGAAGATACAAGAGCTGTAAGAAGGTCCTGCATGTATTTAATTCATTAAGTAGTTTTGTTTTATTGTGTTAGTAAACTTTAATTCATCAGGATTGGTGGCTTGTGTAATGTGACGAGAAAGATTACACTCCCTTAAAACTGCTTTCCCATCAATTAAAGTTTATATGTTGATGTCTTTGGTTACTACTTATTAGTGCATTGATAACCTCTGTGTTTATTAGTGGCCTGCGCATTTGACTACGGAAGAGAATGTGGCTCTCACGGTTGTTACTAAATTGATCAATTAGGAATAACTTTTAGACATAAGTAATCATTAAGGGTTTACTCGCCGATAATATTAGGGCCAACGAGAAAGGGTTAATTACATACACTTCATATAAAACTATCAATAAAACAAGTGACAATCTACTTAATCATCAGGACAGGTCTTCTTATTGTCTCGAGTATTTATCTGTGTACGTGCATGCCTATCGCTGATTCGTGCTCATTAGTTTAGTTTATTATTTAATTGCAACCAAAATGTGCCAGTCTCTCAGGCTAAACCCCCTTGCGTTAGATTAGGTTGTATAGTTAACTTAGAATATTAAAATACTGATTAGAATGACTAGATAATACGTTCCACTCTTAGTGATCGACACTCTACTTACCATTATATTCATACTGACCGGGTACACTGCTCGTTAAGTGTGTGTGTTATTGATAAGTCGGCAAAATATAAATTTAAAACTTGAGTAGGCATTAATACTGCTAAACCGCAACGACACATCACGCGCATCAATGGGTAGTCCTTGTGGGCGGTTCTACTGCAGCAAAGGCCAAATCCGAGTATGATCCTAGGCTCTTGGGCGCACTGGTTGTTCCAGAGGCCTGCTTAGCGGTTGAATCAATTTGCAGCTTCTGCCCTTGTAGGTCACCCTGCGTTTTCTTCGCCTGCGGAGTCCGCTGATTTTGGTTTCCGTGCTTTGTCATTCTAGTTCTTCGTAGAGTTCTTAGTGTTTGGTCCCACGGATGGCGCCACTTGTTGATACAAAAGTTGGGCGTTCCTTGTTTCCGTATCAATTAGATCTTAATGCTTGAGACCTGCGCACTAAGAAAACAAAAAGACACCGTTAGGCTTATCGTGGGATTGTCTCCCACGATTATCCTCCGGTGTGAGAGTAAGTAATCGGTTTTAGGGTTTAGTTGAAGAGTTAGGGTTATTCGATCATACCTTTAATGAGAGTCGAGAGACCTTTTATGTACACACGAAATCCTTGTTGGTTTCGTGTTCCTCACTCCTCGGCGTATCCCGCCTAAGTCGATCGCTTGATACATATCCCATAAATAAGAGATATCCTATATCAAGTCCATAAATAACTTCGGGTTTGGGCCATCGTAAGCCCAAACCGTTATCGTGATAGCCCATTCGTGATGGGCTTGAGCCCATTCGTGATAGGCTTGAGTATTAGTAGCGTCCATTGGTCGGGTTCGTGACCCGAATGCGGACTATACGTCATCAATTCTCAAAGCCTAGGATCTTTAATGCTACACTTGGCCTCCAAGCAAATTAGAAGGGCCTAGAATCATCATTAGAAGGCTATAGAATCGTTGGTAGTTAAACATAATACTTAATGATGAAGTTTTGGCAAATCAGATGACATCCAACCGATCGGTATTGCGTCCAACCGATCGGTTGGTCTTCAGAAATTGCCTCCATCCGATTTGGTTGCGGGCAGCATCTGATCGGATGGAGTGCTGCTGTATGCTCTTTTGGACTTTTGTCGTTTGGGGTTGTTTCTTCCTTTTGGTTCTTGGTTCTTCATCCAAACTTGATATTTTCTTTATCTTGAAGCTAATCAACTTGAATACTTGGACCTTCATTCTTTGAAATGCCTTTTTGGTGTGGAACTTGACACAAGAATCTTCGCACTATCATAAATATTTCCTTCTTCCTCATTTTTTTTATCTTTTTCTTCCTTTTTCCTGTTTTTGGCTACATATACTTTACAAACATACTTTGGTACGATTAAGTAACAAAAGCATATAAATATAACCAAATAACATATATAAAAACACGAATAACGCTACTTAAAACATGCACAATTTGAGCGTTATCATATTCCCCCACACTTAAACTTTGCTTGCCCTCAACCAAATCTAGAAGTAAAAACAATTATCCACATGGTACACAAGTATGATTAGAAAAATGTGATGCAAATCTATCAAGCACGAGTATAAGTTAGATTCATCGATTTAAGCTTTTATGGTCGAAGCATCGAGATGTTTGACAATACCCAAATGATTTTCTTGCTCAATAAACATTACTAAACACCTCACGAAAAGGAAATAAAATATAATTCACTCAAAACACTCATTTGTATGGTTGGTGGAGTATATAAGAAGAATCACACTCATTTGCTCAGTCATGATTTAAATATTACCATAGGCTTGTACAAGAAACAAAACTACACCGAAATAGCGTGAGCACCAAGTATAGATATCAAAGAGGTCTTTTATTCGGGTTTAAAGGCTACAAGGGTTATATTAGACTTATGTGCAACTATCTTATTCAAAACATAATAGCTCGCTAACAACGAATTCTCGCATCACCAAATAACGGATGGTCACTAGGGTATATCTTGGATCACTGTCGCGCTATTCACATAACAGATGGTCACCAAAATACACACTAGATTGCTAGCAACGTTATCTAATTCCTCAAGAAATTGGATGGTCACTACATTTTAATATACTTGATAATTCCACAAAGTCAAAAGGGTAGGATAAGACATGGGATATGTTTTAGAAAGGGTTGATAATAACGAATATACAAACTAGTCAAAGTCTACTGACCAAATGTTACTAGCTATTTCAAACCGCTATCATGCATTCTTGAAAAACTCCATACTTGATTGCACTATACATTATTTCATAGCTCATTGGCTATTCTTGTCACCTTATGGTTGCGATGACTTTTTTTTTTTTTTTTGAACACAGAAACTTGTCATCTTATAGTTGCGATGACTTCACTTGGATAACTACTTTTGGAGTTTGCAACTTTATTCGTACTTTCATGATTTCCCACATAACATCCATCTTGCCAAATAGCTAACAACCAACCAAGACTTGACTAAGGGTAAGGCTAGGCTAATGTGTAAAATCTTTTTGTATTTTTCTGGATTTTATCAAAAGAAAAAGATAGGCTCAGAGGGTGTAACTAGGGGTATCTAGCGTTAAAGAAAAACGCTAACAAAAGGGTTTATACTGGTGGTTAACTAGTCAGTGTAACTAGCTAAATATCAATATGGAAGGCTTATTTGGGTTAAATCCTAAGGTTGCCTCTTATCACGCATATATACTTATATCACAAATGAAAAGTGATCTCACAACGGTCTCGTAATGATTTACAAGCACAAGTTCAAGAATAAATAAAATCACCGGCACACTCATAGCAAAAGAATCAAAGCATAAAAGATGTATGCTAAATACGAAACAGGCTTAAATCCTCACATTTTAGTGGAAAGGGCTATAATATGTGCTAGCTAATGTTATCGATCCCAGAATGGATTGCAATATTAATCGGGACACATCTCAATTTTTCAAAAATTACAAGTTTTACCCGTGGATAGATCCAATTATTCTAATATATAGTCCTTAAAATGACAAATAACTAGATCACAAGGGCAAACAAAATTTAAAATTTAGCTCAAAATTTACAATATATTCTTATTTTCCTATTCACCCCCCACACTTAAGTTAAGCATTGTTGGTCCGTCTGAAAACGTATATCTTTTATT
The DNA here is from genome assembly GCA_021014915.2 of Artemisia tridentata subsp. tridentata. NCBI lineage: Eukaryota > Viridiplantae > Streptophyta > Magnoliopsida > Asterales > Asteraceae > Artemisia > Artemisia tridentata. Next base: position 18,203,561 of record CP139501.1, on the reverse strand, counting down.
TCTCTATCACACAAGTCAACCACTTGTGAATGGTCAACCGTAATAAATGATAAAAGGCAAACAGTCTCAGAACGAATGCTCGTGTGTAGTGTGTGAAACCAGGCAAGTGATCACCCGGATCGTTTCCCAACGAGGTGTGAATGGAAAACTGTGAAAAGCTTTGGATTAAAGTGATTGATGAATCAGATATTTTTGATTTTGCTTTATTTAACAATTCTAAATAACAAATTTAAAACAGATATGCACAATAATATTAAACGCGAATAAATAAACTGAAACGCGAAACGGAAAAGCTAAAATGGGACAAAAAATAAAATTTATAAAATTTAAAACCTAAAAATGTAAAATAACTTAAAACTTATTTAAAAACTTAAATTATATATTTTTTTATACTTTTTATTTAATTATTATTAATTATTTATTATTTAATTACTAATTAAACTAATTTAAATTATAAAAAATACTAAATGGACAAAGAAAAATCTAAAACTTTTTCTATAAATATTATATGATATTAAAAAGCTAAGAAAATTATAAAAATGAAAATTACTTAATTAAAATTTAAAAAGATAAATTCTATTAAATAGAAGCTATCACTTTATTTCTATTTTTGATTTTCTTAAGGTCTAAAAATATTTTTATATTTTTCCTAGATTAAAAATGACAAAATAAAATTATGAAAATTGGATTTATATTTTTCTGATTATTTTTCTATTTATTATGATTTAATTACTATTATAAACTAATAAAAAAGATTAAAAATATTAAAAGACTTAGGAAAATTATGAAAAATTCTGAGTAAATCTAAATTAATATTAGAAAGATAAGAAAAATAAAATAAAAGGTTAGCTAAGCCTGATAAGCAGTTTTGGGCTAATAAGCAGTTTGCTAATAAGCCCAAAATAAGCTAAAAAGCAGGAAAATTGACCAAATGATCAGGACAAGCTTAAACAACTATAAGAAGCATGAAACAACTTAAAATGCACAATAAGCATAAGAAATAAGCAAGCTAAGCACTATGGCTGTTGTGGAATCAAAACAGAAATCTCAGGTTTAAGCAGCCAACTTGCAGACAAGATTAAGCACACCAATAAGCTGATAAGTGGGATTATTATGGGGGCAAAAGCAAGGTGATACTACTGGCTATCTAAAAACCTAAAAAGCCCCATGACAACAACCCCAATTGAGGTCCAATTAGCCCCTAGATCAGCAGCTAACAGCAACTGGGTTAAAACCTTAGTTTTGACTTATGGCTGTTTTTGAAGATTTTGACTTTTGTGAGTTTTGATTCTAATTTACTGAATGAAATTGCAATAATAAGCTAAAATAAGATTATAACAAACAACATTAACAACTTTATAACTGATATGAATGATCTTGATCACTAAAATCCTAACAGTCAACTGACAAGAGAGATTAAAGAGTGAATTTGACTTTAAAGCTATGACCTATGGATTTTATTGCTTGACTACTCCTTTGTGACTCTATTTGACTTAGCTAAACAGGTTTTATCACCTACAACAATCTTATACACCAAACTGAGACTAAATCCAAACACCCCTATAGTGGACTGAATTTGCAATTTAACTATATAACCAACTGATTTAAGCTATCATTAATTTTAAACTATAATTATCTAAGTGTTTTACAATCTGGGAATCAGGAAAATACAGGACAATAAGCAGAAAAATAGCTGAACACACAAAACAGGAAACAAGCTAAAAATAAAACTTGGTACTCACACTGATATGCTGATCAAGAATGAACCCAAGAACTACTGATAACCCAAGCTTATCCAAATAAGCCAAATACCCCAAATAAGCTGATCAAGTCAGCTTAATCTTCCAGAATTGCTTCTATGACCAAATGTTGACTTATGTTGACTTTGGAAATTAACACAGAATTAAACCAAGGAACTTACAATAAGCTAAGAACTAGCTTAAATAAACTATTTGACATCAGAAAAAGAGCATTTGAAACTCTAAACAACAACAAACTATAAATACTGACTTAACCTTGAAATTGAATTACAATACAAAAAGTACAAATAACTTAACTGAAATTGAAATTACACTTAACTGAATTTAAAAGATACAATGAGACTTGAAATTTAAATGACAATTAAACTTAAAAATTACACTAACAAATTTGGTCTAAAACGAGTGACAAAGTATTCTACTGCTTCTTTCTCTATTTGTAGTGACTTTTTGAAGTCCAAGCAACTTTCTTTGACTTTCCCACTTCACTTGAGAGCCATTGGATAGGAGAGGCTTGATCTTGGCCGTCCTTGGTTTTTGGCGGGAAAAGGCTTTTAAGCCAATTGGGTCTGTGATAGCGTGCCACTAGGGGGGTGCATTAAATGTCTCTTGTGGCGTGTAATGGAGGGATAAGGGATAAGGTGGTGACAGAGCAAGTGGTGGTGGTGGTATTGATATACCAGTGAGGTGGAGGGAAGGAGACGGGTCAAAGAAGGTTTCACCCTGGGATATTTGTTATAGAAAGTGGGCCGGGTTATTTGGTTTAGGTATTTGGGCTTGGATAATGGGGTTGGGTTATTTTAGGTTGGGTTGTATTTATGGGTTAAGGGTTTAATATAGATAGGATCCGGATTTGGTTTGTTAAATTATCACAAGGACCATTTTAGTAACTTGCTGAAAATTCAAGGGCCTGTTTTGGCATGTTTCCAAAGTATCTTCAAGGACCTAACCTGCCAAATATGATAAACCAAGGACCATAAATGTAATTATTTTCCATTTTAAATTTCCAAGGACCTATTTTGCCATTTTTGAAACTTCAGGGACCTAAGTTGCCATTTTTGCAATTTTAAACTTCAAGGACCAAGTTTGACAACTCATGAATCCCTAGGGACTTTAAATGACATTTTACATGATTTGAATATCCAGGGACTAGTTCTGCCAATTTGTGAAACTTCAGGGACTGAAAATGACAATTATGCAAACTTTGTTCGTTTTTCACTTGTTTTCAATCTTTTTGTTCCTGAATCATATAAAAACACATTTTATGATATTTTCTGTATTATTTGACTTTTCAAAGTGTTTTTGGCAGTTTATGTGGGTTTAACAATATAAAATATATGTGTATTTAGACACATATCAAATCCCCCACACTAAACTATTGCTAGTCCCTAGCAATCTTTTATGAAAATTTAATGGATTTCAACTCTTTACCAAAAGCCATTACTTCTGGAGTAGCCAATTGTTTCAGTTCAAGTACGAACTTTGGTACAATGATAACCAAATGATTTTGAGCAAACCATCAGCTGTCAACGGTTTTGATTTGTCTTTACCAAAAGCCGTTTGCTTCTGGACTAGCCAACTCTTAGATAAATTATCAATATTATCTTTGGTGAGCTGATTACCAATCATGGATTTTCACTGCCTTTACCACAAGCCATAACCTTGCGGGCTAGCCAACTCTTCACTTATGAAGATATGGTGAGTCGAATACCATACAATTTTGGGCAAATTGCAAGCCATAAACGGACTGATAACCATTTATTGCATTCTAAGTGAGAAAAAATTTTAAAATTTTGGTCAAAACGGGGAAAAGGGTACATTTGATCAAATTCGCAAGAATTCCCCCCACACTTAGAACTGAATATTGCCCTCAATATTCAAAGAACCGGTTGTTAAACCAACACTTAGAACGTGAAAGGGAAATACTAATAGCCTTTATTTCATATAGTTATTTATTTTATTTTTATTTAATTTGCATTTAAGCCGTTAAGGCATGCAAATTCCCTCTTTGGGAATGCCCCCTTTTTTTTTTTTTTTTTTTTTTTTTTTTTTTTTTTTTTTTTTTTTGACTGTACATATTTACAACATGTGGGGCATCTCCCCCACACTTAGGTGAAACATGGGTGAAAACCCATATATTGCTACTGTTTTTATTAACCGAGTCGCTAGCTTGACTCGACCCCGAATTCATTGGTTCATAGGGAAGCAAGTGGAAGAAACCATCTCCATCGGACTTTCATTCAAGATGTTTGGATAAACACTGAAGTACCTGAAAGTTCCACTCCGATGAGATATACACAGAGAAATACCCGGCTCACAAATGAGAAATGAAAATGCCGGGATCAAAGATAGTGTCTTCATTCCCTAAGGAGTGAAGAACAGGAGAAGTCACCGTGTAGGTGAAGAAAAGAAAGAAAGTCATGATAAAAATCATGACTAACTCATCATCAGTAGAAGGAGAATTCATGATTTCAGGATCATGAACCTCATCATTTAAGCTCAGCTGATCAAGACAATTCAAGGGTGGGAGGGATGGGATTGTGATATCAATCAAATTCTCAGTGCTGAGAATATTTCCCTCCGAGACATAAAGATTTTCTTTGTCAAGATCAAGGTAAAAGTTATCATACTCCGGCGGAGATATGATATGAGTGAGTTCACTGGAGAACTCCTCAAAGGTGAATGAATCAATATCGGGGAGAGAATTATGAGAATGAGAAGTGGTATTGCCACTAATTTTCTCTCCCATCTGATCAAAACAGAAGGCTTCCATTTCCGGAATAGAATCATCGGAAAACAGGTCACTATCCTTTATGGGGATAGGAGATGAAATGGATTTTTCTTTGAAAGCCTCAATTTTAGAAATGAGAAGATTGACAGTCAATAATGTTGCTCGAAGAGCTTCATCTTTGATTTCAGTGTCAATTTCTTCATCATTCTCTTCTTCTAAGCTGACAGGCTCAGAAGGAAATTCTTCAACATAATCGATGTCCTCACAAAATAAAGAATCATCATTACTTGAAGTATAATCATCGTCAGAATTGGAAAACATCTCAACATGATCATGTGAAATGTCAAGAGAAGGCAAATTACACAATTTATCAGAGATACCCTCGGACTTACTTGGGATTGGGACAAGGTTCTCAGCACTAGACTTTATGAATTCGTCCGATTCCTTTTCAGGAATAGTGCTAAGAGGCTCATCCCCCATAATACGAGAGTCCTCGGAGTTCATAGACTGTAAGATGGGTGTGTTTGCAATAGACTGAGGGAGTTGAGAATTGATATTATTCAAAGGAATAGCACTCTCCTCGTCGTCCTCCTCATCAATATAAAGGGTTTTTATACGTTCCATTTGCTCATCATCTAGCAATTCTGCAATAGTCTTGTCTTCCTGCCTTTTCTGGATAAGTGTAATTGCAGCTGATGAATTCTCGCAACCTTCGCACATAGAGTCATCATCATCGTCATCGTAAATGAAAGTTCAACGATAATTGGAGCTCATTCTAGCTGTTTGTTCTTCTTCAGCTAGAAGCTCTCCAATAGTTTTCTGATGATGATCTTCTTGGCTATTTTTAACAGCCAAATCATTAAGTGTATCCATCATATTTTGAAGTTTTTGGATAACATTATCAATAGATTTTTCACGAGGAGATGGCTGAGGTTGAATCATTTGATACTGTGGAGGTTGGTCATGACAAGAGTAGTCGTAATTGTTACAAGGGGCCTGCTCATAGACAAGCGGGGACTTTGTTTGACAATCGGATTCATAATGTGGACCACCACAGTACTCACAATAATACATTTGATGTGACTGATTCGGTGAATCATATGGATATTGGTCATACCCGAAATTTTGATTACATGGATCTTGTTCATAGACAGATGCATTTCCTGCTTGACAATCAAAACTTGGGTGAGGACCTCCACAATATTCACAAGGATCATTTGGCATAGTTTGAAATGATGTATCATCGAAGTTTTGATAACACGGCTCTTGCCAAAATGAATCCTGAGAAGGGGTACTGAAATCGTTGTGAAAATTTGGATAATCAAGTGTGAATGGCTGATAAGTGCAAAAACATTGCTTACACTGTGAATCATCCCCCAACGGATTTTCACACATACAACAATTAAGCTGAGTGGTTGAAGATGGATGGGGTTGTGGAGAGTGTTCGGAAAAAGAATCCGGAGGTGGGACAAGAGGTGTGCTCTGAGAGCTAGGAATTTCCACCTCTTCCGTTATGGTCTCTGGTTCTTGCTCTTGATAAACGTGAAGAGTAGGCAAGTCGTTCTTTTTAGTCACCATTTTAAGCTCTGCACGTTTTCTTGACAAACTTTTAACCGTAAATTGTGACAGGTCTGGATTAATTCTTGACTGTTTGCCATTAATAACATGTATCTGGGGCTGTGAAGGGCAGTCGGGAAAACTTTTGATGGAATTAATGATGCAATTAAGCTCTCTTTCACGGGCTACTTCACACCAATGACAAAATCCTTCTGGTGCATACTCTCCACACTTCTCACACTTACACTTGGAACAACGATTATTATCATCCAGCGGACCTTTACAATTATAACAGTGATGGTCTCGCGACGACATGAGAATTAAATATTAAGGAGGGTTTAAGAAGATAGAATCAAACGGATAGAGGGTAAAGGGATAAAGAATCAAAAAGGGTAAGAGGGTAAAGATGAATATTTTGGGTTTTTTGGTTTTTTCAATTTTTTTCAACAAGATCAAAGCACAACACAAGGAACTTAAACCTTAAATCAACCAGCGTACGGTAGCTCTCTGACTGAAAAACGCACAGAGTGGCGGAGAAGCAAAGGTGGGCAATTAATGCTCCTTAAAAACCCGCTTCTTTCAGTCCGACAATTTAATGTCAGACTATCCTAGAACCTCCGTTAGAGTTTGTTTATCAATCAAAGGTGAGCCGAATTCGCAAGCGACACAAAGGCAAGTTTTTATCTTTGGTTTGGGAACTTATTATGGTCGTACCCCCAGTTAGGTAGTACTCTGTCTTGATTTTCGATGGTAATATTTTATTATTGTTATTTATTAAAGGAAACTGAAAATGTTTTTTGGGTTTTTAATTTTTTATATGATAATTATAATAATAATATATATAGAAAAGAAAAGAAAAAATATTTTTGTATTTTATATTGTTTTTGGGAAATAGGAACTTCTAATAGAAGGATCTCGAATCACTAATCGCTAAAATTCTTCACAATAGTCGCAGCACACCTCCCGGCAGCGGCTCCAAAATTTGGTCCGTCTGAAAACGTATATCTTTTATTTCTCTATCACACAAGTCAACCACTTGTGAATGGTCAACCGTAATAAATGATAAAAGGCAAACAGTCTCAGAACGAATGCTCGTGTGTAGTGTGTGAAACCAGGCAAGTGATCACCCGGATCGTTTCCCAACGAGGTGTGAATGGAAAACTGTGAAAAGCTTTGGATTAAAGTGATTGATGAATCAGATATTTTTGATTTTGCTTTATTTAACAATTCTAAATAACAAATTTAAAACAGATATGCACAATAATATTAAACGCGAATAAATAAACTGAAACGCGAAACGGAAAAGCTAAAATGGGACAAAAAATAAAATTTATAAAATTTAAAACCTAAAAATGTAAAATAACTTAAAACTTATTTAAAAACTTAAATTATATATTTTTTTATACTTTTTATTTAATTATTATTAATTATTTATTATTTAATTACTAATTAAACTAATTTAAATTATAAAAAATACTAAATGGACAAAGAAAAATCTAAAACTTTTTCTATAAATATTATATGATATTAAAAAGCTAAGAAAATTATAAAAATGAAAATTACTTAATTAAAATTTAAAAAGATAAATTCTATTAAATAGAAGCTATCACTTTATTTCTATTTTTGATTTTATTAAGGTCTAAAAATATTTTTATATTTTTCCTGGATTAAAAATGACAAAAGAAAATTATGAAAATTGGATTTATATTTTTCTGATTATTTTTCTATTTATTATGATTTAATTACTATTATAAACTAATAAAAAAGATTAAAAATATTAAAAGACTTAGGAAAATTATGAAAAATTCTGAGTAAATCTAAATTAATATTAGAAAGATAATAAAAATAAAATAAAAGGTTAGCTAAGCCTGATAAGCAGTTTTGGGCTAATAAGCAGTTTGCTAATAAGCCCAAAATAAGCTAAAAAGCAGGAAAATTGACCAAATGATCAGGACAAGCTTAAACAACTATAAGAAGCATGAAACAACTTAAAATGCACAATAAGCATAAGAAATAAGCAAGCTAAGCACTATGGCTGTTGTGGAATCAAAACAGAAATCTCAGGTTTAAGCAGCCAACTTGCAGACAAGATTAAGCACACCAATAAGCTGATAAGTGGGATTATTATGGGGGCAAAAGCAAGGTGATACTACTGGCTATCTAAAAACCTAAAAAGCCCCATGACAACAACCCCAATTGAGGTCCAATTAGCCCCTAGATCAGCAGCTAACAGCAACTGGGTTAAAACCTTAGTTTTGACTTATGGCTGTTTTTGAAGATTTTGACTTTTGTGAGTTTTGATTCTAATTTACTGAATGAAATTGCAATAATAAGCTAAAATAAGATTATAACAAACAACATTAACAACTTTATAACTGATATGAATGATCTTGATCACTAAAATCCTAACAGTCAACTGACAAGAGAGATTAAAGAGTGAATTTGACTTTAAAGCTATGACCTAGGGATTTTATTGCTTGACTACTCCTTTGTGACTCTATTTGACTTAGCTAAATAGGTTTTATCACCTACAACAATCTTAAACACAAAACTGAGACTAAATCCAAACACCCCTATAGTGGACTGAATTTGCAATTTAACTATATAACCAACTGATTTAAGCTATCATTAATTTTAAACTATAATTATCTAAGTGTTTTACAATCTGGGAATCAGGAAAATACAGGACAATAAGCAGAAAAATAGCTGAACACACAAAACAGGAAATAAGCTAAAAATAAAACTTGGTACTCACACTGATATGCTGATCAAGAATGAACCCAAGAACTACTGATAACCCAAGCTTATCCAAATAAGCCAAATACCCCAAATAAGCTGATCAAGTCAGCTTAATCTTCCAGAATTGCTTCTATGACCAAATGTTGACTTATGTTGACTTTGGAAATTAACACATAATTAAACCAAGGAACTTACAATAAGCTAAGAACTAGCTTAAATAAACTATTTGACATCAGAAAAAGAGCTTTTGAAACTCTAAACAACAACAAACTATAAATACTGACTTAACCTTGAAATTGAATTACAATATAAAAACTACAAATAACTTAACTGAAATTGAAATTACAGTTAACTGAATTTAAAAGATACAATGAGACTTGAAATTTAAATGACAATTAAACTTAAAAATTACACTAACAAATTTGGTCTAAAACGAGTGACAAAGTATTCTACTGCTTCTTTCTCTATTTGTAGTGACTTTTTGAAGTCCAAGCAACTTTCTTTGACTTTCCCACTTCACTTGAGAGCCATTGGATAGGAGAGGCTTGATCTTGGCCGTCCTTGGTTTTTGGCGGGAAAAGGCTTTTAAGCCAATTGGGTCTGTAATAGCGTGCCACTAGGGGGGGTGCATTAAATGTCTCTTGTGGCGTGTAATGGAGGGATAAGGGATAAGGTGGTGACAGAGCAAGTGGTGGTGGTGGTATTGATATACCAGTGAGGTGGAGGGAAGGAGACGGGTCAAAGAAGGTTTCACCCTGGGATATTTGTTATAGAAAGTGGGTCGGGTTATTTGGTTTAGGTATTTGGGCTTGGATAATGGGGTTGGGTTATTTTAGGTTGGGTTGTATTTATGGGTTAAGGGTTTAATATAGATAGGATCCGGATTTGGTTTGTTAAATTATCACAAGGACCATTTTAGTAACTTGCTGAAAATTCAAGGGCCTGTTTTGGCATGTTTCCAAAGTATCTTCAAGGACCTAACCTGCCAAATATGATAAACCAAGGACCATAAATGTAATTATTTTCCATTTTAAATTTCCAAGGACCTATTTTGCCATTTTTGAAACTTCAGGGACCTAAGTTGCCATTTTTGCAATTTTAAACTTCAAGGACCAAGTTTGACAACTCATGAATCCCTAGGGACTTTAAATGACATTTTACATGATTTGAATATCCAGGGACTAGTTCTGCCAATTTGTGAAACTTCAGGGACTGAAAATGACAATTATGCAAACTTTGTTCGTTTTTCACTTGTTTTCAATCTTTTTGTTCCTGAATCATATAAAAACACATTTTATGATATTTTCTGTATTATTTGACTTTTCAAAGTGTTTTTGGCAGTTTATGTGGGTTTAACAATATAAAATATATGTGTATTTAGACACATATCAATTGTCCTCAATGTGATAGACGAATTCAAGGAATGAAAATAGGGAAATAAGAGAATAAACCATATTTTCCTGCTCCAGATGATTCTTTGATCCAAGTGTCCATGCTTTGTAATCATTACCTGCAGTAATCTTAAAACAAAAGAAACACACGAAATATTTCTACGTTTTATTTAAAAGTTGGTGATACACCCCCACACTTAAGTTCAGCTAAGGGATTAGATAAACTTTGGGGTTTAATCACTTGAAAATAAAAATTAAAATTAAAAACAGCAAACACACGGGTTGCCTCCCGAGAAGCGCTTGTTTTATTAACGAGTCATCAGCCGGACTCAAACTTTCTTCTTGCTACGTTGGTGCAATTTTTGGTTTCTTCTTTGAGAATTTTGGAACATACACCACGTTTCTTATCACTATTCCTTCTCCAGTTTCATCTATGTTCTCCAATTTTATTCTTTCCCAAGGTCTAGGAAGAACATCATAGATATAACCAGATTCTTTGGCCCAAGGAGTGTTTTTCTTATAATCGGCCGGAAAGGGTGCCATGAATGTTATTGCTTCATATTCTGATTCAGGCGGAATCTCTTTGATAGAAATCTCGTTCATTTGCTCCTTATCATAGTACAATTTAATTCGGTGGCCATTAACAATGAAACTTCCACCTTGTTTGTCATGTAATTCAACATACCCAGACGGAAATCCATGTTTCACTATATACGGACCGAACCATTTCGGTTTTAGCTTAGGTGCTTTGAACTTGTATTTCATATTAAAAAGCATAACTTTGTCTCCAGCTTTGAATTCTTTCAGGATTCTAAGCTTTCTGTCGTGATACGCTTTGGTTCTAGCTTTGTAAAGCTTGGAGTTCTCGTAAGGTTGGAGTCTTAGTTCATCGAGTTCATGCAATTGCAAAAATCTCTTCTCTCCAGCTATTTTGAGATCAGGGTTACAGCTTCTGAGTGCCCAGTAAGCGCGATGTTCGATTTCGAACGACAAATGACAGGTTTTTCCATACAAAAGTCTATATGGTGTTGTACCAATTGGTGTTTTATAAGCCGTACGTAGGGGTGAGCAAAACTGACCGAAACTTAAAAATCCCGAAAAACCGATCGAAACCGAGTGTCCCGATACCGAATTAGTGAAAGTCGGGTCGGTACTCGGTTTTAATTTTTAGTGAAAGTCGGTTTCGGGTCGGGTCGAGTTGAAAACCGACATTATCCCGAGAAAACCGAGTGTCCCGATTCCCTTTTATATATAACCCTTTTTCACTTTTTCAGTACATACCAACTCACTCAGATCTATATCCCTAATCCCTCCCAACATTATCCCGCCCCCATCTTTCCCAACTCAGATCTACACAGCTCAATCAATCTCATCTCCATCATCATAACCCAATCAATAGTCTCATCTCCATCAATAGACGATATACAGCTCAATCGATCTCATCTCCGAATAACTAATGAAGAACAAAGAGAGTGTAGGCTTCAAGGTCTCTTAGTTTTGTTGTTGTTGTGTCTTTATGTTCGGAAAAAAAAAAGAAGGTGAACTTCTTATAGATCGATGATGATGCATAACTTTCGTTTGCTTGACCTTTGATGGTCTTGATTTATCTTTGAATGGCACGAAAGAAAGATGGCTGAGATCTATTTAATTATAGTTTAGTGTATAAATGGTTGTGGTATAGGTAGTCGGTGGTGGTGGTTTCACTGTTAACTTTGTGAGGTGCTTGTATGAATCTTATGGTTTCACTGATAAGAATTGATTCTAATCAAAATCAGTTTTGATATACTCGAACATTAGAACCAATTTCTGTGAATGGGTAAGGTCTTTATTTGCATTTTCCTTCCAGTTTTATAACTTTATTTTCCCAGACCTGTTATTTCGGGTTATGGTGCATTGTCCCAAAAACCGACCGACTTATCCCGAGTATTACCGAACCGACTCGATACCTATTCGATTCGGTATTCGGGCAACCATTTTTACAGTTTTTGGTTTCGGGCTGGGTTGGGACGGGACGGGTCGGGTTGGTTTTGGCCCGAATCTCAGCCCTAGCCATACGAATTGCCCACAGAGCATCATCTAGTTTTCTCGACCAAACGGCGGGATTGTCTTTGACTATTTTTTCAAGTATCCTTTTTAAGGCTCTGTTGGTATTTTCGACTTGACCACTGGTCTGTGGATGATAAGCTGTGGCGAAACGATGATGAACTCCGTATCGTTTCATAATTTTCTCCATTTGTTTGTTACAGAAATGGGTTCCTCGATCACTTATTAAAGCTTTAGGAATTCCATAACGAGCAAAAAGCTTTTTGAGAAAATTGACAACAACTCGTGCATCATTTGTGGGTAGAGCTTCGGCTTCAACCCATTTGGAAACGTAATCAATAGCAACAAGAATGTATTCGTATTTGTGCGATTTAGGAAATGGTCCCATAAAATCGATTCCCCAAATATCGAATATTTCGCAGACTTGAATGCTCTTTTGAGGCATTTCATCTCTACGAGAAAGACTACCGGATTTTTGGCAAGCATCGCAGTTTTGAACAAGTGTATGAGCTTCTTTCAAAATGGTCGGCCAATAGAATCCAGCATCAAAAACTTTTTTAGCTGTGGTGGAAGGACCATAGTGTCCCCCAGTCGGGCCATGATGGCATTCATCAAGAATTCTTCTTGTGTCAGAACCAGAAACACATCTTCTGATCATCCCATCGGGACACATCTTCAAAAGATAGGGCTCTTCCCAATAACAGTGTTTTAGTTCTGAAAAGAATTTACTTCGTTGGGCATGAGTTAATCCTTTTTTGAGAATTCCTCCAACGATGTAATTTGCATAATCTGCAAACCACAGAATTTCTTTTTCATCATTTGTATCAACAGTCATGAGGGTTTCATCAGGGAAATAATCGTCAATTCCATCTTCCTTTAACTCTTCCAAGTTTGGATTCTCAAGACGAGACAAATGATCAGCAGCTAGATTTTCTGCTCCTTTCTTATCCTTGATTTCTATGTCAAATTCTTGGAGTAGCAAAATCCATCGGATAAGACGCGGTTTTGCATCTTGTTTGGTAAACAGATATTTGAGCGCTGAATGATCAGTGAACACAACCGTTTTTGAAAGAACAAGATAAGATCTGAATTTGTCGAAAGCAAAAACAACGGCTAACAATTCTTTCTCCGTAACCGTATAATTTTGTTGAGCATTGTTTAGTGTTTGCTAGCGAAGTATATAGGACGGAAATGTTTTCCTTCATGTTGTTCTAATACAGCTCCAACAGCAAAATCGCTTGCGTCCCACATGAGCTCGAATGGTAGTGACCAATTAGGTGAAACTATAATGGGTGCACTAGTCAGTTGGGTTTTCAATGTTTCGAATGCCTTCATGCAATCTGCATTAACGTCAAAAACAGAATCTTTTTCGAGAAGTTTCGTCATTGGACGAGATATTTTGGAAAAATCCTTAATGAAACGATGGTAGAAATCGGCATGTCCTAGAAACCTTCTAACGGCTTTAACATTTGTTGGACGTGGTAATTTGGTGATAACATCAATTTTTGCTTTTTCAACCTCCATTCCTGCACTGGAAATTTTGTATCATAGCACAATTCCTTCAGTCACCATGAAATGACATTTTTCCCAATTGAGAACAAGATGTGCAGCTTCGCATCTTTCGAGCATTTTATCGAGATTAGAAAGACAAGCTTCAAATGAGCTTACAAAAACTGAAAAGTCATCCATGAAAACTTCCATAGATGTTTCAAGCATGTCTTGGAATATAGCAATCATACATCTTTGAAAAGTCGCAGGTGCATTACACAGACCAAAAGGCATACGCCGATAAGCGTAAGTTCCAAAGGGACATGTGAATGTAGTCTTTTCTTGATCAACAGGATCAATGGGAATTTGAAAATATCCTAAAAACCATCAAGGAAACAAAAGTACTCGTTCCCTGCTAATCTCTCAAGCATTTGATCCATGAAAGGTAAAGGAAAATGATCTTTTCTGGTTGCTTTGTTAAATTTTCTGTAATCAATACATACTCGCCATCCAGTGACAGTTCTAGTAGGAACTAATTCATTCTGTTCGTTAGTCACAACAGTCATTCCTCCTTTTTTCGGAACACAGTGAACTGGACTCACCCAAGGACTATCCTCGATGGGGTAAATGATATCGGCATCAAGAAGTTTGATGATTTCTTTTTTAACAACTTTTTTCATGTTGGGATTGAGTCGACATTGTCTTTCTACAACGGGTTTAGAATCTTATTCGAAATTGATTTTATGTTTACACAAATCAGGACTAATTCCTGGAATATCAGACGTTTTCCATGCAAAAGCTCTTTTATGCTTCTTGAGAACAGAAATGAGACATTCTTTTTCCTTATCATTGAGCAAAGAAGATATGACTACTGGAAGAAGTGAATTATCTTCCAAGTAAGCATATTCAAGATATTCGGGAAGTGGTTTCAGCTCAAGATCAGCTGGTGGTTCTTGAAGAGATGTTTTGATTCTCAATTGATCATTAAAAGTGATTTCCTCAAAATCTTCTTCTATTATTTCTCCTTATTCAACTTCTGCTTCATCTTCTTCAAACTTTACTTCCATAAAATCAGCGAATTCTTTATCAAAGTTTGTTTCACTAATTTTTTCTGAAGTAGTCATGAATGGATCAGAATAGTCAAGTAATGCATCCAATTCTTCCTCAGTGACTTCATCGATTACATCAATGTTAAAACAAGTTTCATCACTAGAATGTGGATATTGCATTGCTTTATCGATTAAAAAGGTAATTCTATCTTCTCCAACTCCAAGATTGAGTTCTTTTCCTTTTACTTTGATGATCGCATCAGCTGTGTTTAGGAAAGGTCTTCCTAAAATAAGAGGTACTCTACTATCTTCCTCCATTTCTAAGATCACAAAATCCACGGGAAAAATGAATTTACCAACTTGGACAAGCATATTCTCAGCAATTCCAACAGGATATTGGTAAGAATGATTTGCTAAGCGAATACTCATCCTTGTAGGTTTCAAAGTATTGATGGAAAGTTTAGAATACAATGAATAGGGCATCAAATTGATACTTGCACCTAGATCGGCTAAAGCATTGCATGTGATGTTGTTTCCTAACGTGCATGGAATCAGAAAACTTTTGGGATCTCCGAGTTTTGGTGGAATTTTGTTTTGAACAATGGCTGAACATTCTTCATTGAGAAAAGTAGCGGATATTTGCTCCAACTTGTTTTTGTTATTAAGAAGTTCTTTCAAAAATTTCCCATAATTGGGCATTCCAGCTAAAACATCAATGAGGGGTACATTGAGTCTAACCTCTTTGATTATTTCAACAAACTTCTTATAACGTTCTTCCATCTTTTCTTTCTTAAGGCTCTGAGGATATGGAATTTTTGGTGTGTACGCCTTAACTGGTGGGATGGGTTTGGGTGGTGTTTTTGTGGTATTTTCCTTCTCGGCTTCTTCAGCTTCATCCTCACTATCATCATTGATGATCGTGGTATTATTTGGATTGGGTGGTGGATCATAAGAGAGACCACTTCTTGTGAATACAACATTGATATGCTCATTTCGAGTATGTGGTGGACGATAAGTTTTATCATTTGATCCAGATGATGTTGGTTTAGGGTTGGTTTGGGTATTACTTGGTAATGAACCTGATGGTCGGGAAGAAATTTGATCAGAAAGTCTACCAAATTTGTTTTCAAGATCTTGAATAGATGCTTGATGATTTTTCTGACCTTGCTCAACTTTGGTTTTGAGATTGAAAAATTGGTTCTTGACGAACTCATTGGTGGATTTTTGAGCAGTTACGAATTCTCTCATCATTTTTCCAAAATCGGTTTCTTCCTGTTTTTTATCAGAGGTTTGTGGAGTCTAATTGTCTACTCGTGGTTGAGAATCACGGTTGTTATCCCTTTGTTGGCGATCTTGCCAATTTACAGAATTTTGTCCGTAATAATTACCACGATAACCGCCTCCACGGTATCCTCCTTGGACATAATTAGCTTCTCCTTCTTTGGATTGGTCCATTGGTTGATCGTCACATTCTGATGATGGGTGATTACCTCCACAGTTGTTACAACCGTCTCGCATTTCTTTCATTTCTCCTTTAAGATCTTTGTATTGCGAGTCGATTTTTGAAACCAAGGTTTCCATTTTCTCCATGAGTTTAGAGGTATCGGAACTTTCAATAAAAGCAACGGTTTTTCGTAAGGGTTTGGTTTTGGCATCTTTTGACCAATCGAGTTTGAGAAGAACTCGGTCTTCGAGCAATTGATATGCCTTGTTAGGAGTCTTATAAATAAATATTCCTCCAGCATCAAGAATTCCTTGAGATGCTTCATCAACTCCATGGTATAAGATTTGGATAATGGTTCCTCTTCCTAAACCATGTCCATGACAACTACGAAGCAGATCTTTCATACGAAGTCAGGCTTCGACGAGTGATTCGTTAGGGTTTTGTGTGAAAGCACGAATTTCTCCCATGAGTCGGTCAAACATGGCAGGTGGAAAGAATCGGCTTACAAAATCTTGCCTCATCTCCTCCAAAGTATTGATAATTCCTGGTGTTAATTCGTTATACCAAACTTTTGCATCTCCAGCAAGTGATGATGGAAAAAGTTTGAGTTTAATGGCATCCACATTGGTGTCGCCATATCAGAACATGCCACAAATTTCGATGAATTCGGCAATGTGTTTGTGAGGATCGGCCCTCGAACGGCCATCGAATTGATGGTCTTTGATCATAGAAAGATGGTGACCTTTCACGGTGAAATTGTCACCTAGGTTGACAGCAACAATAGCAGCTCCAGGAGTGGGTTCTACGGCTCGGTTGACTTCCCACATAGGTCAATCGTCAGCCATGGGAAAAGGTTGATCAGTGAATGGGTTATAAACGACTTTGGCTTCAAAAAGGTTATCAAACGGTGGGTTTCGTACTCTTGGTACACGATTGGCTAATGGAACAAAGGGTTTTCTTTTTCTTCTTGGTCTTCAGACTAAACATTCGGGATCTGAAAAAGGTGAAATTGGTTCTATTCCAGTTGATCGAGTGTTCATACAATTCCCAAGAGAGTCGAGGTAACGTCTAAACACACGAGTAAAGAATGGAAATAATTTGAAAAATCAGGGTTGGTGATCCGATCGGATAGATTGACTACCGATCGGTTGGCTGTCTCGGTAAAATTGGTTTTGTGAAAACCGATCGAATGAGCTCTCGGTAATTTTGAAAATTGAGCAACCGATCGGATGGTCAGCTCGAAAAACTTTTTTTTTTTTATGAAAACGAACTTAGTGAGAAATGGACTTCTAAAACTTACGGAAACACAATCAAAATCCCCGGCAGCGGCGCCAAAAACTTGATGTGTCGTGTGTGAGTACAAGTTTTAAATTTATAAAGGTCGAATTACCGAATCTAGAAACAACACATACGAGCAAGTGAACTCGTCCGTTATAGCAAGATTATGATGGTAAGTCGGGATCGTTCGCAGGGATTTGTGTAGTGAATCGAATTGTAAGCTACTAGAAGTAAATCTCTTAAAAAAGCAATGATAAAAATATAATAATTCAAATGATTAAAACTATACTTGCTTAGACTAACATACTACTCTTGATTAGCATGATTGTGATAACTTTGGATAACATGTTGGTTATGATAATTAGTTTGGTGAACTAATCTATTGTTTCTACAAATTAAACCTTCGTCAAGATTTTAGTTCATAAAAACAAGCATTATGTTTAACCAATCAATTCAAGATCAATTCAAGGTTCATAAGTTGGTGTACCTTAAACACAAAAATAGTCTTTTGCTTTATCAAATAAGCTTAGAAAATGGTCAATACAAAAGGTAACCGATCATAGACAAAAGGTCACAATTGATAGTAAACTATTAATCTTTCGACCCTTGAAATGGTTTACAATCAATCCTATTTTGATAGACAAAAGAATTCTTATTACAAACACAATTAACTTTCTTTGTTTAATCAAGAATAATGGGTAAAAACAATCATTCATAGACAAATGATTATAACTAGTTTAATAACAATAGTTCTTTCGACCCTTAAAATTATTAGCAACTAGTTAAACTTGATCAACAAATGTCACTACGAAACTTAATCACAATTGGATCTTAGAATCAGCTTGAAATTGAATTAAAACATGTTATCACAATCATATGCAAATCAATAAGCAATACACATCATCTAAGCAAGTGCGCAAAGACACTAGCCACTCATAGCAAACATGAACATAATCTCAAAACTTTGAACATTAGAAACCATAATTGAAAGTCTTACAATGATTGGAAATGGATTACAAATGATAAGGTAATGATACCCAAAGTATTGGTGTTGACTTCTTGATGTTTTGACCTCCAAATGTTGACTACTTGAACCTCCAAAGCTTCCTGAACTTCTAAGGACGAATTTGGACTTTTGAGAGAGTATCTTGATGATTGTATGAGAGTTGGTGTGAGAATTATTGAAAAGGTGTGTGTAAAACTCTTCACAAATGGCCCTATTTATACTATTCTCAAAGCCTAGGATCTTTAATGCTACACTTGGCCTCCAAGCAAATTGGAAGGGCCTAGAATCATCATTAGAAGGCTATAGAATCGTTGGTAGTTAAACACAATACTTAATGATGAAGTTTTGGCAAATCAGACGACATCCAACCGATCGGTATTGCGTCCAACCGATCGGTTGGTCTTCAGAAATTGCCTCCATCCGATTCGGTTGCGGGCAGCATCCGATCGGATGGAGTGCTGCTGTATGCTCTTTTGGACTTTTGTCGTTTGGGCTTGTTTCTTCCTTTTGGTTCTTGGTACAAGAATCTTCGCACTATCATAAATATTTCCTTCTTCCTCATTTTTTTTTATCTTTTTCTTCCTTTTTCCTGTTTTTGGCTACATATAATTTGCAAACATACTTTGGTACGATTAAGTAACAAAAGCATATAAATATAACCAAATAACATATATAAAAACACGAATAACGCTACTAGAAACATGCATAATTTGAGCGTTATCATACACTTAAATTCATAATTTGACTCAAACTACGCCCAGTCTACCCATTTGTGCTAGCCGGATCGATAGTCCTTGTACTAGCCGGATTGATAGCCAAATGCACCTTATTTGTGTTAGCTGGATCGATAACCGGATTGATAACCAAATGCACACTATTTGAGAACTACCCGTTAATATGATTTATTTTCCACCACGTACTTATTTTCATATGGAATAATTTAATTTTCCATTTCTACGCGAAGTGTGCACATTTTACGTTTTACGCGTTTTCGGCTCGCGGTTTAAGCTTTAACGACGTTATAACACTCCGAAAGGCTCGGGAAATATATGAAACATCAATTTGGGTCATTTTAAGTTAAATGTGATATTTTTATGAAAATATTATCCTTGTGACATTTATTTTTACAAGCTATGCATAAAAAGTACCCGACTTAGCGATTTTCGCGTTTCTAGCTATTCATGAGCAGTGCTTAGGATTTCTATCTGTTTTCATGTCATTAGTGGTTTAATATTCCATCATATGCTCCTAGTATTCAAAATTTTCTATATTTCACATTTTCTGTTTCGTTTCACGATTTCGTCAAATTTTGGTAACAACTCGCGTTTTGAGCCCGCGTTTTTGATTTTTAGTTTCGTTTTAACACTCCGAAAAACACAAGGCTCCCATGAAATATTAAAATTATCCATTTTAACACTTCATAATAATTTCATAATGTTTTGATAACACTTTTCTAAAATTCACGTTTTCAGGTCACCCGATACTGCGTAATTCACGTTTTTAAGACCGTGCGCTTGATTTAAACCCCACAAACACACTAATACTTCAAATATTGATCAAATATGAATCAAAATCATATTTTGGGATTGACTTGGGCCCCCAAAACCGGCCACCCCTTTCTAGCCTATCAAAATGCATGCTACCTTTTTATAAAACCCATATTTTACACTCACACTTCATTTCCAACCTAGTTATTATCACCATCACATTTTTTTTGGTCTCTCCCTCTCTTGAACGAAATAAAACAGCCACAATGTCTCCTTCATCATCTTTTTATCCTATTTTAATTCTTGTGCAAAGATTGAAGGTCCAAAGGTGCAAAGGTTATTAGTGATTTTCACATCTAGTAAGTTAATCTCACCATTTTCTTTGATTCTTGTTACATGCAAATGGGTTTTCATCTTTCAATGGAATATTGATTTTACTTCTGTAAATGTTCTTTCTATATTATGTACATATTATACTTGATTCATTAGAAGCATTGGTTAAGGGTGATTATGATTTGGAAGTGTTTATGATGAGTTAAAGGTAGGAATAGTGGACCGTTTTGAGACCAGTAGGTAAACGGGACTAGTTCTCCCAATTTTTGGCCTGGAGCCTGCCAAAAAATTACATGGGTGATTAGATAAAGTCTTAGGATTGATGCGGCGAATTGGATGGGTTATCAACTCCTCCGGATGAGGGAGTTATGGTCGTTTTACGATTTCTAGTCAAATCTGGAACATTGTTTGGAAGATGACTCACCCATTTTACCTCAGTAAGTTTTGAACCTAAAATAAAAATATAGGGATGTAGATCTATGTCTCTGGGTCATTTTTCTAAAAACCTCATGTCCTAATTCATCTCGATGATTTATGGAGAAAATCCACACTAAAACTAGTCCAGGATTGCATGTCAGATTTTATAGGTCATTTACTCTAAAATGTTGCAAAGAACCCTAGGTTTGTAAAAACATGAAATTTGGAGCTAAGACCTTTAGAAAACTTTTCCCACAAGCCATATGTCCATTAGACCAGTAGATAAAAAGATATGCTCATTTTGCTAAACATAATTTGATGCTGGAAGTAACTTCATAGAGACATAGGGGTAAATTGGTAATTTAACCCATGTTTTGAAGTTCTCAGTTAAGTGAGGCCTTGATTTTCATATAGTACAGAGTCATAACTTTCTAAGAATATAAATTTCATAATTTTAGCCTTCACGATTTAGAAATGGCGACCCGATTAGTGCGGTAATTTTATAAACTTTCCATCAGCTTTGTGAATTAAGCCTTATGAGTTATTTCAAACATTGTGTTTTATGAAAACTGTTGGGACCTTTGCAAACTCTGAGGTTTTAATGTATCAAATGTGAAACACTTTTAAAACGTTTCTTTTAAAGGGTCGTTTTCCATGACTTGTACTTTGTGCTAGGAAGTAATACCCCAGTGAACTATCTTCCGCTGTGATAATTTTGGGGGTGTTACACAATGAACAGTAAATTATTATTTTATTATGTGTTATAAAGGAAACCACACAGCACAAAGCAAATTCCAGACACAAACGCACACAAAAAAAATTATCGGTCATCCCCCAAAAAAAATTAACCATCCAACAGAAGATTCACATATCGAGAAACAAAATTAATCAAGAAAGAAAATTAACTAGATCCACAGATCCACAAATCGCAAAACTGACCCGTACTACAAAAGTGACCCGGTCACCCATTTTAAACTAAACCCAACCCAACCAGACCCATTTAAACTGAACCCGACCTAAACTGAACCGTACTACAAAAGTGACCCTGTAAGCAAGTTTAGTATGAAAGTAATAGCAGGTCAACCTTCAAGAACATGCAAAATCAAACAAAAATGTTTATGAGGCTCAGACAGGGTGGGAATTGAAAAAAGTGTAAACATCCGCGATGGCTGCAAATCTACTGATTTTCCCCGCCCACGCGCGGACAATCACAACTTTAGTCATATCTGCAGAGATTCATCATAGTTTCTGATCATCAGTACTGCCACCATTCTCATTATACATAACATCAACAGCGGAGGCAAACGATGAGATAGAACATCCGTCGTGGCTGCAACTTTAGTAAGTTGCCGCGCCAAGATGCAAATGACCTCATCTATAGTCCTTCCGACCCCTAGACTCATCATTGGCTCGTGAAACCACAAATTACACACATATCACTTGTGTAAGTTTTCCTCGCCAAGATACTCAATTTGTGTAGAATGCGCATTCAACCCGCCATGGCTGCAAACACCACTTCCGTGGTGCTGCCCCGCCAGGATACAGGTAGATTTGGCACGTTTTAAAAATACACACCATTGAACAGAAAAAATACCATAAGGCAATGAGAATAGGCTGTCGTTTGATCACCACATCATCAAACCAAACATGATAACAACATACCATAAATCAGTATAAGCAATCCATCATTAAACCAAACATCATAACCAAAGTACATTTAAGGGGATACCCGGCCTAGAGCCGTTGTCGGCCCAGACTCATAACGTGTTATCGATTCGTCGTGGCTGCAAGCATTACTTTTGTACTGCTGCGCCGCCAACATACGCAGAATGTGACAATACCTGTTCCCAAAATCTGCACACAATAACAAATACCCTTTTTTTAATGACAATCCAAAATTAAGAAAACCTATAATTAAATTGGGTTAGGTGATACCTATAATTACCATGAAACGACTATATATGTTACACAAAGATCATGAATAGGGACCAAACAACAATTGCAGTGCTAACATAATCAAACATCAGAAACCATAATCAAACGAAAGCATAAGTATTCCGGACCCAACAACAACAATCATTTCCTCCTAAAAAAAAAACAATCCAGATGGTCCAAATTAGTGAAGTAGCAAAATTATGAAAACCCTAGTTTCATACCTCATGCAATTAAAACATCAGAAACCATAATCAAACGAAAGCATAAGTATTCTAGAACCAGCAACAACGATTAAAGACTAACCAACAACGATTAATTGCTCAGAAACACCAGATCCGGATTAATTTTCAAAATTTTGATATTATGTATACGTTGCAACAGATATGAGGTACACGTATACCTTAAAAACAACAGGACAACAGGACTGGAAGCACCAACAGAAATACATGCTACACCGCTGGCGTCAAGACGGCCACCTCGAATCAGCAACCTCTTCCTGTTACACGTATTTTTATAACAATCTTTAACAAATAATATTTAAAGTATGAATCTTTAATATTGAAACCTCAAGAATGAAAATGTTAAAAGTGGCATCACCATGAACATGACACAACTAAACACTGGTTTGAAGGGCATATTTCATAAGCCGACTGTGACATTTATCATTTGCAATAAGACCTGCATGTTAAAAGAAAGCGCGATTAAAGTTTTTTTGACAATAATAAATCGAGGCTGCATTCATTAAAAAAAAAAAGAAATAGCACTCTTTAGCAAACTACATTCCGCTACTTTTTTTCCATGCTCATGATTTTGAGTGAGTTTAAATTTAATCTCATCCATCTTTGCTTTGCAAAAGAAAAAAAAATTACAATATAAATACGTCACCACTGATTGTAATATCACACCACTGTATTAAGCAATGAATAAATTTATCCATCACATTTGCCACAATAACTATCTAGTTCAGACGTATAAATTTGTTTCTCAATATATACAAATGAAGCAAGTCTAAAGTCACTGTTTCAAAATTTATAGGATCCGTTTTCTTTAGCTTCTGCACATACCATTTAGTATCGGGATCAAAAATACTTCCAACAAAGCTATAATCTAATACACCCAAAAATTTACTGCACCTTACAACCTAATACTATATGTTCGATATCATATAACTATTTTCAAAATGCAACGGGCAATACCCCTTCCACATTTAAGTCAAATACTAAAACCAAACACTTTCATATAACTATTAATAAACTAAAGGATAAAAAACAGACCTTTGAGGGACTAATCCCCGGCTCTGTGACTCGATCAGCACCTCTGACTCTAAACACGTATGCAATAGCATTATGCAACAACAACACTGTCATCAACAGGTAACCTAACACAAAAAAAAATCAAATCACTTAACCACAACAATCAATCACCTTTAATGTATCCCTATAGAGTTTCAAATTTCCTACTTCATACTTCAAAAGTCACTGAAATTCATTCTGACACATGCGAAGACTAAACTAAAAGTTTAAAATACAATAATCGACCAATTAAAGATCATTTAGAACACATTTAAATTGCATTTTTAAACTTAAATCATGAAATACTAACGGAATACCTACTACACCGCCGCAGTCAAGACGGCCACCTCGAATAAGCAACCTCTTCCTATTACACATATTTTTATAACAATCATTAACAAATAATATATAAAGAACCCTAAAATTTAAACGAAACCCTAATTCTTGTGAACCATTTCAGCAAAATCCGTTAATTAACACGAGACCCTAATTCTTATGAACCACATATAAAAAATATAACAAAAACCGCAAATTAAAAAAAAAACAAAAAAAAATTAAATTTACCTTGATTATGTTTCTGCGATTTGTGGATCTGTGGATCTGGTTAATTTTCTTTCTTGATCTGGTTAATTTTCTTTCTTGATTAATTTTGTTTGCCGATATGCGAATCTTGTGCTGGATCGTTATTTTTTTTTGGGAATGGCCGATAATTTTTTCTGTGTGCGTGTGGAACTGTGTTTGTGCTGTGTGGTTATAACACAGTCTAAAATAATAATGTACTATTCATACATTGTTTACATACTCACATACACAATAAAATAATAAGTTACTATTCATTTCACTGTTTCTACACTCACAAATTCACTATAGACTCATTGCTACAGTGACCTACTTGCCACTCTATGGTGAATAGTACGCGGGTTTTAGTATAGAGATATAATAATGAAAAGGATGGGACTGTTGGTTTCTTTTGATCAGTTCCCAGCAGGGTGAAGATAATCAATGGTACCGTATATCACTTGAAATCGTGCTATCACTTTCCAATAGAAACTATTCGACCCTATACATGGGTTACACGAATATCTATATGGGATAAGACCAAGTGGTGTTCTTATTTTAGGCACAAATCAAGAACCTGTTCGCTTTTAAGCATTTATGTTTCGTGGTTTCTTCCATGCAGATGAGTATCCTATTTATAGGATTGATTCACTATTAGTCAACGGAATTATGAGAATTAATCGGCCAATTAATCTTCTCATAATGTTCCTCCATCATAGCCATAGTGGTTACAAGAACAGGTTATTATGGTCTTAATTACGAGTTTGAAACTGCCCATAAATAGGTCAAAGTAGTTACAGACTCATTCCAGCAGTACTAACTTATGCCAACAGTAGTAACTTGCTCCACCAGTACTAACTTAAGGCTGCAGTAGTAACATTGCTCCAGCAGTACTAACTTAAGGCAACAGTAGTAACATTGCTCCAGCAGTACTAACTTAGTACTAGCAGTAGTAACTCTGCTTCAGCAGTACTAACTTAGTACTAGCAGTAGTAACTTAAACCACTATAAAAGTCAGGGTAATCAGGACCTTAATGGGTGTACACTCTGTACCTCCAAACCCATTTCCAAGTATGATCAAATCCCTCAATTGAACTAAATTTCCAACAATCCTCCCCAATTTAGTACAATTTCTTTTGCATCAAATAAACATAAAACAAAACATGTGAATATATGAAAATATCTTGAAGATTGAATTCCCATCTTAGTACATTACACGTTCAAATACTCGAGAATTAGGGTGTTCTAAGAATTGAACCCTTCATCCCATCTGAATACCTGAAGATAAAATACAAACAAGTTTTCAAACACTTAAATGCTCCTGACACTAAATAAGCCATGTGTCCATATCCAATTCACAAATGTTGTAAGAGCCAAAAGTTCAAAGCTCCCTGAAGCGGCAAAACTTCAACATTCACATAGGTGGTTCCTCTTTATTCATGCTCCAGCTTAGCACTTTTTCAAAGAAATTAACCATTAAGAAGTAAAGACTTCATCCTCCTTTTCAGCAGGTTCTGATCACAACCTTGGGATGATTATAAACATGTGCTCCAGTCCACTGAATGTTCAGCTTTCCACATTGAGCTCATCTCCCAAGTTTCCTCAGGAGGGAGTTGGGTGTCTTAGAATTTAGTAATTAAGTTGGACTTTAAACCCATCCCTTTAGCAGACTTACAAACCAAGTCTCTAGCCAAACCCTTCGTTAAGTGATCAGCTAAATTTTGTTGAGATCTAACAAACTCTATAGATACCACCCCATTCATGATAAGCTCACGAATCATGCTATGCCTAACACCTAAGTGTCTAGACTTCCCATTGTACATCTGGCTATAAGCCTTAGCCAATGTAGCAACACTATCACAATGGATAGAAATAGGTGCTATAGGTTTAGGCCACAATGGAATCTCAAGAAGCAAGTTTTTCATCTATTCAGCTTCTTTACCAGCAGCTGCTAAAGCCACAAATTCAGATTCCATCGTTGAACTGGTGATGCATGTTTGCTTCTTGGATGCCCAAGAAATTGCACCTCCACCAAGTAAGAATACCCAACCACTGGTAGACGAATTGTCTTAGTGTTACTGATCAAACTTGCATTAGTGTATCCTTCTAATACTGAAGGATAACCAGTATATGAGAGACAATAATCCATAGTCTTTTTCAGATACTTCTTGTTAGGTCACTAGATAAGTATAACACAAGTAATATAACGATAGAGATGAGAGAAAGAGAGAGTAGAATGGCTCGTTATCTTCACACAAGAGAGAATGAAAAAGTATAGCTTGCATATGAAAATAACCAACAATAAGAGAGTAGTATTACATGATTATTTATAGGCATTGCATTATGGCAACACCTTAAGTCTTTCTAGAAACAATATAACACTAGGCCACGACCCATGGACCTTCTACAAGGGCCATGGCATGACTAACTAACATAAAGGCCATAAAATAAGCAACCTTGTAGAATAGATTGAACAAGACTTGATACATATGAAATGTGTTCCCAACAATCTCCCACTAAGGATTGGTCATCAGGGTTGCTTGACGTCTTTTTTCCTTCATAGGATTTGACGTCTTTCGTATCTTTGTTCTTTGTTCTTGGTATGTGTGATATGGTAATATGTCTTGATCTTCCTTTCATCTACGTCTTTTACTCCGATGTCTTAACGTCTTTTTCACCATGCTCATACTTTTTTTGACTTTGACCTTCATGCTTCAAGTAATTCTCATTCTTTAGCTTCGATCTTTTAACTTTTGAACGTTTATTTTGCTTTGATTGTTGTGAGAACTTTCTTTGTGATGTTAGTATGAGCATGATGGTGATGATGGTGGTGGAACTCCTGGTCTCCATAAATACCTGCAAGTAAACAGTTAGCAATAAATCATTCGGCACTTAAAGGTTCAGACTTCGAGATCGTTAACAGCATAGTGTGAAAACTTTCTCTAATCCTTGCCAAGGTCGTTCCTGAATCGGATGCCCCCAAGAGAGCTAACACAGATACACCGAAGTGTATCAATGATTCAGGGTGAGTCGCTGAAGTATACGGAAGTATCACTCCACGACTGTAGACCGTTTGGAATCACGTCGAACACTAAGTGTAACCCACAAGGGATTACCAAAGTGACCTACTGTCAGAGCTGTTTGATGTTGACCCTGGCAGGAATTTCTACTGAATCACTGAGAATCACAATTGTGAGTTCCCTCATGAATGTTCTTGGCAGATTACTAAGATCTGCGTAGGACTCTTGTTATTTACAATTGGTGTCCATAATGTTGAACAACCAGTGTAGAAATATTAAGTGTTCCTAAGAGATCTTTTGATGTATCTCACGGCTCTAGACTTGATTTAGTGCTTTTAGGTTTTAGTCACCGGAGGCATGGAACAGAGTGCCTCCTTTTCAATATCAACTCATCTCGGAGTGAGAGGTTGATAAATTATGAAGTGTTCTCCGTGAGAAATGAAACAAGCATCTTTTGAGAAACACTTGAGTGGCTAGAAGGTTTAGTGCAGTGCGTCACTGGGTCCATGACGGTGATGAGTGTCTAAATACTCATCATTTCTGTCACATTTAGACTACAAAAACATTTAAAAACATGCAGATATGCTTCAAAATACAGGAAATATCATTTGATTGTGTTTTTATGTGTTGCAAGTGCAAAAGAATTGAAAACAGGTGAAAAACAAACAAAGTTTGCATAATTGGCAGTTTCAGTCCCTGAAGTTTCAAAAATGAAAACAAGTCCCCCGGTTTTCAAAAATGGAAAATTATCTTTTATGGTCCTTGTACTATTGAAACTTGGCATGAATAACCCCTGGAATTAATTTTCACTATTGGCAGCAATGGTCCCTGGATTTTCAGAAGTTACATGATTGGTCCCTCAAAGTTAAAACAATTTCAACTTCTAATCCTAACTAAAATAAAACCCAACTATTAAACTTACCCAACCCAACCCTTTTACTAAACCCAGTTACATACCCCAGCCCACACAACAATTCCCAAGCCCAATCCCAAAACAACCCAACCCGATCCATCTTTTAACTAAAACAGAAGGTTTGACTTCGGTCAAACCTTCTTCTTCAATACCACCATCCCGCCAATACCAAAACCACCATTTTCCACCGCCTCTCTGACAAACCCACCACCCTCCTCCTTCCCAACACTCTACCTAACAAACAAAAAGGCATTAAATGCCTCTTCCCCATCACCTCAGACCAGTACTAGTGGTATTTTCCCACTATCTCGTTTTGGCGCCAAAAATCCATATGAAAGGCTTTTTGTATAAATAGGTCACAATGTAAGCCTTAATGGCTAAGTAGTTAATATAGCATAATCGTATTCCTTATTTAGTCTATATAATTTCGTAATTTCAAAGTTCAGTTGTTAATTCAAGTGTTTTTTAAGTTAATTGTTGCAAGTTAAATCAATTGTGTACTCAGTTTCATGTTTAATAGAATTTCAAGTTGTTATTAATTCGAATAAGCTCTAAGACCTGTTAAGATATCATCATAAACTTCAAACACCCTTCTTATAAGCTTATACAAGCTTATCATAGCTTGTTGTAAGTTTATATTAGTTATAATCTGTTCTAAATTCAAGAAATGGAGAAAGTCAATGAAAGTCAAAGATAGCTCACAATAAGCTGTTCAGAAGAGAAAAGCTATTTAGGAAGGCTTTTTCTGGGTTTTCTAGCTTGTGTGAACAAGCTAGAAGTGTTCTTGGTCTTTGTTCCCTTGTTCTATTAGCAAAATCAGTTGTAAGCTTTTTGAATTTTTAGCCTTAAAACTTAGTTTACTGTACAATAGCTTATTTTTAGCTTATTATTGTTGTTTATTGCTTATTACTAGTTTCTAGTTATATTTCATCACTTACTTCAGTTTTAAATAGTCATTGTCTTTATTTTACTCAAAAACACTAAAAAAGCCAAAAGCAGCCAAATAAGGCATAGCTTATTTAACTGCTTATTTCTACGTTAGAAGTTACTTACTAGAGTTAATATAAGTCAGTAAATCAGTTAACAACCAAAAAATCATAATTTATAGCTTGTTTCATTTGAAAAATCCAAGACAGCCCCTACAAAGGGGTGTTTGGCATAAAAAGGACAAATAGCTATTTACTGTTCATTTGCCAAAAGCCCAACTTCAAACCAGCTTAATATGTTCCATATAAGCTGTTTCTAAGTCCTGATTAGCCATTTCAATAGAAAATATAGATTTGAGGGGTCGGTGGTAAAATCAGACCTTAAAAGGTCCATAATAGCCATAATAAGCCACAAGCTTATTTAGGCCTTTTTCTTGGCATAACTGAGTTCTTTTGAGTCCATTTAGTGAGTAGCCAAAAGTTGGTTTGAGGTCATTTGGTTTGTGCATCTCTGCACACCTCTGCACACACAGACTCAGTATATACTGAGTAGATCTCAGCATACATAGCCCTTCTTCTCAGCTTATTTGTGGCTTATTTAGATAAGCTGAGACCCTGATTTTTGGTTTGCAAGTAGTTCACCTAGCTAGCTTTTAGATTCCAAGCTTGGATTCCACTTCATAGCTTATTTAATAGCTTAAAATAAGCCTACAAATTCCCCATTTTCAATGATTCTGACCCTGCATCAGATTTGGTGTTCTTCAAGCACCTGATCTTGTGCTCAATTGGAGTTCAATTGGCCTGTTAGAGATGGGGCTTTTTGGTTTTTTTGTGAAGCCAGTAGTACTAGCAATCTTTTTCCCCCATAAGGTTCCCACTTTTCTGCTTATTTATCAGCTTAATCTGCTCTGCAAGTTGGTGGTTTCTACTGATTTTTCTGCATAACTAGTACTACTGTTCAAGTGCTTATCTGCTTATTTTCTTAGCTAATTTGATCATATTAAGTTGTTTTAAGCTTCCACTAGTGTATTGAACTAGTCCTGAACCTTTGGTAAATTTTTGTGCTTTTTAGCTTATTTTTGGGCTTATTCCCAATCTGCTTATTAGCCCAACTGCTTATTAGGGTTTAGATAACTTTTGATTTTAATTTTCCTGGATTAGGAATATTAATTTAGACTTATCTTGAATTTTTCAGATTTTTCCTCAGTCATTTACTATTTTTAAATCTTTTAATTAGTTTTATTAGTAATTAAATCATAATAAATAGAATAATAATCAGAAAAATATAATTTTAATTTTCAAAATTTTCTTTTATCAAGTAGATTCTATGAAAAATATAATCATCTCTGTATACTTTAGGAAAAATAAAATATAAAATAAGTGATAGTTTCTATTTAATAGATTTTATTATTTGTTTTTTTTAATTGAGCACTTTTCATTTTTATAATTTTCTTAGCTTCTTTTTACCTCATAATATTTATATAAAAAGATTTAGATTTTTCGTTGATCATTTAGTATTTATTATAAATTAAAATAGTTTAAAAAGTAATTAAATAATAAATAATTAATAATAAGTAAAAATATAATTTTAATTTCTAAAATTTTCTTTTATTATTTAGGATTTAAGAAAAATAATTTTACACTTGTAGGATTAGTTTTATAATATTTCAGTTTTTTTTTCGTTTTATATTTCCCGTTACGCGTTTTTAGTTTATTTAATTCGCGTTTAATTTTCTTTTGTATGTTTGTTTTTTATATATCAATTAGAATTAATTAAAAAGCAAAAATCCATATCCTAATCATCAGTCACTCTAATCCAAAACTTAAACAATTTGCCCATTCGCACCTCGTTGGGAAACGATCCGGGTAATCACTTACCTGGTTTCACACTACACACACAAACGTGAGTTTTTGCAAGTATCCTTTTTCACAAATGGGTGATTTGTATTTATTCACGTGTATCCGTCGTTGCATAATATTTATATATACGTTTTAGCACGGATCAAATTTTGGCGTCACTGCCGGGGAGGTGTGTTGCGACAGTATTGTTTAAAGTTTAAGTGATTAGTGATTTGAGATCCTTCCTTGTGAAGTTCCTATTTCCCATAAACCCATATAAAATACAAAAATATTTTTCTTTTCTTTTATATATATAATATCATATAAAAATAAAAAAACCCAAAAAAAAAAATATTTTCCGTTTTATTGTTAAAATAAAAGATTAAAAGCAAAATTAATATAATATTCCTCAACTTGGGTATTATCATAATAAGTTCCCAAACCAAAGATTAAAACTTGCCTTTGTGTCGCTTGTGAATTCGGCTCACCTTTGATTGATAAACAAACTATAACGGAGGTTTAAGGATAGTTTGACATTAAATTGTCGAACTGAAAGAAGCGGGTTTTTTTGGAGCTTTAATTGCCCACCTTTGCTTCTCCGCCACTCTGTGCGTTTTCCAGTCAGAGAGCTAACGTACGCTGGTTGATTTAAGGTTTAAGTTCCTTGTGTTTTGCTTCGATCTTGTTTTAATTGAAATATTTTATTTAGTGCATGCGCACTCGTTCTTCCACGTCGACAAGCCCTTTACGTGAACTCGTAGATATTCCGAGAAGACGTAATCGTAGACGTGCTGCCCAAATAGTCGAACCCGAGATTCGTACTGTTCCCACTGATAATATGGCAGACGAACGAACAATGGCTGAGATGCTCCAAGCACCCACCGAGGGTTACGGAGATGCCATCATTTTACCACCCATCGATTCTGATCATTTTGAACTGAAAACGCATTTGATTCAACTCGTGTCTACAAACCAATTCCACGGGTTTGAACGAGAAGATCCGTATGCACACATCCGTTGGTTCAACAAGTTGACCTCTACAATCAATTACAAGGATGTGCCGCAAAAAGTTATCAAATTGATGCTATTTCCGTTTTCACTCGAAGGGGCAGCCCGGATTTGGCTGGATAAAGAACCCCCTCGATCCATTGAAACTTGGGAAGATCTCGTAAAGAAATTTGTCAATTATTTCTTCCCTCCATCAAAGACGACTAATCTAAAAAATGAAATTTCTGGATTTCGTCAAGGTTTTGATGAAAACTTCGGAGAGGCATGGGACAGATTTAAAGATCTCCTAAGAAAATGCCCGCATCATGATTTCACGGAGTTACAACAGATCAATACATTTTATAATGGGTTGAATGGAAACGATCAAGATTCACTTAACGCAGCTGCCGGTGGCAATATCTTGAATCGTAAACCTAAAGAGGTGATTGAAATTTGTGAAAATAAATCAAAAGTTCCTATTTCTCGAAACAAAGTGAATGTTCCTGTCACTCCTGCTTCTTCATCCGGTAACTCATCAGAGTTAGCCTTTCTAACGGACGCAATGCGTTGTATGATGAAGGAAATGAAAGAAATGAAGAGTGAAATTCATAAACCGGAACAAATCAAAGCCATAAACAAAGTGTGTGAAACTTGTGGTGGCCCGCATGCATATTACGATTGTCAAGCAACCGATGTTTCTCTTTACCCAGCTCCCGTAGCTGCAGTAAACCAAAATCAATACCGACCGCATGCTGAAACTCAGTACCGAGCACCAAATGCTATGGTACCACCTGGTTTTCCACCCGTGCCAAATCAAAATAATCAAAATCGCTTTGTTCAAAACCAGGGACAAAATTTCAACAATTTCAATCAAAACCGATGTCAGAATCAGGGGAATTTTAACCAAAAGCCATGGAATGTCCAAAACTAAAATCAGACGTCCTCGGATGAGTTGCTTAAGCAATTCATAAAATCCCAAGAGGAGAAAAATAGGACCCAATATGAGACAAATCGGTTATTAGTTACCCAAATAAATGAGATAAAAAAGTCTTTAAATGATCTACCTTCTTCCTCGGGAGGTCTCCCTGGTAACACTGTTGTCAACCCAAGGGGTGAACTCAAAGCTGTCACTACACGTAGTGGTAAAGCTCATGATGGACTCAAGGTGACAAAGGACCCGGTACTTCCCTCTAACAATGGAAGTGCTAAATATCCAACCTATGGTTGTCCAAAACTCTACACCCACAATTGCTCCTAAACCGTCAAGAATAGATCCTACTCTTTCACGATTTACGGTTAAAAGTTTGTCAAGCAAACTTTGTGAGCAAAGGACAGCTAGAACTTATTCCAATATCCTCAATGCTGCTCCTATCAGTGCAATTGATGACAGTGATGATGATGAAAGTACCAATTTCATCAAAGCTATCACCACTCGTAGTGATGCTGCTTATGAGGGACCCTCTGGTCCTATTCCTCATCCGTTGTATGAAATGGAAAAAGAGACGGAGGTTAC
This sequence comes from Artemisia tridentata subsp. tridentata, assembly GCA_021014915.2. NCBI lineage: Eukaryota > Viridiplantae > Streptophyta > Magnoliopsida > Asterales > Asteraceae > Artemisia > Artemisia tridentata. The sequence continues at coordinate 18,169,858 of CP139501.1, read as the reverse complement.
AACAGACAAAGTGCAAATTCCAAGCCCACAAAGTACAGCACAAGTCCATCCTCCGGTTGTCCCGAAAAAGAAATCCAAACCAGGAGTTGTCTTTGAATCTGTTGAGACTCCTGAAGTTGCTGCCCCTAAATCCAAACCTTATATTCCTTACCCATCACGCTTAAATGAGCAAAAGCTTCGTGAAAAGGCTAGTCAACAAATGGATAAATTCTTTCAAATCTTTAAAGAATTACATTTTGACATAAGTTTTGCGGATGCTATCATTCTGATGCCCAAGTTTGCATCAACAATCAAACACTTGTTAAGCAACAAGGAAAAACTGATTGAAATGGCTAAAACTCCATTAAATGAGAACTGCTCAGCAGTTATCTTGAAAAAGCTTCCCTAGAAGCTTGGAGATCCTGGAAAGTTTCTAATACCTTGTGTATTTCCGGGAATGGTTGAATGCTATGCCTTGGCCGATCTTGGTGCAAGCATCAACCTGATGCCTAATTCAGTATGGAAGAAACTTTCTCTTCCGGCTCTTACTCCTACCTGCTTGACTCTTGAGCTTGCAGATCGAACTATATCATTTCCTCTCGGCATTGCCGAGGATGTGTTTGTGAAAGTAGGGAAATTTCATTTTCCAGCTGACTTTGTGGTTGTTGAATTCGACGCAGATCAAAAGGTTCCTCTCATTCTTGGAAGAGGATTCCTAAAAACGGGCCATGCTCTTATTGATGTATTTAAGCATGAGATCAAATTGCGTGTGGGTAATGAAGCTGTTACCTTTAACCATGATCAAACGTCGAGGTACTCCTCAAATTATGATTCTGAATCGGTTAACTGAATCGATGTCATTGATATTACTTCAAAAGAGTACTCTCAAGAAAGTCTTGGTTATTTTCATAATTCTGTGAGTGGGGATCCCACCACATCTTCTCAGCTTATCATAGCCGACTCTTCCCCTTCTCTCACTTCGTTTGAGGGAAGTGATCCCTTTTGGGATGAGGTCGATGCTTTTCTTGCAAGTGATGATTCAATTCCGACAAGGATTGATGATACTTACTATGATTCAGAGGGAGACATTCTTTTTCTAGAGAGTTTGTTAAACGAAGATTCATCTTCCCCTCTTCTACCAAAACAACTTCATAATGAGGAAATCAAGTCAGTTGAGAAAACTGATAAATTTCCTGAGATCAAGTTTAAGGACTTGCCTCCTCCACTTGAATATGCAATTCTTGAGGAGGAATTTCTTATCTTAATTGCTATTCAGATCTCTCTTCTTCCCTTCACCTACCCGGTGATTTCCCCTATCCTTCACTCATTCGGGAGTGAGGATATTACCTTTGACCCCGGCATTTTCCATCTAGCATTGATTTAAAGCCGGATATATCTCATCGGTGTGGACCTTTCATATACTTCAATGTTTATCTAGACATCATGAATGAAAGTCCGATGGAGATGGTTTCTCCCACTTGCTTCCCCATGAACCAATAAATTCGGGGTCGAGTCAAGCTAGCGACTCGGTTAATAAAAACAGTAGTAAAACATGGGTTTTCACCCATGTCTCACCCTAGTGTGGGGGAGATGCCCCACATGTTGTATATATGTACATGTTAAAAAAAAAAAAAAAAAAAAAAAAAAAAAAAAGAGGCTATTAGTATTTCCTTTTTACGTTCTAAGTGTTGGTTTAATAGCCGGTACTTTGAATATTGAGGGCAATATTCAGTTCTAAGTGTGGGGGGGGGGGGGAATTCTAGCGAATTTGATCATATGTACCATCTAGTACCCCCATTTTGGCCAAAATTTTAATTTTTTTTTCTCACTTAGAACGCAATAAATGGTTATCAGTCCGCCATGTCTAACCCACATAAGGATTGGCTAATCCGAGAGCAAACGGCTCTTGGTAAAGATGTCTCAAATCCGTTTATGGCTTACAATTTGCCAAAAATTGTATGGTATTCAACTCCCCATATCTTTATAAGTGAAGAGTTGGCTAGTCCAGAAGCAAACGGCTTTTGGTAAAGACAAATCAAATCCGTTGACAGCTGATGATTTGCTCAAAATCATTTGGTTATCATTGTACCAAAGTATCACATACTAAAACATTGGCTACTCCAGAAGTAATGGCTATCTGGTAAAGAGAAAAATCCATTAAATTTTCATAAAAGATTGCTAGGGACTAGCAATAGTTTAGTGTGGGGGATTGATGAGTGTCTAAATACTCATCATTTCTGTCACATTTAGACTGCAAAAACATTTAAAAACATGCAGATATGCTTCAAAATACAGGAAATATCATTTGATTGTGTTTTTATGTGTTGCAAGTGCAAAAGAATTGAAAACAGGTGAAAAAAAAACAAAGTTTGCATAATTGGCAGTTTCAGTCCCTGAAGTTTCAAAAATGAAAACAAGTCCCCCGGTTTTCAAAAATGGAAAATTATCTTTTATGGTCCTTGTACTATTGAAACTTGGCATGAATAACCCCTGGAATTAATTTTCACTATTGGCAGCAATGGTCCCTGGATTTCAGAAGTTGCATGATTGGTCCCTCAAAGTTAAAACAATTTCAACTTCTAATCCTAACTAAAATAAAACCCAACTATTAAACTTACCCAACCCAACCCTTTTACTAAACCCAGTTACATACCCCAGCCCACACAACAATTCCCAAGCCCAATCCCAAAACAACCCAACCCGATCCATCTTTTAACTAAAACAGAAGGTTTGACTTCGGTCAAACCTTCTTCTTCAATACCACCATCCCGCCAATACCAAAACCACCATTTTCCACCGCCTCTCTGACAAACCCACCACCCTCCTCCTTCCCAACACTCTACCTAACAAACCAAAAGGCATTAAATGCCTCTTTCCCATCACCTCAGACCAGTACTAGTGGTATTTTCCCACTATCTCGTTTTGGCGCCAAAAATCCATATGAAGGGCTGAGATCAGTTGAAGACTATCCAAGGGCTCAGAAAGATTCAGAGGAAGAGATAGGACTAATCCCACTTTATTTTTGTATAAATAGGTTACAATGTAAGCCTTAATGGCTAAGTAGTTAATATAGCATAATCGTATTCCTTATTTAGTCTTTATAATTTTGTAATTTCAAAGTTCAGTTGTTAATTCAAGTGTTGTTTAAGTTAATTGTTGCAAGTTAAATCAATTGTGGTTGTTGAATTCGACGCAGATCAAAAGGTTCCTCTCAGTCTTGGAAGAGGATTCCTAAAAACGGGCCATGCTCTTATTGATGTATTTAAGCATGAGATCACATTGCGTGTGGGTAATGAAGCTGTTACCTTTAACCATGATCAAACGTCGAGGTACTCCTCAAATTATGATTCTGAATCGGTTAACTGAATCGATGTCATTGATATTACTTCAAAAGAGTACTCTCAAGAAAGTCTTGGTTATTTTCATAATTCTGTGAGTGGGGATCCTGATGCGTGGTTTTGCGACCTTACAACAGGTTTTACCTCTCGAGGGATCTCAAGAGGCTTGCAATCCCCACCAGGCAGTGTACCTGACCGATGTAGTATAGTGTAGTGGCAAGTACCGGGGATTGATCGTTCAACTCAAAGAATAGTGTTCGTTAGGATTGAAATTAATCTAACTAGGTCTAAAGGTGAGGGATGATTCTTTTTGTATTTTTATATTTTATGGAAAGCAAGTAAAAATCTCTGGTTTTGGAAGAAGGGGTGGAATTAGTTGCTAATCAACTAACCCAAAAGCTACTAATTAAACTAATGTGCAGGAAAGTAAACTAGGGTGCTACAAGGGAAGTGAAGCATGTCTACCTATGATATGTTACTCCTTGCTAGCTATCCAATTCTACCTATTGAATTGTCACACCTTATTTTAATTGACGGGTTGTATTCCTTAATACCAATCGTGGGGGTTGTTGACATAAATAAATGCCTAAAAACATTATCAATATTTATTCATATCTCTATGTTTTGATGATCACAAAATGTAAACTCATTAAAACATAAACTTATAAATTAAACAAGTACTTAGTTGTAAATATTCACTTCTACAACTAAAATCACTTAAGGTATGAATGAACTAATGCTTAATGCATTATATGATCAAAGGAACATTTTCTTAAAAACTAGATTTTTTATAAAACATCAAAAACATTTTATATATTTTTGAAAAACATTTTTGGCATTAAATAAAAATGTTTAATCTTTTGTAAAAATATGAATTCAAATTTTTAACCAAAATCAGTTAAAATGTTCCAGAAAAACCTTCCCCACAAAAGGACAAAATTGGCCAACGTTCAGTAGGGGCGGCCCCCTTAATTTTACTAGGCGGCCCCCTTAATAATTAAGGGGACCGCCCCCGCTCCAGTAGGCTCCAGCTGTCCAGATTTTTCCTTATAAATACAAGCCTTCTCCTGGATTTTTTGTCAACCCTTTTGCACTAAAAATTTCTGTTGTAGATCTCATTTCATATCTTAAATAAACCTTTTATCATGTAATTTTAAGCATTGGTTTCCAAGTGATCCAAGTTTCCACCATCCAAGTGCAAAAGAAGAATACTTCTATCAATCAAGATTAGAAGTATTACAACTTAGTATCATTTTGTTACTTAAGTTGTGTGTTTAACAAAGTTTGTAAATCATTCATTCATTTGTATGTAAGGTGTGTGTTGTAGATTAGTGTTGTGTGTAAGTAGTGAAGATGTTGTATAAGTAGTTGTGGTATAGAAGTTGTGAGGTCAAAGTGTAGAAGTCTTGAAGCCGTTGTGTAGAAGTCGTGAAGCCGTTGTGTAGATGTCGTGAACCCGTGGTGTAGAAGTTGTGAAGCCGTAGCTTAGAAGACGTGAAGTCATTGTGTTGAAGTCGTGAAGCCGTAGCATAGAAGTTGTGTAGCGGTCGTGTTGAAGCCATGAAGTCCTAGTCGTGAAGTCCTAGTGTTGAAGTTGTGAAGCCGTAGCATAGAGGTTGTGTAGCGGTCATGTTGAAGTCGTGAAGTCTTAGTCATGAAGACATAGTGTTGAAGTCGTGAAGCCGCATCATAGAGGTTGTGTAGCGGTCGTGTTGAAGTCGTGAAGAAGTCGTGAAGCCGTTGTGAAATAGTCATGAATAAGTTGTGAAGAAGTTGTGTTGTGAAGTTGTGAGATTGGTTCTAGCTACGATTAGAACTCGACATTTAGCTTTGTGTCGTTAAACCCGTGTAAGCCAAAGTTGTGTACGGTTTTCTCCGCCATAAGGGAGCTTATTAAAGTTGTGAAGAAAACTCTCGAGCAAGGTGTGCTCGGGGAGTGGAGTAGGGCAAGGAAGGTGTCCTTGTAGCCGAACCACTATAAATCTCTCGTGTCTCGGTTAGATCTTTCCATACCTTATTTATTTCTTTACTTGCTTCGTCATTACTTTCATACACATAGGCTTACATAATTGCTAGTATTAATTAGAGGTCGACTTCACATAAAGATCAAATTGAAAATCCATTCAAGAAACCAAAACTTTTACAATCAATTTAAAAGAATACATATATAACTAATAATAAGATTTAAGTTTTATTTTTCATAACAAACTAGAATCTAAAGTTTTTTAAAAGTATAAAACAAAGTTTTTATAATAAATTAAAAAGACGTAAAACTATTCAACCCCCCCTTCTAGTTTTCCACAATTGGTATCAGGAGCCACGTCAATCAAGATCTTTAAAATATACTGTATTTTAAAACTTGAATCGATCTATGGAATCCGAAAAATATTTAGAAGGGGAATTTATGCAAACACCACCGCTATTTGAAAACTATACTTTTCTTGAATGGAAAAATAAATTTGAAAATTATGTGAAATCAATTGATCTAGATCTTTGGCATGTCATTTCGATTGGTGATTTTCAACCAACAAAAACGGATTTTGAAAGTCAAACAAAAACGGATTTTGAAACTCAAAATAATTATTTACAAAACCTTGCCGAAAGTTGAATATGAAAGAATATATTTCTGTAAAACGGCAAATGATATTTGGAAAAATCTCTTAAACTTTCATCATGAAAAATGTCAAGCCAAAGATGAGGATTTTAATCTTGTACATGAATTAGTTATCTTAGAAAATTTAATAGATAAACATTTAGATAAAATAGATACATGTGCTACTAGTTCAAATGTTGTTAATGTAGGTATTAACGACGAAGACTACATGAATCAACTCCAAAGTGAACTCAATCCAAAATCATGGAGTGACACAGACGAAGGAGAAGATCATGATCCGTACAAGACATGTTCGGGTCAAGCTACTTCGGTTTAAATAAGATCATCATCTGAGACATTACGAAGAAAAGCTAGGACGTGAGGTAAGTTCTCTATTTAAAATTTCATAAGTAATTACTTCATGCATATAATCTTATTAATGCCTTAGGATATGCTTAGTCTGATAGGTTGCTTTGCCTTTACACTTTAGTTATATTCGTTTTGTGGCTTAATAAACTAGAAACCCTTTAGTTAGCCCCCTAAGTGTTAGTGAACCAAGCAATCTTCATATTTGGTACTCTTCGATAGGTAAATTTAGGAACTTAATTTCTTCTAAAAAGAGAATGACTACTGGAGAATCTATTGACTAGAAACTCAATTTAACCTAACGGTTGAATTGCTTCTATGTGAGAAGTTGGGTGTGTGTAACCCGTAAAAACGGTCGTGTTTAGCCTGAATTGAGCACCACTAGTAATAGTCTCATACTCATTCTCCAACTTGAATACATTATTCTTCCTAAATATACCTAACGATAGTTTACTATTATGAACTTTGCTTTTCACTAGAGCTTTTCATTCCTAGATTTATGTCATCTTGCGTATATAAAATTTCTAGATGTTTACTTGCTCCTATGTGATTTGACTGCATGCCTTCGTAATTATTTGTTTAGTTGTTGAATGCATTGTCATTATAATAGCTTTTGTTTTTCTCTAACTACTCTGACATGATGTATTTTTGTATTTAGTCATAATACATGCTTAAATGCCATAGGATATGTAGAAAGAGGTAGCATGTGACAATAGACTTAACCAATGCCCTTGAGCATGAGATCTTTTATAAACCACTATTTTTAAACCTATAATTAATGGGACTTATTTTTAAATTTGCAAAAACTTCACATTTTGGAAAAATGATTTTTCAAAAGATTATGACACATTGCTATTAAACATGTTTCACCATCCTACCTTTCTTTCAAACTTGTGTCCATAATTACGTGTTTATCAAAAACCAAAGATTGGAAAAATATGTTTTCTTTCCTCATAAAAACATTTTGAAACAAAGCCAAAACTATTTCATTAATATACTTTTCACATCCACATAAAACCTACTTTCAAGCATTGTTGAATAATGCCAAAAACATTTCTTTAAATCATGCTTGGTGATCTCATATATGTCATATATACTTGTGTATATGACACTTATAAGTGAACTAAATCAATAATGAAAAATCATGGTTTACTTATTAAAGATCTCACTTGGTACAAGTCTAGAAGTCCATGCTATCACAACTCCACATTCCCTTGTACATAGATAATCATTAGGATTAATTAACTAGCCTTTTAATCTTCCTAAGTATGATACTATGAATTACATGGTGCTATGTATTATCTTCTTGTCTAATATATGTATATACATGTTATATGCTTAATGAGTAGTTTGCATGTTAGATAAAATTGCTTAAATAAATATGCTTAGCATATATGAGTAATTAAATCCTAAATTGCCTTGAAAGAAGTTGGACTTGCTTGAAACTAAACCCAAAAACACAACCTTTTCTACAAATTTATGCCAAAAACCCATTTCCAGTAATCTGAAAGTCAACAGATGGGTGGCCCCCTTAAATATCCAGGCGGCCCCCTTAAAATTAAGGGGACCGGCCCCTATTTAAGGGGACCGGCCATCTGGAGTAACGGATTACTGATTTCTTTTTCAATTTCCAACCCATTTTATCCTATACTCCCCAAAATTCACAAACACATTTTGTCACAAACCACCCTCCAAAATTTACCTTCCACAATCATATCATCACTACACCATAAATACCCATTTGGAGGAGGAAGCTTGACATTTGCCATAACCCAACAAATGATGTTGTTCAAACTCAACCAACACCTAAACCTCATCCTAATGAACCCTTTCACACACATAACCAATCATCCATATGTCCACCTTCATTCACTCATAACTACCCAAGTTCACAAATGTCTCCACCACCAAAAGTGTCACCACCACTTCCACCAAATAACAACCACTCTCCATCATCATCACCTTCCACTCAACACTTGAAGTTCATTGAAGAACTCAAGGAAGCCCATGAGCTTAATGCTCTCCTTGCTTTGCACCTTGCTCAAAGCAACTTAAACCCATCACCATCCATATCACCATCATTACCATCATCACCACATCACTTGAGTCAAATTGAGAAACATGTCAACAATTGTCCTTGTTGCATCTTTCTCCAAAATCAAACCATCATTACCATCATCACCATCCATCTCACCATCATTACCATCATCACCACATCACTTGAGTCAAATTGAGAAACATGTCAACAATAGTCCTTGTTGCATCTTTCTCCAAAATCAAACCATCACCTTAAATGAGCGTCTCACTTGGATTGAGTATCTTCTCACTAGATCTAATCCAACACCACCACTTGAACAACATCAAAAACCCTCATTCAACATGGTCAAGTCCAAGCTCTCCACCTCCAATTCCTCTATCAACACTCTCTCCAACATCCATACACCCAAACTTACAACCCCATTAATCCAACATTTTTTTTACCCCCTCTTTACCATCATCCATCCAAAATAATCCAAGTTTTCATGTCTCAAGCAAGTCCAATGGATCTCTTAGGCAATTTAAAATTTTCTACTTATTGTATGCTATAAGCAAAATATATGTTGTATCAATAATTATGTTTTTAACATAATTATTTTCAACTAATGAATGCTTTATTTCTTGTCTTTAATATATGATTGTTATGCTTATTGCTTGTATACTTGATATCATGATATATATATACATGCTTGATGATTAATAACATGCTTATTCCATAATATGTTTTAAATATATGCATGCGTATTTAACATGTTTATGCCATTTTAATCATTCTTGATGTACATGATTCAAATGGAGCTTGCTGCAAAAACACCCTAAAAATGACCCTTTTCTGGAAATTTTTCAAATTTGGTCGCCTAGAAAAACACCAGATGGGCGGCCCCCTTAATTCCCTAGGCGGTCCCTTTAATTTTAAGGGGGCCGGCCTACAATTAAGGGGACCGGCCATCTGGGCAGTAAAATTTACTGTTTTCTTTTGCATCTTACGACCCCTTTTATCTAGCCCAAACCTTACCTAAATCAACCATCACCTCCATCAAACACCCATTTTCATTCACCATGCTATCACCAAAATCATCTCTAAGACACCAAAACTCCATCACCACCACCTCAATGTTAATCCCCAAGTGCACCAAATGCACCATCAAAAACACCCTTCACTCATGGCACAACATCTTCATTCATATCTTCCACTTCATCTATCAATAACTACATCAACTCACACCTTTCATCACCATCATCAAGAGCATCAACTCCACCTCCTACTCAAGAACCTCCATTCACCCAACTTGTCATTTCCATATCACCAATCACACCTCTTGATGCTCATTTCTCATCATCACCAATACCACCACACCCACAAACAAACCATCATCTTTGGTCTTAGAGATGAGATACACTACATGTTTTCATCCCTTGAACACATGCTTAACAACCAACCTCCACCACAACCTCCATCATTTTTACCCACTACACTACCACCACCTTCATTCTCACCAAATTAAGCATATGCAATGCTTAATCAAAAATAATTTTTCAAACCATTTTGTGTGCAAGCCCCATGGAAGATCGTGTACTCCTAGAATGGTTATGTAGATTGCATTACTTACTAGCTAATGTAGGATTGAATATAATCTTGGATGGTTGTGTATTGATACACAACATTTTTAATGAATGTCTTTATATGCATGCTTATTTTTGCTATATATATGCTTGTGCTTCTAATATTTTTCTTGCAAGTATTCCATATATCGATTCCTTGGTGCCCCAAACGAGGGGGAGTACACATCAAGGGGGAGTTTTCGTCCCGACAAATTCCACGTTTGAATTTTGTCGGCTTAACCTTTTTGATTCTACAAAAAGGGGGAGAAGTGAATGTAAACTCACTAAATACTTGTCCAAAAATAAACTTTTTGGTTTAATGAGTTTAGGTTTTGTAATCATCAAAAAGGGGGAGATTGTTGACATAAATAAATGCCTAAAAACATTATCAATATTTATTCATATCTCTATGTTTTGATGATCACAAAATGTAAACTCATTAAAACATAAACTTATAAATTAAACAAGTACTTAGTTGTAAATATTCACTTCTACAACTAAAATCACTTAAGGTATGAATGAACTAATGCTTAATGCATTATATGATCAAAGGAACATTTTCTTAAAAACTAGATTTTTTATAAAACATCAAAAACATTTTATATATTTTTGAAAAACATTTTTGGCATTAAATAAAAATGTTTAATCTTTTGTAAAAATATGAATTCAAATTTTAAACCAAAATCAGTTAAAATGTTCTAGAAAAAACCTTCCCCACAAAAGGACAAAATTGGCCAACGTTCAGTAGGGGCGGCCCCCTTAATTTTACTAGGCGGCCCCCTTAATAATTAAGGGGACCGCCCCCTATTTAAGGGGACCGCCCCCGCTCCAGTAGGCTCTAGCTGTCCAGATTTTTCCCTATAAATACAAGCCTTCTCCTGGATTTTTTCTCAACCCTTTTGCACTAAAACTTTCTGTTGTAGATCTCATTTCATATCTTAAATAAACCTTTGATCATGTAATCTTAAGCATTGGTTTCCAAGTGATCCAAGCTTCCACCATCCAAGTGCAAAAGAAGAATACTTCTATCAATCAAGATTAGAAGTATTACAACTTAGTATCATTTTGTTACTTAAGTTGTGTGTTTTAACAAAGTTTGTAAATCATTCATTCATTTGTATGTAAGGTGTGTGTTGTAGATTAGTGTTGTGTGTAAGTAGTGAAGATGTTGTATAAGTAGTTGTGGTATAGAAGTTGTGAGGTCAAAGTGTAGAAGTCTTGAAGCCGTTGTGTAGAAGTCGTGAAGCCGTTGTGTAGATGTCGTGAACCCGTGGTGTAGAAGTTGTGAAGCCGTAGCTTAGAAGACGTGAAGTCATTGTGTTGAAGTCGTGAAGCCGTAGCATAGAAGTTGTGTAGCGGTCGTGTTGAAGCCGTGAAGTCCTAGTCGTGAAGTCCTAGTGTTGAAGTCGTGAAGCCGTAGCATAGAGGTTGTGTAGCGGTCATGTTGAAGTCGTGAAGTCTTAGTCATGAAGACATAGTGTTGAAGTCGTGAAGCCGCATCATAGAGGTTGTGTAGCGGTCGTGTTGAAGTCGTGAAGAAGTCGTGAAGCCGTTGTGAAATAGTCGTGAATAAGTTGTGAAGAAGTTGTGTTGTGAAGTTGTGAGATTGGTTCTAGCTACGATTAGAACTCGACATTTAGCTTTGTGTCGTTAAACCCGTGTAAGCCAAAGTTGTGTACGGTTTTCTCCGCCATAAGGGAGCTTATTGAAGTTGTGAAGAAAACTCTCGAGCAAGGTGTGCTCGGGGAGTGGAGTAGGGCAAGGAAGGTGTCCTTGTAGCCGAACCACTATAAATCTCTCGTGTCTCGGTTAGATCTTTCCATACCTTATTTATTTCTTTACTTGCATCGTCATTACTTTCATACACATAGGCTTACATAATTGCTAGTATTAATTAGAGGTCGACTTCACATAAAGATCAAATTGAAAATCCATTCAAGAAACCAAAACTTTTACAATCAATTTAAAAGAATACATATATAACTAATAATAAGATTTAAGTTTTATTTTTCATAACAAACTAGAATCTAAAGTTTTTTAAAAGTATAAAACAAAGTTTTTATAATAAATTAAAAAGACGTAAAACTATTCAACCCCCCCCTTCTAGTTTTCCACAGGGGTGTGTACGATCTTCCCCAACTCTATAAGCTCCTACTTCACTCCTATGTCGAGCCGGCTAAGAAGCTCCTAACATGGGATCACTAGAATTCGCTTATGCATTAAATACAACCAATTAACCTTAGTACACCTTGGATCATGTTTCTTAAGACGTTCAAGCAAGTTACCGTATTGGAGGTTAGCCAGTTTTCTTAAGCCTAACATCGATATCATCCAATCATACAAGAGACAATAGGAAACAAGAATTATAAGCTAAACCAATTAGATCTATTGAAGTTGTCACGCCCTAATTGATGGAGATGGACACACACATCAACAAGAAATCAATAAGATCTAATTAGTTATACACAAGTTTCACACAATCATAGGTAAACACTAGGTGATTTAGTAAAACATAATCAATGAAGAACAAGCAACAATAATAATGGAAGACATAATTAAGATAGAATCAACACACCATTACAAGATGTTTATGGAGTGATTAAGACCTTCTAAGTTGCAGGAAAAACACCTACCTAAACCCTAGAATCGGACTTAGGGTTTAGGGCTTGCAAAAAGTGAAGTTATGATGTTGTATTTATAGGCAATATTTCTGTCGGCAAGGCTTGACGGCGTCAGCTCGCACAAGTGATGGCGTCAACTTCCCATTTTCACCAAATTGTAGATCTTTTCGTCCTCTTCGCGTGGCCTTTTGAATCACCCAAATCCGAGTTCGTATGAAGATTTTATTGCCAAAACAGTGACAGCTACTCCGCGCATAAGTTGTGATTGTCTTGATCAGCATGTGACGGTTTTACTAGGGTTTCTTCTTGTGCAAGTTGTCATTCTGACGTCGTCACTCAATGGCTTCTGACGTCGTCAGGTTGAGTCCTGACGCCGTCACTTCGCCGCGGTTAGGGTTTCTTGATGGCCTTCTTTACGCCGTCCCCCTTTAATCTTCCAAAATCCTCTCTGGCTTATCAAGGATTGACGGCGTCACACTGGGGCTTGATGCCGTCACAGGTACTATTCTAGTAGATTTAGAGACTTTGTCGTTTTCTTCACTTTTATGCTCCAAAAACGTCCAAAATGCTTCCTTTTCCAAATTTCATCTCCAAAGTACCTAAAATGACAAAAGGAACGATTTAGGGCAATATTTGATCAAATAAATACGATTTAGGGCTTAAATGACCCCTAAAAGCGGTACACTTTTCGCCTCATCAAATACCCTTACACTTGAGATTTGCTTGTCCTCAAGCAAATGCGCTTTTATTCTAATCAAAATACAAGTTAGGGGTCATTTAACGCTAATATAAAAGTAATTACAACAAATAGTCATTCCACTTTAATCATAATAAGCACGGAGATTACAGACTAGCACCTCACAAGTAGTGTTTAGATACTCACATCTCTCAGGTGTCATAAAAGTGTATCTCATAAATGAAAATGAATAATATCTCTCACTACCTGTCATAGCAAATAGATTACCATAGGCTTTGGAAAGGATCAAAAACCTCCTCCACTAGGCGTAAGCACCTAAGATAAACTATCAAAGAGGGCTTTTAAACGGGTTATAACGTTAGGTGTAGGGATATGATAAACACGGTTTTGTTGGATAAAGGATATTTTACTGGTGGCGAGTTAAAGATCTTGATTAATTACATGTACAATATGGTGTTGCTAAGCCAAGACTAGACTCGACTTAAGCTAATGAAAAAAAAAAAAAAAAAAGATAAAATAAACATAAAATGAAACGGGATGGTAGTCCGTATGGTTTTTCTACTTTTTTTTTTTTTTTTTTTTTTTTTTTTTTTTTTTTTTTTTTTTTTGGTTTTGCATACACTCTTGCCCTACCATCCAAAATAATACATCGTAGGGGGGTTGTATCCCCCTTACACTTGAACTTTTACATAACATTACAATTAACTATTCTAATTACTCGAATTAAGATAATCGAAACACTTGGAGTACTTTTAAAATATTTTGCACATATGGGGGTAATAATGTTGTTCTTCCCCATTACTCCATTACACTAGTACTTTACCCATGAGTCCCAATCGTCCCAAAACAATATGTACAAGGATATGACTCGACTTAGCAACCATGTAATCAATTAGATAATTAACTTGGGGTTTAAACAAATGTTGTCACAATAATGCACTAAAAATGAGTGCATACAAGGTAGGCTATGGCGATTTAGGTGTACATTTAAGTGGGGTGTAAACAAATTCTTACTTTAAGTAAAATGCTTAAAGTTAGAAACAAAAAGATAGGCTTTGAGGGGTGTACTAGGGGTATCGTGTACTAAAAATGAGTACAACGCAAAGGGTGTGGGAGAATTACTTGACCAATGTAGCAAATGTAATTATAACAAAAACACAGGTGTAAAACAATGGGTTAATCCTAATGCCTCTTATCATGTAGTAAATCTAACTACACGAATGTAGTCTCACTTGTGGCCTCGGAATGGTCCTAACGCAAGTTCTAGAATCTAAGTGCTACCGGTACACACATCATAGCATAAATGCTTTTCCTACCAATTCTAGGGGCGAACCTCACATATTTGGGGGTGGAAAATTTTTTAGTGGTACGGTTTTGTGCTAGTCATATAACTCCTATCCATGAGACGCTCATTAAGACCAAAGTTTCACTCCTAAATGTTGTAAAAAAATTTAAATTTGGCACTAAAATTGCCCTAACAAGTATTTATCTCAGTTTTATTACACATCTACCATCAAACAAACAAAAATCAAGTGCAATTGTATTCTCTAAGGTATCATCATTTACCCTCCCCTTACACTTAAGCTGAACATTGTCCCCAATGTTCATTCAAAGGATGTAAAAGTAAATAAGGTAAAAGAATGAAAACAAATACTCCCCTGATTCGTTCGATGTGGATAATCCAGTAACATGGTTAAATCCTCCTCCAAGAAAATGAACGTTGAAAGCTTCCCATTCGAAATATAAATCATCTTCTTGTCCAATATAACCTGTTAAACCTAAGAAAACAAACACAAAAAAACCCAAAGCATCAACCTGAACAAAGAAAACTCACAACTAGATGTAATTCCAGACTTAGAAATAAAAACAAAACGATTAAGGATATAATGCTTGTAGAATGAATATTTGCAGATTTACTGGAGTTTATAAAACTAAAGATTTAACAAAAACTTTATGACTCCGGTAGAAAAACAAAACTTGCAAAATTTCCAGAATTTTACACTTGACGCCGTCAGGTGTTAACCTTGACGCCGTCAGAAGTGACCTGCAGAAATTTTATGGTTAGTTTCCGGAAAATTTCTGGAAAAACTTATGCCTCACTTCCTGGAAATCCTGCAAAATATTCATTATAACTCGATACAAGCATTTGACTCTAACAATTACTAGTATGCATGCTCATTTAATATTGTTGTGATTCATGTTCAATCTTGTTCTTGTAAACAAATTTGGATTCCCTTACACTTATCTTTTGCAAAATACCTTTATATGTAGTTAAGACGAAGTTAAAAACAAAATAAAGCATTTTCACAATTTACTTTGAAACATGAGCACAAACAATAACAATTAAACTTGCATACGGAAACAAATAAAATCAAACAAACAAACAAACAGACAAATAAAGCTTGAGTTGCCTCCCAAGAAGCGCTTGTTTTTGTTCGAGTCACGAGCCTGAGTCTACCCTTATTTAATGGAAATAGGGGAGGTTTTCCCTACACTTAGGATTAAGTGCGGGTGGAAGTAGCGATACACACCCTTAGGGTGGAAATATGCCACGTGAGGTGAAGGGGGTGAGTGAATGGCTTCCTTCATCCTAAAACTACCCGGATAATATTGGTTTATTGGTGGGTCGGTTCCTCTTTTGTCTCCTAGATGTAAATCTAAGGATGAAAAGTTGTGTAAAGGTTGAGGTTCCGGCTCATCAACACTAGGAAATTCCCTAGAACTAAGAGTAAGGTCATCACTAAAAGTGTTCAAACCTGTATCCTCTAGTTGTGCTTGGTCCAAGGGTTCTACCTCCATCGGGATTCCTAAAGTCTCTTCTACTTCTTCCGGGTAAGTCACGGGCGGTGTGGGTGCCTCAAATGATGGTTGAGTATTTTGTGGGCTTATGGTGTTTACCTCATCATTCCACGTGTCAAGATCACCTATATCCTCATCAATTGTTTTCTTAGGTTGTGATAATAACAAACCTAGTGCTTCATCCAACTTATGGTTTATTGATACGGCTCTATCCACAATTC
This sequence comes from Artemisia tridentata subsp. tridentata, assembly GCA_021014915.2. NCBI lineage: Eukaryota > Viridiplantae > Streptophyta > Magnoliopsida > Asterales > Asteraceae > Artemisia > Artemisia tridentata. The sequence continues at coordinate 18,153,605 of CP139501.1, read as the reverse complement.
CTTGGCAAACTAGGTCGCTTTTCCTATTAGCCTTACTAAAACAAGATCCTAAACATGGAGGTTGTTCATAAGAATCTATCCTAGGTGAAGGCTCATATGATTCATAAGTGTCTCTAAATGAGGTATTTTGAACTTCTTGGTGTTCTAGCCACTCAACCATATCTTGCAATCTTAGAAGTCTAAGTGAAAAGTCCATTTGAAGCAAATTACAAACAAAATCACAAAGAAAAGATAGACTACGAGAAATCTACAAAAATAGAAAGAAAAATCTCACTTGATAGGAATCTTGTGAGTAGACCTAATAAAAATAAACTTCAACCTAAGCAATAACTACTCCCCGGCAGCGGCGCCAAAAACTTGATGCGTGGTTTTGCGACCTTACAACAGGTTTTACCTCTCGAGGGATCTCAAGAGGCTTGCAATCCCCACCAGGCAGTGTACCTGACCGATGTAGTATAGTGAAGTGGCAAGTACCGGGGATTGATCGTTCAACTCAAAGAATAGTGTTCGTTAGGATTGAAATTAATCTAACTAGGTCTAAAGGTGAGGGATGATTCTTTTTGTATTTTTATATTTTATGGAAAGCAAGTAAAAATCTCTGGTTTTGGAAGAAGGGGCGGAATTAGTTGCTAATCAACTAACCCAAAAGCTACTAATTAAACTAATGTGCAGGAAAGTAAACTAGGGTTCTACAAGGGAAGTGAAGCATGTCTACCTATGATATGTTACTCCTTGCTAGCTATCCAATTCTAACTATTGAATTGTCACACCTTGTTTTAATTGACGGGTTGTATTCCTTAATACCAATCGTGGGGGTGTGTACGATCTTCCCCAACTCTATAAGCTCCTACTTCACTCCTATGTCGAGCCGGCTAAGAAGCTCCTAACATGGGATCACTAGAATTCACTTATGCATTAAATACAACCAATTAACCTTAGTACACCTTGGTTCATGTTTCTTAAGACGTTCAAGCAAGTTACCGTATAGGAGGTTAGCCAGTTTTCTTAAGCCTAACATCGATATCATCCAATCATACAAGAGACAATAGGAAACAAGAATTATAAGCTAAACCAATTAGATCTATTGAAGTTGTCATGCCCTAATTGATGGAGATGGACACACACATCAACAAGAAATCAATAAGATCTAATTAGTTATACACAAGTTTCACACAATCATAGGTAAACACTAGGTGATTTAGTAAAACATAATCAATGAAGAACAAGCAACAATAATAATGGAAGACATAATTAAGATAGAATCAACACACCATTACAAGATGTTTATGGAGTGATTAAGACCTTCTAAGTTGCTGGAAAAACACCTACCTAAACCCTAGAATCGGACTTAGGGTTTAGGGCTTGCAAAAAGTGAAGTTATGATGTTGTATTTATAGGCAATATTTCTGTCGAAAAGGCTTGACGGCGTCAGCTCGTACAAGTGACGGCGTCAACTTCCCATTTTCACCAAATTGTAGATCTTTTCTTCCTCTTCGCGTGGCCTTTTGAATCACCCAAATCCGAGTTCGTATGAAGATTTTATGTCCAAAACAGTGACAGCTACTCCGCGCGTAAGTTGTGATTGTCTTGATCAGCATGTGACGGTTTTACTAGGGTTTCTTCTTGTGCAAGTTGTCATTCTGACGTCGTCACTCAATGGCTTCTGACGTCGTCAGGTTGAGTCCTGACGCCGTCACTTCGCCGCGGTTAGGGTTTCTTGATGGACTTCTTGACGCCGTCCCCCTTTAATCTTCCAAAATCCTCTCTGGCTTATCAAGGATTGACGGCGTCACACTGGGGCTTGATGCCATCACAGGTACTATTCCAGCAGATTTAGAGACTTTGTCGTTTTCTTCACCTTCCTTTTCCAAATTTCATCTCCAAAGTACCTAAAATGACAAAAGGAACGATTTAGGGCAATATTTGATCAAATAAATACGATTTAGGGCTTAAATGACCCCCTAAAAGCGGTACACTTTTCGCTTCATCAGATCCCACCACATCTTCTCAGCTTATCATAGCCAAATCTTCCCCTTCTCTCACTTCCTTTGAGGGAAGTGATCCCTTTTGGGATGAGGTCGATGCTTTTCTTGCAAGTGATGATTCAATTCCGACAAGGATTGATGATACTTACTATGATTCAGAGGGGGACATTCTTTTTCTAGAGAGTTTGTTAAACGAAGATTCATCTTCCCCTCTTCCACCAAAACAACTTCATAATGAGGAAATCAAGTCAGTTGAGAAAACTGATAAATTTCCTGAGATCAAGTTTAAGGACTTGCCTCCTCCACTTGAATATGCAATTCTTGAGGAGGAAGTTCTTATCTTAATTGCTATTCAGATCTCTCTTCTTCCCTTCACCTACCCGGTGATTTCCCCTATCCTTCACTCATTCGGGAGTGAGGATATTACCTTTGACCCCGGCATTTTCCATCTAACATTGATTTAAAGCCGGATATATCTCATCGGTGTGGACCTTTCATATACTTCAATGTTTATCTAGACATCATGAATGAAAGTCCGATGGAGATGGTTTCTCCCACTTGCTTCCCCATGAACCAATAAATTCGGGGTCGAGTCAAGCTAGCGACTCGGTTAATAAAAACAGTAGTAAAACATGGGTTTTCACCCATGTCTCACCCTAGTGTGGGGGAGATGCCCTACATGTTGTATATATGTACATGTTAAAAAAAAAAAAAAAAAAAAAAAAAAAAAAAAAAAAAAGAGAGAGAGGCTATTAGTATTTCCTTTTTACGTTCTAAGTGTTGGTTTAACAGCCGGTACTTTGAATATTGAGGGCAATATTCAGTTCTAAGTGTGGGGGGAATTCTAGCGAATTTGATCATATGTACCATCTAGTACCCCCATTTTGGCCAAAATTTTAAAATTTTTTCTCACTTAGAACGCAATAAATGGTTATCAGTCCGCCATGTCTAACCCACATAAGGATTGGCTAATCCGAGAGCAAACGGCTCTTGGTAAAGATATCTCAAATCCGTTTATGGCTTACAATTTGCCAAAAATTGTATGGTATTCAACTCCCCATATCTTTATAAGTGAAGAGTTGGCTAGTCCAGAAGCAAACGGCTTTTGGTAAAGACAAATCAAATCCGTTGACAGCTGATGATTTGCTCAAAATCATTTGGTTATCATTGTACCAAAGTATCACATACTAAAACATTGGCTACTCCAGAAGTAATGGCTATCTGGTAAAGAGAAAAATCCATTAAATTTTCATAAAAGATTGCTAGGGACTAGCAATAGTTTAGTGTGGGGGATTGATGAGTGTCTAAATACTCATCATTTCTGTCACATTTAGACTGCAAAAACATTTAAAAACATGCAAATATGCTTCAAAATACAGGAAATATCATTTGATTGTGTTTTTATGTGTTGCAAGTGCAAAAGAATTGAAAACAGGTGAAAAACAAACAAAGTTTGCATAATTGGCAGTTTCAGTCCCTGAAGTTTCAAAAATGGCAAAACAAGTCCCCCGGTTTTCAAAAATGGAAAATTATCTTTTATGGTCCTTTTACTATTGAAACTTGGCATGAATAACCCCTGGAATTAATTTTCACTATTGGCAGCAATGGTCCCTGGATTTTCAGAAGTTGCATGATTGGTCCCTCAAAGTTAAAACAATTTCAACTTCTAATCCTAACTAAAATAAAACCCAACTATTAAACTTACCCAACCCAACCCTTTTACTAAACCCAGTTACATACCCCAGCCCACACAACAATTCCCAAGCCCAATCCCAAAACAACCCAACCCGATCCATCTTTTAACTAAAACAGAAGGTTTGACTTCGGTCAAACCTTCTTCTTCAATACCACCATCCCGCCAATACCAAAACCACCATTTTCCACCGCCTCTCTGACAAACCCACCACCCTCCTCCTTCCCAACACTCTACCTAACAAACCAAAAGGCATTAAATGCCTCTTCCCCATCACCTCAGACCAGTACTAGTGGTATTTTCCCACTATCTCGTTTTGGCGCCAAAAATCCATATGAAGGGCTGAGATCAGTTGAAGACTATCCAAGGGCTCAGAAAGATTCAGAGGAAGAGATAGGACTAATCCCACTTTATTTTTGTATAAATAGGTCACAATGTAAGCCTTAATGGCTAAGTAGTTAATATAGCATAATCGTATTCCTTATTTAGTCTTTATAATTTTGTAATTTCAAAGTTCAGTTGTTAATTCAAGTGTTGTTTAAGTTAATTGTTGCAAGTTAAATCAATTGTGTACTCAGTTTCATGTTTAATAGAATTTCAAGTTGTTATTAATTCGAATAAGCTCTAAGACCTGTTAAGATATCATCATAAACTTCAAACACCCTTGTTATAAGCTTATACAAGCTTATCATAGCTTGTTGTAAGTTTATATTAGTTATAATCTGTTCTAAATTCAAGAAATGGAGAAAGTCAATGAAAGTCAAAGATAGCTCACAATAAGCTGTTCAGAAGAGAAAAGCTATTTAGGAAGGCTTTTTCTGGGTTTTCTAGCTTGTGTGAACAAGCTAGAAGTGTTCTTGGTCCTTGTTCCCTTGTTCTATTAGCAAAATCAGTTGTAAGCTTTTTGAATTTTTAGCCTTAAAACTTAGTTTACTGTACAATAGCTTATTTTTAGCTTATTATTGTTGTTTATTGCTTATTACTAGTTTCTAGTTATATTTCATCACTTACTTCAGTTTTAAATAGTCATTGTCTTTATTTTACTCAAAAACACTAAAAAAGCCAAAAGCAGCCAAATAAGGCATAGCTTATTTAACTGCTTATTTCTACATTAGAAGTTACTTACTAGAGTTAATATAAGTCAGTAAATCAGTTAACAACCAAAAAATCATAATTTATAGCTTGTTTCATTTGAAAAATCCAAGACAGCCCCTACAAAGGGGTGTTTGGCATAAAAAGGACAAATAGCTATTTACTGTTCATTTGCCAAAAGCCCAACTTCAAACCAGCTTAATATGTTCCATATAAGCTGTTTCTAAGTCCTGATTAGCCATTTCAATAGAAAATATAGATTTGAGGGGTCTGTGGTAAAATCAGACCTTAAAAGGTCCATAATAGCCATAATAAGCCACAAGCTTATTTAGGCCTTTTTCTTGGCATAACTGAGTTCTTTTGAGTCCATTTAGTGAGTAGCCAAAAGTTGGTTTGAGGTCATTTGGTTTGTGCATCTCTGCACACCTCTGCACACACAGACTCAGTATATACTGAGTAGATCTCAGCATACATAGCCCTTCTTCTCAGCTTATTTGTGGCTTATTTAGATAAGCTGAGACCCTGATTTTTGGTTTGCAAGTAGTTCACCTAGCTAGCTTTTAGATTCCAAGCTTGGATTCCACTTCATAGCTTATTTAATAGCTTAAAATAAGCCTACAAATTCCCCATTTTCACTGATTCTGACCCTGCATCAGATTTGGTGTTCTTCAAGCACCTGATCTTGTGCTCAATTGGAGTTCAATTGGCCTGTTAGAGATGGGGCTTTTTGGTTTTTTGTGAAGCCAGTAGTACTAGCAATCTTTTGCCCCCATAAGGTTCCCACTTTTCTGCTTATTTATCAGCTTAATCTGCTCTGCAAGTTGGTGGTTTCTACTGATTTTTCTGCATAACTAATACTACTGTTCAAGTGCTTATCGGCTTATTTTCTTAGCTAATTTGATCATATTAAGTTGTTTTAAGCTTCCACTAGTGTATTGAACTAGTCCTGAACCTTTGGTAAATTTTTGTGCTTTTTAGCTTATTTTTGGGCTTATTCCCAATCTGCTTATTAGCCCAACTGCTTATTAGTGTTTAGATAACTTTTGATTTTAATTTTCCTGGATTAAGAATATTATTTTAGACTTATCTTGAATTTTTCAGATTTTTCCTAAGTGATTTACTATTTTTAAATCTTTTAATTAGTTTTATTAGTAATTAAATCATAATAAATAGAATAATAATCAGAAAAATATAATTTTAATTTTCAAAATTTTCTTTTATCAAGTAGATTCTAGGAAAAATATAATCATCTCTGTAGACTTTAGGAAAAATAAAATATAAAATAAGTGATAGTTTCTATTTAATAGATTTTATTTTTTAAAATTTTTTAATTGAGCACTTTTCATTTTTATAATTTTCTTAGCTTCTTTTCACCTCATAATATTTATAGAAAAAGTTTTAGTTTTTTCCTTGATCATTTAGTATTTATTATAAATTAAAATAGTTTAAAAAGTAATTAAATAATAAATAATTAATAATAATTAAAAATATAATTTTAATTTCTAAAATTTTCTTTTATTATTTAGGATTTAAGAAAAATAATTTTACACTTGTAGGATTAGTTTTCTAATATTTCAGTTTTTTTTTCGTTTTAGATTTCCCGTTACGCGTTTTTAGTTTATTTAATTCGCGTTTAATTTTCTTTTGTATATTTGTTTTTCATATATCAATTAGAATTAATTAAAAAGCAAAAATCCATATCCTAATCATCAGTCACTCTAATCCAAAACTTAAACAATTTGCCTATTCGCACCTCGTTGGGAAACGATCCGGGTAATCACTTACCTGGTTTCACACTACACACACAAACGTGAGTTTTTGCAAGTATCCTTTTTCTCAAAGGGGTGATTTGTATTTATTCACGTGTATCCGTCGTTGCATAATATTTATATATACGTTTTAGCACGGATCAGACGGCTTAGTCTTCAATACTAGTGTTATCGTAGTAACAACTAGTAGCATATGAATTGAACCCGGTTTCTGCCCTAAGGTTGAACATATGGAGGGCTATTTCTTTTCACCCTTTCATTTACTTTTCTTTTTAATTCTTCAACCCCTTCTTTCTCCTTTCATTTCTTTACTCCTTTTTTTTTTTTCAATCATACCTAAGGACTTTCTAGTTCTAAACTATTGGTATTGTCCATGGGTAGATCCCTCCGGTTCTGGCAGGTCATAGGACGTATTTCCTATCCTTAGTCACCTTATAACTTCATGACTATCCTATGTTGCCATAAACCAATCATTTGAAAATCTCTCAAAGTGTTTATGATTACAAAACATATTTTGTTCACACTTTGAGAGTTTTGCTTTTTCAGAAGTACTCCCCCTTCACATGTGCTCATAAGTTTTTAAGGTAAATTTGCACATGTCGGGTGGAGTTAGCACTTTTGAATTGATTGATTATCAGTGAATATGACCGTTGCAAGACACGCTTACATCACTAGTTAGACTATCTTGAAGTTATTACCCGTCCTGGTCATATTCAAGAAAAAATCTCTCGAAATGGTACACTCTACTCAGACAAGTCCTTTGCGAGACACGCTTACATCACTGGATAAACCAGCTTAAAATTATTACCCGTTGATGCGCGTGATGTGTCGTTGCGGTTTAGCAGTATTAATGCCTACTCTAGTTTTAAATTTATATTTAGCCGACTTATCAATAACACACACACTTAACGAGCAGTGTACCCGGTCAGTATGAATATAATGGTAAGTAGAGTGTCGATCACTAAGAGTGGAACGTATTATCTAGTCATTCTAATCAGTATTTTAATATTCTAAGTTAACTATACAACCTAATCTAACACAAGGGGGTTCAGCCGAGAGACTGGCACGTTTTGGTTGCAATTAAATAATAAACTAAACTAATGAGCACGAATCAGCGATAGGCATGCACGTACACAGATAAATACTCGAGACAATAAGAAGACCTGTCCTGATGATTAAGTAGATTGTCACTTGTTTTATTGATAGTTTTATATGAAGTGTATGTAATTAACCCTTTCTCGTTGGCCCTAATCTTATCGGCGAGTAAACCCTTAATGATTACTTATGTCTAAAAGTTATTCCTAAGTGATCAATTTAGTAACAACCGTGGGAGCCACATTCTCTTTCGTAGTCAAATGCGCAGGCCACTAATAAACACAGAGGTTATCAATGCAATAATAAGTAGTAACCAAAGACATCAACATATAAACTTTAATTGATGGGAAAGCAGTTTTAAGGGAGCGCAATCTTTCTCGTCACATTACACAAGCCACCAATCTTGATGAATTAAAGTTTACTAACACAATAAAACAAAACTACTTAATGAATTAAATACATGCAGGACCTTCTTACAGCTCTTGTATCTTCGTTCGGGTGTGTCTTGTTCTGCCTAATCGTCTGAATTCGGCCTTAGGTTTCTGTGGTCTTCGTACTTCGTATATATTATGCTCTCGAAATTCGTCTGGTCTTGGGGTATTTATAGTTTCTGTCTGAGGGTAAGATGCGGCGCATCTAATAAGTAGATGCGGCGCATTGACTTAACTTCGCGTGGGGTCCAAGATTAATATATTCAGGAATATTCGTACACCGCCAGAAGATGCGGCGTAACTCCATTCTCAGATGCGGCGCATGTCCTTGCTGTCTTGGATTGTATCTTGTGAAATCTTGATAGTGATGCGCCGTATGTAATAAGCAAGATGCGGCGTATCTGGAGCAGAATGTCTTGATCTTGTACATTTCAGTAGACTCTTATCTTCTTGCTTGTTTTGCTCCATAATTAGTCCAAAATCGCCAAGTTTCACCAAATGCTTGTTTTTAACTGAGAATTACAAAATTAAACGATTAAGTATCAATTCTCACAGATAATATAATAAAACAAGTCAAATAAATAGGATAAATGACGGTAATAAAATGTACTTATTTGAGTTCATCACCCGTCCAGGACAAGTCTTTTCGATTAATGACATTTAACTTTCGTCAATTCGGGTGTAAAATCTGAGTCGAGCTCATGCGAGATTTCATACTTTTTGTTACCATATTCTAATCACATAATTATTCTCCCCCTCAAAAATAACATATCGATGTTGTTTTTTGGAAAACATTTTGATTAAAATATGCTTTTTGAGGTTTGTGGGAAGAATCTCACAAGAACTTTTTAGTGTTGAACAAAGATTTGTTTCAAGTACTCCCCCTAAACAAGTGAAATCACTTTTTAAGGTTTTAAACACGAGAGGGAATACTTGTTCATTTGAGTAGAATTTTTAAAAACTTATCAAAATTTTGATTAATTCTACTCAAAAGTAAGAAGCTTTCGCTTCTTATATTAGGATTGAGGCAGTGAAGCGTACCTCAGGGTCCTTTCTTTACAAGTACGGGTTGTGCACTGTTATATGTACACAAACCATAATATATATCAAGAAAGCATAATCAATAAAGAATTATCCAACTCTTACATCAATCCATTCTTCTGAAGATAGTGAAGACTGGATCAGGTCTTTGAAAGTTCTTGATCGGGAAAGATGGTATTCCTCCAACATAGCTTTCAAGTCTCCTCATCTGGTCTCTATGAACAAGCCTTTTCTTGATCTTCAGAATAAATTGACGAACTTCTCTTAGTTGAGAAGCTGTCCACCTGCTGGTCTTGTATAGTTCCCGATCTCTTACTCGAATCACCAACCCATCACGAACTTTCTTGAGCGTGTGGTCGCAGAACTTGTAAACCTCTTTGTATCCCATGAAGCAGTTGATGGAAAGATCACTCTTGTAGACAAATCCGAAGGTTGGTTCTTTCTTCATGGTATACTGGGGTTCTTGGTTGATCTCAGGAAGATGTAGAAGTGGTGCAGTTAAGTTAATCTTCCTTTGATGACTCTCGACCCCAAGCTGCAAGTCTTCTACGCGTTCTTGAATAATCTTCCTTCTGATGAAGTATAGCAGTGAAGTACTGAACGCGTACGTAAGATTAGTGGAGAAATATTGCATCTTCCCTTGAACCTTTATGAGATACATGTCTTCTAGGTCGTTGAGGTTCAAGTTTGGGAAGTCTGCTTCTGAGAATGAATACATCTTCTGATCTTGTCTTCTAACCCTGATTTTATGTAGAAAGGTATAATCATACCTCTTTTCTGCTTCAAGGCTAACCACAACAATTATCCTGAGACCACTCATCACTGGAGTTGGAGACTTCTTCGTGAGTTTACTTTTGTACCATGTTCTTATCTTTTCAATCCAGTGATATATTCCCAGTTGCGCATCTTGATCATACTGCACTCTGTTTGTAACGAAGTGTCTTGTAGCAGTTTCTTCGATGGCAGGTTGTGGATAGCTTGCTGCAGGAATCAAGGTTATGGAAGTTGCATAGTTGGGTTGACACTTGATGCCGTGCACAAGAAGTTCGAGGTTGTTGTTGAAGAAGAATCTGTATGGGACAGCAGGTTGATCTGAAGCTCCAATCACCGGCAAAGGCATTGTCCAATCCGTAATGTATGGTTGATTGGGTTGAGAAGTGTTATCAACCATATGCATGTCCGGATTTGTCCAGCTGAACTCACTAGACATTGCTTGTGCAATGTTTTCCAGGTGATATTCAAGCTCAGCTGCACTTGAAGACCTATCTTTCAGCAGATTGAAAGCATCATTCTTGATTCAACGAAGTTCTCCTTTTGTGAGCTTTTTGATGCGTTGGTCACGTTTGAGTTTTTGTGTGAACTCAAGTGTGCGACTTTCGATCATGGAGTCATCTTCGACATAAGGTTGAGCACTGACTAGTTGATCAAACCATTCATTCCCTTTTGTCGTGTCTTCGTCCAGCTATGAGACAACAGTTGGTCTTTTGGATGTTGTCTTCTTTCCAGGCTTAGACGTTGTTTCTTTTGACTTGGGTGGAGAGTCTGGTTGATCTTGGTGTTGTTGAAATTCTTTGTCTGCAGTGAACTCAAACTGATGCTCCATCGCTGTTGGTCGGGTGCCAGAAGCCTTAGGTGGTTGTGTGGCTGTTGTTGTTGCTGAAGGTCTGACAGGTTCTTGAAGTTGAGAACCAGATCCGCCGATACTCTTTGATTTCTTTGCTTGTGAGTTCGGGTCTGGGTCTTCGTCTTCTCTTGGACGTTTACCTTTGTCAGCCTCAACTTTACACGACTCCTTCAATATATTAGCCTTTATAGCCTCAAAGATGGCTATTTGCTCAGGAGTTGGTGAGGTAAGACTTGTTAAGCTTTCAAATAGTTGAAGTTAAAGCTCTTCCAGAGTTGGTTCTTTTGGCTTTGTTGGTTGGGTTTGAAGGACAAGTGGAACTGTAGCCACAATATTCATGAGAAGACCTTCAATGTTCGGCTCAAGATATTCATTCACCTTCTTAGATGTGATCTTAGGCAAGTACTTCTTCAAATATTCTTTAGTGTTTCCCTTGATCGCAGTTAGCATCCCATCTTGAATGTCACCTGAAAGGAATTCATCAATACGAGCTTTGGTGTTTTGAAGCTCGTTCACTTGTCCTGCAAGGCCGGTGACAATATTTGTCAAAGTTTCAATTTGGTCATGAAGGTGGTCATCTTTCTTGGCTCTTTCCAGCTTCACGGTCTGCTTCACCCTTTTAGAAGCTTGGGAGATGGGTTTCTTTATGGACTTGCTTGTTGTTGTTTGTGTTGGTGGTGGTAAAGAGTGTGTGGATGATTCAGGAAGTTTTTGGTCTTTAGGTGGAGAAGCTTGCTTAGAGACCGGAGGTGTGTCATGGGTAATTGGAGGAGAGTGTGGAGGAGTGGTTGGAGGTGTTTGAATGTATTCATCGGCTTCCTTCTCCTCAGCCCTTATCCTTGCCAACCTTTCTTCTTCCTTCTTTTTCTTTTCCAATTCCATCTCTGCAGCAACTTTTCTAATCACTTCCTCATTAATAAGCACCTTCTCTGTATCATCATCCTCATCCATATCAAAATCTCTAGCCTGTTCATCTTCATCCTTTTCCTCGTCATTACCGGGTTGATTAACTTGATCTGAACGAGGTGGAATAACTTCTGCTGCAACTCTAGACCCACCGGGTTGATTAACCAGATTGACGAGGGTCTGGTCTTCATATGTTCTTCAAGCATCTTCTTCCTCCGCCTTTCTTCATCAGCTTTAAAGGACTCACGACTTTCATCTAGAGCAATCTTGGTAGCTATTTCTTCCTTGTAGATTGTTGATTCTTCATCGATTTCCGTGTCAGAACTGGATCCCTCTTCTTCAACATTCTTTTCTTCTTCTGGATCAGGCTTAGCAATCTTAACTGGAACTCTCCTCTTGGTGTATTTGGGAGGCCCTGGTTTGATATTCTTTGAAGTTCTAGATGTGCTGCCTGACTTGCTACCTTCCTTTGCTCGAGTCTTAGCTAGAGCAGGCTCATCATCGTACTTGCCGAAACCGACATGTCCCTCATTGAACGCTTTATCATATTTGATGTATGCTTGCGTTTTCTTTATCTTGTCCGTCAGAAGAGCTTCAGGTAGTCTCATCCCTTGTTTGCGTGTGCTTCCTTTAGGGATGTAGACTTGACTAATGGTCTTGTCCATAGCAAATAAATGCTTCTCTTGGTCTTCAAGACGTTGAGGGATGTCTTTGTTGTCGTCAAGTAGATGATAGATGATTAGCTTGGTATATCTGACAAATGGGATTTTGGTGAGATGTTTGAGGTAGTGACTTTGAATTTGAAAGACTATGTCCTCCCAGATAAGTTGAGCATAGTCAATTTGCTTCTGGTTCACAATGCCCCAGAAGATTTGTAGGCGAGACAAATGAGGGTTCTCATGTCCACTTTCCCTTCTGGAGACTGATCGAGCCAAAATATAATATATTGTTCTCCAAGGTTGGGGGATTAGCTTGGCTTCGACCTTTGAGAATATTTTTGATGGCTTTTCGGGTTGAACATCATAGCTGATCTCCATTAGGAAGTCGAGAACATCTTCTTCAGATGGTGTAGGATGGAATTTCTTGGCATGTGCAGGAGCTTCTGGAAAGAGTAAGGCCTTGCGGAGATAGTTCACATCAACAATCACTTCCTTTCTGTCTAGTGTGCAAGTGAAAGATTCTTCTCCCAAGTCCAGCTTCATAGTGTGCCACATTTGATGAATGTAAAACTAGGGAATAGAAGCGGACTTGTCCAGCATGCTCCTACACTTATGCAACTTGAGAATCTCTATGGCTATTTGTTAGGAATTAAATGCTCAAGAATTACTTTTGGTTTAATACTGCTGAAGATATAACACTAACAGTACTAATGGAGACTGAAGACTGTTGAAAATAACTAACAGTACAAACTGCTGAGTTAGTACTGCTAGTATTGAAGATCATACTGCTGCATGAAGACTGAAGATTAGTATAGCTTTAGAAGACGTGTAGAAGGATAAGTATAGAAAAGATTATATGTATATCTTATTTAGTTAGAATTATACGGATAGATACTTATCTTGTAAAGGACTCCTTGTGCTATAAAAAGAGATCCTAGGTTAGATGTTGATATATGTTTTTGTTAAGATTCAAGGTTTTGTAACCCTAGTGATATCAGAGATCACTCGTATTATATCTAATAATATTGAATCATTTGGAGTTATATTCTTTGTTCATTGTTCATACAAACTGTGTATTACTGTTACATCAAACCAATCTTCTAAGTATCACCAAGTAGATTCCACATACTTGTTGATATAAACTCAAAGTATCCTCAACGCATTCTAAGTGTGTTTAGATCCTCTCAAGTGGTATCAGAGATAGGCTGATACTTTGATTTAGAAGAAGAACTCTTTATTCCTTTTAAAGACGATGGACATGGAGACAACATAAAACAACATGGCTGCAAAGTTGTCTATGCTGAAGCAGAATGATTTCGAGATGTGGAGGCTTCAGATAGAACAGTATTTCCAAGTGCAGGACTATGCACTTTGGGAAATCATTGCAGATGGGAACTCCTTCAAACCATTAACAACTGAAACAACAGTTAATGGTGAGGTAAAGACAACTGTGAATACCTCTCCAGTTACTGTAGAATAAAAGCTGCAAAAGAAGAATGATGTCAAAGCTAGGAGTTTGTTGATGATGACCATCCCCAATGATCAACTCCTAACGTTCAACAAATACAAGGATGCCAAATCCTTGTTTGAAACAATCACTACCAGGTTTGGTGGCAATGAGGCCACCAAGAAGACCTAAAATACCTTGCTGAAGTAGAACTTTGAGAATTTTAGTGCTACCAGTAATGAGTCTCTTGATCACATGTTTAATAGGTTGCAGAAGATAGTCAGCCAACTGGCTGTACTAGGAGTTGAGATTCCTCAAGAAGACCTAAATTCCAAATTCTTAAGGAGTTTACCTGCTGAATGGTATACTCATGTGGTGGTATGGAAGAATAAGCCAGAAATCGACACTATGAGCCTCAGTGATCTATACAACAATTTTAAGATTGTTAAACAGGAAGTGAAGAAATCTGGAAGTGCAAGTTCAAGCTCTGGGAACATGGCATTTGTGTCATCTCCCAGTAATACAAGTCCAGATGAGGTGAAAGTGGCTTCAGGAGTTAGTACTGCTAACCCTAGTATTAGTACTGCTAGTTCATCAACTAGTACTGCTGGTATTAGTGATACTACTTTTTATGCATTCCTGACCAGCTAAGCCAATGGGTCTATGCTGTCACATGAAGATCTTGAACAGATTAATGATAATGATTTGGAAGAGATGGACCTAAAGTGGCAGGTTGCACTTCTTAGCATGAGGGCTAAGAAATTCTTTCAAAGAACTGGGAAAAAGATCAACATTAGTGGTAACGATACTTCTGGTTTTGATAAATCAAAGGTAGAGTGCTTTAACTGTCACAAGTTGGGACATTTTGCTAGAGAGTATAGAAGACACAAGCAGCAGGATAGCAAGAGTAAGGGGTAAGGAAACAAGCCAAAGGCAGTGGAAGAGGCTGAGACATCTTCAAAGGCTATGGTTGCCATTGATGGTCTGGGTTATGACTGGAGCTTCATGGCTGATGAGGAGGAAGCACCAGCTGAGATGGCACTTATGGCTTTTTCTGACTCAGAGGTACACTCAGTGAAAAATTGTTCTAAATCTTGTTCTGCTCATAAAGAATATGAAACTTTAAAGAAACATTATGATGAGCAGAGAATTGAGTTAAACCAAACAAACTATAATTCATTTAATCATATAAGAGGTTTAGCAGTCTTAGAAGAACAAATTTTGCATTATAAGAAAAATGAGTCTGTCTTTACTGAGGATATAGCTGTACTTAAAAGAGGTTTGACTCATAAAAATGCTGAGATTAGTATGCTTAGAGCTGAGTTAGAAAAGATCAAAAAGGCAAAAGATAATATTCAATTAACTGTAGACACTTTGGAGTATGCATCAAAGGGAGTCAATAAAA
Source organism: Artemisia tridentata subsp. tridentata (assembly GCA_021014915.2). NCBI lineage: Eukaryota > Viridiplantae > Streptophyta > Magnoliopsida > Asterales > Asteraceae > Artemisia > Artemisia tridentata. The sequence continues at coordinate 18,138,458 of CP139501.1, read as the reverse complement.
TCATAGAGTGTCAAATGGTTAATAAAGCTAAGTCTGGGTTAGGTTATAAAACATGTCACCCTCCTCATAGAGGAGTGCCTGCACCCCCAGGAATTGACTTAGAATACACTGGTTTAGCTGAGTTTCAAGAGCCAAAATTAGAATATGGTTGTAAGGCTAAAGAAAATGTTAATGTTAATAAACCTGTTGAGTTGAATGAGCCTTTTGAGAGTGCTAGTGACACCTCTCTTGCTAAGGATAAGGTGTCAGATGATAGGAACTCATATGCTCCCATTATTATTGATTGGGAATCTGATGATGAAGATCAGGTTTTGAATAAACCTGAAGTAGTAAAGCAAGAAGGAACTTTTATTCCTAAGGTGGTTAAAATTGAAACTGTTAAACCTATAACAAATGTAAAACAAGCTAGGAAAACAGTTAGATATTCTGAGATGTATAGGTCCACAAACAAGCCCAGGGGAAATCAGAGGAACTGGAATAACCTCAAGTCTCATCAACTAGTAAATGAATTTGCCATGTACAACAAGGCTTGCTTTTCTTGTGGTAGCTTTGACCACCTACAGACTTTTTGAAATAACCATCAAGGGAATAGGATGGTTGCAGGGAATAAAAGGGTTAATGGGAACACATGTGAGAGGGTGAACTTAAACAATTTTTCAAGAAAATCTCACCCTAATGCTAACAGAATGACTCCCAGGGCAATTTTAATGAAGTCTGGCCTTAAATCAGTTAGTACTGCTCGACAAACAGTTAGTACTGCCAGACCAATTAAGACTGTTTACCCTAAACCAACAGTTTCAAGTGCAAAACCAATTACTAAAAATGCACAACAAACTGTTCTCAGGCCTTTTCACAAGAAAGCAGTGTTTCAAAACAAATTTTGGAACTCAAAAGTTAAAACTACTAGGCTAGCAGTTAGTACTGCTAGACCAACAGTTAGTACTGGTAGGCCTAGAAACACTGCTAGGGAAAAAGGGGTAAATGTTGTTAAGGCCTCAGCATGTTGGGTGATGAAGCAAAAAGTGTACCGCTTTTAGGCGGTCATTTAAGCCCTAAATCGTATTTATTTGATCAAATATTGCCCTAAATCGTTCCTTTTGTCATTTTAGGTACTTTGGAGAAGAAATCTGGAAAAGGAAGCATTTTGGACGTTTTTGGAGCATAAAAGTGAAGAAAACGACAAAGTCTCAAAATCGGCTGGAAAAGTACCTGTGACGGCGTCAAGCACCATTGTGACGCCGTCAACCCTTGACGCGCTAGAAAGGATTTTGGATGATTAAAAGGGGACGGCGTCAAGAAGGCCATCAAGAAACCCTAACCGCGGCGAGGTGACGGCGTCAGCTCTATAACGTGACGCCGTCAGATCTGATTTTCTATATATATTCTCATAATTTTTAGTCATTAGTGTGCAACTTTGTGAGGAGAAACCCTAAGACGATTTTTCTGCTACTTTTAAGGGTTTTATACCCTTGGATCTCCCATGTTCAATTAAAGATATGTAATCAATTAATCATTCAATATGTCTATGTGTTGTTTGATTATATCTTGTTCTTGTCTTTTATTTAACATGCTAGGCTAGATTTATCTTGTGTTTGCTTAGATCTAATGAAACCTAACTATTGATTATTGGTTGTTGGTGTGTTATTAATTGTATTGGATGATTGTTTATCGTTGTTAGGCTTAAGAAAACTGGCTAACCTCCTATACGGTAACTTGCTTGAACGTCTTAAGAAACATGAACCAATGCGTACTAAGGTTTTTATGGTTGTATTTAATGCATGAGCGAATTCTAGTGATCCCATGTTAGGAGCTTCTTAGCCGGCTCGACATAGGAGTGAAGTAGGAGCTTATAGAGTTGGGGAAGTACGTACGCCACCCCACGATTGGTATTAAGGAATACACCCGTCATCCACGCAATTAATACACACTAATCAACCGGTAAAAGATAGTTAGGGTGTAAGGAAATCTAAGTAAACACATTTCTCTCCATATAAGTTCCACAACCTTTTTATTTTCAGTTATTTTATTTTATTTGCAATTGTAGTTATTTGGGTTAGTTGACTAGCAACTAATTCCGCCCACTCCTTCAAACCCGAGATTTTACTTGCTTTTATAAAAATATAAAAAATACAAAAAGAATCTTCCCTCACCCTTAGACCTATTAGAGTAGTTTTTCAATCCTAAAGACACTATTCCCCTAGAGAACGATCAATCCCCCGGTACTTGCCACTACACTATACTACATCGGTCAGGTACACTGCCTGGTGGGGATTGCAAGCCTCTTGAGATCCCTCGAGAGGTAAAACCTGTTGTAAGGTCGCAAAACCACGCATCATTGGGTATGGAGACCAATCAAACCCAATGGTGCATCAATCATATTAAAGAGATTTGACTATATTGATGCACGAGGCAAAACCAAGTTAGTAATGGCTTGGGTACCCCAAGGAAACTAATTTCCTTTCTTTTATGTGCAGGGACATCCATAAGATGATGATGAAGATCAAGGATATGCAGATAGTTGATGCTCTAGGAACATGACTGGGAACATGTCCTATCTTTCAGAACTTTACACTAATGGATGGAGGATATGTTACATTTGGGGGAGGAATTGGTGGCAGGATTACTGGTAACGGTACTTTGAAAACCGGTAAACTTGACTTTGAAGATGTGTATTTTGTGCAGGAACTCAAGTACAATCTCTTTAGTGTCTCACAAATGTGTGACAAAAAGAACAAAGTTCTTTTTACAGACACTGAATGTCTTGTTCTTTCTCCAGACTTTAAGTTACCTGATGAAAGTCAGGTACTACTTAAAGTTCCAAGAAAGGGCAACATGTACAGTGTTGACATGAAGAATATTGTTCCTAAAGAGGCTCTCACTTGTCTTGTTGCAAAAACCACATTAGATGAGTCAATGCAATGTCATAGAAGACTTGGTCATGTCAGCTTTAAAACCATAAATAAAATTGTTAAAGATGGTTTGGTAAGAGGCTTGCCTCAAAAACGTTTTGAAAATGACCAAACTTATGTTGCTTGTCTCAAAGGCAAACAACACAAAGCTTCTTGTAAGCCCAAGACCCACAACTCTATTACTCAACCACTGTTTATGTTGCATATAGACTTGTTTGGTCCTACATCTGTTAGTAGTATACAGCATAAGAAGTACTGTCACTGATGATTTTAGTAGGTTCACATGGGTTTTCTTTCTAGGATCTAAGGATGAGACAACTAGCATTATTAAGATTTTTATAACTGAAATAGAAAATCTAGTTGATAAGAAAGTCAAAATCATTAGGTGTGACAATGGGACAGAGTTTAAGAATAGAGTTATGGATGATTTTGTAGGGAAAAAGGTATTGAGAGAGAGTTTAGTGTAGCTAGAACTTCTCAGCAGAATAGGGTTGTTGAAAGGAGGAATAAGACACTAATAGAGGCTGCAAGGACCATTTTAGCTGATTCTAAGCTGCCCATGACTTTTTGGGATGAAGCAGTTAATACTGCTTGTTATGTGCAAAATAGGGTTTTAGTAGTCAAACCTCACAACAAGACTCCATATGAACTGTTTAGAGGTAGAACACCTGCTTTAGGTTTTCTAAGACCATTTGGATGTCATGTCACTATTCTCAATACCTTAGACCATTTGGGAAATTTGATGGAAAATCAGATGAGGGTTTCTTGGTTGGGTACTCATTAAACAGAAAAGCCTTTAGGGTATACAACACAAGAACCAGGAAAGTAGAGGAAAACCTGCATGTTCAATTTCTAGAGAATAAGTCTAATGTTGCAGGTGAAGGTCCAAAATGGCTATTTGATCTTGATACTCTAACACAATCTATGAACTATGTACCAGTTGTTGCAGGAAAATTTTCTTAATGATTTTGCAAGTTCAGAAGATAGTGTTGAAACTGGTGAACCTAGCTTGGAAAAGGAGAAAGATCAAGATCATATTCTGATGCCTATTTAGAATAGTGTTGATTCATCTTCAAAGGATGTTGAACCTTCTAATGATGCAAACAAGAAGGGTTATGAAGATGGCAACAATGAAGGTAGTGTTGAAGAACAAGAGAATCCTGAAGACAGTACAAATGGGGTTTATACTGCTGAGCCTAATGTTAGTACTGCTGGGCAAAATGTTCATACTGCTGGCCCATCAGTTACTACTGCTAATGATTTCTCAGAAGATGAAGTGGATATCAACAATATGCCACTCACTTACCAAGTTCCTACAACTCCACACACAAGAATTCATAAAGATCACTCCCTAGAGAATGTGATTAGAGACATACAGTCTGGTGTGAAGACAAGAAGGCAGACTATGAATTCAGAATAACAAGGCTTTCTCAGTTCTGTTTATGAAAAGAAGAAGCATGAAGATGCCAACACATGTCTCTTTGTATGTTTCCTTTCCCAAGAAGAACCCATGAACATACTTAAGGCCTTACAAGACTCAAGCTGGGTGGAAGCTATGCAAGAAGAGCTTCTACAGTTCAAGATTCAAAAGGTCTGGGTACTGGTTGATTTACCCAAGGGTATGAGGGTTATTGGAACTAAGTGGATATTCAGAAACAAGAAAGATAAAAGGGGGATAGTGGTCAGGAATAAGGCAAGACTTGTAGCCCAGGGGTATACAAAAGAAGAAGGAATTAACTATGAAGAGGTTTTTGCACCTGTAGCTAGGATTGAGGCCATAAGATTATTCTTAACTTATGCTTCTTTCATGAGGTTTATGGTTTACCAGATGGATCTCAAAAGTGACTTTCTCTATGGTACTATTGAAGAAGAGGTCTATGTTTCTCAACCTCCAGGTTTTGTAGATCCTGAACATCCAAACAAGGTGTACACGGTGGTGAAAGCTCTTTATGGACTGCATCAAGCTCCTAGAGCCTGGTATGGAACATTGGCTACTTATCTATTAGAGCATGGGTTTCAAAGAGACAAGATGGATCAAACTCTATTTATCAAGAAGAACAAGGGAGATATCTTGCTGGTACAAGTCTATGTGTATGATATCATATTTGGATCCACAAAGAAGGAGATGTGCATAGAATTTGAGACACTTATGCATGATAAGTTTCAAATGAGTTCCATGAGTGAACTTACTTTCTTTTTAGGGCTGCAAGTGAAGCAATCAACTGAAGGCATATTTATCAGTCAAGATAAATATGTAACTCAGATATTAAGGAAATTTCAGTTTACAGATGCTAAAGTGGCAAGCACACCGGTTGATCCAAAGAAACCTTTACTCAAAGATGGAGATGGAGAAAATGTTGATGTACACACCTACAGGTCCATGATTGGGTCCTTGATGTATCTCACTTCATCAAGACCAGATATTATGTTTGCTGTGTGTGCATGTGCAAGGTTTTAAGTCAATCCCAAGGCTTCACATTTAGTTGTTGTGAAGAGGATCTTTAGGTACCTCAAGGGTCAACCTAAGTTGGGTCTATAGCATCCTAGAGAATCTCCTTTTGATCTAGTGGCATACTCAGAAAGTGACTATGCTGGTGCAATTCTGGATAGGAAATCAACAACAGGTGGTTGTCAGTTCCTAGGTTGCAGACTTATATCATGGTAATGCATGAAACAGACAATTGTGGCAAGTTCTACAACTGAAGCTGGGTATGTGGCTGCTGCAAGTTGCTGTAGTCAAATTCTATGGATTCAGAATCAGATACTTGACTATGGGTACAATTTTATGAATATCATGAAATACACTGACAATAGCAGTACAATATGCATTATTAAAAATCCAGTGCAACACTTTAAAATAAAACACATAGAGATTAGGCACCATTTTATAAGAGACTGCAATGAGAAAAAATTAGTTCAGGTTGTTAAAATTCATACTGATAACAATTTTGCAGATCTTCTCACTAAAGCTTTTGATGTTGGAAGGTTTCAATACTTGGTAGCAAGTATTGGAATGCTTAATCCTTAAAGTTTTTAATCTTTGTGTTTTTGCACCTGAAATTGGATTTGTACTGCTAGTTGTGTCAATTAGTATTGCGGTGTATAGTTTGACTGCTAGTGCAAATTAGGACTATTATGTTTGAACTATTAGTCATATTTTATACTGCTGTTGATAACACTCAAATTGTACATGTTTTTAGGAGCTTTATCGTGGATTTTATGCATATATTTTGATCACTTTTATGAACTTATGGTACTTAATGAGGCATAATTTCTATTTTAGGTTCATGGAAGTTCACGTCAAAGAAAACCAAGAAAAAGACGAAGAAATGATCAATAAACGAAGATTTATGCATGTACGAAGAATTCCCGACAAATGAAAGTCTCTTGGAGTATATTCGAGAAGATAAAGTCATGAAGTTGTCACTCCAAAGACTCAAGAATAAAGCACAAGAGGGAAAACGAGAAAAGAAATGAAGAAAACAAGCTCAAATGAAGAATTATTGGAAGACTCGTTGTTCCCGACACACCTTCACCATTTTGGCCATAACTTGAGCATACGAACTGGGATTTAGTTGATTCAAGCGGCCACGGAAAGCTAAGAGAAAGTTCTATGACACAGGTGTCTCCATCTGATCGGTATGGGCCCGCAACCAAATCGGATAGAGCTTTAACCAATTCGGTTGGATGCAAGACCGATCGGTTGGAGTTGACTGCTATGCCAAAACTTCATTACTAAGACTCCAAACGTGTACAAACCAATTCTAGATCCTTACCAAGTGTATTCTAGGCCATTCCAATCTACTTGAAGTCCAATTTGAGCATTAATACCCCTACCCTTGAGAGTAGTATAAATAGAGTCCATTTTACATGTTTTAGAGATATACAAACACAACTCCCAATATCTATCATATAACTCTCATGTAAACTCTTAAACTATCTCTCTTAACCACCCCTCACCCTTTTCCAAAGGTGTTGGGGGTTTGCTTAGTAATTGGCAATGGAACAATGGAAGATTCATCTTATGAACTTTGGTATATTCTCTTTTAATAATATTCATGTTTGGTTTCTTTGATTGTATTGATGATATTATGTGTTTTTTCTTGTGAATGATCTCTTAATACTTGTTTGGCTCATATGATAACTAGTGATAAAGGGATGTTTGGATATTTGTAGTGTTTGTTTGGATTATGATGATAACATCATATTTGGTTAAATTGGAACTTGTCTTGTTTATTGTTTTAATTAATTATTGTTGAGTCTATATGTCAAAAGGATTCTCAATAGTGGTTGATTTCAATTCATTAGTCGACGAATGATTTGGTCTTGTACTTTGTGACGATTGTATGAGAAACTTAATAAACATAACAAGTGAAAGTTTAATTTAGATTAAAGGTAGAAAGGCATCTTTTGAATATGTGTTCTAATCATTATTTTTTAAGTAAATGGAACCTCACAAATTGATGACATCAAAGTTATGGGTCAAAAGAACTCTTTGTTTGTTGTTAGTTTAGGCATGAGTTTTATGACATGACCAATTGATTAAGACTTATGTATATTTGATTTATAAAACACTAAATTATTATTGGTTCTAAAGGTCGAAATGATTACCTTTGATAATATGTTTTCCAAACTAACCATCCTAAAACTAGTAAAGGCTTACACCAAGTCCTTACTAACTTATTATCATTGCCAAAATGTATGTTCTTTGTTTGATTGTTCTTATATTGCTTTTCTTGTTGGTTTGATCCGTAACTATCATAACCATTAACTTGTTACTTGCTTAAACAAACAAATGACACTTGAGTGCAACCAAGTCTCTTGGGACGACCTTGACTTACCAACCTCTATACTACATACGACTAGGGTATACTTGCCCGAATGTGTTCCTAGTTAATCGGTAATTCTTGTTTATAAATTTAAAACCTAGTGCGAACGCATCAAGTTTTTGGCACCGCTGCCGGGGACTTACGTTTGTATTTTTGTGTTTGTTGGTTTGTTTGTTGAATTGTTTGCTTTAAATGTTCGATTGTTTGTTTACTTGCTCATTATGCTTGCTCGTGATGTTTACATTTGAATACTTGTTTCTTTGCTATTGTTTGATTGCTCTTGATTGCTTTCTTGTCGCTCATAATGTTTGCTTGAATGCTTGTCTTTCATTTTCACAAAATTTTTTATTTCTCATATTTTCTTAAATGATCTTGGCATCAAAATCAAGTGTTTTGGTGTTGGGATTTTCGTTTCATGTGTTCTAAAAATACTCATTTAAATTTTTGCTTTATAAGTATGCTCGAAATTGCTTGCGAAAAAAACCACCAAAAATGACCAGAATCATCTAGCCGATCGGATAGCAACTCCAACCGTTTGGCTGAACCACCCAAACCATCTCAACCGATCGGTCACCACCCGTAACCGATTCGGTTGGAGGCTTCTGTCCTATTTTTTTAGTTTTTTTTCTTCTTATTTTGTGAGTTTTATTTTTTATATGTTCTATGATCTCTTGCATGTTTTTGTGTTTCTTTTTAGATTAGTCTCGTATTAATTTGGAATAAGACTATCTTGTTTTAGATTGTTTTGTTTTGATTTGTGTTACGTGACTAATTGTGTTTGCTTGCGTCTATGTGCTTGTCATTTTCTGTGATTTTGCTCTTATTTGTTCATGTTTATTTTTGTTTTAAGTGTCGTTTTATGTTCTTGGTGCTCTTCTAGTATATAAGTGTTTATGTGTTTATGTGTTTTACTTGTGTTTATTTTCGTGTTCGTTACGTTATGCGTTCCTGTTTTATTTTGTCAATAAAAAGTTTTAAGTAAAACTTGTTTTCATTAAAAATGAAAAATAAATTACCGAGCCTTACAACCGATCGGTTAGATCCGCCAACCGATCGGATGGAGCTCTCGTTAAAAATTTTAAATTTTGTTAATTCCCAACCGAATCGGATGGTTACCCAACCGATCGGTTGGAGCTCTCGGTAAAATGGAAAACCAACCCAACCGATCGGATGGATACTCTGACCGATCGGATGGACCAATAGGTAAAAAAAAAAAAAATGTTCTTTTTCATTTTTCGTATTTTGTTCTTGTGTGTTTGTGCTTAGATCGAATAAGTTTAAATGTCTTTTGGTTTTTGCAAGAGTATCATTTCTTTTATTCTACTTAAATTTGTTTTTCTTTTTTCATTTTAAATTTTGTTAATTTAGTACATTGTTAATAAATAAGTACTTGTTTTAAAAATAAAAATGTTTTGAACTTTGCGGGTATGTTCACTGGAAACCCTCACGAGACTTCACTCGTCCACTCGGGCCACCGATGGGTTTAAAAGGCTTCTTGCATACGCTAAATGCAACCGTGATGCCTACGAAAGTGACTTTTAGAATTTTACGCGTTTTTTGTGGTTTAGTTTATTTTTGCAGATTTAATAAGCTCTTGGAGATTGGATTATTGGTGATATTATACTTGGTGTGGAGATGTTTTGTTTAATGAGAAATTGATTGATCTCATTAGCTTATGCTAGCATTTACTTAGCACCTTATCATATGGAGTTCGATCACGATTTCTTGGCCCGGGAAGTTTCGTTTCTCTTGGATTATTTATTTACTCATTTATTTTCCCTATTTTACATGCTTTGAAGTTTATTTTTCACAATGAGTATAATGCGTAACTTAAGTGTGGGGGAAAGTTAGATAGTGAAAAACGAAACTACTTTTCAAATTTATAATTTTTGGTGCCAATTTAAAATTTTGTATACTTGTTTGCCCTTGTGATCTAATTGTTTTCAAGCTTTTAGGATTATATATTAGAATAACTGGATCATCCCACTGGTGAAATCTATTGAGATGTGTCCCGATTAATATTGCAATCCATTCTGGGATCGATAACATTTACTAGCACATATTATATCCCTTTCCACTAAATTGTGAGGATTTGAGCCTGTTCTATATATATAGCATACATCTTTTATGCTTGAATCTTTTGCTATGAGTGTGCCGGTGATTTTATTTATTCTAGAACTTGTACTTGTAAATCATTACCAGACCGCAGTAAGATCGCATTCGTGTGATATAAGTGTATTCGTGTGATAAAGAGGCATCCTTAGGAATAAAACCAAATGGCCTTCATTTTGCATCTAATGATATATTAGCTAGCCACATCGGTTAGTTAACCACCCATATGAACCCATTTGTTAGCGTTTATCTTTACCGCTAGATACCCCTAGTTAAACCCTCCGATCCATCCTTTTCATTTCTGTTACATCCAGAAAAAAATACAAAAATATTTTACATTTTAAACCTTAGCCTAACCCTTTGTCAAAGTCTAAACGGTGGGTTGCTAGTTGCTTGGTTGTTGGATTGTTTTTGATGATTAATAGTTTGGTTACACTTTGTTATTTGAATGTGCCATTCCGAAAAAGATGAAGGTGACCAACTTCTTATTTGTATTTTTGTGGTGTATGCTTATGCGAAGTGTGGGGAAGATGTGATGTATGAAAGAGAGGTGTTGAAAAAAAACAAATGTGAAAAAAAAAAATGAATAAGTCATCGAAAAAAAAGAGAAAAAGAAAAAATATATGGGATGACGATTATTGCCAATGTGCTATATTATTATGAAGATGAAGGAAGAGGAAGTATGTTTGAGATATCGATTAGCCAATGTGCTAAGACGTGATATACATATATATTTGGTGATCGATATGTGAAGAAGAGAAAATTGTAACTATAATCATTTACGGGTTTGTGGTTTTTTGGGTAACTAGCAACAAAGGGACTTAGACTTGACTTTATTTTTCTTTTAAAACCAATTTCATAAATACTCCCATGCCTTATCCCTACCCTTACCAAATTACTTTATTCGTTGTTAGCTTTCGAGCATCCGGATATAGTGATGGCTTTGTGAAAATATGTAGTGCATTAATATTTTAGTGACCATCCGGGTTTTTGAATAGTTGAAAAACGCGCCAGCGATCTAGTGCGTATTTATGCGACCATCCGTTATGCAAATAACGTTGCCAGCAAACTAAGGTACAATCTAGTGACCATCCGTTACTTAGCTAGTTAAGAATTCGTTGCTAGCGATCTATTATATTCTTGTATGAAATATTTGCACATTAGCCAGGTACCCTTAACCTTAAACCCGAATAAAAGACCTCTTTAGATGTTTACACTTGGCGCTTACGCCACGTCGGTGGAGTATTGTTTCTTGTACAAGCCTATCGTAATAAACAGATCATGACTGAGCAATGAGTGTGATTTCTCTTATATATACTCCACTTCCTAAATAAATGAGTAATTGAGTGAATTATACTTCGTTTCTTTTTCGTGAGGAGTTTAGAAATGTTACTCAAGCAAGAAAATCTTCATACATCTCGGTTTTTCACCATAACGCTTAAAAATGATGAATCGTATCTTGTACTTGTACTTGGTAGATTTGCATCATAATTTTTATAATCATTTTTCATGCACCATGTGGGATTAATTTTTCTTAATATTTTCTTTTAGGACAAGCAAACCCTTAAGTGTGGGGGAGTTTGCGCTCATTTTCTCTTTTCTTAAAAAAAAAATTTACGAGTTGTCCAACCGATCGGATGTTGCCCGCATCCGATTCGGTTGGACCATTTTGGTTTTTACGAATTGTCCAACCGATTGGATGGAGTTGAAAACCGATCGGATGGATGTCTCGTTAAAGTTTTTCAAAAATTTTAAAATTTTCTTTTCGTTTTGTCATTTAGGTATAAATTTCAATTTTTTTTTCTAGATTTGCTTGAGGGCAAGCAAAGTTCAAGTGTGGGGGAATATGATAACGCTCAAATTGTACATGTTTTTAGGAGTGTTATCGTGGATTTTATGCATATATTTTGATCACTTTTATGAACTTATGGTACTTAATGAGGTATAATTTCTATTTTAGGTTCATGGAAGCTCACGACAAAGAAAACCAAGAAAAAGACGAAGAAATGATCAATAAACGAAGATTTATGCATGTACGAAGAATTCCCGACAAATGAAAGTCTCTAGGAGTATATTCGAAAAGATAAAGTCATGAAGTTGTCACTCCAAAGACTCAAGAATAAAGCTCAAGAGGGAAAACGAGAAAAGAAATGAAGAAAAGAAGCTCAAATGAAGAATTATTGAAAGACTCGTTGTTCCAGACACACCTTCACCATTTTGGCCATAACTTGAGAATTCGAACTCGGATTTAGTTGATTCAAGTAGCCACGGAAAGCTAAGAGAAAGTTCTACAACACAGGTGTCTCCATCCGATCGGTATGGGTCCGCAACCGAATCAGATGGAGCTTTAACCAATTTGGTTGGATGCAATACCGATCAGTTGGAGTTGACTGCTATGCCAAAACTTCATTACTAAGACTTCAAACGTGTACAAACCAATTCTAGATCCATCCCATGTGTATTCTAGGGCATTCCACTCTGCTTGGAGTCTAAGTTGAGCATTAATACCCCTAGACCCTTGAGAGTAGTATAAATAGAGTCCATTTTACATGTTTTAGAGATATACAAACACAACTCTCAATATCTATCATATAACTCTCATGTAAACTCTCAAACTATCTTTCTTAACCACCCCTCACCCTTTTCCAAAGGTGTTGGGGGGTTTGCTTAGTAATTGGCTATGGAACAATGGAAGATTCATCTAATGAACTTTGGTATATTCTCTTTTAATAATATTCATGTTTGGTTTCTTTGATTGTGTTGATGATATTATGTGTTTTGTCTTGTGAATTATGTCTTAATACTTGTTTGGCTCATATGATAACTTGTGATAAAGGGATGTTTGGATATTTGTAGTGTTTGTTTGGATTATGATGATAACATCATATTTGGTTAAATTGGAACTTGTCTTGTTTATTGTTTTGATTAATTATTGTTGAGTCTATATGTCGAAAGGATTCTCAATAGTGGTTGATTTCAATTCATTAGTCGACGAATGATTTGGTCTTGTACTTTGTGACGATTGTATGAGAAACTTAATAAACATAACAAGTGAAAGTTTAATTTAGATTAAAGGACGAAAGGCATCTTTTGAATATGTGTTTTAACCATTATTTTTCAAGTAAATGGAACTTCACAAATTGATGACATCAAAGTTATGGGTCGAAATAACTCTTTGTTTGTTGTTGGTTTAGGCATGAGTTTTATGACATGACCAATTGATTAAGACTTATGTATATTTGATTTATAAAACACTAAATTATTATTGGTTCTAAAGGTCGAAATGATTACCTTTGATAATATGTTTTCCAAACTAACCATCCTAAAACTAGTAAAGGCTTACACCAAGTCCTTACTAACTTATTATCATTGCCAAACATGTATGTTATTTGTTTGATTGTTCTTATATTGCTTTTCTTGTTGGTTTGATACGTGACAATCTTAACCATTAACTTGTTACTTGCTTAAACAAACAAACGACACTTGAGTGCAACCAAGTTTCTTGGGACGACCTTGACTTACCAACCTCTATACTACATAAGACTAGGGTATACTTGCCCGAATGTGTTCCTAGTTAATCGGTAATTCTTGTTTATAAATTTAAAACCTAGTGCAAACGCATCAGCTGTGAAGAAAATACTATGCATTTTGTTTTCTTGGTTTTGGACTAACATTTGCAGGTTATGGAGTTTGCAATATGTGAGAAGCAAATGGTGGATTGATTGCTGACATAATAGATTGATTATAGACAGAATTTGGGGATCCCTTGCCAAAGGTTTTACACCTAAGTTGTGAGATTCTTTAAAATTTCTTTCTTGAATTCTTATTATAATATTTTTGCATATGAATTGATGGCATAGTTAGTCAGATAGTAACTGATCTAACTCACTCTCTACCATTTTATACTTCTATTTGTATAATGTGTTAGTCCAAGGACATCTGGTTGAGAGAACAGCGAGCAAAAGTGAATCTAACACATTTATGTTAGAGGCAACACCTGCCACGAGCTGGAAACCCTATCAAGAAAGCTTTTTGAATGAGTTTATCTGATCACAGGCAGTTATTTATAACTGAAACTATTGGTTCTCACACAACCAGAGGTTGCATTAAACCGAAATTTGATTAAGTGTGTTAGGTTTTTTAAAAAGTGATGGTCATTTACGTTTTTATAATTTTGTAAAGTGTCGTTTATAGAATAGGATAGTTAAAGGGCGCATGGATTAATCTAATTGGTTAAAAGTTATGTAACAAGTCCATAAGCAAACCCATTTTTTGTAAACTATAAAAGCCTCCACACTCCTCATTTGTGAGTGTGTGCTTAAGAGTGTAGTGTGTGTTTATTCAATAAAGTCTCTTAATAGTTTCTCTCTCTATAATTCTTACGCCTCACTTATCTCTTGTACCACAATTAGTGATTGTTGTAGTATGTGATAAGATTGATCTTAGGGATTACAAAGTGTCTTCCTTTACACTTAATCCCTTCAATATGTTGGTAAGCAGTATTGTTTTAATCAAAAAAAAAATTTGAGTTAATACTGCTGAGTCAAAGTTTTTCCCAAACTTAGTACTGCTAGGCCAAAGTTAGTACTGCTAGGCTAAACTTTGTACTGCTGGATAGCCGTTTTTATTGATGAGTAATAACCGCTTTTTGAATATAGCCGTTGAGAAGTTGTTGAGATTTTTACAGGTCAATATCTTTACTTATGGGTTTCCTTATTTGGATATTTTTACTTTCAATCTATTTTATTCACTTTTCTTCAATCTAAAGTTATTTTTTAATTGAAGTCGGTCCACTAGAAACCCTAAGAAGTCTTATAAAATATCTCAATTCACTTTACTCAACCTGCTTTCTAACCTAGTTACTCACATCCCAGCAGTCAAATCACAATTTTACTGACAATTATGGCCTCTTTAACTTTTGTCGACAAGCATAATATGGTGGCCTTTTTGGAGAAAACAGAGGAGGGTTCACAATTTCATCAGATAGTAGGTTTCTTGAATGGTTCTCATATTAGGTATGCTCTATCTTTAAATCCTATTATCTATGTCTCCCAAATCAAGCAGTTTTGGCAGACTGTAACTGTCAAAACTATTGAAACTGGAGACAAAGAACTTATTGCAAAAGTAGATGGCAAAACCATTGCTCTTATTGAATCATCAGTTAGGAGGCATCTCCAACTATCTGATGACAATGATATTAGTAACTTGCCAAATACTAAAAAATTTCAAACACTATCCAGAATGGGGTATAACACCACATCACAATCTTTAACTTTTCAAAAAGGTTGTTTTGCCCCACAATGGAGGTTTTTAATTCACACCATCCTTCATTGTTTAATTCTTAAGAAAAATTCATGGGAACAGTTCAGTAGCAATATTGCAACTGCTCTCATTTGCTTATCAACCAATAGGACTTACAATTTTTCAAAACTTATTTTTGAAGGAATGGTAAAGAATGTGGATAGTAAATCTAAAATTTTAATGTATCCACGTTTTATTCAAACTATTTTAAACATGAGGAAAAGTCAGCTTCTACCTCACCAAACTGTTTATCAAACACCAACACTTACCCAAAAACAGTTTAGTAATATGAAGATGGCCTCAAAGGGGTATGGTAGGGTAGAAGTACCTCTTTTTGATTCAATGTTGCAGGTACAGGGTGAAGGGTCAACAACCCTAGTTGACTCCCAACACACACCCACAAGTTCATCACAATCAGCCTCACAACCAACTTTATCATCAACTAGGAGTTTATCCAGAGAGGGCTCTGTTGTTCCTCAGCACAGAGTTCCTACTACTTCCCAAGGTGCAGATGAGGCTGACTATGTCAGTGTAGGAAGGGCTGCTCCTACTATCTCAGGCTTAGAAGCTGGGCAGGAAAGGGGTAACATAAGTAAGACCCAACCTACGGCAACACCTATAGTACCCAGTTCTTTTGAACCAAGTACTAGTGGTGGAATCCCAAGCCAACTGGAACAATTGGGTGGCTCAGATGCTCACCTTTTGGTGGAGTCTGAGTCTATGCCCCATGATGCACCTCTCCCTGAAGGTAACACATCAGGAAGTGCTGGGGGCAGTCAAAAACTAAATGAATTGATGGACTATTGTACAAAACTATTAGATTAAGTTTCCAGCTTGGAGGATGAGCTCACAACACACAAGAAAGTCTTTGGAAGAGTTTACACCAAACTCATATTAAAGGTGAAGAAGTTGGAGCAGAAAGTAAAGACTTTCCAAAGAAAAAGATCAACTCAAATGGTGGAATCATCAAGCTCTTCCAGCTCAGATGATGACAAGGGTGAGGAGTCTTCCAAACAGGGGAGGAAGCTAGCTAAGATAGATGAAGACCCCAATGTCTCATTGGTCCAAGAAGGTTCTGACACTCAGGGGAGGGCAGATGAACCAATGGAAGAAGCTAATCAAGGCCAAGAAAAAGGTACTGCTAGTGTTCTACAAGGTACTACTGGTGCAGGGGTTAGTACTGCTGGTGCAGTTTACACAGGAAGACAAAGAGCAAACATGGGCAAAGGTATAATGGTTAAAGATGAGCCATCAGAGAAGATAAGAAAGAAATATACAGCTCAAATTGCTCTTGATGAAGAACTTGCTTCAAGACTTTATGCTGAAGAAGAAGCAAGAGCAGCTGAAGAAGAAAGAATTGCTCAGTTCATGGTTGAACAGAAGTTACTCACTGAAGAACAAGAAAGAGCTGCTCAAGAACAAGCTGATAGGGAATTAGCTGCAAAGATGCAAGAGGAAGAAAGGTCACAATTTATAGCTAAAGAACAAGAAAGTGCACTCAGTGACCTATTGGAACAGATAAGAAAGCAACAAAGTAAGAAGCAAGCAGCAAAGAAGAAACCTACAAAAGCTCAACAGCTGAGGTACATGAAAGATTACCTGAAACATCAAGACTATTGTAAGGAAGAACACTTCAAAGGCAGGTCTTATGAAGAAATAGAGAGATTGTACTTTAGTGCATATAGAAGAATTCATAATTTCTTAAGAGGTGATTCAGAAACTGTTGAGACAAGCAGAGGAGATAAAAGAGCAGGTGAGCAATTAGAATCAGACGATCCAAAGAAGCAAAGGATTGAAGAAGAAGAAGCAGTTGAGGAAGAAAAAGAAGAAGTATTAACTGATGAACAACTTCAAGGTATGATGGTAGTAGTTCCAGAAACATTAAATGAGGATCCTATTCAAGCTAAACACCCTATAATTGATTGGGAGATACATCAAGATACATTTGGGAAAGGCTGGAATATTATCAGGGTAGGAGGACACTCAGAAGTGTATAATTATTTTGAAGATCTGATAAAGTCTTTTGATAGAGAAGACTTGGACAAACTATGGAGTTTAGTTCAAGAAAGGTTCAAGTCTACTGATCCTACTGAAGACAAAGACAAGGAGCTATGGGTGCAACTGAAGAGGCTGTATGAGCCTGACTCAGAAGATGTTCTATGGAGATTTCAAGCCCATGACTTAGCTACTACTTGGAGACTGTTTGATAACTATGGTGTTCATCAGGTGTCAACAAAAGAAGGGGTGGATGTCTACATGCTAGTTGAGAGAGAATATCCATTAAGAGAATGAATTTTGAATGTCATGTTAGCAGCCAAGCTCAGAGTTGATGAAGACTCAGAAATGGCTAGAGAGTTGGTGAGAAAAATATATCAGCAAGCAGAAGACATGAAGGCTAAAAGATTAAGACTGAGACTAACATTATAGTGTTTGGAAGAATCCTCACAAGTTAATCATGCGAACAAGGAAAAAGCAAAAGGGCATCATATAAACCTAAAACCGTACCAGTTCAGAAGCAAAGTTACATATGTTGCACAAGGACTTATGTGGCCCAATGAGAGTTGAAAGCATAAATGGTAAGAAGTATATTCTTGTTATCGTCGATGACTATTCAAGATATACATGGGTAAAGTTACTGAGATAAAAAAACGAAGCACCAGGCATCATCATCACCTTTCTGAAGCGTATTCAAGTCCTACTTGAAGCTCCAATAAGGATTGTAAGAACAGACAACGGCACAGAATTCACAAATCAGGAGTTAAGTACTTATTTTGAAGATGCTGGAATCACACATCAGAAATCTGTTGTTAGAACTCCACAGCAGAATGGGGTAGTTGAAAGAAGAAATAGAACTCTTGTGGAAGCTGCTGGCACAATTCTGATTTATTCTAGTGCATCATTATTCATATGGGCTGATGCTGTTGCCACTGCTTGTTTTACTCAGAACTGTTCCTTAATCCATCAAAGATTCAATAAAACCCCATATGAGCTAGTGAACAATAGAAAACCAGATATCTCTTACCTTCACGTATTTGGAGCTTTGTGCTATACGACGAATGACAGAGAAGATCTAGGAAAGCTGAAAGCTAAGGGTGATATTGGAATCTTCATTGGATACTCAGATAACTCGAGGGCATTTCGGGTGTATAATAGAAGAACTAAGAAGATAATGGAGATGATGAATGTTAAGTTTGATGAGGTTTTACAAATGGCTTCTAAGAGACTCACTCTAGAACCTGCGTTTAACTCGATGGCTTCTAATCAAAACAGATTAGGACCCACACCGAACTAACAGACTTCTTGACACATTAGTTCAGGACTCGTACCTCAAGGAGCTCAATCAACAACCACTGACAAACCTTCAGAACAAGAACTGGAAAATTTCTTCGAGTTAATGTTTGATGAATACTATGGTGAAACTTCGACAAATGCATCACAACAACATTTTGCTGCACCTGCTCAAAACCATCAACCACAACCACCACCACAAGATGCATCTACTACAATCGAAGTTGATGCACCAACTCCCTCAACATCATCTACATCTACTCCAGCAACTCAAGTATTTGAAATTGTTCTACCAAGAGTTGATGAGCAAAACCAAAGTACACCATTTCAAGAAGAACAAACACAGAACCAAAACGATGCTGCATTAGAAGAAGAAGTATTCGAAAACCCATTTGCTACGGATTCGGATTAATCATCTTCAAGGTTACAAGAACCATCTAACACACATACGTTAAACCCAAGGTACCCTTCTACGCTCCAATGGACAAAAGACCAAACAATTGAACAAGTTATTGGTGAACCTTCAAGGTCAGTTCACACGAGAAGAAAACTCACCACCGACCCCGAAATGTGCATCTACATTTACTCAATAAGCCTAAAAGAACCAAAGAACATTCGGGAGGCGATGGCAGAAAATGCATGGATAGAAGCGATGCAGGAAGAACTTCTTCAATATCAGCTACATGATAGTTGAGAATTAGTTCCAAGACCAATTGACAAACTTGTCATTGATCTCAAATGGTTATGGAAGAACAAAGAGGATGAAGAAATGACTGTAATTCGCGACAAAGTATGTCTCGTGGCTAAAGGATTCAAACAGGAAGAAGGGATAGATTTCAAAGAACCATTCGCGCCAATAGCCAGACTTAAGACAGTCAAGATTTTCTTGGCCTTTGCAGCTTACAAAAACATCACTGTATATGAGATGGACAACAAAACTGCATTCTTGAATGGAACTCTGAAAGAAGAAGTGTATGTGAGTCAGCCAGAAGGATTCGTTGACAAAGAACATCCAGACTACATCTATAAGCTAAAGAAAGCCATCTATGGTTTAAAGCAAGCTCCAAGAGCGTGGTATGACGAACTATCATCTTTCCTAATCAAAAATAATTTCACCAAAGGAACTATTGATCCTACCTTGTTTACAAGAAAATACAAAGATGACATTTTGATTGTTCAGATTTATGTGGACGACATTATTTTTAGGTCCACTAATCCGAGTCATTCAAATCATTTTGAAAATCTCATGAAAAGCAAATTTGAAATGTCCATGATGGGGGAACTAAAATTCTTTCTTGGTTTACAAATACACCAATCCCCTCGTGGTATTTTTATTAATCAAGCTAAATATACAATTGAGATTTTGAAAAAATATGGTACGGAAAACTGTGATTCTGTTGGTACACCAATGGTCACTTCACCAAAAATCAGTGTTGATTTATTCTGGAAACCCATCAATCTGAAGAAATATCGGAGCATGATTGGTTCTCTCATGTACCTTACTCCTAGTCGACCCGATATTCATTTTGTTGTTTTCTTATTAGCACGGTTTCAGGCAAGGCCTACCGAACTTCACCTCCAAGAGGTTAAACGGATCTTTCGGTACCTACGAAGAACCATTAACATGGGACTTTGGTATCCGAAGGATTTCGAGTTTAAACTAACAGCATTTTCAGATGCCGACCATGCAGGTTGTCAAGTTATAGTAAAAAGTACATCAGGTGGAGCACAATTTTTGGGTGAAAAGCTAGTAGGCTGGTCGTCATGAAAGCAAGATTGTACTGCATTATCAACCGCAGAGGCCGAGTATGTGTCTCTATCTGCATGTTGTGGCCAAGTTCTATGGATGAGGACACAACTCACAGATTATGGCTTTACTTTCGACAAAATACCTTTGTATTGTGATTCAAAAAGTGCCATAGCCATCTCGTGCAATCCAATACAACACTCGAAGACCAAGCATATTAGAGTCCGCTATCACTTCATCAAAGAGCACGTAAAAGAGGGTACTGTTGAATTATTTTTCGTGAAGACAGAATACCAACTCGCCAATCTACTTACTAAAGCCCTTCCAAAATAAAGGTTTGACAATTTAGTTCGACGAATTGGCATGCGAAGCCTAACTCCTGAGGAGCTAGAACTTCTTTTCGAATCTTCTTGAAAATATTTTCAAAATTGCTTCGCTGTAAATATTTTTGAAAAACCAACTACTAGATTTGAAAACCAACAAAAACAAAATACAAAAATATAAAATTTCAAAAATCCAAAAACATTAGAAAATTTTCAAAAATACAAAAACAATATAAAATATAAAAAAAATAAAAACATTCTTCTGACGACTTGTCTCTCGTATAATCGATATTCTGTACGTATCTAGAAATGTCATTCAACAACGATACAGACATGTACAGATGCTTGAGCGAGAGTTCACTAAAATGTTTTCTAAAACACGTCATTTCTCAAAATTTCTTCATTATAGCTTTCGTATTCTTCAGTATGAAACCCGGACATAAATGATGACTTCTGATTATCTCAGATCAGGACTCGTAATTTCAAAGTTGAAATCATTTCAAAAAGTTCGAGTCTAAACAAACGAAAAGATTTCACATAAAATCTCGTTTTCCAAAAAAAGACTTGTGTACATTTCAGTACATAACTCGCTTTTCAAAAAGATAACTCCCTTCAAACCCTTAATTGATCTTAAAATTCCTGTATGAAATATGCTTTTCATTATGGGGGAGTATAAAAACAAAAAATGTTCCGATCTCGTGCAAAACAAATCTGCCTATATCTCCAAAAGCTTTTCTATTAATCAATTGATATAAAAAATATCACGAATATGCTATTTTTGAGGGGGAGAAGACGTGATTAAAATGTGATAAAAAATGTTTAAAGTTCGTGGTTGAATCTCAAATGAGCTCGACTCAGATATAACCAACGATGTGGCCAAGCTTAATTGTCAGTAGTCGAAAATACTTGTCCTGGACGGGTAATAACTTCAAGATGGTCTAACCAGTGATGTAAGCGTGTCTCGAATAGGACTTGTCTAAGTAGAATGTACCGTCTCGAGAGACTTTCTTTGAACATGACCAGGACGGGTAATAATTTCAAGCTAGTCTAACTAGTGATGTAAGCGTGTCTTGAATCGGTCATGATCACTGAAAATTGATCAATTCAAAAGTGGAATATCTGCCCAACATGTGTAAATCTATCTTAAATCTTATGAGCACATGTGAAGAGGGAGTATTTCAGAAAATGCAAGACTCTCGAAGTGTTAACAAAAATGTGTTTTTATATCACAAACATTTTGAGAGATTTTCACAAAAGGTTTTATGGCATGTGATCAATGAACCTAGGATAATCATGGAGTAATAAAGAGATTATGGTTAGGGTTATGTCCTATGATCCGCCAGAACAGGAGGGATCTACCCAAGGAAAATTCCAATAGATTAGAATTAGAAGTCATTAGGTATGATTGAAAAAAGGAGTAAATGAGAAAGGAGAAAGAAGGGGTTAAAGAATTAAAAAGAAAAGTTTATGAAAGGGTGAAAAGAAATAGCCCTCCATGAAAACTTAGGGTAGAAACCGGGTCAATACATCTGCTATCGGTTATCACAAAGATGATACCGGTATTGAAGACAAGACGTCATGGACCTAGTAACGCGCTGCACAACCCCTCCTAGCCACTCAGGTATCTCTTAAAAGATATTCGTTTCATTTCTCACGGAGAACCTTGCATAATCTATCGGCCTCTCACTCCGATATGTTTTGATATTGAAAAGGTGGCACTCTGCTCCATGCCTCCGACGACTAAAACCAAAACGCACATAATCGAGTCTAGAGCCATGAGATTCATTAAAAGATCTCTTAGGATACACTTCCAATATAATACACTTGTGTTCACCATAATGGACACAAGGTGTATAAGAGTCTTTATAAGATCTACGGATCTTGTTGTACCTATCATAATGGTTACTTGTTTCAAATGGTCTACAGTCGTAGAGTGATACCCCGGTATACTTCAGTGGCTCACCTGAATTGTGGGTATACTTCGGTATATCTGTTGTAAGCCTTCTTGAGGGTATCCAATTCAGGAACAGCCTTTGTAAGGATTAGAGAGGGTTTTCACACTATGTTGTTAATTCTCTCGAAGTCTGAGCCTGTAAGTGCTGGAAATCCTGCCAAGGAGATTCCTTCCACGAATTGAGTCCTTAAGACGTGGGTCTCTACTTGGATTTATCCATAGTATTGATAACTGTCCCTCAACGGGATTAGGACGGCTGATGTGCCTGACCAAGGTGAATGGAATCAAGACATTCATCAGTAAAACAATCGTAGTGATCTATTCCTTAATAAAAGTTCACCGTGATTGATTGGTAATTTCAACTAACAATATCTATGCAGGTACTGATGTAAGTCCCCTTGGAGAAAGACCGTACACCATCATATACATCAACATCTTCACCTCCACATACTCACACTTATGAAGTTCATCCTCAACAAGCTCAAATCAAAGAATGTTCAAAGACAAAATATCAAGTTAAAGACAATGAGTTACGTCAAAGTCAAAGAGCTAATCAAGAAGTAAAGAACAAGTTCATGAATCAATTGAGAAAGGCATAATTATGTATTTCAAAGTCGTTCCAAGAAGTATGAGGATGTTGGAAATGACAACACTGTAAACCTGTGAAGATGTTGATCAAAGGCAAGAAAGATCAAAAGACGTTACTTCGAATATCACAAAGCATGAAGGTACAAAGAATCAAGACTATTCTATGACGACATACAAAGTTCAAGAACAAGAAGACTAAAGACCTAATCACGTGGTGCATCTTTTGAATGACCATCCCTTAGGGGGAGATTGTTAGCTTTACTAGAAAGTGATGGTCATTTACATATTTATAACTTTGTAATGTGTCGTAGAATATATCATAGAATAGTCAATGGGCTCGTGGATTGGGCTAAGCTAATAGGTTAGTAATATGATAATCTAGTCTATTTATGTTTAATGTAATCCAAGCCCAATCCAAGTCCACAACAAGGCCCATGGCCAAGCCTTTAGGATATCACATATTGTACTATATATACACCTCAAATGACACATTTGAGGTATGTGCTTGAGTGTATATTGTGTGTGTTTTATTAATAAGATTTCCCTCTTGTTTATCTCTCTACTCTCTCTCTCTCTCTAAAATGCATCACGCGCATCACATATCAAGTCACCAATCCATACGAGCTTATTATATAGAGTGATAAGGTTAGATCTAAGGTCCTACAGATTTATCTATATAACATCCCTTTTGTCCAGGTGGCGTTATCTCTTATCAAGTGGCCACTATCTAAGAGCACATCATCTAACTTACATGTTTTATCAATTGATGTGCTTTTTAATAGTCTATATTTTTTACCATGTTTTAAATTTATAATTTTACCGAACTAATACTTAACCTTAGACTTAAAACATTAACGAGCAATGTACCCGATCAGTGTAGATAGTTTTATTGGTAAGAATGGGATTTTTCATAGGAGTGAGTTATTTAATCTAACTAGTTTATCTAATATATCTAACTAAACTAACCTATAAAACAAGTAAATCGAGGGGGGTTTAGTCTGAGAGACTAGCACGTTTTTATTTGTATTTTAAACTAAACTAAATTAACTAAAGACAAGAAAATAAACTAAAGACAAGAAAATAAGATAAAGGCGAGATAAATAATAGGAGAACGGGTTAGCCAAGTCTAATCCATTTATTAACTTATATGTGCAGTGTCTACTTGTTTTATTTCATTCAAAAGTTAAGGCATAGATCCAATCACCAAATCCTGTCACGATTCAATAACTTGTAAAACATTGCGGGAAATTGGCCAAGATCATAGTGACCTATCTAGCATCAATACTAACTTATCGCAAATCACCATCTAACCAAGTTTGGTATTACACGCTACTAGTCCTATTAGGTTGTAAACAATTACGGTTCATGCCTACAATGACTCCTAATAGAGATAAGGGTTAACACACATATGATCCACTTGATATACTAGTCAAAACAATGACAATCTATATTAGTTAAACGATAAGGATTATAACCTAGTTACATAGACTTCTACTAGTGATAAGCAATAAACGAGTTTTTAACGATAAGCACCCAATCAAATAACAAAATAAATAAGGAATCATAAACACATATAATTCAAATAAACTTCATAAAATTGGCTAACACCAAAGGGTGTTAGCCCATAATCTCAAGATTCATATAAAAAGTAGTAAAATAAAACGTTAATGAAACCATAACAATACGGTAACCTAACGTTTATACTTTGAATACTCTTATTGGAGTTTCTCCTAGCTTACCGCCTTGATCTCTGGACTTTTCTCCTATTTTCTCTCTTCTGGATTCGACTTTCTTGGGGTTAAAATATCTATGAAATCCAGATTTTAGGTTTTCTATTTATAGGCTAGAAAACTGGTCGATATGGCGTATTGAGTTGGCCTCAAAACGTCGTATCGAGTCTATATATGGAATATCTTGTGCGATAATCCATCGATACATCGTATCCGTTGATGGTGAATACGTCGTATCATGGTCTTCTAGGCGGTTCTTGATCTCTTTCCATATCTTGAATACGGTGTATAGGTCTTGACTTCAATACGTCGTATCGACTATAACAACTCTGTTCTTCGTAACCAAGTTTCTTATACGGCGTATTCAGTGCCTTTGAATACGTCGTATTATTCAAAGTCGGGAAATGGTCTTCGATAACTTCTAAGTACTCGATACGACATATCCATTGGAGATGGATACGACGTATCGACTGTCTGAACAATGGACTCTTTGCATCTTTTCTTCACTTCTTCATTTTTAGTCCAAATTGCGTTGTTTTTCCTCCAAATTCGTCAAGTGATCCTTTTTTCTACAATTTAACAAATGTAAGCAATTAAGTACCATATTTGGCAATAAAAGGAATAAAAAGGTAGGATATTTGATAGGAAAAATGCAACAAAATGTGATGTCATCACATATCCCCCCACTTGACTTCTACTTGTCCTCAAGTAGACTCTTGATTTTTACTTATCAAAAAGTTCTTAGACATAGGTCAAAGATTTTGCTTTAAGTATTTACTCGATCAATTAGTAGCACAACCAAACAAGTCACGAAAAGAAAAATGAAAATACTCGAATTTTAATAATCGATGTAATAAAATTTTAAATTTCACTCTATTGCTTAGTCATGACGAGTATTCTATCATAAGCTTGATATAAACACACATCTACACCACTTAAGTCTAATAGTAATAAGTCTAACAAGGCAAATTTGGGTTAAAGGTTAAAAGGGTTATGTACCAAGCATTTGTGAAATATCTTATACAAATACATCATAGATCGCTAGCGTGAATTTTTGATTTAATCAAATTACGGATGGTCACTATAAATATATACCTTAGATCGCTAGCGCATTATTATAACGGATGGTCACTAATTTCTTCGATCGCTAGCTACGTTATAATAAAGGATGGTCACTAAAATACATATCCTAGATTGCTAGCATGTTCTTTGATTTATCAAAAATCGGATGGTCACTAAGATATAAATGCACTTAATATTCACATAGCAATTACAATATTCGGATGCTAAGAATCTAACAACGGATAAATCCGGATGCTAAGAAGCTAACAACGGATAAAATAAATTGGTAAGGGTAGGGAAAAAGGTTAAATTGTTGTAAAATAAAAAATTGAAAGCAAATAAATCTAAGTCCTAAGATTGCTTACTAATTACTTTCCCTACCATCCCGAAAAAGACAAAATCATGGACTAACTCACGCTTTTGACACGTAAACTCAAACCTTGATTGTAAACACGAATTAAACTAAAAAATGTCTTAATCGACATAGAAGTACCTAGTTGGCGTTCCCATAACGTCCAACTCCCAATCATCCCAATATAATATACAACTTAGTGGTGATATCGGCCACTAATAATACGTAGTTGGTAAAATTACGACCAACTCTAATACAACAATACTCTACATCGTTGATTTATATAAACATATCAACGAATAATCGATTTGTTCATCTTCTTATAACTTCGTTATTTCTAACGAACTGATTATAACATACTTCATATTTCTTTTTCTTTTCTATTTGGGCAAATGCTAAAAAAATGCATCGAAGTTGACACTTTTTAGCATTGTATGGTGCCAACTATTTTTCGTCTCATTGTATCCATTAGCTATTGATTTCGTGTCATTGTGGGTACCATGTCCACCTTGGCCTATGCCAGCGTGTCATATTTGACACCTCATCTACCAGCGTGTCCGGATCATTTTTTTTTATACTAGGACCACATGACAGCCATAAACACAGTACACATTATCCGTCTCTTTTCTCACCCTTTACCCCCACAAACCCTAATTTAATATACCACCAAAATCATTATCGATTACAGTGTTTTTATTTAATTGATGTGGGCAAAAGGTAATATACAGTATATTCTCTTAGTCCCCATGAGGATTGGAAAAGATAAGATGTTAGACTATGATAGTTTGCGTAAGTATTTAGAAGAGACGCTTGAAGTAAACTTTTATGTCATGTTTTTTAAGTTACCAGAGTGTGAATTAGAAAAAGGATTGAAAATAATTGGAGGTGATGTCGAATTGGAATCAATGTATGGATTTGCTGATACTTATGGGTTAGTAAACATGTATTTGGCACACATTCCTCAAAAGTTGGATGATTATTACATTCCAAACTTGTGTTTTGAGGATTCTTGTGATGAGGCCACATCTAAACTTAGGATTAATGGGATTAGGGAAAAGGATGCTGGGAATATGTCATGGGAAGAACTAGTTGAATGGGCTGAGGAAGAAGCACGATGCCTATATTCACCACTTAAGCCTAGAACAATTAGGAGAGAACATGTCACTGAAACAGAAGTTAATGATGAAGTGGTTGTTGATCATTCTGATGCACCACAAGTTAATGATAAAACACCAGTTAATGTTGATGAAGTAGTTGTTGATCATTCTGTTAATGATGAAACACTAGTTAATGTTGATGAAGTGGCGGTTGATAGTTCTGATGCAAAACAAGTTAATGATGAAACACCAGTTAATATTGATGAAGTGGCGGTTGATAGTTCTAATGCACAAGTTAAGAAGGTAGTACATAGGGGCAAGGGTATTATGATGGATAAAGGTAAAGTACTGAAAAGAAAGCCTGTGGTTAGAAAGGCTAAGGGTATTGTGATTCAAGAAAATGTGAACCCAAGTGTTATGGATCATGATTCCAGTGACAGTGATACTGAATTAGAAGAAATAAGGAAATACTCAATGGATCATGATTCTAGTGATAGTGACAGTGAATACTCCGATAAGTCTGTAGATTACTTGTCAGAATGTGAAGATGAATTAATTGAACTTAGGAAGAGAAAATCCATTACAAAGATGGCCCCCAAGACATCGAAGCAGAGATCATGTTCTGAAAAAGATGGTTGTGAGAGCAGTTCTAGACAAAAGAGAAGTTATGCTGATGGTGATAGTGCAACAGTCATGCAACATGAGGAATTCATGGAAGATTTGATGAGGAACTTGAGGCAAGCTGATGTGGATCTTACAGATCCATTTACAATAGTGGAGAAAAAGCTGGACAAGTATCCTACTTATGATGTCGATACGCATTGGAGAATGAGGAAACCAACGGTAATGTGTTTGAGTACTTAATAAAGTTTTTTGATTTCATATATATTTATGTTTATGCACTGTTTCATTGATTCCACTGAACAAAGTTTTTTGATTTCAGGTTGGTGAAAAGTATGTTAATGCTGCTCAATTCAGGGAATGACTGACTTATTATTCTTTGGCAAATGGTTTTTCTCTATGGTTAGAAAAAAGCTCAACAAAGTACGTAATAGCTAGGTGTGGGTTAAGACCAGAGAGGGTCAAGAATCCAAAAAAGGGGAAGACAAGTAAGTGGAAACAATACCCTAGTGCGAAGAAAGGTGGAGTATCTAAATGCCCATGGAGGTGTTACGAAAAAGAAATGACAGGTGAGAAATCATTTCAAGTAATTTCTCTTGAGGATAACCATACTTGTGTTAGAGATTTTAAGTTTGGAAGTTTATTGAGCTACAAGTTTATTCGATAGATTTTATGTTTGCTTACATGGACTGAAAGAGGGATGGAAGAGGGGATGTAGACCAGTAATTGCTTTAGATGGATGTTTCCTTAAAAAACCAAATGTTGGGGAAATCCTTACGGCAATTGGCAGAGATGGAAACAACCACATTTTCCCAATAGCATAGACTGTGGTTAATGTAGACAACAAGGATAATTGGACATGGTTTTTGGAGTTACTTGGAGAAGATATTGGTTACCCAATTGGGAATGGGTTAACACTGATCTCAGATCAACATAAGGTAAATAACTGTATATTTTCCATAACAAAATGAAATTATGAATTATTTTTTAAATATGTAATATGTTAATGCAGGGACTGATTGAAGCTGTAAAGGATGTGATGCCAGATGCGGAACACATACAATGTGCTAGACACATTTAAAAGGGTTTAAAAAACAATATGGTCGTGTTGAGTTTAGAAACTTATTCTGGGCTGCTTCAAAAGCTAGTTATCCGGGACTCTTCAACAAGATAATGGGCAAGATGAAAAGGGCCAATCCAAATGCATATCAGTATCTATTAGATAAGGATCCAAAAACATGGTCAAGAGCCTATTTTCATATAGGATCCAACTGTGAGGCTGTAGAGAATGGTTTTAGTGAGTGTTTTAACTCTGTGATTTTACAAGTAAGACATAAACCATTAATCTAATGTTGGAAGCGATGAGGGTTATAGTTATGGAGAGAATAAATATGATGAGGAAGATTTTGGAAAAATGAAACGAAGACATTTGTCCAAATATTCAGAAAAAGTTGGAACTCCTTAAAGATGAACAAAGGTAATTTACATTTTAAGCTGCAACCACATTTACATATAAATTTACATCAATAATGATTAACAAAAACTAATTTCACTTACATTTATATCTTGTTAAGGTTTTGGCATGTTATCCCGGCTGGTGGAGCCATTTTTGAAGTGAGAAATGGATCAGAAGCTTTTGGAGTGGATGAAGAACACATAACATGTAGCTGCAGGATGTGGCAGCTATCAGGTTTGCCATGCAGTCATGCCATTGCAGTTATCTTCAAATTGAATAGGAGACTAGAAGAGTATGTCCCAGACTGTTTTAGAAAACATATGTTTTATGCTACCTATCATTCATACTTACAACCTGTAGATGGAGTGAAATTTTGGTCAGATTGTAGTAAGATGTCTAGGGTATTGCCTCCTAAACCAAAAAAGATGCCTGGTAGGCCACGTAAAAAAAGAATTAGAGCCCATCATGAAAGTAACAACCCAAACAGAGTGCCTAAGACTGGTAGTCCTATGACTTGTCAAAATTGTTTGCAACAAAGTCATAATAGAAAAGGTTGCAAGAATCCAAAAGTTGTGAAACCACCAAAACCCCCAGCTAAGAAAGGTAGACCTAAGAAAGATAAATCAGTAGTTGATAAGGATCCCATGGTACCACCATCCATTCCTATTCCAGGTTCTCAACCAATTCCACCAGTAGTACCACCATCAGAACCAACTAATGATGAACCTAGTTAGACAACACATACAACTGCTACACCATCAGACGTGTTACCACCTAAACCACCTTCAAAGAACACTAGGAAAAGGGTCAGTTTTGTTGACAGTCTTAGGCAAAGAGGGACAGTGCAAAGGGGAGCAAACAAAAGGGGAAGGGGTAGGTTTTCTTCTGGTTCAAGGTTGGGGAGATGGTTTGGTATTTGTGAAATAGATAGCATTTCAGATCCAATTGTTGAACCTACTCAGAGTCAAAATGATGATGCACCTTCTCAGACTTCTACTTATGTAACTCATGAAGCACCTACTCAGTCATCACAGACAGCATCAGCTCCAAGAGGAAGGAAAAAGTTTGTGAAACCAAGAGAAAGGAGTGAAAGAATCCTCAAGAAGAAACTTGCAAAGAATCACCCAGGAATTGGTAGCTCAAATTCCAGTCCTCACACTTTGGATTGAAATGCATTATCGATCCATCCACTTCTTTTGTATCTATATGTTGTGGACTTAAACAATTAGAATTAGTGTATGTAACTAATGTATTAACTCTATGCACTTCTTTTGTACCTATATGTTGTGCACTTAGATGTAATCCTGTATTTGGGTAACTGTCATACACACTTTGCAAGTGATGCTGTTTGAACTTTAATGCCCAATTTTGTACATTTGTGGGCATTAGGATGTATTGACAGTTGACCTTTTGTAAATGATGAATATCATGTCTAGTTTGGTATGCTTTTATGCATGTCTAGTTTGGTATGATTTTATGCAGTTTTATGTCACTTTTATGCAGTTTTATGTCACTTTTATGCATGTCTAGTTTGGTATGATTTTATGCAGTTTTATGTCACTTTTATGCAGTTTTATGTCACTTTTATGCATGTCAATTTGGTGTGATTTAAACAACTTTAAACAAACATTGTAAACACAAAATAAACCTTGCATTGAATACTACAATGCTATATAATATAGCTGTAGGATGTTACATTCAGGGGCTATGGTCACACACTACCAAAACACATCCTACCAAAATAACACAGCCAACCACTATTATAATTTTCAATACACAATCCTAGTTGCAACAACAAAACCCAACACAAGAACTAAGACACTTAAGACAACCACAGCTTTGTCATACACTCCAACTTTTGACTTTATCACAGTCACTTCTTCCTTCAACTGACCTATTTCCAAACTTGAACCTTCAGAGTAGTTTCTTCTCTTGAACATGTTCTTCAACCTTTTGTTCTCTTCATGTAAGTTGAAAAACAGATACCTGTAGAAGTCACTTGGTAGCTCTGGATCTAAAAACCCATAAAAGTTACACTTTTCATCTTCATCCTATCACAAATAAAAGAAAAATCAATGGGTATCCAAAGTATAACAAAACCATTCCATTAAAATGATTAAACGAAAAGGACAATTCTTACATAAATAGGGCAAGCCTTAAATCTTCTTCCCGGGTTATCAAGTGTCCATGAAACTTGTTCTTCGATAGGCAAACGACACTTACAATGAGTTGCATCCATCACTTCTTGCAAGGTCATTCGATTGGATCTTGAAAAAGATGATGAAGATCTCATAATTGGTTTTTTGTGGATAGGGTGAAAAGGGAATTAGGGTTTGTTTTATGGAAAGAGTGGTTGGGATATGTGGGGTATAAAGAGACGAAATAAACGGGTTAAAAAAATTAATCCGGACACGCTGGCAGATGAGGTGTCAAATATGACACGCTGGCATAGGCCAAGGTGGACATGGTACCCACAATGACACGAAATCAATAGTTTATGGATACAATGAGACAAAAAATAGTTGGCACCATACAATGCTAAAAAGTATCAACTTCAATGCATTTTTTTAGCATTTTCCCTTTCTATTTTTCTCATTTTTTTTTTCAAATAAACTTCTAAGTGTGTAAAATTTCACCACACTTTACTAACTTTTCCATCCATCTAGTAGAATGTGATCTTCAAAGCTTCGAGACTCGATAAAATTATTAGTAAAAGTGGTAAACACACGTAAAATAAATACTACTAACTTTTACATTCCCATTGAAATGTGCAATTCCCGACGAATACCAAAGACAAGAAAACGCATACAAACACAGGAAATACAAAACTCTACACTAAGTAATTAGCAATCAACCTGAGAACTTAAATCTACAGGGTAGGTGAAGGTTTAAGGTTGTAACAAAACAAAGTGTGTAGGAATGGTTCATGGGGTTATCTAAGGTATCTTACTCTTGAAAGAGTAAACAAAGGGTTAACTAACCAGTGGGGTTAGTTATTAAAAGTGGGGTTAGTTATTAAAGGGTTAATTAACTTGTGGGGTTAATTATAATAATATTTATAAGAAAACTGATGGGGAATTTTTGGTTGTATCCTAATAAATTTGCCAAGTTAGAAGAACTACTACAATTCTATTGTGGTCTTGAGTGATAATCTATACCAAGTTCTAAAGTCTACTACATCACCAGCACACTCAATAAAATTTTAATCCTCACAATAATTTTTTTTAGTGTGTGTGTGGTTATGAATTTAATATGATCTACAAAAGCATGCTAACTTTTTTTAATTTAAGCATAATTTAGGCATTTTATGTAGAAAATAAGACAAGTATAGGTTCTAATTCTCCTCCCCCCACTTGAATTTTACACCGCCCTCATTGTACATAACTAATATTAAAAATAAGGAAAGTAAAAGAATTAGAACAAGAAGACTCCCCTGGTTTTGCTTGGCATGATCTTCCAATGTGTAACAACGAGCACGATGTTGTGTTGAATATTGCGCGTTTTGTGAATATCAACAAGATTGCAACACAATGAAGGATCTTCTTTATATATACCACCATATAAAAGTCTTCTAACCTGTAAATACTAAGAGAAAAACACATAAAACAAGTCTCGGTAACATATTAGCTAACTAAAAATTAAAAACAGAAAATCTTTAATTCTGTCCAGGAGGGTCGATACGCCGTATCCAGTGGGAATGGATACGTCGTATTGAGTCCTGTAGAAGTAAGTCTTCAATACGCTGTTGAATGCAATACGCTGTATCTAGTAACATGGAAACGTCGTATTGAAAACCATTCAACAAAAAAGTTCAATACGACAAACAAATACTAATGTATTCCAGAATTGTCAATACGCCGTATCCATTGAGTTGGATACGTCGTATCGAGCTTCCAGGACAGACTCGACAGAAAATTAAATTGTCATAAAATAAAAGATGAGCATAGGTTGCCTCCCATGAAGCGCTTGTTTTTTTCGAGTCACGAGCCTGACTCCACCCTTATTTACTATGTAATAGGGTGTTTGTCCCTCCACTTGGAATCAAGTGCGGGTGATAATAGCAATACATACCATATCATATAAATTTGCTACTATAGATGGAAGAAATATGTAACTATCATACCTTGACAATAGCTTTACTTCGATCTTTACCTCACCCGGTTTGGTTGACAAATAAAATGGTTTGAACATTACTTGTGAGAGAGTAGTATGTTGAGGATGAGTAAATGTCATTTCTTCTTCGTTAATTTCATTGGTAGTAAGGCGTCCCTTGACTTCCATACAAAATAAGAAAGGGTCATTGGCGAGTACTTGTTTGAGTTCCTCTACATTCTTCTTTGGCTTTAAATCCGTTTTCTCTTCAACCAAGGTAGTGTCCACGAGCTCATTATCAAATTCTTTTGAGTTTGCAACCAAATTTGTATTGACATCGGGTATTTTACATGCTCCATTAGGTGTTGTCAGGTCAATGGTAAGTTCGAATATTGTAGGTTCCTTCACGTCATTTATATTTTTAGGAACATGTTGAGAAACACTAGCAAGATCATTAGTAAAAGAAATAAATTTACATGTTAAAATATTACCTTCTTGTCTTGGGCATTTAACACGAGTTCATGGACTTGCTTTTTTAACCTGTTTTTGTTTAGTTTCTTCATGCTTGGTTCTCCTCTCCATTCCACCTTAAGTCGACCACGGAAAGGGATAGGTGGGTGATATGGTTCATCAACTGGTTCATCGAAAGGAAATGATTCGGTAAGAAATGCCGAAAACCGTGTAAACCACTCTGGTTCATCAAGGTTTATATCCTCACTTTCTTAATGAAAGTCATCCAAGATTGTCATCTCATCAACCAATTCCTTTTTAGGCACCTCATTATACACAATATCATCAATCTTATTAGTTTTTTAATCATATTTGTCATCTTTTTCATATGAATCATCTAATGGTGATTATACGATTTCGGGAATAAGTTTTGTATACGCATCATCTTCATTAATGGGAATATCAACATGGTGTTCTTAGTAATCCAACTCGGGTGGAAAATCATAAGTAATAAATCATACATCATTGTTCCACATTCATCTTCTTCTTCATCATAAGCACCTTTGGATAAATAAGATTCTTCATAAACAAATTCCAGATTCTCATCCAAATCAAACACTTGTGACTCTTCTTCATATCCGTCATCTACAATACGCCAAGTGTCTTGAAACGACAAATTGTTTCTTTTAATCCATGACCTTCTATGTTCCGATAGCAAGTATTCTTTCATAGTGGGTTCTTTCGTTTCAATGACTTGTACAACATATCTTGCTTTTTGCCAATCATACACACGACCATTGCTCAAGGTTTTTTCTTTTTCAAGTTTATCGTCTTCTTCCATAGTAATATCCGGATTGTCCATCTTCATTATATCCTAAAAGATAAACAACCAAGAAAACCAGCAGAACCCGAAACGAAATATACAAACTAAATACTAGAACTAAAATACTAATAATATTTTTGGGTCACAAAAGATCGATACGCCGTATCCAACAGACAATGGGTACGCCGTATACAATACAAGTCAATACACCGTATCCAACAGACAATGGATACGCCGTATTAGCTTGTTGTAACAGATTTTTCAAAATATTTATAAACTAAAAATTACACAAACTAACTAAAAAAAATTTTATTGCAGAATATCGATACGTCGTATTCACAGACAAGAATACGCCGTATCGAAAACAGATAGATACGTCGTGTTCACTGACAAGAATAAGTCGTATTGCTGAACAGAATCACAGAAATACTAAAACACACAAAACAAATAAAAACTATTCTAAACTATTAATACCAATAAATCAAATTAAAAACTATCACTCCCCGGCATCGGCGCCAAAAACTTGATGTGCTTTTTAATAGTCTATGTTTTTACCAAGTTTTAAATTTATAATTTGGCCAAAACAATCCTTAACCTTAGACTTAAAACACTAACGAGCCGTGTAGCCGATCAGTATAGATAGTTTTATTGGTAAGAATGGGATCGTTCACATGAGTGAGCTATTTAATCTAACTAGTTTATCTAATCTATCTAACTAAACTAACCTACAAAACAAGTAAATCGGGGGGGGGGGGAGTCCGAGAGAATAGCACGTTTTTATTTGTGCTATTTATACTAAACTAAATTAACTAAAGACAAGAAAATAAACTAAAGACAAGAAAATAAGATAAAGGCGAGATCAATAATAGGATAATGGGTTAGCCAACTCTAATCCATTTATTAACTTATATGTGTTGTGTAGTTGTTTTATTTTATACAAAAGTTAGGGCGTAGATCCAATTACCAAATCCTGTCACGATTCAATAACTTGAAAAACATTACGGGAAATCGGCCAAGATCATAGTGACCTATCTAGCATCAATACTAACTTATTGCAAATCGCCATCTAACCTAGTTCGGTATTACACGCTACTAGTCCTATTAGGTTGTAAACAATTACGGTTCATGCCTACTATGACTCCTAATAGAGATAAGGGTTAACACACATATGATCCACTTGATATACTAGTCAAAACAATGACAATCTATATTAGTTAAACCATAAGGATTATAACCTAGTTATATAGACTTCTACAGGTGATAAGCAATAAATGAGTTATTAACGATAAGCACCCAATCCAATAACAAAATAAACAAGCAATCATAAACACAAGTAATTCAAATAAACTTCATAAACTTGGCTAACACCAAAGGGTGTTAGCCCATAATCTCAAGATTCATATACAAAGTAGTAAAAGAAAACATTAACGAAACAATAACGATACTCTAACCTAACGTTTATACTTCAAATACTCTTCTTGGACTTTCTCCTAGCTTACCGCCTTGATCTCTGGACTTTTCTCCTCTTTTGTCTCTTCTGGAATCGACTTTCTTGGGGTTAAAACTTCTATGAAAACTGGATTTCAGGTTTTCTATTTATAGGCTGAGAACTTGGTAGATACGACGTATTGAGATGGCCTCAATATGTCGTATCTAGTCTATATATGGAATTTCTTGTGTTATAATCCATCCATACATCGTATCCGTTGATGGTGAATACGTCGTATCATCGTCTTCTAGGTGGTTCTTGATCTCTCTCCATATCTTGAATACGACGTATAGGTCTTGACTTCAATACGTCGTATCGACTATAACAACTCTGTTCTTCGTAACCAAGTTTCTTATACGGTGTATTCAGTGCACTTCAATACGTCATATTCTTCAAAGTCCGGCAATGGTCTTCAATATCTTCTATGTACTCGATACGGCGTATCCATTGGAGATGGATACGGTGTATCGACTGTCTGAATAGTGGGCTTTTTGCATCTTTTCTTCGCCTCTTCATTTTTAGTCCAAATTGCGTTTTTTTTCCTCCAAATTCGTCAAGTGATCCTTTTTTCTACAATTTAACAAATGTAAGCAATTAAGTACCATATTTAGCAATAAAAGGAATAAAAATTTAGGATATTTGATAGGAAAAATGAAACTAAATGTGATGTCATCATCAATATACATTTAGAGATCCCTTTGGTCCAGGTGAAATCTAGACTTAAAATGAAAAACATGTAAATTAGCATATAGCAGAATCGATAAACACATAAACTACCCACTAACCAAACGATAAATCGACATAAACGAATTCGCATAATCAAGATAGTATTTATAACATGGCTAACACCTAAGGGTGTTAGCCCATAAGTTCAGAAATCAAACACAACGTAAATACAATCGATGAACTAGTAGAATTCATAGTGAGAATGAGAAGTAAACCGCATGATTAGACGAATGTGATGATTATGGACCTTCCTCTCTTGATCTCCTCACTTTGGTGACTAAAAATAGAGCTTCTTAGGGTTTGGAACTCGGCTGAGAAAGTAGGGTGTGAGTGGTATATCTTAAAATCCCGAATTAGGTCTTCTATTTATACTATTCGGATTAGGGCACTGATACGGCGTATCACATAAGTGATACAGCATATTAGTGATGCGTATCTTGCTGACTAAGAAAGCATATTCCAAACATATTCTCGAATCTTCTAAATACGGCGTATTGTTGAAGAGTGATACGCCGTATGCCTTGTAATCTTTCATATACTTGGTATGGGGATAAGATCATCGATACGGCATATGGCCAGAGTTTCATACACCGTATTAATTCTTGAGTTGACTTGAGCTTTTACTGTAGAGCTTCCAATACGGCGTATTGCCAAGGTTAAATACGCCGTATGCCTTCAATATTCACCAAGACTTAGTGAATTCTTTGTATCTTCAATACGGCGTATGGCCAGAGTTACATACACCGTATGCTCTTCACAGTTTGCATACAGATTCATCAAATAAGCTCCAAATAATTCCGTTTTCTGTGCCTTTTCCAATATTGCTCCATAAATACTGAAAATACTAAAACAAAGCAATTAAGTACCTTTTCAGATATAAACACATAATAATTGAGCAATATTTAAGGGATAAATGATACAGAAATATAGTATATGTTTGATGTTATCAAATAGTCAAGTTACACAAGTTTAATTATAGTTGAATTTTTATAGTCAACTGCATTTCTTGCAAATTAGGTTAAGGTGTGTTTGGATATGGCTTTCAGGAAGTAAAATGTAGCCATTTGGTTGCACGTTAGCCTATTTGAAGACCATTTAATAATCAAGTTACACAAGTTTAATTACATTTGACTTTTTTTAGTCAACTACAATTCTTGCAGATTAGGTTAAGGTGTGTTTGGATATGGCTTGTAGGTTAATCTGTTTGCAGGTTAAGGTGTGTTTGGAAATGTCTTGCATGTAATATAATAACCATTTGAAGGCTGAGGTGTGTTTGGAAATGGTTGAGGTATGTTTGGAAATGTAGCCTATTATGCTTGCAGGATAGACAGTAGGATCTATTTTTCTTGCAGTAGGAGTAGAGAATATAGTCTCCTTATGTGTATTTTATAGTTGACTTTTTTAGTCAATTGCCTTTCTTTGCATGAATAATGTGTGCTTTACATTCAATTGTTGTGTATTATGTAATATGTGAGAAAGCACATTTTTAGGTTCTAAGGTTTTAATGTAAGAGTCTAGGAAAATTTGAAAGCACATATTTAGGAACACCAACTAGACCATAGAAAACCAATTAAAACATTCTTTGTAAATACATGCTAGGACCACCACCATGGTGTCCAACTTTGTAACACCCCCCAAATTCGGTATAGCGGAAGCATTCGGGTCACTGGGGTCCTACGTATTGGTACAAAACATAAGTAATAAAGAACGGAGTATAAAACCCGTTTTAAAAGATGATTTAAAATAACCAAAATCAAGTTACATCAATTGTTTAATGCGGAAGAATATGGCCCATAAATTGAGTTGTCCCAAATGTGTAATCTATGACCATGTCATGCCAAGCCTCCATCCGTTAAACTTCAGCACCTGAGAACACATGCTAAAAAGTGTCAACTAAAAAGTTGGTAAGTTCATAGGTTTAAGTAAATTCAGTAATGTAGAGTGGTTCATAAGACGTTCGGTACAGTGTATGTATAATAACCTAAAATACAAGACGATATTCGAACTTGGGAAACGAATATAATACTAAATTTTGAACTGTGTTATGAGACTTAAATCACAAGTATGACATAACTAACCTAAGTATATAAAATGTTGGCACAACCTTTTCTTATATGGAACATCACACGTTCACAATTTGTAATTGGACCAATTCCTACCTTTGTATACATTGTACCATCCGAGATTTTTAAGAGATAAGAAAATCAAGTTTGAAATGAGTTTTGAAGAAAATGGGTCTCCCCTTTATCCCCTTATACTTGGCATTCCACTCTCCCAATTCCCAACCTATATCACAAACTGATTCTCACATTTCCACTCTCACAAAAACCCTAAAATTACAAACCATAATCGGCTGCTCTCTTTCCCCCAAGAAAATTCGAAGGTACGAAGGTGGTAGCTTATTAGTGATTGGTTTTTGGTGTGCTAGTTTGGGTAGTGATTCATTCGTGGTAACATTCGTGTGATCGTTGGAGGTTTTTACTTGGGCGAATCGTGTGCTGTGAGGTTCGAAGGTTGTGGTTTTGGTTCTTGTGTCTTTTGTTTCCATTTGTCCTTGAGGTATCCTCACTAATCGTCTTATGTTTTACTAATTTCGACACATGATATAATAAACGTATAAGGTGTGTAAAATTGGTTATCTGTTTCGTTAAAAATGAGTATACGATCGAATGAAGTTTTATCACATGAAATCATGAAGATACAAATCACATACGTCGACCTTATTTCTGTTTTGAAATGTTAGAATATGTTTGATATGTATAAGTTCTAAAACCTGGTAACAAACCTAAAGAATAAAGATGGGACATGCATATTTATTTCGTGTATATATAACAGTTGACTGTGTGTGATTTTATGAAGGGTTTTGGGCTCGTGTTTTGTGTGAATACGTATGTGTGAGTGTGTATTATGAGTATATTGATCACTTGGGGCTGGATAACATGCATGTCTACTGTTGATACAAAAGTTGGGCGTTCCTTGTTTGGATTCCGGTTCCTGTATCAATTAGATCTTAATGCTTGAGACCTGCGCACTAAGAGAACAAAAAACACCGTTAGGTTTATCGTGGGATTGTCTCCCACGATTATCCTCCGGCGTGAGAGTAAGTAATCGGTTTTAGGGTTTAGTTGAAGAGTTAGGGTTATTAGATCGTACCTTAATGAGAGCCGAGATGCCCTCTATATATACACACGAAATCCTTGTTGGTTTCCTGTTCCTTACCCTTCGGCGTATCCCGCCTAAGTCGGTCATTTGATACATATCCCATAAATAAGAGATATCCTATATCAAGACCATAAATAACTTCAGGTTTGGGCCTTCGTAAGCCCAAACCGTTATCGTGATAGCCCATTCGTGATGGGATTGAGTGGTAGTAGCGTCCATTGGTCGGGTTCGTGACCCGAAT
This sequence comes from Artemisia tridentata subsp. tridentata, assembly GCA_021014915.2. Taxonomy (NCBI): domain Eukaryota; kingdom Viridiplantae; phylum Streptophyta; class Magnoliopsida; order Asterales; family Asteraceae; genus Artemisia; species Artemisia tridentata. The sequence goes on along the minus strand of CP139501.1, from coordinate 18,098,106 downwards.
GCGGACTATACGTCATCATGTCCCCCCAGTCTAGTATGCGCAGTGTACCTACTGCGGATGCTAGACTAACAAATGTAGCAAAAAAGTATTCCGGAATGCGTAGCGGAGAAGTTTCAAGTGTTTCCCGCCTAAAAAACAATACGATGAATCTAGTCCAAGTACATCCGTATTTTCTTCGTAAATCGTGAGGGGTGGGTGAAAAAGTGCCTCACCTTTTGGCCTCCCAGCCACACGATTAGAGCAAGTGGGTGACACATGTCAATCATCCATGAGTATGTGTAACCCTATATAAAGTTGAGCCGTCTTTTCACTGTGGCTATCACAGTAAAAACCGTCATTTTCCACCATTGTTAAACCTTCGAACAGCAATCAAAAAATCAACGAAATCTAAGGTAATAGCGCGTGCGCTGCAAGACTCATTGAAGTTTAACCATGGTTCTTCAATTATCCGATTTTACATCCGATATATCCGAGGACGAACTTCGTTAGTTCACCTCGGATTATTACATTTCGGTCGCGTTGCACCCGGTGGTTCCGGTGGCGGCTGCGTCCATAGCGAACTTTCCTGAAGGGAAAGTAGGGGTATACACACGTTTCTTTGAATTTGCTAACCAACGTGTGCCCATTTCCCTATTTTTGTGCGATATTTTAAACCACTATCGTCTCCATATTTCCCAACTGCACTGTATAGGTGCAGCAAAAATAACCAATTTTGAAGTAAATTGTCGCTTGTTGGCGATTAACCCTACAATCTATCTATTCCGCGCGTTTTATCACACGTCGTGGTCAAACGGGTGGGTGTCCTTTTCCAAGAGCGCAGGGCGGCTGCAGTGCTATACGGAAAAGTTAGACGCACTTAGGAATTGGAGGAAGAAATTCTTTTGGGTTGATGATGCGTTTTTTCCATGGATTTTTGAGTTCTATACCCAAGAGTCATTGCCGAAGGATGAGCGCCCCATCCCCGGAACGTATAGCGCAGATGATGCGGAGACGATTAATGCCAATCGCATCCCTATCAACGCTTATCCAGAAGAGTTTTTAGTGCATATGGGGATAAGTCGCAACTACTTCGGAACTCCTGACGAGGTGCCTACTTTTTTGGATGAGAATAACCGAGGTGGGTGCTTGTCCTTTCTTCTCCTTCGCTCAGTAGTGTAAGCGCTCTTCACTATTATAGCTTTTGTAACCATCTTTGTTTGTTTGTTGTTTGTTGCGCAGAGATAGATCTATTCAGCGTGGTGCGCTTGGCGAGACCCAAACAAGTGACCGTTGGAGTACGCCGTTTAAGAGAAGGTGAGGAGCCAGTTTTGGAAGCTACCGCGGGGCGCACTATGGAAATCGTACAGGAGGAGCCAGAGGATACACCCCTGGTTGTTTTAGAGGCGGTTCCTCTTCGCAGTTTTCCCACTCTTGAGGTACAAATCCCTGTGGAAGAGTTATCGCGCACATACTCGTCAGAGAGTGGGGAGATTGCCATGTCTGAAAGTGGGGCCGAGGAGGCTAGCCAAGGAGTGAAGCGCAAGAAGGCTTCTGGTGATGATGGCGCGGGTACATCAAAAAGATGGCACCATCTTATATCTGGCGGGAAATCCTCCGCAGAGGAGGATGCGTCGTCAACTAAATCTCCTCCCCCCAAGTAAGTAATGAGACTTGTATCTTTAGATCTACATTTCTTTATTCCGCAATGATACTATAAAGTAGCTTTGTTATTTGCGTGCAGTGTTGAGGCTGCTGGTGATGATGCTGCGCGTGTTGAGAATTTGCCACCCAAGGCGGGTCCCTCGCCTACTGATCATCTTGCGCAGGGGGGCCAAGGATCTGGGACAAAGGCTTCTGAAGATGTGCCTACGGACCAGTTAATTGAGGAGTTATGCTTGGCTGCTGCACATCAAGCCTCATTGGTTGCACAGCTCAAAGCTAGGCATGCGGGTGCAGGTAGCAGCAGTGCGCAGAGGGATGGGGAGATTGCGCTACTGAAGGCGCAGTTAGCTGATGCTCAGGCTGAAGCAGAGTCAACCACTATGTATGGTCAGAAGCTTGCTGATGAGAGGCTATAATTGTTTGACCAAGTGAGCCAAGAGCGTGCTAGCTTTAAAGAATACAAAGCATCTTGTCTTTGGGTTTTGAAATATTTGGAGAATGGGAAGGATGAGCACTTCTCTAGGTTGGAGGAGCTCCGCAAGTCCATAGAGGGTTTGCTGGAGAAACAGGAGAGCAAGCTGCGCAAGCTCAGCATCGAATACGATGAAGAGTTGTACCCTCACCTGGTGTCAACCATTGCTGAGCGCAGGTGGTTTATCAGCCATGGCTTGCGCCTAGCTGCCTTGAAAACTCTGGAGTCTCAAGAGGTGAAGGACGCCTTTGGGGATGTTGTTCAGTGTGCGCTGGCACGTGGTAAGGCAGAGGCTGTAGAGGAGCTGTGTGTGAGCAAGATCTTGACTGTGCCCGCCGCCCAAGTACCGGGTTACAACAAGAACACTTATGATGATCTTATTGCTGCTATGGAGAAGTTGAAGCTTTTGGAGCTTCCTCATATTGCTCAACTAAAGCGCGACCAGGATTATCCCATAGGTGTGATTATGGAGGGGTTAACTTTGGCTAGGCACACAGCAGATGACGCTGAGGCACAGCCTGATTATTTTTTGAAGCCCGATGTGTCGCAGCTACAGGTACCCCTCTTTGCTTGTCCGCATGATATCCTGAATCCTTTCGCTCTTGAGAAGGAAATTCCTCTGAAGGAGTCCCTAGAGGCCCATGAGATGAGACTTGCGAAGAAGAAGGGTGTGAAGGGGAAAGCCATCCTTTGTGGTCTTGGTGCGGCCCATATTCCGAGGTCTGATGGAGTGCCCGTTAGCGTGCCAACGGTGTCACCCAAGGATGTTGACCTGCTGAAGAAGCTTGAAGAGGCTGGTAGTGCGGTGCGCCAAGCGGGCAGTTCAGGGCTTAAACGCACACATAGTATATAGGCTGATTAGATGTAGTGATGTTTTGTAATAGGTTCACTTTTTGTCGCACATGTGCATGTTGAATCTATACTTTATATGAACTCGTAGTCCACAATAAAATGTTGATTTTGAAAAATACGATTGTATGCATATTGTATCAAATGTGATTGTGGTTATAATGTTTGTGCTTAGTTATTTTGTCTTTGCGTAAAAGACGTCTATGTTGTGTCTAAGAAACAAACTGTTGTGTACATACTTAAGAAAATTTATAAGAATCCATAATCATGTATGAAGTTCATAAAATTTACAAGTGTATAGATTGATATGCAGCGTACTGCAAATATCATATTAAGGAGTTAAGTGTCTTAACTCCTAATTTGTTAAACGCGCACAGTGTGCATTGTTGTGTATCCATCGTGGGATACACATTGAACTTACTCCAACGTCTTGAGAGTAAGGTGTTTAACAAGGATGCGTGATCCAATGTTGATGGGTTTGCAACCCTCTTACTCAACGAGTTTTTTAGTAGGTTTACTCATCCTTTTACCATCGTGGGTTTTAATAAGTGCATGCACGCCATGTAGGCAGAAAGTAAAGTAACAATAATATTGAGACATAAATAACATGTAAACAATAAAGTGAAATGTGTCGCGGAATTAGCTAGAAACCGCGACATTGAATTAATACTTGCAAGTTTTTGTAAAAAGAAAAAACATTTGCCTAAATGAAACAAAATGTAAATACACGGATATTTATTGAGCACTTACTAAAGTGCGGAGGTATCCGTGTGTTGGGTCGTAACCTTTCCTAAAGATAGCATCTCTTGAGATTGCAAATATTCCATGTGCGTTGTAGCTCACGGCCATCCATGTCACGCAGCTTGTACGCGCCTTTACCTAGTGCTTCAACGACCTCATAGGGTCCCTCCCACTTTGGTCCAAGTTTACCTGTATCTTCTGCGTGGCTCGCATCATTAGCGCGATATACAAAGTCGCCTGGTCTGAATGAGGTGCTTCGAACTTTAGCATCGTAGTATCCCTTCATTTTTGACTTGGCTTTTGCTTCACGTATAGCTGCGCGTTCACGCCTTTCTTCCAATAGGTCCAAGTCGATACGTCGTTCGTCGTCATTGGTTGCAACATTAACTTCCGCGGTACGAATAGTTGGCATCCCAATTTCAGCTGGTATGACAGCTTCTGTCCCATAGACAAGAGAAAAGGGAGTGTCTCCATTGCTAACTTTGATTGTCGTGCGGTGCGCCCATATGACATGCGACAATTCATCCACCCATCTTCCTTTGTGTTTGTCCAGGCGCGCTTTAATTCCTTCGCCTAGACTATGATTTGCGCGCTCAACTAAACCATTGGTTTGTGGGTGTTTAACTGACGCGAAGTGTTGTGTGATATTTAGTTCTGCGCACCAGTCTTTGAACGGGTTATCACGGAATTGTTTTCCATTGTCAGAAACGATTTCCCCAGGTAATCCAAAGCGGCATACAATATTTTCCCAAAAGAATCGTTTTACTTGATTACCTGTGATTGTCGCCACTGCTTTTGCCTCAATCCACTTAGTGAAGTAGTCTATTGCCACAATAAGAAATTTCAGTCCCCCCGCTGCAACAGGGAAGGGACCCGCAATGTCGATACCCCACTTATAGAATGGCCATAGAGAAGTGATAGGCGTTATCTCTTGTTGTGGTCTGCGCGGGATGGGTCTATGAACTTGGCAGTCGCTACATTTCTTTATCACATCACGCGCATCGCGATGCATAGTGGGCCAGTAGTATCCTGACCGCAAGGCTCGTGCTACAACGGACCGTGGTCCTGAATGCATACTGCATGAGCCGGCGTGGATCTCCCATAGTACGTAATCTGCCTGAAGAGGTCCAACGCACCGAAGCCATGGTTGTAGAAATGAGCACCGACATAGGATACCATCTCGAAGTTCGAACCTCTACGCTGTGCGCCGTATCCGTCGAGCATCCTTCTGCTCATGGGGCAATATGCCTTTGCTTATAAATTCGACAATAGGGGTCATCCACGTAGGATTCTCTTCCTCTATTACCGTGGATATCTCCATCTCCGCGATGGATTTATTTTTTAGGATTTCCACCAACACTTGTTTTGACAGGTGCGCAAAGCTTGTAGATGCGATCTTGCTTAGCGCATCCGCTTTTTTGTTTTCACCTCTAGGAACTTGTTTAATGGTAAACCTGTCAAAACCTTGGATTAGTGACTTGGTCTTGTCGAGGTATTGAACCATGTTATCCTCTTTAGCTACATATTCGCCCAACACATGGTTGGCTACTAATCGGGAGTCCACATTTGCTTCTAGGTTACGTACACCCATTCGATTTGCAATGCATAATCCAGCGATTAGGGCTTCATACTCTGCCTTGTTATTCGTAGCTGTGAATTCAAAGTGCAGTGCGTAAGTGAATTCCATTCCTTCTGGATTGGTGAGGATAAGGCCTGCGCCCGACCCATCCACGCATGAAGATCCATCCGTGAACAGGACCCATGGCTCTTGTAGTTCTACCTCGCTCAGTGGAGGTGCAGCATCGGTGTCTGGTTTTTCGATGATGAAGTCTGCTAGTATTTGCCCCTTAACCGCAGTGCGTGGTCTATAAGAGATGTTATACTCGCCTAGCAATACACTCCACTTTTGTAATCGCCCCGATGCATCGGGTTTGGAGATAACTTGCTTGATTGATTGGTCCGTGATCACCGCTATTGGGTGTGCTTGAAATTATCTACGCAATCTTTTGGCGGCGAATACTAATGCCAAGACCAACTTTTCCATTGGGCTTTAGTTAATCTCTGTCTTCTTGAGCGCTTTACTTACAAAGTATACCGGTGTTTGTACAAAATTCCTATCTGTCAGTAGCACTGCGCTGACTGCTCCATGAGTCGCAGACAAGTACACAATTAACTCCTCCCCTGGTCGGGGTGCGACTAGCTTGGGAAGTGCTGCTATATGTTGCTTAAGCTGTGTAAAAGCTTCTTCCGCTTCTATAGTCCATCGAAAGTCTCCCTTTTTTGTACACTTCTTAAGTGTTTTAAAGAGGGGGAGTGACTTATCTGCTGATTTGGACAGGAATCTGTTCAACCCGGCTAGTTTTCCATTCAGAGACTGGACTTCTTTCAACGTGCGTGGTGAAGGGAGTTGGATGACAGCCTCTGTTTTTTCTGGGCATGGTTTAATGCCATCAGGTTCGATCAAGTATCCTAGGAACATGCCTTCTGTAGCGCCAAAAGTGCATTTCTTAGGATTTAACTTCATGTTGATCTTTCATAGTGTTCTAAATGTTTCTTCAATGTCGCGGACCAACTCGCCTTCGGTATGGCTTTTTATGACAAGGTCATCAACATAGACTTCTAGGTTGCGGCCCACTTGCTTTTCAAATGCATTATCCACCAATCGCTGGTAGGTGGCGCCCGCATTCTTTAGGCCAAAAGGCATCTTTGTATAACAGTAGACACCTTGGCTTGTGTGGAAGGCTGTTTTTTCCTCGTCCTCTTTAGCCATTTGGATTTGGTGGTACCCTTTGTATGCATCTAAAAAACATTTAAAGGGGTATCCGCATAAAGATTCTACCTTCCAGTCTATCTCTGGTAGTGGGTAGCAGTCTTGTGGACATGCTTTGTTGAGATCAGTGAAATCCACGCACATCCGCCAACTACCATCACTCTTCTTGACCATCACTGGATTGGAGAGCCAGTCATGGTAATAGACCTCTCGCATGATACCTGCGTCAACAAGTTTGTGTACTTCCTCTAGAATGGCTTTTGCGCGCTCTGGAGCCTGGCCGCGCTTTTTCTGCCGTACTGGGGAGTATCCTTGTTGGATTTTCAACTTGTGTTCTGCGATCGAGCGTGGCACAGGATCACCTGTCCCATCATAAGTTTTAACATTAGCGGGCATGCGCCTTCTCTTATCTTCTGAAAAATCACTGATGCGCCCAGTGAATGCGTCAACCTTTTGGCTGCGCCAGGGACGAGACATATCTTCGTCTTCCCGGTCGCGGGATCTTCTCCTGGACTTCCAGTGTCCTGTTTCTTCGTCCTCGTTGTCCGAGGAGTCAGTTGAGGATGAGCTTACTCTTTTGCGGCGCTTGCGCCGACTATCCTCAGAATTCAAGCTTGAAGGGCTTTCGCTTGGGGAGACCGGTCGCCCAAGTCTATCGTGAATCCTGCGACTACCAAGCCTAGTGTAGACATTGGTGCGCCGTCCATCGTCATCATGTTCCTCCAGATACTGAAAGTCGGCTGCTTCATCCTCCACAACTTTCCTTCTGATCCTAGTAAACACTGGGTGTCGGCGGCTATCCTTCTCGCGCCTTTCCTTTCGGTAGCGCAGTGGGGATGCTTCATGCTCAGGGTCGAAGTTGAGCCGGGCTTGCAGGCTCTGGTTTGACCTCTTTATTGCTTCCTCTCGCATAAGCGCAGCCAAGGTTTCATAGTTTTGAGACACGAAATCACTTGGCGCTAGTTCAGGCGTGACTCCTTCCAGCGCGAGGATGTCTGTTTCCGAATCAGGACCCTTGTTTCGGATAGGCGCATTTGGCAGTTTAGTAAGGTCTAATTCTGGCATGGTGAAAGGAGTGCGCTGTAGATCTTTCGCGCTAGTGGTTGTTGTAGTAGCATGGGTAATCCTTGTGGCGGTTCTACTGCAGTAAAGACCAGATCTGAGTATGATCCTCGGTTTTTGGGCACATTGGTTGTTCCAGAGGCCTACTTAGTGGCTGAATCAGTTTGCTGCTTATCCCCCTGTAGGTCACCATGCGTTTTCTTCGCCTGCGGAGTCCGCAGGTTTGGGTTCCCGTGCTTTTTCATTCTAGTTCTTAGTAAAGTTCTTAGTGTATGGTCCCACGGATGGCGCCACTTGTTGATACAAAAGGTGGGCGTTCCTTGTTTGGATTCCGGTTCCCGTATCAATTAGATCTTAATGCTTGAGACCTGCGCACTAAGAGAACAAAAAACACCGTTAGGCTTATCGTGGGATTGTCTCCCACGATTATCCTCCGGCGTGAGAGTAAGTAATCGGTTTTAGGGTTTAGTTGAAGAGTTAGGGTTATTAGATCGTACCTTAATGAGAGCCGAGATGCCCTCTATATATACACACGAAATCCTTGTTGGTTTCGTGTTCCTTACCCTTCGGCGTATCCCGCCTAAGTCGGTCGTTTGATACATATCCCATAAATAAGAGATATCCTATATCAAGACTATAAATAACTTCGGGTTTGGGCCTTCGTAAGCCCAAACCGTTATCGTGATAGCCTATTCATGTTGGGATTGAGCCCATTCGTGATGGGCTTGAGTGGTAGTAGCGTCCATTGGTCGGGTTCGTGAACCGAATGCGGACTATACGTCATCATCTACAGTGAGCAATATCTATAAAAAGGGTGTGTGTATGTCGGGTCTAAAAAGGAGTAAAGGGGTTGGGTTGGGTTTTGTTTTGGGTTTCGTAAATTCAGATTTTTGTCCAGTTAGGTTGTGGTCGAGTATGGTGTTGTTGCATGGGTTATGGAGTGGTCTAAAAAGAGTCGTTAAACATATTACAAAACTGAAGTAAATAGGGTACAAGTGTGAGTGTGTCGAGAGGAGTGTGTGTCTCGACTAGGTTTTGGTGGGGTGTGTCTCGGTGTTAGTTTGGAGTCGAGAAAGGGTTAAAGGAGTTTTAAAACGTGTCAGTGTGTGTTTATGAATCGGACCTGGAATTGGTAAAGTATTAAGGTTCGTTATGTCTCGTTTAAAACATATTTGCTTCGTAAGAATCTGGTCATATGCGTGTGGTGTGTGAGGATCTATATATGTCAAATCATGTGTATATTATGGGTCGTAAAGAGAGTTAACGAGAGGCTAAAGTCATGAGATTTTTAGTACGTTTGGAGCTAGTTTTTTCTCATCTATTTTGGTCTTGCTGGGTAGAAATACGAGAGGGAAAAATGGGTGTGGTTTGTTTCTCGTTAAGAGTTGATGGAATACCAAAGTGTGTATGCATGCATGGCATTAATTTGTATTTTGTGTACGATATGTGTGATGTATTGGTATTGAGCTGGTCACAAAACTTGTGCATGGAACCTTGGAAAAAAAAAGAGTGAATTGTCTTTGGTCTCATTATATCATGTGTGTGTCTCGATTAGTTGGCCTGTCAAATGGTGTGGTGTATGTGCATGCATGTGTGGCGTCATTTTGTATTTTGCATGTGGGATTGTGTGCCAATCTTATGGGCTGTTTTTGTGTGTCGTGTGTGCATCTAAAACACAATTAAAGAATGTGTTAAATCATGCGTATACTGTGTGTGGTGTAAAGGTCTAAACATAATCCATAACGTGTATATCTAACTGATTTAAATTGTTGGGTGTAATTAAGTTGATTGGGACATTTTGGAATTGTGTGCCTCGTCTATATTCAGTACTAATAAATCCTAAAACTTAAATTTACACTTTAAACCTTAAACCTTGATAATTGTCACATTAAACCCTAAACTTTGCTAAAATGACATATTAAACCTTAAACTATGATATTGGTCATATTAAGCCTCTAACATTACTTAATTATCATTTGTAAACCCTAAAGTGTGGTTAATTACGAAATTAACCCTAAAGTTACTAATTCGGAAAACTTATTAAATATGGAAGGTTGCTAAAAACGGAAAGTTTCTAAATATAGAAAAAAACCCTAATCTGGATAACTCTACGCACTAGACTTATAAAATGAAATTATAAGTAATATGTGATTATTAATTCGTGTAGATTCTCAGAAGAGGGAGTGATCCGTCTCTTATGACTTTTTTCTCATTTGTTTGCTTTGCATAAGGTACATATATTCCGTCCTTTTTCAGTAAGGGCATCCATTGATATGATTATCCGTTATTACCTTGATATACGTTTTGTTATTCGTTCTGATATTTGAATTGCTATCTCATTTTGATATTCGTTGGTTATCAGTTTGATATGACTCAGTTCAGTATTTGATATGATCTGCTTCAGTTCAGCATTTGATATGATTGATTTGATATGATTATGATTATGATTGCTCTTGTGTTGCCCAACTTCTGTATTTGTATTCCTAGCCATGGAGGTACCATGGCCATGTCATTGAGGCACCGGTGGCATGACACTTTCTGTGGAGGTGTGATTGATCCACGGTGTCCCCTTATGTTATGTTATGATATTTGTGCACATTGGCCATTATGATATGTGTGTATGCCTGTCATGAGCAGGTGTATATATATGATTTGTTTTGCAGGGGACGTATGGATGCATCCTAGGGAATCTGTATCTGTATCTGGTGATTGGTTGGTGTGTGTTCCTACACCCCATCACATTTTGGTACATTGGAGTCTGCAGCTCCTTCTACAACTTTGGAATTGACGGTATATGATTTGTGATATGATTATGATATAATTATTTGGCCTATTCATGTATCATGCTTAGGCAGTTGGGCAATGCACTCCGATCCTATATTGATTGATATTTGTTATGCACTCTGATTCAGTATCTGATTCATATTCGTTATGTATTTTGTTTCATCTGACATTGTCTCAGCAGGCTCTTTCCCTTTCTTTGATTTGACCTAATTTGATCCGTATTCGTTTTGATTATCTTATTATCAGTTATTGTTTATATCTGTTCACTGAGCGTTAGCTCAGCCGCATTTCGTTTCTCTGTGGCAGGTAATAAGCAGGGATTCTGGGGGAAGAATGTGAGAGTAGGAGCTTAGAAGACCTATCATAGACTATTCTCATATGATGGATTTATTTCTTTTCAGCCTTAGTATTTGGATTTTACTTCTTTTGTAGACTTTGTTGGATCTTTGTTATGACTTTTTTCGTCATGTGGTTTCATGACTTTTTGGTTAATTAATTAAGACTTTCGCTTGCATTTATTATGTTCTGATTGACACCATAATGTGACATTCTGACCCTTGTCGGGTTGGGGTGTTACAGTATGACCATTATCAAAGATATAATGTCATAAAGGAAAAATGGTGTTATTATAGTACTTTCGTATGTTCATGATAAAGCAGTGAAGAAATAAAGCAGTAAACCAGGACCATAAGTAAAGTATGCAACATTTCAATGTGTAAAATGTCACACAAAAGTCTATTACGTTAGCTTTAAGTTCATGTAACCGAAGCTACGACAGTGGTGTATGTAATATGTAGTCATAAAAAGGGGCCCATAACAAGTGTTTGTCCAGACACTTGGATTCAACATGATATATGTTCGTTCTGTTGGTTAGTGAGACCAACCCAAATGGGGGCGTCACCCCAATAGATCTATTTATAGCACTCGCACTTCCGGCAGGAATTAACGGTTCATGAGGTGGGCAATAGAGGACATAAAGGCTTAGGCTAATTCCATGTAATAGTTCAATAAAATTATAAGTTTCAGTCCTGGTCCAAGTAAAGTTTTGTATGTTTCACACTCCAATGATTTGTAAGCAAGTGTTATGTGTAAAAGTGGGGCTATATATGTTCATCGCAATTGTTTCAAGTACTTGTGTTTATGAGAAAAGTAATCAAGTATGTAACGAGTAATCAAGTAAGGTATTCAAGTAGTTGAACAAGTATTTAGGTAAAGCAAGTAATGTTTCGAGTAAACAACAGTAAGTTTAAGTAAAGTAAGTAATGAGTTTAAGTAAAGATAAGCATGTATTCTCCCCCAAAGTATTGTAAAACAAGTAAAAGTAGTGGCCATAAACTCACCCTAAGTGAATGGTATTGAATTTTAAGAAGTCAACAAAAGGAATTCGTCACAATAGTTCCGGTTTGCCGCCTAATTAATTATAGACTGGTTTAGAATAATACTAGTGAAATAAAATGATGCACTAAATTATTATCCTTATATCACCACCTAATAGTTGTGTTAGTTTAACAAGTCAAAACATAGTTTGTGTCAAGTTCGACATTTGATATGTAAGTATTCATGTTTGGATTATTTTCAAATAGCCAAAAGTTAATTATACTCCCTATCGCTCAAAGTGTTTAGTTCGTGTTATTGGTTTAAGTTTAACCCAAGTAGTTTGTAAAATAATACTTATAAAGTTTGAAAATGCTTATAAATATTATATAAGTGATACAATAATATTTCTTAAGGTTTTTGTAGCCCAAAGGGACCACAAAACGCTCTAAAACACCAATTTATGTTTCCATCAGCTTTGTGTTCTAGCAAAATATGTGTAGAAAGTTTTATTTAACTTTTCTGAAAAATAGTCCGAACATAATGGGGTCTAGCTCTTTAAATAAGCACTTTTAAGACAAAAGAAAGGTCACTACTTTAGGTAAAACATCATTCCGGACAAGTTTCATTTTATAGGTTTTGGCCACCCCGATATTTCAACATAGCAGCGGAAGCTACATTTGGGGTATCACTTCATGTACAACAGTCATAACCATAGAAAACGACTCATAAACAGACGTTTTGGAAAAATAATTATCATTCAATAAATATCCATAGTTTAACAAAAGAGGTCCCATTGTTTGAATAAAAAATACATAACAAAAGTGTTTGAATGATAATAAAATGGACGTCTTCAAAGTCCATGCCACCCCGTGCCATAACCAGCTTTTAATTAGCTAAGATAAACATGCTAAAAGGTCTACACAAAGGTGGAGTGAAATGCATAGGTTTGTAATATAATGATTGAACACAAGTTCATGTTTGTGGTGATAATTACATTGAATTACAATTATAGTAAAAATAGTATTATTGCCCTAAGCCCATGACATGAAAAACATTAACTGGTGGTATATCATAATAATGATAAAAGTAACAATCCCCTCATGTAGGTAATTTCCAACTACCTATTGTTTACTCAAATATAGTACGTTTGGTTAAGTACTTTTGGTTGCCTAATCCAGCAACACAAACGAGATTCGTCAATCCCAATATATCTATTCACAATATTCGCGTTCACTTGCAAGTCTTTAATGGTTCATGATATAAGGGACCTTTTGGCAAGGGTGTGTACGTAGGCAATAATAATCAAGATATCATACAGCAGGAAAATACTTGTGTTCGTGTTTATAGCATGTATCTCCCCACGAAATTTGTAAAACACGTAAAAGTGGGACTATGAACTCACCTTAGTGATACAGTAGTCTGAATAAAATGATATCAAGTGTGGTGAATAAACGGCTCCGACACGCGAGCTAAAGTAATATGTCAAGTCTTAGTTTGTTTGTTTGCATTCCAGACTTTATTAGATAAAGTTCAAATGTTTACAATGTTTATAAAACATTCGTATTATTAAAGGTGTGGTGTGGTTGAAAGCATAGTTGTCAAAATCGCGATCCTGATCGTAGGATCGTACGATTCTACGATCCTACACACAAAAAATGATCAGGATCTTAACAAGATCATAATTCAAGTAGGATCGTATCAGGATCGTAGGATCACACATAGGATCGTAAGATCGTAGGATCGCTTTTTTTTTTCTTTTTTTTTTTTTTAATTTTTTGCTATATTAACTTATCATGCATAACTCCATGTCTTAAAGCCCAATGACTAAGAATTCTTCATGAAAGCTATTATTTTGATGTTGTTAATTGATAGTCTTTTGCAAGATTAATTAGTGTCAAATCATTATGCTTTTATGGACTATTTAGAAATAATTTAGATGTGTCTTTTTGGGTTTATTATGAAAAACGATTTCGTGCTTTGTAACATGTCAGAAGCTTGTTTTTGAAGTAAACCATCTAGATACTTGACCCAATTTTGTTCATAATTTATTTTATGTTTGATATAAAAGCATGAATTATATGTTAAAAAAATTTAGTAATATTATCAGAATATCCTAATTTAATTTATTTGATTATCAAGAAAAAAAAATATTGTGTTGCCCTCTATTATAAATTATGTCATTTTATTTTCAGATACAATCCATTTATCTTTTTGCATTAATCTATATACTATAATAAAAAAAGTCACAGAATCACGTACCAATAAATTAACAATATATTTGGGTATTAATCTAAATGTTATCATGAAAAACCTATAATAAAAAAACATTAAACAAGAATTAAGTGCACGTATGTAGTAACTTTGTGCAAGTGAGCATTACAATATATCTAATATTATATGTTGGGAATATGTCTAATATTATCAAGTCTTGGTCATTATACTATGTCATAGGTTGCTTAGTTTATTATGGTCTTTATGTTTGTTATATGGCCGGCCCTTGTAGAAGGCCCATGGGCTGAGCCCTTTGCTTAATACTTCTAGAAATATGTTACAAGGAGATGCCCTAGATAGCTCTCCTATAAATACCCATGTAAACACATATTTCTAGTGTTGGTTATTTCATATATGCAAGCAAACCTTTGTCATTCTTTCTTGTGTTATAGTCGACCTACCTTATCTCTTTCTCTCATCTCTATCGTACTCATATACTTGTGTTGATATCATTAGGGTGACCTAACAAGTGGTATCAGAGCTAGAAGATTGTTTGAAGTGTTCTTTAGTGTTGTTTTTTTTCCAAATACAAAGTTCTCTTTCTCGTTATTTTTTAAGGTTTTTGCTTCTATCTTGTTTATTTCTTGGTTTTTAGCACTCTTTTGCTTACAAACTAGTGTTATAAACCTTTGTGAACAAGAAAGTTTCAAACTTTTTGGTTTCAAAAATTTTCTTGAAATCGTACTTTATTATGTTCTTAAACTTCGAATAGTCTAAATTTTTAGTAAAAAAGTTAAAGTTTGCAACTTTCTTATTGTTTGAGTGTTTTTAAGGTTAGAAGTACAAGAATCCTGAGATTTTTAACTTGTTTTAAGTGTCTTTTTGAGATTTTTGAAAAACTGCAAAAATTTAAAATAGCAAAACCCTAAAATTTCAAATTGTCAGTTCTGCGAAATTTCGAATAGCCAAACCCTAAAATTTCGAATAGTCATTCTCGGCATCTTCTTCTGGATTTTGGGATTACTCAGTGTTCTTCTTCCTTGTATAAGTTAGAAAAACACTTCGACTCTTGGAAAACTTTTTGATTCGTACGAATTAGAAAGTACTACTAGAAATTTTAAATTTTCGAATAGTCAGAATTTCGAATAGTCAGAATTTCAAATAGAGAAATCTCAAAATTTCGAATAAGGAAATTTCGAATAAGGACTTAAACTTACAAACAAAAACTTTTCATATCAACACTTCATTACATTTCATAACCATCTACAAGATCCATCATCTACACAAGTTCTACAATGTCTCAACCACCTTACTTCAACTACTTTCCTCCGCAGTATCCTCAGCAACAACAATATCATCAACAACAGCAGTATCCTCAACAACAACTATTCATGCAACAACATCAATTCTATCCACAACAACAATTCCCTCAAAAACAACCATACCAAAAACAACCTATGCAATCCTTCCCACTCCCAGCAAAACAGCCACACTGGTTTGATCAAATGTGTGAGGCCATCAGCAGCCAAAAATCTAGACATGAAGCTGGATCACTTGAAACACCTCCAATGTTCACTCCTGGAAATTATGTTCAATGGGCAAGTCGATTCTTATGGTTCATAGAACTCAAGAAACCTCATGGCAAATATATGAAAAAGGTTATAATTGAAGGTCCATTCCAAATGCCAACTACAACGGTTAGAGGAGATGCTACTGCTATTCCTCCAAGACCTGAAACCGTGACCCCTGTTCCTGAGACTCAACTTACTGCAGAGCAAATACTTCAACGTGAAGCAAATGAACTTGCAGTGTCATATATTCCACAAGGAATACCTAATCCGATTTTCCGAAGCATTGATGCTCAGAAAACTACTTAGGATATGTGGGAACACGTTCATCTCTTAATGGAAGGCACTGAACTGAACAAAGAAGACATGGAATCCAAACTTTACCTCGAATATACAATTTTCATGATTGAATCGGGGGAGTCACTAGAGTCTTATTACCATCGGTTCACAAACATCATCAATGACTTGGACAGACGCAACATTATTTTACCAAGGATTGCAATCAACACTAAGTTTCTCATCTGTCTTGGTCCTGATTGGCAAAAATATGTCATGTTTGTTCGTCAAGCCAAAAATCTACACAATGCATCTTATGGGTTGTTGTATGATTATCTGAAGCACCATCAATCTGAAGTTGACAAAGATCGAGCTCTTCATTGAAGTTATTCACATCCTACAGCTTCAAATTCATTGTCACTGATAGCTCAATTTCACTTTGCTCCACCTCTACAGTCAAACCATGCTTATGTCCAACAACAACATCACTTTAACTATCCTCAACAAATGTAACACCCCCAAAATCGGGTCCAACAGAAGCATACATGTCACTGGGGTGCTACTAAATTGGTATCACAACACAAGTACAAAGAACGATTTTTACCTCAATCATTTAAAATAAAATTCATTAACAAAAATTGTTAAATTTACATAATTCAAAAGTAGTGCGGAAATAGGCTCATAATAATAAAGCGGTCCCAAACATATATATCAGAGTCGTCTATGACCGTGCCCCTTGCCAAGCGCCTCCAAAAATAAGCTATTGCCATAACCTGAAAATACATGCTAAAAGTGTCAACACGAGGTTGGTGAGTTCATAGGTTTTAGTTTAAAACAATATAGTTGAACCATAAGGTTTTCGAGTTCAAAACATCATTCACAAACAAGTCAAATTCAACGTAGGCTCACACTGCCTAAATCACCGTTCCAACCAAATCCGCAAATAATATAATAATCAAAACATCTCGAACCATAATCAATTATACAGATACTACACTCATATAGTGTCACGCAAATTATCTGTTACACTAGCTAAGTCACAAAAGTCAAAACACAATAATAATTCCCTATAAGTGCACACTACAGTAATCTATAGGCACAAGAGCCCCCGATAATAGGCACAAAGAGCCCCTGTTAATAATTAGGCACAAAGAGCCCTTGCATATAATAATCTTGCACTATTGCAGCTCATAACAATAACCATCCCGCACAGATGCGGCTCATATAACAATAATCATCCCGCACAAATGCGACTTATATAAAAATAATCCCGCACAGATGCGGCTCATACAACAAATGACCTTAGCCATCTCACGTAACAGTTTCATAAACCACAATCACAATTTCAGGCCACATCAATAAACAGGTAAACACATAACGCATTCAAATAACCAGGTCAGATATTTCAGCCAAACAGTCAAAACTTGAGTAAACAATTCACGTATCCAAATAACAATCTTTGAGTTTAGTTGAAAACGAGCATGTATTCTCCCCCAAAACAATTATAAAACAAGGAAAAGTAGGGGTCATGAACTCGCCTTAGCCACAACAATGCTAAGATCACAACTGACACAACTGGCATCTAGAGCTAATCACAACGGTATCCAGGAGACAAGGCACGACGGCACACGGATGTACAAGCAGTATAGTACGATATCGGCACAACCTAATACGTATACATTTATCTCAAATTACGTTTCGCAGTTTTCGTGGATTACTCAATTTCAATACTTATCAAAAGCTTAGTATCAACGTTTCGTGTGGTGGTAAGAAAACATAGACTCAAAAGTGTAACTCACGCCAAAGTGGAAAAGACATCGGCATAATCGAGAATTACTGACGAGACTCAAGCTAAAAAAAGAAAATCCATAAAATAAAGACAAAAAAATATGCCAAAACAAATAGGTCGATTGGTAAGTTCCGGTATTTACCCTAAATTCCCAAACAGCTTAGAAAAGTCATTCGGGTTTTATAACAAAAGTCGTTTGAAATAAACAAATTAGGTTGGAAGGTTTTACAAACTTCGGCATGATGCTTCCGTTTATATCACACTCCAAGTCATCGTGACTTTAAATAACCAAGTTTGTAATTATAATATTTTATAAGTTTTATGTTTCGGTATCATTCGCGTAATTATTAGTTTTGGGTTTATTGAATATTTTGTGTCCAGTCCAAGTCTAATATGTTAAATTCTTTTCGAATTGAATATATTATGCCGTCTCAAGTCCCAAAGTTTCCAATAAGCCCATTATCTAATATCGTAAATACGATAACAATCCAATAATTGTCCAATTGTCCAAATATAATAGTCACCATCCAAGTATTTAATCCGTTAGGTATCCATATTATTAAACTTTCAATCACCAATCCCAAGTAAAATCCAAAACGTACCAATATCACAAGAGTCCAAACTGAATACGTTACACTTAACGAATGTAAAATTAATCCCATTAAGTTTAGTGGGCTACAGCCCATGTTTAAAACTATACACACTCCATTCTAATGGGCTTGATGCCCAATTTAAAACAAACGTACCCCTTGGTATACTTGGGCTTACTAGCCCATTTTTAGATCAAAAACTAAACACACTCATCTAGTTGGGCTCAGCCCGTTTCATAACCCAAATGCACCCTGGTAGCCATATGTACATAAACACAACAGCAATCTCACCCTATTTGGGCTCGTGGCCAATCAGACCAAACACACCCCATGGTGTGACCTTTGAACCAAGTCCAGACAACCAAACAAACGCAGTGTGTTGCTAACCAAACCGAGACACACCCTAAGTGGGTGATAGTGAGCTGAGACAAAACCAAACAAACAGCACCTCTTGGTGTTATTGTAGCATCGAGGACGAATCGAATAATATACCCTCTCGAGTTTGGTTGCACAAAACCGAGAGTCAACAACACTCTTTTGGGCGTAAACTGAACACTCAACAAAACAGATAAGCAACTAGATATACACATAAGCTAAAATAAATAAGCCAACTGAATTCAAAATAGCAATCCCAATACCACTCGTGACCGAACCAAACTATCACCCACACCCTAGAACCGAGACCAAAATAACCAGAGTGTAGCAAACGTGCAAATCCAATAATCGAACCGTGACAAAAAATAAATAAATAAGCAATCCCAAATCTTATACGTGACCAAAATACCAACAAACGAATCAGCTATGGCATCTAAACCGAGACTCAAGAATAGTCAAACAAACATCATTTACAGATTTCTTACCACATGAATCCAATCCAACTACGTTTAATCCCGTTTTTAACCACAAAACTAATAACAACGATTTATATCCATTTTTAAATCAGTTTCTATCCACGAAAACCTTAACACACGCTTTAAAAACGGATCTAAATAAATAAAAACAAATCGCTAGCGTGTCTTCTTACCAAGAAAATGAAGGGACAAGAAAGAGATAAGAGAAATGATGGTGGTGACGATGGTGGTGTCGAACACGAACCAACAACAAGTGCTAGCAAACCCTTATCATGAACCTCTGATCTCCTTTTCTTGGTGGTTGCAAACGGTGGTGATGGCCGGAATAGGTGGCGGCAGCAGTGGTGGAGAAGGGGTGGCCAGATGGTGGCGGCTAACCCTAGAGAGGAGGCTAGTGTTTTATAAAAATGAAGGTGTGAGATATAAGTAGGTTTATATATAGAGAAAACTAGGAACCACAAGGACCAATATTATAAACCCTAGTAACTTTAGTGGTGGCGGGGAAAATATAATCCGGGGACCATAACTGAAATTTGTGCAATCTTTCTCAAAATGTGGTTTGGGGCTCATTTAGACTAGTAAACGGTTGATTCAAGACACGAGAATTGCGCCATCGCGCTCAGAATAATATTTCCAATAAAAACGACTATTCATACGCCTCGTTTCTCACAAATAATAAAATAATCAAACAAAATCGTTGGTTGTGCCAGTGTGCGTTGTGTGCAAATTCCACGTTTCGCGATATAACTTCATGTTTTAGATTCAAACAAGCTTGGAAAGGTTCGTAAATGAAAAACAGGGATAATCTCGTATAAAAATACGTCTGGAAAATTACGGGGTATTACAATCTCACCTCCTTAAACGGAATCGTGTTGGGAATTATGTGTTTCTGAAGTTTCTACTGCGGGTTACAGATAGTACTGTTAGTTATATAGTTACTACTGCTAGCTTTGAGTTAGTACTGTTAGTGTTAAAAAGGTACTACTAGCATATTTAGATAGTACTGCTTATGTGATACGCATGAGTTATTGTTAGAATAGATATGCAGTGATATGCATGGAGTTATATTAGGAAGAGATATGTAAAATCTCTTTACACGGTTTGTAAGCTACTAGGGTTTCCTTGGTATATAAAAGGATCCCTACGGCATTAGAACAAGAGAGTCTTAGTCGTGTCTAATATAATATCAATAGTTAGTAATCTGTAATCTAAGCAGATTAATAGTAATCAAAAGTTCTTTTAGTATTCATTGTTCTTCTTAGCAATACAAGTTAGTTTCCGCATAACTTATATTGTTCATAGTCGGTGTTTCTCTTGTAGTTAGTTTGGATCTATCCAGATTGACTACCACCCTTAATAGACTAGAAAGACCCATTCAGATTGGGACCAACAAGTGGTATCAGAGCTTGTTGAGAAACTCTGAGTAAGAAGAACCAATGATCCAAGATAATGTCAGGAGAAGAAGAAGTTCATAAGATTGAAAACAATGAAAACAACAACCAAACACCACCACAAACACAAACACATCAAATCCCTCATACCATATCATCTATTAAACTTCCTGTTCTGAAGAAAGGAGAATATGACATATGGGCCATGAAGATGGAGCATTACTTAAGTCACACTGATTATTCTTTGTAGGAGGTAATACAGAATGGCAATGGTCCTGTTAAGATTGCCACAGATACCCAAGGGAATGTAAAGGTTTTACCTCCTAAAACCATTGAAGAGGTTCAAGCCAGAGAAAGAGAAAGAAAGGCCATAACCACTTTATTGATGGCAATACCAGAAGATCACTTAGCCAAATTTCACAAGATGACTGATGCTAAAGAGATGTGGGATGCTGTCAAATACAGATTTGGTGGGAATGATGAATCCAAGAAGATGCAGAAGTATATTCTAAAGCAACAATTTGAAAGTTTTTATGTATCCAACTCAGAAGGATTGCACAAAGGTTATGATAGGTTTCAAAGCCTATTGAGTCAACTTGAGATTCATGGTGCTGGTGTCTCACCTGAAGATGCCAATTAGAAGTTTTTTAGGGCTTTACCTTCCTCCTGGTCACAAGTATCCTTGATCATGAGGACTAAGCCAGGAATTGATACTCTCAGCTTTGATGATCTGTATAACAACCTTATGGTTTTTGAACGTGATGTTAAAGGCTCAACTAGATCATCCTCTAGCACACAAAATGTGGCATTTGTTTCTTCTGAAAGCACTAGCAGTACTAATGGAGTTAGTACTGCTCATAGTGTTTCTACTTCTTCTGGCTATAACTCACAAAGGAAAGGCTCTTAATCATATACTGATGATCTAATGCACTCTTTCTTTGCTAATCAATCCAGTGCTCCACAACTAGATCATGAGGATCTAGAACAGATTGATAAGTATGACCTAGAATAGATGGACTTGAAATAGCAGGTGGCCATGATTTCCATGAGACTAAAGAAGTTTCAAAAGGAGACAGGAAGAAAACTGAAGTTTGATGCAAAGGAACCTGTTGGCTTTGACAAGACCAAAATTGAGTGCTCCAATTGTCTTAAGTTAGGGCACTTTGCTAGAGAGTGCAGAACAAAGGGGAATCAAGAAAGCAGAAGAAGAGATGGAGGGTATAATGGATACAAGGCAAAGGAACCTGCAAAGTTTGAAGAAGCCAAAGCCTTAGTGACTGTTGATGGAGATATGATTAATTGGTCTGCCTATGCTGAAGAAGACATTGACAACCATGCTTTGATGGCTCTCAATGAGGTACAATCTTGTTCAAAAGAATGTGTAGAATCTTATGCTAAGCTTAAACAACTATATAATGAACAAAGAGAACAAATTAGTCATGATAGCATAGAAATACAAGCCTACACTCAAGCTTTAAAATCAGTAGAAGCTCAATTAGGTTGTCATCAAAGAAATCAAGTCATTTATGAAGAAAAACTTAGGTTTATGAAAATTAATTTAGATGCTAAGACAGATGAGCTTATATACAATAAGAAACTATTAGCTGCTGCTGAAAAAGAAAAAGAGGTACTAAAAACCAGAGTTCAAACTTGGCAAAGTTCTTCTAAAAATCTTAGTAAACTAATAGATTCTCAAATGAGTTCAAATGATAAGTCTGGGCTTGGGTATAGAGATAATTTGCATAAGGGAATGTTGAGTTATGAGCAAGAAATGTTTGAAAGTGTATTCTTTAGTAATGATAGTGATGTAGAAGATGTTCCTTTGAATGACAGATATGTAAAAACTGAAGGAATGCATGCAGTTCCCCCTCCTATCACAGCGATTTATATGCCTCCTAGAGATGATGTAGAGTTAGATGAGTCAATGTTTACATATGGTCCAAAACAGACTTAAACTTGTGAATCAGATACTGAAACTAGTGAAATAGATTCTAAAACCACTGATGTTGCTTCTTCTTGTGAAGAATCACCTGAGTCTATACCTAAATTGGTTATTAATGAACAAAAAGTTTGGTCTGATGCTCCCATCATTGAGGAGTATGAATCTGATAGTGAAGATGAATATGTGTGTACAGCTTCAATAGAGCAGGAGAAACCTAGTTGTGCTTATATTAATATTGTTGAGCATGTAAAAACTCCTAGGAAAACTGTCAAGGAACAAGACACATGTAGTGGGTCAAGGACTCAAAGGATTGGTTTGGGATATGGTGTCACTAGAAAAGCGTGTTTTGTATGTGGAAGTTTGAGTCATCTTATTAGAGATTGTGATTTTCATGAGAAAAGAATGGCTAAACAGGTTAAGATTAAGAGTGTTGTTAAAAGTGTGATTAGACCAGTTTGGAACAATGTTAATAGGGTGAATAAACAAAACTTTTCAAATTATAAGACTCACCTTAAGAGTAATAAGAACTTTGTTCCATCAGCAGTATTGACTAGATCTGGCAAAATAGAAATTCCTACTGCTAGGCCAAATTTAGTTCCTACTGCTAGGCCAATGTCAGTTACTACTGCTAGGCAAAGTGTTACTACTGCTAGGCATAATGTAACTGCTGCTAGAAGAAATTTTAATTCTTCTAAACCAAAATTAACTGGGAATGATACACTTAAAAGGAAAAATGGTTTTCACAAAACTCATTCACCAGTTCGAAGGCCTTTTTACAATGAAACAGTATTTAATAACATGATTAGGAAACCAAGAGTTGCTACTTCTAAGGTAAATCATGTTTCTATTGCTGGGACACAAGCAGTGATTAATACTGTTAAGGGAAATAAAGGTAATGATGTAAAAACCTCAGCATGTTGGACTTGGGATCCTATACAAAATGAATATACATATAGATCCAAAAGCAACAGTGGACCATGTTCTTATAAGACATTCAAATATAATGATCCACAAGGTAGACTCAAGTCATCTGTGGCTTGGGTCCTTAAGAAAAATTGATTTTTCTTATTTGATATGCAGGGTTATTCACATGGAGCTTTAAAGGATAAAGGAATTGTTGATAGTGGATGTTCCCGGAATATGACTGGAAATAAGGCCTACCTCTCTGATTATGAAGAATTTAGAGGTGGATCAGTTGCTTTTGGAGGTAGCAAAGGTCAAATTACTAGTAAAGGGACTATAAAAATTGGAAATTTAGATTTTGAGGATGTGTATTTTGTGAAAGAACTACAGCATTTCAATCTCTTTTGTGTGTCACAAATTTGTGACAAGAAGAACAAGGTTCTTTTCACTGATACTGAATGCCTTGTTTTGTCTCCTGACTTTAAGTTACCTGATGAAAATCAAGTATTACTTAAAATCCCTAGGCAACACAATATGTACAGTTTCAATCTAAAGAACATTGTTCCTTCTGGAGGTTTAGCTTGTTTGATTGCAAAAGCCACAGTTGATGAATCTAATAAATGGCACAGAAGGCTTGGTCATGTCAATTTTAAAAACCTAAACAAGCTTGTGAAGGGAAATCTTGTAAGACATTTACCTTCCAAGATATTTCAAAATGACCATACCTGTGTTGCTTGTCAAAAAGGAAAGCAACACAAGGCCTCCTTTAAGGCTAAATTAATGAGTTCTGTTAGTCAAAATTTACAGATTTTGCATATGTACTTGTTTGGACATACATCTGTAAGGAGTATAAATCATAAGACCTATTGTTTGGTTGTCGCTGATGATTTCAGTAGGTTTAGTTGGGTGTTCTTTTTGGGTTCTAAAGATGAAATTGCTGAGATATTTAAAAGCTTTGTTAGACAGATAGAGAACCAATTAGATCACAGAGTTAAGATTTTTAGGTGTGATAATGGAACAGAATTCAAAAACAAGGATCTAAATGAATTCTGTGCACTCAAGGGAATAAAGAGGGAATATAGCAATGCTAGAACTCCACAACAAAATTGAGTTGCAGAAAGGAAGAATAGGACCTTGATTGAGGCTGCTAGAACAATGCTAGCAGATTCATTTTTACATAGCATATTTTGGGCTGAAGCAGTTAGTACTGCTTGCTATGTTCTTAATAGGGTATTAGTGACCAAACCTCAAAATAAAACACCTTATGAGCTTTTAAATGGCAAGGTTCCTATTATAAGTTACTTAAGACCTTTTGGGTGTCATGTGACCATCTTGAATACTCTTGGTAACTTAGGAAAGTTTGATGGGAAGTCTGATTCTGGATTTTTGGTTGGATACTCTCTAACCAGTAAGGCATTTAGGGTGTATAATTTGGAGACTCAGAAAGTAGAAGAGAACTTGAATGTAGAGTTTCTTGAGAATAAACCTAATGTTGCAGGAAAAGGACATGTGATGCGTGGTTTTGCGACCTTACAATAGGTTTTACCTCTCGAGGGATCTCGAGAAGCTTGCAATCCCCGCCAGGCAGTGTACCTGACCGATGTAGTATAGTGAAGTGGCAAGTACCGGGGGATTGATCGTTCTCTAGGGGAATAGTGTCGTTAGGATTGAAAAACTACTCTAATAGGTCTAAGGGTGAGGGAAGATTCTTTTTGTATTTTTATATTTTTTATAAAAGCAAGTAAAATCTCGGGTTTGAAAGAGTGGGCGGAATTAGTTGCTAGTCAACTAACCCAAATGACTACAAATGCAAATAAAATAAAATAACTGAAAATGAAAGGTCGTGGAACTTATATGGGGAGAAATGTGTTTACTTAGATTTCCTTACTCCCTAACTATCTTTTACCGGTTGATTAGTGTGTATTAATTACGTGGATGACGGGTGTATTCCTTAATACCAATCGTGGGGTGGCGTACGTACTTCCCCAACTCTACAAGCTCCTACTTCACTCCTATGTCGAGCCGGCTAAGAAGCTCCTAACATGGGATCACTAGAATTCGCTCATGCATTAAATACAACCATAAAAACCTTAGTACGCATTGGTTCATGTTTCTTAAGACGTTCAAGCAAGTTACCGTATAGGAGGTTAGCCAGTTTTCTTAAGCCTAACATCGATAAACAATCATCCAATACAATTAATAACACACTAATAACCAATAATCAATAGTTAGGTTTCATTAGATCTAAGCAAACACAAGATAAATCTAGCCTAGCATGTTAATTAAAAGACAAGAACAAGATATAATCAAACAACACATAGACATATTGATTGATTAAGTGATTACTTATCTTCAATTAAACATGGGAGATCCAAGGGTATAAAACCCTTAAAAATGGCAGAAAATTCGTCTTAGGGTTTCTCCTCACAAAGTTGCACACAATGAATAAAAATTGCGAAACTATATATAGAGTTTAGTGGCTGACGGCGTCACGTTGTAGGAGGTGACGCCGTCACCTCGCCGTGGCTAGGGTTCCCGGATGGTCTTCCTGACGCCGTCTCTCTTTAATCCTCCAAAATCCGCTCTGGCCTATCAAGGGTTGACGCCGTCAGAATAGTGCTTGACGCCGTCTCTCTTTAACTTAAACCGTGATGGCCTTGATCACCTTAAAGGGTGACGCCGTCAGATTTTCCATTGTAAAACTTTCTGGCGCGTCACGTGTATTTTGTCATATCCACCTCTTTTGCCGAGTCATGACGCCGTCAGGAGCAATTCTTGACGCCGTCAAGTGTACTTTTCCAGCAGCTTTGGAGACTTTGTCGTTTTCTTCACTTTTATGCTCCAAAAACGTCCAAAATGCTTCCTTTTCCAGATTTCTTCTCCAAAGTACCTAAAATGACAAAAGGAACGATTTAGGGCAATATTTGATCAAATAAATACGATTTAGGGCTTAAATGACCCCCTAAAAGCGGTACGCTTTTCGCTTCATCAAATACCCTTACACTTGAGATTTGCTTGTCCTCAAGCAAATGCGCTTTTATTCTAATCAAAATACAAGTTAGGGGTCATTTAACGCTAATATAAAAGTAATTGCAACAAATAGCCGTTCCACTTAAATCATAATAAGCACGGAGATTACAAACTAGCACCTCACAAGTAGTGTTTAGATACTCACATCTCTCAGGTGTCATAAAAGTATATCTCATAAATGAAAACGGATAATATCTCTCACTACCTGTCATAGCAAATAGATTACCATAGGCTTGGGAAAGGATCAAAAACCTTCTCCACTAGGTGTAAGCACCTAAGATAAACTATCAAAGAGGGCTTTTACATGGGTTATAACGTGAGGTGTAGGGATATGATAAACACGGATTTGTTGGATAAAGGATATTTTACTGGTGGCGAGTTAAAGATCTTGATTAATTACATGTACAATATGGCGTTGCTAAGCCAAGACTAGACTCGACTTAAGCTAAAAACAAAATAACAAAAACATAAAATAAACATAAAATGAAACGGGATCGTAGTCCATATATTTTTTCTACTTTTCTTTTTCTCTTTTTTTTTTTTGATTTTTTCGATTTTTTTTTTTTTTTTTTTTTTTTTTTTTTTTTTTTTGCATACACTCTTGCCCTACCATCCAAATAATACATCGAAGGGGCGTTGCATTCCCCTTACACTTGAACTTTTACATAACTTTACAAATAACTATTCTAATGACTCGAATTAAGATAATCGAAACACTTGGAGTACTTTTAAAATATTTAGCACATATGGGGGTAATAATGTTGTTCTTCCCCATTACTCCATTACACTAGTACTTTACCCATGAGTCCCAATCGTCCCAAAAAAATATGTACAAGGATATGACTCGACTTAGCAACCATGTAATCAATTAGATAATTAACTTGGGGTTTAAACAAATGTTGTCACAATAATGCACTAAAAATGAGTGCATACAAGGTAGGCTAAGGCGATTTGGGTGTACATTTAAGTGGGGTGTAACAAATTCTTCCTTTAAGTAAAATGCTTAAAGTTAGAAACGAAAAGATAGGCTCTGAGGGGTGTACTAGGGGTATCGTGTACTAAAAATGAGTACAACGCAAAGGGTGTGGGAGAATTACTTGACCAATGTAGCCAATGTAATTATAACAAAAACACAGGTGTAAAACAATGGGTTAATCTTAATGCCTCTTATCATGTAGTAAATCTAACTACACGAATGTAGTCTCACTTGTGGCCTCGGAATGGTCCTAACGCAAGTTCTAGAATCTAAGTGCTACCGGTACACACATCATAGCATAAATGCTTTTCCTACCAATTCTAGGGGCGAACCTCACATATTTGGGGGTGGAAAATTTTTTAGTGGTACGGTTTTGTTGTGCTAGTCATATAACTCCTATCCGTGAGACGCTCATTAAGATCAAAGTTTCACTCCTATATGTTGTAAAAAAATTTAAATTTGGCACTAAAATTGCCCTAACAGGTATTTCACTCAGTTTTATTACACATCTACCCTTAAACAAACAAAAATCAAGCGCAATTGTATTCTCTAAAGTATCGTACTTTTACCCCCTTACACTTAAGATGAACATTGTCCCCAATGTTCAAATAACAAGATGTAAAAGTAAATAAGGTAAAAGAATGAAATCAAATACTCCCCTGATTCGTTCGGTGGATAAAGAGGTAACATGGTTAGATCTTCTTCCAAGAGAATGTAAAAGCTCCAAGACTAAAGCATCGCCAAAAGCCTGATTCCACATACATCTCCTTGTCAAAAATAACCCGTTAAACCTGAGAAAACAAACACGAAAACCTGCATAACATCGGCGGGATAAATCTATATAAGGATATAATGCTTGTGGAATGATAATTTTGCAGATTCCTAGAGTTTATAAGTTAGAGATTTAATAAAAACTTTTTATGAAAACAAAACTTTCAAAAATTTCAGAAAATTAAAACCTGACGCCGTCAGGTTGTAAGGCCTGACGCCGTCAGAAATGATCTGACAGAATTCTCATGTTAAGTTTTCGGAAAATTTCTGGAAAAACCTATACCTTACTTCCTGGAATTCCTGCAAAATATCATTATGACTCGATACAAGCATTTGACTCAAACAAATACTAATATGTATGCTAATTTATTATTGTTATGATTCATGTTCATTTGTTCTAATAAACCGATTTGGATTTCCCTTACACTTAACTTTTGCAAAATACCTTTATATGTAGTTAAGACGAAGTTAAAAACAAGATAAAGCATTTTCACAATTTAGTTTTGAACATGAATCAATAATAATAAAAATTAAACATACATACGGAAACAAATAAAATCAAACAAACAAATAAATAAACACACAAAGCAAATAAAGCTTGGGTTGCCTCCCAAGAAGCGCTTTTCTTTATTAACGAGTCTTGTAGCTAGACTCAAAGTCACCGTACATTACGTGATTCCATCATTGGTCACGGTTTCTAGGCCATTCTCATGTCCGGTTTTATATTCTGGTCCTAATTTCAGACAATCCTTGTAGAAACCGGATATCCTTTCCATAACATAGTCTACTCCTTTACTTCTATCTTTATCATTCCTATAGTAGACCGCTTGTTTAAGCTCCTTCTCAACATTTGACAAGTGTTGGAATTGCTCTATCTTATATGGCATTTGGTAGTTTACCTCATCGGTCTCATCCTTAAATCTAACTATCCCTAAGGAAGGTTCATAAGTCATTCTAGAGACCTCAACAAATGGTTTTCCAAGGACTACTTGAGTTAAGCATGCATCGACTATTGGGCGGATATCTTCTACAATAACAAAGTCGGTGACATAGGTGAAGTTTCCTACATAAACCGGTGATCCCTTAACTCTTCCCGTGAAGTTACTCATCCAACCTTTATCAGGGAACATCCTATACCCAAGTTGATTTTTCATTATTAAGTTGTAGTGGGCTCTAGTCATGATGTTTATGGGCGATCTAAGGTCGATGTAAGCTTTCCACACATGCAAATGTCTGATGTTGCATGGTATGTTGAGATTAGAAGGGTCGCCTATTTTTATAATTGGTCTACCTAGGAAGTATGGTGTCTCGGGGTCATCGAATAAGTCTGTATGATATGCGCGCTCTTCCTTAGTGGGTAGCCTATTGAAGTAGTCCTCATCATCATCTACTTCTTCAATCTCACTTTTCCTAACTTCTTTATCAACCTCGACTTTCTTAACCTCATCCACAGGTTCACTATTATCCTCATTCCTATCAATTGGTTTAATAGTGACAATGTTGACGAAGTGGACGTGTTTGGATGCAGAGGGGTCTTTTACTTGGGGTCCACTATTTGTGTTCCTAGCGTCCTTATGTGGAGGTGATAGCACTTGGTTATTGAGGGCTTTCAATAAGTTGTCAATTTTATTGGTCATCTCCGTTTGTTGTTGATTGAATTCAGATTCAAACTTGGCTAAACGAGCTTCTTGAGATGCCATAAATTGGGACATCAATCCTTCAAAGTTATTGGTACTACCATTGCTGGAAGGATTGTTATTGAAGTACGGTTCGAGTTGGAACCGCTTGATTGGAAACGATTAGGTGGGTTGGAAGAATTGGTTTGTTGTGCGTTTTGGTTTTGTTTCCACCTAAGGTTTGGGTGATTTTTCCATGAGGGGTTGTATGAATCACCGTAGGGGTTTGGCTCTGGTTTGAAAGTGTACCACTTGTCTCCCGCTCCGTCGGTACGCGAGGATGCGTAGTCCACAAAAGCTTGTTCGGGGAGTTCCATGCAATCACGAGTGTCGTGGGGACCACTACATAATTCACATGAAGAAGTGATTTTGTTCACTTGGCCTGAAGGTTTAGGAGCCTCGTAGGATTTCATAAGAAACTTGACTTGGTCTTCAAGTTCTATGATCCTACGGTCGGAAGTGCTTGAATTGTTCGAAGGCAAAGATATTGCCTTGACCGTTTTATTCAAATCACGGGGATCACTCCAACTTTCGTTGTCATAAAGAGCAAGATCTTCCAGGAGAGC